>OX457052.1:30977590-31025090 GCA_949752735.1 Lumbricus terrestris | reverse complement strand
AGGCCAACATACTTGGAACGTTCTTTCGAGTCTCGTGTTCCGTCTGTTGACGCGTCACGAAAATGCTGATTCAACGCTTTAAAATCATTCCATAATGCTGCAACTGTACGAAAACTGGAAGCCACCCATCGAGTGTCCAGCATCTTGCCAATCTTCCGTAGTTGCAGTCCAGGTTCATTCGCACATTTGAGCAATTGACGAGTATTCTTTGGAGACATAGAATACGTGGAATAGAGTGAATCAAGAAAAATCTTGAAATGGTTGACACCTACTACTTCCTTGACTGTGTCTCCTACTGCCAACTCAAGGCGGTGTGCCAGACAGTGCCAAGTAAATATCAGATTAGGAAATTCTTGTCGTAACAAAGTTGCAAGACCACTTACTCTGCCTGTCATAACTGAAGCGCCATCCGAACAAAATCCTATCCACACTTCACCCAGTAAAGATTTTGGCAGGTTGTGACTCTCGAAACAACTAATGAGGTCCTCTTTTATGGCAGATGCTGTATTTCCGGTCAGCTCAACCAGGTCAAAAAACACAGTCGTAGCAATATCGCTGCTTGTGTTACCAAACTGTCCACGCACGTAAATAATTAGTGCCGATCGATTGCTAGCTGTGGTGCTTTCATCCACCATCACTGCTATTTTTGTCTTGTGATCCCGTATGTGGTCAACCACTTTCTTGCGCATACCTGACGCGATGTGCATAGCAATGTCAGCCGCCGCCGCCTTACTATGTAAAACCCTACCCATATTAGTGCCATTTGTTTCTTGGAGGCTGATAAGTTCGGGGTAGTCAAGAAACGGTCGATTTTGCTTGGCGACAAAATAAACAGTGCGGAAAGCGCGACTTGTCGTCTCAACATCCTGCGAGTATTGTTTAACCACGGCCTGCTTGATTAAATCTTTTCGTCTATCTGCTAGCACTTCTTCTGCCCTTTTATGGGCATGACTTCTATGGTGCTCCGTAATTTTTTTTCGAAGTTGCTTTTGCTGGAAACTCTTCTCAGGGTTTTGTGATGATATCATCCCATCACACCATTCAGACGATAATTTTAAATGAGGTGCACTGCAGTCTTTATCTTTTACCTTCTGGCATTGCATACATCCGAGAAAACCGTTTTGCAAGTATAACCAAGGGTACGTTTCGTTGAAATACAGCCACTGCTCTCTTGTCCAGCAAGACGGCCGTTGATCCGCTGTGTATTTCGGACTCTTGTGTGAGTCATGTGACAAATTAGCATAGCTGTCATTGACACCTTCATAGGTTGGGACGTTTTCATCCAATTTCAACTGTTCATCTTTTGCATCTACTTCAGATTTGGTACTTGATTTCGTTTTGGGCACTTGCAAAGAATCGGTACAACTATGACGCTTTGCGAGGAAACTTGTAATTGGCCGAAAGTTTGAGACATTACTATCATGCTTCCTCTTGAGATTTCTTTCATCATTTACGGCTGGTGTCACTTTGGCTGCAGACGGTTTTGCTAAATCAGTGGCAGTAGATTCCATTGCAATGTCAGGCAGGACAGTTTTTATTTCGGGCTTTACAATTACTGTAATTGGAGTTGCTTCAAATCGTGACTTGCCAGGTAGCTTCAAGGAATTAGCTAAATGGCGTAGATAGGCAGCTAATTCGCTCACTTTTGCCCCAACACAAATTAAAACAGAACGGCCGCCAAGGCAAGCAGCCCCCCTGTCGTCTCTAGAATGTGAATCAAACACATAAAAAAAACTCTGAGGACCCCACGTCACATTTGGACCGAATAATTGCAACAGCAGACAGCTCCATTACAAATATGACAGTTTTCGTTTCTTTGAACGAATGCTCCAGAGCTACCTCTAGAGGTAGCCAAGGCAATTCAGGCGGACTGCTTTTCGAAAACCATCCTGCAAAAGATTCATTATGCACCAGACTTGCTCTCCATTTGCTAACTAAAAATGTCTGAGGAAGTTCAGCGACCAGCAAATATACACGTGAGACACTCTGGCATCGCCGAATATCAACGTACAGTGAATCACCTTCTGTCAGTATGGTGTCCAGTTCATCAGAGGTCCAGTTACAAGGACGACCAGATGCAGCGTGAACAATAGCAATCGCGGCATTTGCAACACACTGCGATCCACGACTAAATGCAGAAAAACGCGAAGACGACTGGTGAAATGTTCCCTTTGCAACACAATATAAAGCAGACATTTATTCCTTTTGTTCCTTGACCAGGGACGGCTCAAAATTTCCTTTTTAAATGTCTACGGTACATTTAAACTTGAAGATAGACTAAGCGTCTAACGGTCTAACTCGAATTACCATATTAAACAAACTTGGCACACATGGAAATTCAGGTAAAAGTAGATCGGGATTCGAAACGAAAATGACACATGCAATTACAAGTTTTTCTAGTAGGTTAGTCCTTTTAATAACATAGAATTTATTTGTAGGTAAGTATAAATTATACAACCCCGTAGCATTCAAGAATTGCGTAGATAAAAATATAAATCGCTCTATTTGACTAAATTTTGGTTTCGAGTTTATCTAATAGTGAACGAGAATGTGATAAATGCATTTGACTAAATGTAAGACAAGCGACCCGGCTAAGACCCGGCAACTCCAGGTCTCGAAAATGAGTGCCGGGTCTGCGACCCGGACAGACCCGGCTCACTTTCAGCCCTGCAGGGCAACGTAAATAAGTAGGCTATCATTATTATCCTCGATTTCCTTTCATCTCATTTCTTCATTATTTACTGCTCTCAAATAATCTTACATCAGATAATTTCTAAACAGATGAAATCAACAAATGCGATTAGAGAATTGCTGATCTTGATGAATGTACGGCACGGAGACAATGGATATCCCTCAAGGGATGAAAATCCTGCTCGGTAGACATAGGTGTAGGAGGCGGTGGTCTAGGGGGCAAATGCCCCCAAATTTCGGGCAAATGTGTTTTTAGGGCAGAAGAGGCATGGACGGAAAAACATATTGGAAATTTTTTCGGGCAAAACAGGAGTAAAAAGCTATATTTTCTGACGATTTACGTGAAAAGACTAAAAAAAGGTCATCAGATTTTTCGGACGGGAAAATCCTAAGATTTTTGGGCGGATGACTAAAAAAAGAATAGGTCATCAGATTTTTCGGGCAAAAATCAAATTTTTGCCCCCCCCACTGCCGAAATGTCCCCTACGCTTATGTCGGTAGAGGATCCTAAGTGCAAGGTAATCCCTACAAGAAGTGGGGTGATTAACAATAAATTATCGACTGCTGTTGGAAGAATAGTGTACTGGAAGAGACGAAAAACACCTTATCGTGCCAAATGCACATTGTAAGCTTATCATTGCTGGATCTTCTATGGCAGATGTCTTATGTGACGCTATTTCAGAATTCACAAGAGTGACCTGGGCACATGTGTCTCTAAACCCTTGCACGTCACAACCATTTACACACATTGGTATAAGAAAACGTTTTTGATACTCAACGACCTTATCGAGAGTTGACTTAGGTTTCACAAACTGCACTTGCGCATGCGCTTGACCTTGGGCTTGGGATCTATTATCATGACGATTGAACGTCTGGTGTTGGTAGCTTGTCCTGCCCCCTTGCCCTGAATGCATTTGTCTTGCATCCCACCGCCTATCATTGGTGCTATCTGCAAATGACTCTGTGTCTCTGCCCGTGGACCTTCTTTCCCAAGGGTCACTCGAATCTCTGTCAATGCCAGTGGGCCTCCTATCCCAATGGTTTACGTTGTGATCAGAATTGAGCGTTCTGAAGTTGTTTTTCTGTCTCTGATCACCCTGGCTCGATTTGCGCCCTTCCATTGTGCATTCAAAGTGCAAATCTGCAAATTCAGCGACTTGAGCAGCCCTTTTAGGCTTTCTTGCTTCAATAAAATAGCGACAATCACTCGCAAGAGAGTCTCTTAATCTCTCCATGATAATGTCGTCCCTTAATGATTCAAAATCAGTTATCTCTTTGCATTCAAGATAATAATCAAACACATCGTTTAACTGACCCAAGAATTGCACGTAAGACTGTTTCCCTGCCCTATGCATGCATTTAAACTTATCCAAATAATGTTTGGCATTCAATCTGCATGCATCGAGAAGTGCACGTTTTGTTTCCCTGTAGTTGGAACAAGTGTCAAAGGAAAGTCTGTTATAATGCACCCTCATTGTCGAGTTAAGCAAAGACGGAAGGAGCTTCGCCCACCTGTTTTCCTCAATGCCCTGAAGAATAGCTATCTTTAGCACTATATCTTCGCTTTCGTGCATAGTTGGTAGCTTGGAATAAACCGACGGACCAACGGGGTCACCAACAGAAAATGAAGGGTTTGGCTGTAGTAAACCCAAATTCGCTTTCTCTCGCAAGAGGGCCAATTCCGCCGCCATCTTTTCCCTTTCCGCCATCAACCGCCTCTCTTCCGCAAGCGAGCGCCTTTCTTCTGCCTGACATAGTTCAAGCCTCGTCTGGCTTTCGCTAACGCTAGCCTGGTCTGCATCCTCGTATTCATCCAATCCATCGTCACCACCTGATGGATCCTCATTTTCCCTCAACCTTTCGATCATGGCCCTTTTATCTAGGCCTTCACAATCTATGCCTCTCTGTCTACACTCTTCCTGCAACTCTGCTTTCTTCATTCTCTCAAACATTTTAAGCAGAAGAACCAAAGTACAACAATAAAACTAGTTCAAAAACACACGAGGTTCGATTAACCTTCAAAAAGCTACTACACAAAACAATAAACTCAAAAGCAGTCTTTCTCGCAGAACGGGTTATTTCAATCACCCTTTTCATTCATCAATAACAAACACAAGTTCATCAGTTAGCATGCAGACTCCGCTCGCAATAAAATGAGCTCCGGAGCGCTTCACAGCAATCAGTAATTAGCACCTTTCGTGCTTTACAACCACATTCTCCAATAAATCAATTACTGACTCTGCAGTACAAACAATTCTCCCGCAAACACCATTCAGACTACAAACATTAACAGCACCAAGCGACTATGAGCAGTCAAACAAAATGGCTCGTGCTCACCAGGTGTTTCTCCAGGTGTCTTGGATGTGTCGCTCTCTCCGACTTCTCCGCACGACTACAGCATGGAAAGATCTCCCAGAGCTCCAAGTTGTCCGGCATCAATTGATGTCCAGTCCGAATCCTTCGTTCCGGTGATCGTCCGAATCCTTTGTCCGTTGATCGTCCGCCTCCTTTGTTCCAGCGATCGTCTGAATCCTTGTTCCAGCGAATCAGCGATCGTCCGAGTCCTTTGCTCCGGTGATCAGACGTCCTGTCTGTTGTCGTCCTCCTGTCACCAATCTCTCCGGACGTGTAGTTCCAAAGAATCCGCCGCGTCCAATGAGATCAGTCCTCGTGGAGTCCGACTGAATCGTCCGCCGTCAAATGTCGCTTTCTCGTCTGCTTCTCCGTTTGTCTGGAATCGTTGTTCCGCTTCGTCTCTTTGTCAACCGTTGCTGTCGTCGCACAAAGTCTCTGCTCCGTTAAAAATTGTCTGAGATCCGCAGCGTTGAAGTTCTGCTTTCTCGAACAAAATCCCAGCTGTCACAATGTACTGGAAGAGACGATTGTTGTTCGTACTCTTTCAGTTTTGGTGGCGAGCGGTGCTAATTGAGCAGCAGGCTAAATCTTCGGGGGACTTTAGTTGCAGCGTAGCACGTGGGTTATCGTTCAACTTCAATCGCACAGAGAATTAACCCGAAACAGTTTTGAATCTTTTCTTGCTGGTTAATTGATCATCGGTTTATAATATTTACATTGTATTTATAACGATTCACTTGTCATAATCTATTCTTCATTTCTTCATCTCGTCATTCGCGTCCGGCCTTTATCCTTTCAAGTCCCCGTTTAAGAGATGCTATCATAGCTCTCCGGGTGCTTCTCGCCTCCGTCCGCTCGATCCCTTCGCCAATCTCTGCGGCCAATGCTCTACCGTCAATGACCCCCGGCGAATGATGCCCCTTCTCCTTTCGCGTCCCTTCTTAAACCCATCTCTTCCACCTGCCAATCATCCCTTCAGACCCTGCGTGGCACCAATTGCCCGCCCATTGCATCTCTCTGTATCTCTCTTTCTCTCTCTGTCTGTCTGTCTCTGTCTCTCTCTTTCTCTCTCTGTCTCTCTCTTTAATCGGCAATGACTATTAGGCTAAGTGTTCACAGAAATGATCTAGACCTATTGATTAGGCCTACTGTTGATCAAAATTAGTCATAAAACAGTACATAGTTATGAACATCATCGCCGACTCCTCCCTCACTACAAATAGTATCAACAAACGCAATAAAAAAGACTAAATGACAATAAATTTTTGCAAGACAAGATAATTCTATTTTGCTACGTTTCATGTAAACGCGAAAGTCCGGACCGTCCAAGAGCATTGTTCTCAAACTGTTGCACCTCTGCATTGAAGTGCATTCTCTGGTTCATAATGACATCTCTTATCTAGCCATCGCGCAGGTCGGTGACCGTGTCGCGGCATATTCTACCCCCCCCCCCCCACTAAAGCTATTCGGGGTATAATTTAATACCGGAAATAGAGTATCCGAACGGATAAACCATTCTATCCCCCAGCGTACAATTATTGAAAAATGCAGTTAATTGAAAATTATGCTGCAATCGAAATATGAAGTGACTCTAATTATTTTAAGTGTTCTAAGCAATGTTCAGAGTAAGAAAGCATGAATTTAGTTGGTGACTTTAAATGCTCTTAAGTGTTTTAACTGTTCGGACTTCTGAGGGTTCTAAAAGCAAAGCAAACAACGTTAGCTGGAATAAACACACCCGCTATTGGTAATACTCAAAACAAAGCAGATGGAAATAAATTTACATAAATGGACACAACATGCATAAACTGTCTTTTTCAACTTGTCCCCATCAGAGAGGGATAGGTCTACGATTGTTATTAAGGTGATACTCTATTTCGTGACACCGGTGCGAAGATAACATCTAATGAGATTTCTCGATGAGTGGCGTTATATAAATGCACAATTACAATTTCTGTTATGAAATTGCCATCGTAATTGTATTTTTGTAGCGCAGATACTTCGATAAGCCAACGAGTGGGAGGCTCCTCACCTGCGTGTCATTTGAGATGAATCGTGGACCCGGAACTAGAACCAGTTTCGAATACAGGGCAACTGCCTTGAAACTGAAATCTCAATTTCATGTGGGTTTCGAAACTCGGACGCGGAACCGAAAGGAAAGCACTTGAGTGGTGTGTCACCGAAGAGTGCGATGAGTGACAGACACAAAGGCAGAAGGACAGACATAAAGGCAGAAGGACAGACACAAAGTCCGAAGGACAGACACAAAGGCAGAAGGACAGACACAAAGGCAGAAGGACAGACACAAAGGCAGAAGGACAGACGCAAAGTCCGAAGGACAGACACAAAGGCAGAAGGACAGACACAAAGGCAGAAGGACAGACACAAAGGCAGAAGGACAGACACAAAGGCAGAAGGACAGACACAAAGGCAGAAGGACAGACGCAAAGGCCGAAGGACAGACAGTCAGACACAAAGGCAGAAGGAGAGACACAAAGGCAGAAGGACAGACATAAAGGCAGAAGGACAGACACAAAGGCAGAAGGACAGACACAAAGGCAGAAGGACAGACACAAAGGCAGAAGGACAGACGCAAAGGCCGAAGGACAGACAGTCAGACACAAAGGCAGAAGGAGAGACACAAAGGCAGAAGGACAGACACAAAGGCAGAAGGACAGACACAAAGGCAGAGGGACAGACATAAAGGCAGAAGGGCAGACACAAAGGCAGAAGGACAGACACAAAGGCAGAAGGACAGACACAAAGGCAGAAGGACAGACACAAAGTCCGAAGGACAGACACAAAGGCAGAAGGACAGACACAAAGGCAGAAGGACAGACACAAAGGCAGAAGGACAGACACAAAGGCAGAAGGACAGACACAAAGGCAGAAGGACAGACACAAAGGCAGAAGGACAGACACAAAGGCCGAAGGACAGACACAAAGGCAGAAGGACAGACACAAAGGCAGAAGGACAGACACAAAGGCAGAAGGACAGACGCAAAGGCAGAGAGGCGTATAATAGTACTACGATCGTAATCCTAATCGCAAGCTCCAAACTTCGAAAGCGACTCTCGAAATAAAAAAGCAGGGCACCAACTTATTCACGAGCGCTGCATTGAGTCAGAAGGTTACGGCCAGAGGGAGGTCCGAGCTCGATTGCCAGAGGGCCGAAGGTAGTCAACTAGCCGTTAAGGTCGAAAAGCGGTGGATCAGAGGAGTCGTGGTATATGAGTTCTTAAAGAGATCACACTGGTTATGAGTGGAAAGTGCATGGCTCGAGAACAGTGTTATTTAAGTTAACTGAATGTGAAAATGACTTCATCGTTACCAGACATAGGCCTAATAGCTTAGTTAACTGAGGCCGCAACTAAAACTGAAAAGATCTGAATACTGTACAGTGGCGTAGCCAGGAATTTATGATGGAGGGTTTGGGGATTTTATGGCCTGGCCTGGCCGGATGCCCTTTCTGACACCAACCCAACAGTTTTACAGTAAATAAACAGAGAATAAAGTAACAAATGAAATAAAGTAAGAAAAGCAATTATTACTATAAGTAATTGTTTTTTTCTTATTTAAGTGGATAAATAACCTTTAAAAAACTTTTTTTCTAGGCCAATGGAGGGGGTTGTTATTTAGTTAAGAATTTGTTCTGTCTAATTTAGTCTAGATATCTTAGGTAATTGTACTCATTCCCTGTCTTACTTAATAGCTATTGTCAGTGGTTGCATCTATTTGCTGTACATGTACCGTACGTAGGTGTCCCTACTAGCGGGGTCAGTGATCCCTTCAGGGCCTATCCTTGTGGTCATTCCCCTTTGAAAATGTGACTTGCAATCTATAACTGTAAAAGTTTGGTTACAAAAATAGATGATTGATTGATTGTTTGATTGATTGATTGTTTGATTGATTGACTGATTGTTTGATTGTTTGATTGATTGATTGTTTGATTGTTTGATTGATCCAACCAAGTAAACGTAGACCTGCATGCTTTTGCACTTCCATTAATTGCTACACATGCAGTAGGCGTGTGTATGCCGTATGTTTGCGTTGTGCACTGCGTGCGTCATAGGATCTATTGTTTCCCCGTAATTTCATGGCAGCCATGGCGAGACTCCAATCTCAGCTTACGTCACGCAGTGTGCAAAAAGGCAGGTGCGCTGTGGAATGGTGCGGTGCAGGTATTAAATTTTTTCATTACACGCTGTCATCATAACACGTAATTATCATGCCACATGAAATGCTCAGAGTCGTTCTATTATGCTAATGTGTTTTGCTGCGTTACTTGTGACATCAAATGGCATGGACTGTAACATGTTGTAAGTTTTAAAATTATTAGAAGTCTTCTCTTATTTTAGCGGGTGATCAAGAAAACGCGTCAGACTGCATGGCCTCACACTCAGGGTGAGAACTGAGGATTGCATGGGGTTTTAGGGGTTCAACCCACTTACTCCTTTTAATTTTCGGGACCAAGAAAGAGTTGAAGCCCCTTTTCAAACCCTCTGCAGTTTTCACCCTAAATGTGAAGCAATGTAGCTAAACGGTCCACACTTCTGATGTGTTGTCTTGATCACGCGCTAAAATAAGTGAAGACTTCTTATTTAAAACTAACAACATATAATTATATCCTAAAAATAGTTCATGCCATTTGATGATCCATGTAGCACAGCAAAACAAAGTTTGTTTGTTTGTAAGTTGTAACTTTGTATGCGCACTTGTTATTGCGCCTCTTCCAGCTCTCAACCGATACGTACTCAGAGACGCCCCCGACTACAGCGCGGACACTGCATCGGAGTTTCACGCCGAAGCGCTGAGCAATTGCGAGTGAAGGACTTTCCCAAGGTCCCTACGCGGCGACTTCCGGCTTCAAGGCAACGACGCCACCACTACATGTGCACCACCGCGCCCCACAAAGTAACAACGGTTCAAAGCGGTTCGGGTGGCATGAAATATTATGTTTTACTGACTGCAGCGTGGAATGAAAATACCTGCGCACCCCCTTGATATAATTATTGACCCTAAGAGTTTTCCTTGCACACCACAAATCCTCATAAATCAACGTCTGACCCCTCCCTAGTTATTCTTCCGCAATTCTCATACTGCTCACACACAAAAGACGCGGGGTTAAAAGAATTGTTCCTCTTCAATATTAATTTTCCGAAATAATATATAGCCATAGAAAGTGAAAGAGTTGATGTTGGTCATGGAAGACTGCTACAGAACGAAGAGTCTAAACCCGACGATTTTTTGCTCCGACAGTGCCAGCCCCAAGTCTGGATAAAGAAGGAGGGAAACACTGTTAATCTTCGTTATCACGCAATGTCTCTAAATTATTGAAACTACTACTAACGACTCGTAACGAGGGGCCGACCACTGCGGAGTGCATGCTGCACGACTAGATTATACGAGATGTTGCGGAAGATAAGCGTATATCTGCGACCAGGTGATTAATTAGCTTTTGCTGCACAATCTGCTTCTGCATGCGCTGATTATCACGGCTGATGCAATCCTCAGCATAATTACCTAGAATCGACTTTAAAATGTTATTACATCTACATTCGGATTCGGTTTCCCTCTGCTATCTGCAAAACTACAGTATTACATCTGTTCTAAAATAGCACGTAATCTGCTCGCAGATGAAATCAAATCTCGATAAAATCAAATCAAAAAATAGTTTATTCTGATAAAACAACCACAAACGTATGCTGAACTCAAACTAAAAAAAATATACACTGTGTAAATAATACACTGTGTAGATAATATCAATAGCATAGCCTACATTGAGCATAATTATATCGGGTGGATCCTCAAAATTATTGATCAGCTATAATAGAAGGGACTCGCTATAGCCTATATCTTGGTGGCATCCTAAACTTTGGCGCAGCAAACTAGACACTTTGCACTTCAGGGTGCACATAATATCATCTCAACGAATTGGTCTAGTACATAGATCAATGGAGGATAAACACAAGTACAACAAAATATAAATACATGCTTTTAAATTATACATTCCTACACGTACACGTGTAAGCACAGAATACATTCAAATGTATATACATACTGACAACTAACCCCAACCCCAACCATAACCATAACCACAATCAGCCCCAACCCTCACCTGATGCCGACCCTAACCCAAAACCAAAACCCAATCCTAACCCTTTACCCAAAACCTGGAACACAATCATATATAATTTTTTATGTATCATGCATTATGTTACAAGCAGTAAGCATAATCAGGACATAGGCAACGCATATGTATAGGGTCTATAATGGTTAGGATATGGTTTGTGGTCAAGATTAGGGTCAGGTTCAGGATCTGTATCGGCTTGAGTTAGGGTAAGAAATACATGCACCCTTATTGTACAATGTAAATATCTCCTATATATAGGACCTTGTAAAATCCCTGGTTTTACAAATTGCTGTAAGTCTAGGCCTACTTCTACAGGCTACATGTAATCTCCAAATTTCTAAAGCGCCACTCGAAAGCCAAGCGCATGGTACCACAAGCGCGCTGTGTCTAGGCCTATAGTCAGAGCAGCGGCGTATAGACAAAGGGGTTTCGGGGGTTAAACCCCCCCATTGGCGTAGGAAAAAGTTTTTAAAGGTCATTTATCCACTTAAATAAGAAAAGCAAAACAATTGCTTGTATAGTAACAGTGTAATAGTGCGCATGTTTTTCTTACTTTATTCCCCTTGTTGCTTTATTCCCTTTTTATTTACTGTAATACTGTTGGGTTGGTGTCCGAAAGGGCACCCGGCCAGGCCATAAAACCCCGAAACCCCCCCCCATCATAAATTCCTAGCAATGCCACTGAGTCTGAGTCCAAAAGACTAGCACGAAGTATGAAAATGGCAATCCGGTTACCAATGTATCATAATATATACTAACCGAGAGAGACAGCGAGCATATATCGATCAGAGTCTACGACGATTGTGACGAAGATCAATGATACATTTCCATATCTCAATCTGCGGAGACCATACAGCCTCACGTATTACACAAAAACCAGACCCAACGTCAACAGAGAGATACCGCTCAGCTACACAGTATACACACAACACAACTACTGACCAGCGATCTGCACTACAAACTGACCAAAGCACTGACCTCGAATGACCAGCCGGACATAAACAGCACGGACTGATGCTGCCGCTCTCCTTCATGCGTGGGAGGGACTCCCCCTCCTCCTCCTCTTCCTCCTCCTCCTCTGAGTCCTCCTCCTCTGACTCGGCCAATAATTATCTTGCGCTCGATTATTATAATTTCTCTGCTGCACTCGTCGTCATCGAGAACGAGGGTCCGGCGGATAATTCCGGTTTTTCACTGACCTGATCCGGTTCCTGCCGGGTCTCAACCGGTCCTGTCCGGTTCTCCACGGACGACGACGACGATGATGATGACGATGATGATGATGACGACGTATCTGCTTTCTCCGGTCTCCTTACATCTTCTTCCGCTCCTCTTCACCTCTTCCCAAGACGACGCTGCTGCTGCTGTCGCTGATGTCCTTCCGCGAAATATTTCCAGTTTCCCGGCGGGGGAGGAAGGGCGGACGGAAGAGGAGGGAGGACGGGAAAGAGGAGAAGGAGGAGGCCTACGCGTCGTCGTTGGCAGCGTGCGATGGTCCCAGACGCGGCTTGCCCGCCCGCCCGCCCGCACGCCCGTGTGTTCGTCCGCTGCCTCATTTGTCGTCGGCAGCAAGAGCGCTTTGTTGAGAGGCTGCCCGGCCTGCGGAGCCGCCCGCCCGTCCGTCCGTCCGTACGTTACTCCGCTCGGTGTGGCCCTGCTACGTTGCCCGCCTGAAGGTCAAAGCGACGTGCACTTCTTCGTATGACTTCTGTGTCTTTACCGTTGGCAATTCCGTCTGTGTGTGTGTGTGTGTCTGTGTCTGTTTATGTGTGTGTCTGTGTATGCGTGTGCGTGCGTTCGTCTCATGTGGTCTGTGACACTTTCTGTCTGTCTGCTTCGCCCTCTCTGACTCTGTCTTCTTGCATCCTTGTGTCCGTCTCTGTCCGTTTCTGTCTGTCTGTCTGTCTCTGTCCGTTTCTGTCTGTGTTACTTCCCTTCTAGGCATCGTTGGTCTTCGTCTCTGTTGTCACTCTATCACAGTTCTGCTGCTCTGTCTATCTGTATGCATGTCCGTCTGATTGCCCATCCGTCCGTCCGTCCGTGTCTCTGTCTGCCTATCTGTCCGTCTGTCCGTCTGTCTGCACCTCATCCTCTTCCCGAACGCTGTCATATGCATTCTTCCCATCTCCATCAAGTGTTTCCTCCTCCTTTTCCTCTTCCTCCTCCTATTCAATGCCTTCCCTTTCTTCTACAACTCGTTCAGCTGCATAAACCCCATCAACTGAATGATCACAGCCTCTCTCTCTCTCTCTCTCTCTCTCTCTCTCTCTCTCTCTCTCTCTCTCTCTCTCTCTCTCTCTCTCTCTCTCTCTCTCTCTCTCTCTCTCTCTCTCTCTCTCTCTCTCTCTCTCTCTCTCTCTCTCTCTCTCTCTCTCTCTCTCTCTCTCTCTCTCTCTCCACATAAAAATCGCACTTCATGCTCTATTACGGTTCTTCAATTCAACCTTAGCCCCCTCTTCATCGTCTTATTATGTTGTTCTCCTCTGATATTTCTCCTCATTTTCATAATCCTCCTCATTTTCATAATCCTCCTCATTTTCATAATCCTCCTCATTTTCCTAATCATCCTCATATCCCTAATCCTCATCATTTTCATAATCCTCCTCATTTTCATAATCCTCCTCATTTTCAAAATCCTCCTCATTTTCATAATCCTCATCATTTTCATAATCCTCCTCATTTTCCTAATCCTCCTCATTTTCATAATCCTCCTCATTTTCAAAATCCTCCTCATTTTCATAATCCTCATCATTTTCATAATCCTCCTCATTTTCGTTATCCTCCTCATTTTCCTAATCCTCCTCATTTTCCTAATCCTCCCCATTTTCATAATCCTCCTCATTTTCCTAATCCTCCTCATTTTCCTAATCCTCATCATTTTCATAATCCTCCTCATTTTCATAATCCTCCTCATTTTCATAATCCTCCCCATTTTCATAATCCTCCTCATTTTCATAATCCTCCTCATTTTCTTAATCCTCCTCATTTTCATAATCCTCCTCATTTTCGTAATCCTCCTCATTTTCGTAATTCTCCTCATTTTCATAATCCTCCTCATTTTCATAATCCTCCTCATTTTCTTAATCCTCCTCATTTTCATAATCCTCCTCATTTTCCTAATCCTCCACATTTTCATAATCCTCCTCATTTTCCAATTCCTCATCATTTTCCTAATCCTCCTCATTTTCATAATCCTCCTCATTTTCCAATTCCTCATCATTTTCCTAATCCTCCCCATTTTCTTAATCCTCCTCATTTTCATAATCCTCCTCATTTTCATAATCCTCCTCATTTTTCTAATCCTCCTCATTTCCCTAATCCTCCTCATTTTCCAATTCCTCATCATTTTCATAATCCTCCTCATTTTCATAATCCTCCTCATTTTCGTAATCCTCATTTTCATAATCCTCCTCATTTTTCTAATCCTCCTCATTTCCCTAATCCTCCTCATTTTCGTAATCCTCCTCATTTTCGTAATCCTCCTCATTTTCCTAATCCTCCTCATTTCCCTAATCCTCATCATTTTCGTAATCCTCCTCATTTTCATAATCCTCCTCATTTTCCAATTCCTCATCATTTTCCTAATCCTCCTCATTTTCATAATCCTCCTCATTTTCCAATTCCTTATCATTTTCCTAATCCTCCCCATTTTCCTAATCCTCCCCATTTTCATAATCCTCCTCATTTTCATAATCCTCCTCATTTTCTTCATCCTTCTTTAAAAAATCTTACTCCTCCTCCAATTCATATGTCGTCTTCTTCTCTCTCATCCTCGTCTTTCTCCTTCTCTTCCTTGTTCTGTTCTTCCTCCTTCTCCTTCTACTCCTCCTGCTCTACCTCCCCATCATCATCACTATCATCATCATCATCAGCAGCAGCAGCAGCAGCAGCAGCAGCAGCAGCAATAGCATCATCATCCGTTTTTGGCTATTGAAACATAACAAACTTCTGCTACAGCTTGACAGGATAAATCAGCAGAGAAAACACACACACACACACACACACACACACACACGCACGCACGCACGCACGCACGCACGCACGCACGCACGCACGCACGCACGCACGCACACACGCGCGCAAGCACACAAACGTACACACACATGCATGCGCATATTTACTCTGTCGTGTATATAAAAATGTGGAGGATAATATACTGGATGACTGGTGGCATTGTGACTATATTTAGCTTATGCGTCATTGTGTGGCTATAAATAGCAGTCGTCACAGCGGTTCAATAACGATGACCGAAGGGCGTTGTCGTCGCCATTGGCAACCGACTGCTGCTGCTGCTGCTGGTGCTGCCTCTGTTGGCCATCCATCGGCTTATTAGACCTTCTTCTTCTTCTGATGAATGGACCGATAAACGACCTCCACGTGAAGGATGCAGAATGAGAAGCGCCATCGGGAGATACCTTAAGAGAATCTTTGAGAGCAATGGATCGGAAAGAAAAGGGTAAAGGACACAATCTGAGACCGACGACTTGCATCAAAGGTGCAAAGCAGATGGCCAGACAGAATCATATATCACAAGCAAACAAACATACATACGTACGTACGCACATACATAATTACATATATACATACAAGCATACATACACACATACATACATACATACATACATACATACATACATACATACATACATACATACATACATACATACATACATACATACATACATACATACATACATACATACATACATACATACATACATACATACATACATACATACATACATACATACATACATACATACATACATACATACATACATACATACATACATGAAGAAATAGCCAAACCGGTGGCTCTGTGACGAACAGAAAAACGAACTGGGTGCAAGGCAGGGATACATGTCGCTCTAGATACTTTTGGGGTAAATTCCAAACATGGCATGGGCAAACAAAACTATACTTGCTATTGTTTATTATTGTCATTCATTATAGGCTACACGTACATTATAATCATTCCGTAATAAATTTAAATGCAGTTAATTATTGTTAATGAATTTTATTTGTTGCGGCCATCGGCTTCAAGAATTATTATTATCTGCGAGGCGTGGTGCCAAAAAGTTGGACAACACTGGTGTAAATCAACACATCGGCACACACTCACACACACACACATACATACACACACTCACACACATACACACACACTCACACACATACACTCACTCACACACACATACGCACGTCGAGACGCACTCACACGCACACATCCCAACACACTCATTCGCATACGCAAACACTCACATTCACTCACACTCACATACACATATACAGTTTATACACATACGCACACACTCACATACACACATCCTGTCAGTCAGCGTGTATGACAATATACTAAGATGCGTGTGTCTGTCTGTCTGTCTGTATGTCTGTCTGTCTGTCTGTCTGTCTGTCTGTCTGTCTGTCTGTCTGTGCCATCGTCAGTCATTTGTCATGCTGCGTTTCCTGCCAGTGGCAGCGGCCATGACTTCATCGTCTGACATCGTCACTGACATACAATGCATCTGCTGTGGACAGCTGCTTCCGGTTGCTGCTGCTGAGCCGTGGAACGACGGAGTGAAGGAACGGATGAAACGAATGAAGGAAAGAAGAAGGCAGACAGACACAGACAGGTACAGACAGACAGACAGACAGACAAACAGACAGACAGAGAGCTATAGATGGGGATAGAGAAATGGAGGGTGATCGGAATGCAGGGAGCAAGATGAAAAGATGGGCAGAGAGTGAGAGAGGCAAAGAGGCTGCGAGAAATGGAAGAGAAGAGTAAGATGGGAGATGAGTAGGTACGGAAAGAGGAAGACAGAGACAGACAGAGACAGACAGAAAGACATAGGCAGACAGAAACAGACAGAGACAGGCAGAGAGAGACGGACGGATGAAGGATAGTGAGGAAAGATGGAGGATGGGACGCAGAGTGGAGACACAAGGGAATGGACAAAATAATAGAGAGATAGCCAGACAGACAGACAGACAGACAGACAGACAGACAGACACAGAGAGAGAAAGAGAGAAAGAGAGATAGACAGACAGACAGACATACAGACAGAGACAGAGTCAGAGTCAGACTCAGAGACAGACAGACAGACAGAGAGAAAGAGAGAGGTAGAAGGGGAGAGAGATAGACAGACAGACAGACAGACAGACAGACAGACAGACACAGACAGACAGATTAAGGATGGATAGACTTTGCGTAAATAATTCACCTGTTCCCATTCGCCCACATTCAGTGGTCAACAGCTGCTGTCCACCGATGATTCGTCTGCCTCTGCGAAATACAGCACATGTACAACTAAGCTTAATAATCGTTATTTTAAGTCTAGGAGGAATTATTCTACCGAAAACAATGAAGGTCAGCAGATGCCTAGCTAGAGGCATTTCACCGCACTATATCTCAGACCTCGTGAATAATCCGGTGCCCTGTGTTTTGGCTTTAGAGCGTCGCTTTAGAAATTTCACAGCACTATCTATGCCAGCGTTTCCCAAAGTGGGTTCCGCGGAACCTTAGGGTTCCGCGTTTCCAGCACAAAGGTTCCGCGAGAAGTTAAGAAAAAATAATTTTTTTGGATAAATTTTACTGCAATAAAGCAGCTTTTGGAAAGGGGCAACGTGTGCAAGCTAAAGCAAAACAGGTTAAGTGATAGCAGTTTAAGCCAAAGAAGAAAACATAGAAAAAGGCAGATCAAAAAGAGAAGAGAGTGTGTAGAGAAAGAGATCTAACGGAGGGTGGATTGGAGGTGTGGAGAAAGAGCGAATGAAAAGGGGGGGAAGAGAAATAATGAATGGCGTGAATGAAGAGAGCGAATGGAGGGTGTGGAGGAAGAGAGCGAATGGAGGGTGTGGAGGAAGAGAGCGAATGGAGGGTGTGGAGGAAGAGAGCGAATGGAGGGTGTGGAGGAAGAGAGCGAATGGAGGGTGTGGAGGAAGAGAGCGAATGAATGGTGTGGAGGAAGAGAGCGAATGGAGGGTGTGGAGGAAGAGAGCGAATGGAGGGTGTGGAGGAAGAGAGCGAATGGAGGGTGTGGAGGAAGAGAGCGAATGGAGGGTGTGGAGGAAGAGAGCGAATGAATGGTGTGGAGGAAGAGAGCGAATGGAGGGTGTGGAGGAAGAGAGCGAATGGAGGGTGTGGAGGAAGAGAGCGAATGGAGGGTGTGGAGGAAGAGAGCGAATGGAGGGTGTGGAGGAAGAGAGCGAATGGAGGGTGTGGAGGAAGAGAGCGAATGGAGGGTGTGGAGGAAGAGAGCGATTGGAGGGTGTGGAGGAAGAGAGCGAATGGAGGGTGTGGAGGAAGAGAGCGAATGAATGGTGTGGAGGAAGAGAGCGAATGGAGGGTGTGGAGGAAGAGAGCGAATGAATGGTGTGGAGGAAGAGAGCGAATGGAGGGTGTGGAGAAAGAGAGCGATTGGAGGGTGTGGAGGAAGAGAGCGAATGGAGGGTGTGGAGGAAGAGAGCGATTGGAGGGTGTGGAGGAAGAGAGCGAATGGAGGGTGTGGAGGAAGAGAGCGAATGGAGGGTGTGGAGGAAGAGAGCGATTGGAGGGTGGGGAGGAAGAGAGCGAATGGAGGGTGTGGAGGAAGAGAGCGAATGGAGGGTGTGGAGGAAGAGAGCGAATGAATGGTGTGGAGGAAGAGAGCGATTGGAGGGTGTGGAGGAAGAGAGCGATTGGAGGGTGTGGAGGAAGAGAGCGATTGGAGGGTGTGGAGGAAGAGAACGATTAAAGGGTGTGGAGGAAGAGAGTGATTGGAGGGTGTGAAGGAAGAGAGCGAATGAATGGTGTGGAGGAAGAGAGCGATTGGAGGGTGTGGAGGAAGAGAGCAATTGGAGGGTGTGGAGGAAGAGAGCAATTGGAGGGTGTGGAGGAAGAGAGCGAATGGAGGGTGTGGAGGAAGAGAGCGAATGGAGGGTGTGGAGGAAGAGAGCGATTGGAGGGTGTGGAGGAAGAGAGCGATTGGAGGGTGTGGAGGAAGAGAGCGATTGGAGGGTGTGGAGGAAGAGAGCGAATGGAGGGTGTGGAGGAAGAGAGCGATTGGAGGGTGTGGAGGAAGAGAGCGAATGGAGTGTGTGGAGGAAGAGAGCGATTGGAGGGTGTGGAGAAAGAGAGCGATTGGAGGGTGTGGAGGAAGAGAGCGAATGGAGGGTGTGGAGGAAGAGAGCGATTGGAGGGTGTGGAGGAAGAGAGCGAATGGAGGGTGTGGAGGAAGAGAGCGAATGGAGGGTGTGGAGGAAGAGAGCGAATGGAGGGTGTGGAGGAAGAGAGCGATTGGAGGGTGTGGAGGAAGAGAGCGAATGAATGGTGTGGAGGAAGAGAGCGAATGGAGGGTGTGGAGGAAGAGAGCGAATGGAGGGTGTGGAGGAAGAGAGCGATTGGAGGGTGTGGAGGAAGAGAGCGAATGGAGGGTGTGGAGGAAGAGAGCGAATGGAGGGTGTGGAGGAAGAGAGCGAATGGAGGGTGTGGAGGAAGAGAGCGATTGGAGGGTGGATAAATTTTACTGCAATAAAGCAGCTTTTGGAAAGGGGCAACGTGTGCAAGCTAAAGCAAAACAGGTTAAGTGATAGCAGTTTAAGCCAAAGAAGAAAACATAGAAAAAGGCAGATCAAAAAGAGAAGAGAGTGTGTAGAGAAAGAGATCTAACGGAGGGTGGATTGGAGGTGTGGAGAAAGAGCGAATGAAAAGGGGGGGAAGAGAAATAATGAATGGCGTGAATGAAGAGAGCGAATGGAGGGTGTGGAGGAAGAGAGCGAATGGAGGGTGTGGAGGAAGAGAGCGAATGGAGGGTGTGGAGGAAGAGAGCGAATGGAGGGTGTGGAGGAAGAGAGCGAATGGAGGGTGTGGAGGAAGAGAGCGAATGAATGGTGTGGAGGAAGAGAGCGAATGGAGGGTGTGGAGGAAGAGAGCGAATGGAGGGTGTGGAGGAAGAGAGCGAATGGAGGGTGTGGAGGAAGAGAGCGAATGGAGGGTGTGGAGGAAGAGAGCGAATGAATGGTGTGGAGGAAGAGAGCGAATGGAGGGTGTGGAGGAAGAGAGCGAATGGAGGGTGTGGAGGAAGAGAGCGAATGGAGGGTGTGGAGGAAGAGAGCGAATGGAGGGTGTGGAGGAAGAGAGCGAATGGAGGGTGTGGAGGAAGAGAGCGAATGGAGGGTGTGGAGGAAGAGAGCGAATGAATGGTGTGGAGGAAGAGAGCGAATGGAGGGTGTGGAGGAAGAGAGCGAATGGAGGGTGTGGAGGAAGAGAGCGAATGGAGGGTGTGGAGGAAGAGAGCGAATGGAGGGTGTGGAGGAAGAGAGCGAATGAATGGCGTGAATGAAGAGAGCGAATGGAGGGTGTAAAGGAAGAGAGCGAATGGAGGGTGTGGAGGAAGAGAGCGTATGGAGGGTGTGGAGGAAGAGAGCGAATGAATGGTGTGGAGGAAGAGAGCGAATGGAGGGTGTGGAGGAAGAGAGCGAATGGAGGGTGTGGAGGAAGAGAGCGAATGGAGGGTGTGGAGGAAGAGAGCGAATGGAGGGTGTGGAGGAAGAGAGCGAATGGAGGGTGTGGAGGAAGAGAGCGAATGGAGGGTGTGGAGGAAGAGAGCGAATGGAGGGTGTGGAGGAAGAGAGCGAACGAATGGTGTGGAGGAAGAGAGCGAATGGAGGGTGTGGAGGAAGAGAGCGAATGGAGGGTGTGGAGGAAGAGAGCGAATGAATGGTGTGGAGGAAGAGAGCGAATGGAGGGTGTGGAGGAAGAGAGCGAATGGAGGGTGTGGAGGAAGAGAGCGAATGGAGGGTGTGGAGGAAGAGAGCGAATGGAGGGTGTGGAGGAAGAGAGCGAATGAATGGTGTGGAGGAAGAGAGCGAATGGAGGGTGTGGAGGAAGAGAGCGAATGGAGGGTGTGGAGGAAGAGAGCGAATGGAGGGTGTGGAGGAAGAGAGCGAATGGAGGGTGTGGAGGAAGAGAGCGAATGGAGGGTGTGGAGGAAGAGAGCGAATGGAGGGTGTGGAGGAAGAGAGCGATTGGAGGGTGTGGAGGAAGAGAGCGAATGGAGGGTGTGGAGGAAGAGAGCGAATGAATGGTGTGGAGGAAGAGAGCGAATGGAGGGTGTGGAGGAAGAGAGCGAATGAATGGTGTGGAGGAAGAGAGCGAATGGAGGGTGTGGAGAAAGAGAGCGATTGGAGGGTGTGGAGGAAGAGAGCGAATGGAGGGTGTGGAGGAAGAGAGCGATTGGAGGGTGTGGAGGAAGAGAGCGAATGGAGGGTGTGGAGGAAGAGAGCGAATGGAGGGTGTGGAGGAAGAGAGCGATTGGAGGGTGGGGAGGAAGAGAGCGAATGGAGGGTGTGGAGGAAGAGAGCGAATGGAGGGTGTGGAGGAAGAGAGCGAATGAATGGTGTGGAGGAAGAGAGCGATTGGAGGGTGTGGAGGAAGAGAGCGATTGGAGGGTGTGGAGGAAGAGAGCGATTGGAGGGTGTGGAGGAAGAGAACGATTAAAGGGTGTGGAGGAAGAGAGTGATTGGAGGGTGTGGAGGAAGAGAGCGAATGAATGGTGTGGAGGAAGAGAGCGATTGGAGGGTGTGGAGGAAGAGAGCAATTGGAGGGTGTGGAGGAAGAGAGCAATTGGAGGGTGTGGAGGAAGAGAGCGAATGGAGGGTGTGGAGGAAGAGAGCGAATGGAGGGTGTGGAGGAAGAGAGCGATTGGAGGGTGTGGAGGAAGAGAGCGATTGGAGGGTGTGGAGGAAGAGAGCGATTGGAGGGTGTGGAGGAAGAGAGCGAATGGAGGGTGTGGAGGAAGAGAGCGATTGGAGGGTGTGGAGGAAGAGAGCGAATGGAGTGTGTGGAGGAAGAGAGCGATTGGAGGGTGTGGAGAAAGAGAGCGATTGGAGGGTGTGGAGGAAGAGAGCGAATGGAGGGTGTGGAGGAAGAGAGCGATTGGAGGGTGTGGAGGAAGAGAGCGAATGGAGGGTGTGGAGGAAGAGAGCGAATGGAGGGTGTGGAGGAAGAGAGCGAATGGAGGGTGTGGAGGAAGAGAGCGATTGGAGGGTGTGGAGGAAGAGAGCGAATGAATGGTGTGGAGGAAGAGAGCGAATGGAGGGTGTGGAGGAAGAGAGCGAATGGAGGGTGTGGAGGAAGAGAGCGATTGGAGGGTGTGGAGGAAGAGAGCGAATGGAGGGTGTGGAGGAAGAGAGCGAATGGAGGGTGTGGAGGAAGAGAGCGAATGGAGGGTGTGGAGGAAGAGAGCGATTGGAGGGTGGATAAATTTTACTGCAATAAAGCAGCTTTTGGAAAGGGGCAACGTGTGCAAGCTAAAGCAAAACAGGTTAAGTGATAGCAGTTTAAGCCAAAGAAGAAAACATAGAAAAAGGCAGATCAAAAAGAGAAGAGAGTGTGTAGAGAAAGAGATCTAACGGAGGGTGGATTGGAGGTGTGGAGAAAGAGCGAATGAAAAGGGGGGGAAGAGAAATAATGAATGGCGTGAATGAAGAGAGCGAATGGAGGGTGTGGAGGAAGAGAGCGAATGGAGGGTGTGGAGGAAGAGAGCGAATGGAGGGTGTGGAGGAAGAGAGCGAATGGAGGGTGTGGAGGAAGAGAGCGAATGGAGGGTGTGGAGGAAGAGAGCGAATGAATGGTGTGGAGGAAGAGAGCGAATGGAGGGTGTGGAGGAAGAGAGCGAATGGAGGGTGTGGAGGAAGAGAGCGAATGGAGGGTGTGGAGGAAGAGAGCGAATGAATGGTGTGGAGGAAGAGAGCGAATGGAGGGTGTGGAGGAAGAGAGCGAATGGAGGGTGTGGAGGAAGAGAGCGAATGGAGGGTGTGGAGGAAGAGAGCGAATGGAGGGTGTGGAGGAAGAGAGCGAATGGAGGGTGTGGAGGAAGAGAGCGAATGGAGGGTGTGGAGGAAGAGAGCGAATGGAGGGTGTGGAGGAAGAGAGCGAATGAATGGTGTGGAGGAAGAGAGCGAATGGAGGGTGTGGAGGAAGAGAGCGAATGGAGGGTGTGGAGGAAGAGAGCGAATGGAGGGTGTGGAGGAAGAGAGCGAATGGAGGGTGTGGAGGAAGAGAGCGAATGAATGGCGTGAATGAAGAGAGCGAATGGAGGGTGTAAAGGAAGAGAGCGAATGGAGGGTGTGGAGGAAGAGAGCGTATGGAGGGTGTGGAGGAAGAGAGCGAATGAATGGTGTGGAGGAAGAGAGCGAATGGAGGGTGTGGAGGAAGAGAGCGAATGGAGGGTGTGGAGGAAGAGAGCGAATGGAGGGTGTGGAGGAAGAGAGCGAATGGAGGGTGTGGAGGAAGAGAGCGAATGGAGGGTGTGGAGGAAGAGAGCGAATGGAGGGTGTGGAGGAAGAGAGCGAATGGAGGGTGTGGAGGAAGAGAGCGAATGAATGGTGTGGAGGAAGAGAGCGAATGGAGGGTGTGGAGGAAGAGAGCGAATGGAGGGTGTGGAGGAAGAGAGCGAATGAATGGTGTGGAGGAAGAGAGCGAATGGAGGGTGTGGAGGAAGAGAGCGAATGGAGGGTGTGGAGGAAGAGAGCGAATGGAGGGTGTGGAGGAAGAGAGCGAATGGAGGGTGTGGAGGAAGAGAGCGAATGGAGGGTGTGGAGGAAGAGAGCGAATGGAGGGTGTGGAGGAAGAGAGCGAATGGAGGGTGTGGAGGAAGAGAGCGATTGGAGGGTGTGGAGGAAGAGAGCGAATGAATGGTGTGGAGGAAGAGAGCGAATGGAGGGTGTGGAGGAAGAGAGCGAATGGAGGGTGTGGAGGAAGAGAGCGATTGGAGGGTGTGGAGGAAGAGAGCGAATGAATGGTGTGGAGGAAGAGAGCGAATGGAGGGTGTGGAGGAAGAGAGCGAATGGAGGATGTGGAGGAAGAGAGCGATTGGAGGGTGTGGAGGAAGAGAGCGAATGGAGGGTGTGGAGGAAGAGAGCGAATGGAGGGTGTGGAGGAAGAGAGCGAATGGAGGGTGTGAATGAAGAGAGCGAATGGAGGGTGTGGAGGAAGAGAGCGAATGGAGGGTGTGGAGGAAGAGAGCGAATGGAGGGTGTGGAGGAAGAGAGCGAATGGAGGGTGTGGAGGAAGAGAGCGAATGGAGGGTGTGGAGGAAGAGAGCGAATGAATGGTGTGGAGGAAGAGAGCGAATGGAGGGTGTGGAGGAAGAGAGCGAATGGAGGGTGTGGAGGAAGAGAGCGATTGGAGGGTGTGGAGGAAGAGAGCGAATGAATGGTGTGGAGGAAGAGAGCGAATGGAGGGTGTGGAGGAAGAGAGCGAATGGAGGGTGTGGAGGAAGAGAGCGATTGGAGGGTGTGGAGGAAGAGAGCGAATGAATGGTGTGGAGGAAGAGAGCGAATGGAGGGTGTGGAGGAAGAGAGCGAATGGAGGGTGTGGAGGAAGAGAGCGAATGGAGGGTGTGGAGGAAGAGAGCGAATGGAGGGTGTGGAGGAAGAGAGCGAATGGAGGGTGTGGAGGAAGAGAGCGAATGGAGGGTGTGGAGGAAGAGAGCGAATGGAGGGTGTGGAGGAAGAGAGCGATTGGAGGGTGTGGAGGAAGAGAGCGAATGAATGGTGTGGAGGAAGAGAGCGAATGGAGGGTGTGGAGGAAGAGAGCGAATGGAGGGTGTGGAGGAAGAGAGCGATTGGAGGGTGTGGAGGAAGAGAGCGAATGGAGGGTGTGGAGGAAGAGAGCGAATGGAGGGTGTGGAGGAAGAGAGCGAATGGAGGGTGTGGAGGAAGAGAGCGATTGGAGGGTGTGGAGGAAGAGAGCGAATGAATGGTGTGGAGGAAGAGAGCGATTGGAGGGTGTGGAGGAAGAGAGCGAATGAATGGTGTGGAGGAAGAGAGCGAATGGAGGGTGTGGAGGAAGAGAGCGAATGGAGGGTGTGGAGGAAGAGAGCGAATGGAGGGTGTGGAGGAAGAGAGCGATTGGAGGGTGTGGAGGAAGAGAGCGAATGGAGGGTGTGGAGGAAGAGAGCGAATGAATGGTGTGGAGGAAGAGAGCGAATGGAGGGTGTGGAGGAAGAGAGCGAATGAATGGTGTGGAGGAAGAGAGCGAATGGAGGGTGTGGAGGAAGAGAGCGAATGAATGGTGTGGAGGAAGAGAGCGAATGGAGGGTGTGGAGGAAGAGAGCGAATGAATGGTGTGGAGGAAGAGAGCGAATGGAGGGTGTGGAGGAAGAGAGCGAATGGAGGGTGTGGAGGAAGAGAGCGATTGGAGGGTGTGGAGGAAGAGAGCGAATGGAGGGTGTGGAGGAAGAGAGCGAATGGAGGGTGTGGAGGAAGAGAGCGAATGGAGGGTATGGAGGAAGAGAGCGAATGGAGGGTGTGGAGGAAGAGAGCGATTGGAGGGTGTGGAGGAAGAGAGCGAATGGAGGGTGTGGAGGAAGAGAGCGAATGAATGGTGTGGAGGAAGAGAGCGAATGGAGGGTGTGGAGGAAGAGAGCGAATGGAGGGTGTGGAGGAAGAGAGCGATTGGAGGGTGTGGAGGAAGAGAGCGAATGGAGGGTGTGGAGGAAGAGAGCGAATGAATGGTGTGGAGGAAGAGAGCGAATGGAGGGTGTGGAGGAAGAGAGCGAATGAATGGTGTGGAGGAAGAGAGCGAATGGAGGGTGTGGAGGAAGAGAGCGAATGAATGGTGTGGAGGAAGAGAGCGAATGGAGGGTGTGGAGGAAGAGAGCGAATGAATGGTGTGGAGGAAGAGAGCGAATGGAGGGTGTGGAGGAAGAGAGCGAATGGAGGGTGTGGAGGAAGAGAGCGATTGGAGGGTGTGGAGGAAGAGAGCGAATGGAGGGTGTGGAGGAAGAGAGCGAATGAATGGTGTGGAGGAAGAGAGCGAATGGAGGGTGTGGAGGAAGAGAGCGAATGAATGGTGTGGAGGAAGAGAGCGAATGGAGGGTGTGGAGGAAGAGAGCGAATGAATGGTGTGGAGGAAGAGAGCGAATGGAGGGTGTGGAGGAAGAGAGCGAATGAATGGTGTGGAGGAAGAGAGCGAATGGAGGGTGTGGAGGAAGAGAGCGAATGGAGGGTGTGGAGGAAGAGAGCGATTGGAGGGTGTGGAGGAAGAGAGCGAATGAATGGTGTGGAGGAAGAGAGCGAATGGAGGGTGTGGAGGAAGAGAGCGAATGGAGGGTGTGGAGGAAGAGAGCGAATGGAGGGTGTGGAGGAAGAGAGCGAATGGAGGGTGTGGAGGAAGAGAGCGAATGGAGGGTGTGGAGGAAGAGAGCGAATGGAGGGTGTGGAGGAAGAGAGCGAATGGAGGGTGTGGAGGAAGAGAGCGATTGGAGGGTGTGGAGGAAGAGAGCGAATGAATGGTGTGGAGGAAGAGAGCGAATGGAGGGTGTGGAGGAAGAGAGCGAATGGAGGGTGTGGAGGAAGAGAGCGATTGGAGGGTGTGGAGGAAGAGAGCGAATGGAGGGTGTGGAGGAAGAGAGCGAATGGAGGGTGTGGAGGAAGAGAGCGAATGGAGGGTGTGGAGGAAGAGAGCGATTGGAGGGTGTGGAGGAAGAGAGCGAATGAATGGTGTGGAGGAAGAGAGCGATTGGAGGGTGTGGAGGAAGAGAGCGAATGAATGGTGTGGAGGAAGAGAGCGAATGGAGGGTGTGGAGGAAGAGAGCGAATGGAGGGTGTGGAGGAAGAGAGCGAATGGAGGGTGTGGAGGAAGAGAGCGATTGGAGGGTGTGGAGGAAGAGAGCGAATGGAGGGTGTGGAGGAAGAGAGCGAATGAATGGTGTGGAGGAAGAGAGCGAATGGAGGGTGTGGAGGAAGAGAGCGAATGAATGGTGTGGAGGAAGAGAGCGAATGGAGGGTGTGGAGGAAGAGAGCGAATGAATGGTGTGGAGGAAGAGAGCGAATGGAGGGTGTGGAGGAAGAGAGCGAATGAATGGTGTGGAGGAAGAGAGCGAATGGAGGGTGTGGAGGAAGAGAGCGAATGGAGGGTGTGGAGGAAGAGAGCGATTGGAGGGTGTGGAGGAAGAGAGCGAATGGAGGGTGTGGAGGAAGAGAGCGAATGGAGGGTGTGGAGGAAGAGAGCGAATGGAGGGTATGGAGGAAGAGAGCGAATGGAGGGTGTGGAGGAAGAGAGCGATTGGAGGGTGTGGAGGAAGAGAGCGAATGGAGGGTGTGGAGGAAGAGAGCGAATGAATGGTGTGGAGGAAGAGAGCGAATGGAGGGTGTGGAGGAAGAGAGCGAATGGAGGGTGTGGAGGAAGAGAGCGATTGGAGGGTGTGGAGGAAGAGAGCGAATGGAGGGTGTGGAGGAAGAGAGCGAATGAATGGTGTGGAGGAAGAGAGCGAATGGAGGGTGTGGAGGAAGAGAGCGAATGAATGGTGTGGAGGAAGAGAGCGAATGGAGGGTGTGGAGGAAGAGAGCGAATGAATGGTGTGGAGGAAGAGAGCGAATGGAGGGTGTGGAGGAAGAGAGCGAATGAATGGTGTGGAGGAAGAGAGCGAATGGAGGGTGTGGAGGAAGAGAGCGAATGGAGGGTGTGGAGGAAGAGAGCGATTGGAGGGTGTGGAGGAAGAGAGCGAATGGAGGGTGTGGAGGAAGAGAGCGAATGAATGGTGTGGAGGAAGAGAGCGAATGGAGGGTGTGGAGGAAGAGAGCGAATGAATGGTGTGGAGGAAGAGAGCGAATGGAGGGTGTGGAGGAAGAGAGCGAATGAATGGTGTGGAGGAAGAGAGCGAATGGAGGGTGTGGAGGAAGAGAGCGAATGAATGGTGTGGAGGAAGAGAGCGAATGGAGGGTGTGGAGGAAGAGAGCGAATGGAGGGTGTGGAGGAAGAGAGCGATTGGAGGGTGTGGAGGAAGAGAGCGAATGAATGGTGTGGAGGAAGAGAGCGAATGGAGGGTGTGGAGGAAGAGAGCGAATGAATGGTGTGGAGGAAGAGAGCGAATGGAGGGTGTGGAGGAAGAGAGCGAATGAATGGTGTGGAGGAAGAGAGCGAATGGAGGGTGTGGAGGAAGAGAGCGAATGGAGGGTGTGGAGGAAGAGAGCGATTGGAGGGTGTGGAGGAAGAGAGCGAATGAATGGTGTGGAGGAAGAGAGCGAATGGAGGGTGTGGAGGAAGAGAGCGAATGAATGGTGTGGAGGAAGAGAGCGAATGGAGGGTGTGGAGGAAGAGAGCGAATGAATGGTGTGGAGGAAGAGAGCGAATGGAGGGTGTGGAGGAAGAGAGCGAATGGAGGGTGTGGAGGAAGAGAGCGATTGGAGGGTGTGGAGGAAGAGAGCGAATGAATGGTGTGGAGGAAGAGAGCGAATGGAGGGTGTGGAGGAAGAGAGCGAATGAATGGTGTGGAGGAAGAGAGCGAATGGAGGGTGTGGAGGAAGAGAGCGAATGAATGGTGTGGAGGAAGAGAGCGAATGGAGGGTGTGGAGGAAGAGAGCGAATGGAGGGTGTGGAGGAAGAGAGCGATTGAAGGGTGTGGAGGAAGAGAGCGAATGGAGGGTGTGGAGGAAGAGAGCGAATGGAGGGTGTGGAGGAAGAGAGCGAATGAATGGTGTGGAGGAAGAGAGCGAATGGAGGGTGTGGTGAAAGAGAGCGATTGGAGGGTGTGGAGAAAGAGAGCGATTGGAGGGTGTGGAGGAAGAGAGCGAATGGAGGGTGTGGAGGAAGAGAGCGATTGGAGGGTGTGGAGGAAGAGAGCGAATGGAGGGTGTGGAGGAAGAGAGCGAATGGAGGGTGTGGAGGAAGAGAGCGAATGAATGGTGTGGAGGAAGAGAGCGAATGGAGGGTGTGGAGGAAGAGAGCGAATGGAGGGTGTGGAGGAAGAGAGCGATTGGAGGGTGTGGAGGAAGAGAGCGAATGGAGGGTGTGGAGGAAGAGAGCGAATGGAGGGTGTGGAGGAAGAGAGCGAATGAATGGTGTGGAGGAAGAGAGCGAATGGAGGGTGTGGAGAAAGAGAGCGATTGGAGGGTGTGGAGAAAGAGAGCGATTGGAGGGTGTGGAGGAAGAGAGCGAATGGAGGGTGTGGAGGAAGAGAGCGATTGGAGCGTGTGGAGGAAGAGAGCGAATGGAGGGTGTGGAGGAAGAGAGCGAATGGAGGGTGTGGAGGAAGAGAGCGAATGAATGGTGTGGAGGAAGAGAGCGAATGGAGGGTGTGGAGAAAGAGAGCGATTGGAGGGTGTGGAAGAAGAGAGCGAATGGAGGGTGTGGAGGAAGAGAGCGATTGGAGGGTGTGGAGGAAGAGAGCGAATGGAGGGTGTGGAGGAAGAGAGCGAATGGAGGGTGTGGAGGAAGAGAGCGATTGGAGGGTGGGGAGGAAGAGAGCGAATGGAGGGTGTGGAGGAAGAGAGCGAATGGAGGGTGTGGAGGAAGAGAGCGAATGAATGGTGTGGAGGAAGAGAGCGATTGGAGGGTGTGGAGGAAGAGAGCGATTGGAGGGTGTGGAGGAAGAGAGCGATTGGAGGGTGTGGAGGAAGAGAACGATTAAAGGGTGTGGAGGAAGAGAGTGATTGGAGGGTGTGGAGGAAGAGAGCGAATGAATGGTGTGGAGGAAGAGAGCGATTGGAGGGTGTGGAGGAAGAGAGCAATTGGAGGGTGTGGAGGAAGAGAGCAATTGGAGGGTGTGGAGGAAGAGAGCGAATGGAGGGTGTGGAGGAAGAGAGCGAATGGAGGGTGTGGAGGAAGAGAGCGATTGGAGGGTGTGGAGGAAGAGAGCGATTGGAGGGTGTGGAGGAAGAGAGCGATTGGAGGGTGTGGAGGAAGAGAGCGAATGGAGGGTGTGGAGGAAGAGAGCGATTGGAGGGTGTGGAGAAAGAGAGCGATTGGAGGGTGTGGAGGAAGAGAGCGAATGGAGGGTGTGGAGGAAGAGAGCGATTGGAGGGTGTGGAGGAAGAGAGCGAATGGAGGGTGTGGAGGAAGAGAGCGAATGGAGGGTGTGGAGGAAGAGAGCGAATGGAGGGTGGGGAGGAAGAGAGCGAATGGAGGGTGTGGAGGAAGAGAGCGATTGGAGGGTGGGGAGGAAGAGAGCGAATGGAGGGTGTGGAGGAAGAGAGCGAATGAATGGTGTGGAGGAAAAGAGCGAATGGAGGGTGTGGAGAAAGAGAGCGATTGGAGGGTGTGGAGAAAGAGAGCGATTGGAGGGTGTGGAGGAAGAGAGCGAATGGAGGGTGTGGAGGAAGAGAGCGATTGGAGCGTGTGGAGGAAGAGAGCGAATGGAGGGTGTGGAGGAAGAGAGCGATTGGAAGGTGTGGAGGAAGAGAGCGATTGGAGGTGTGGGAGAAGAGAGCGATTGGAAGGTGTGGAGGAAGAGAGTGATTGGAGGGTGTGGAGGAAGGGAGCGAATGAATGGTGTGGAGGAAGAGAGCGATTGGAGGGTGTGGAGGAAGAGAGCGAATGGAGGGTGTGGAGGAAGAGAGCGATTGGAGGGTGTGGAGGAAGAGAGCGAATGGAGGGTGTGGAGGAAGAGAGCGAATGGAGGGTGTGGAGGAAGAGAGCGAATGGAGGGTGTGGAGGAAGAGAGCGATTGGAGGGTGTGGAGGAAGAGAGCGAATGAATGGTGTGGAGGAAGAGAGCGAATGGAGGGTGTGGAGGAAGAGAGCGAATGAATGGTGTGGAGGAAGAGAGCGAATGGAGGGTGTGGAGGAAGAGAGCGAATGGAGGGTGTGGAGGAAGAGAGCGAATGGAGGGTGTGGAGGAAGAGAGCGATTGGAGGGTGTGGAGGAAGAGAGCGAATGGAGGGTGTGGAGGAAGAGAGCGAATGAATGGTGTGGAGGAAGAGAGCGAATGGAGGGTGTGGAGGAAGAGAGCGAATGAATGGTGTGGAGGAAGAGAGCGAATGGAGGGTGTGGAGGAAGAGAGCGAATGAATGGTGTGGAGGAAGAGAGCGAATGGAGGGTGTGGAGGAAGAGAGCGAATGAATGGTGTGGAGGAAGAGAGCGAATGGAGGGTGTGGAGGAAGAGAGCGAATGGAGGGTGTGGAGGAAGAGAGCGATTGGAGGGTGTGGAGGAAGAGAGCGAATGGAGGGTGTGGAGGAAGAGAGCGAATGGAGGGTGTGGAGGAAGAGAGCGAATGGAGGGTATGGAGGAAGAGAGCGAATGGAGGGTGTGGAGGAAGAGAGCGATTGGAGGGTGTGGAGGAAGAGAGCGAATGGAGGGTGTGGAGGAAGAGAGCGAATGAATGGTGTGGAGGAAGAGAGCGAATGGAGGGTGTGGAGGAAGAGAGCGAATGGAGGGTGTGGAGGAAGAGAGCGATTGGAGGGTGTGGAGGAAGAGAGCGAATGGAGGGTGTGGAGGAAGAGAGCGAATGAATGGTGTGGAGGAAGAGAGCGAATGGAGGGTGTGGAGGAAGAGAGCGAATGAATGGTGTGGAGGAAGAGAGCGAATGGAGGGTGTGGAGGAAGAGAGCGAATGAATGGTGTGGAGGAAGAGAGCGAATGGAGGGTGTGGAGGAAGAGAGCGAATGAATGGTGTGGAGGAAGAGAGCGAATGGAGGGTGTGGAGGAAGAGAGCGAATGGAGGGTGTGGAGGAAGAGAGCGAATGAATGGTGTGGAGGAAGAGAGCGAATGGAGGGTGTGGAGGAAGAGAGCGAATGAATGGTGTGGAGGAAGAGAGCGAATGGAGGGTGTGGAGGAAGAGAGCGAATGAATGGTGTGGAGGAAGAGAGCGAATGGAGGGTGTGGAGGAAGAGAGCGAATGAATGGTGTGGAGGAAGAGAGCGAATGGAGGGTGTGGAGGAAGAGAGCGAATGGAGGGTGTGGAGGAAGAGAGCGATTGGAGGGTGTGGAGGAAGAGAGCGAATGAATGGTGTGGAGGAAGAGAGCGAATGGAGGGTGTGGAGGAAGAGAGCGAATGAATGGTGTGGAGGAAGAGAGCGAATGGAGGGTGTGGAGGAAGAGAGCGAATGAATGGTGTGGAGGAAGAGAGCGAATGGAGGGTGTGGAGGAAGAGAGCGAATGGAGGGTGTGGAGGAAGAGAGCGATTGGAGGGTGTGGAGGAAGAGAGCGAATGAATGGTGTGGAGGAAGAGAGCGAATGGAGGGTGTGGAGGAAGAGAGCGAATGAATGGTGTGGAGGAAGAGAGCGAATGGAGGGTGTGGAGGAAGAGAGCGAATGAATGGTGTGGAGGAAGAGAGCGAATGGAGGGTGTGGAGGAAGAGAGCGAATGGAGGGTGTGGAGGAAGAGAGCGATTGAAGGGTGTGGAGGAAGAGAGCGAATGGAGGGTGTGGAGGAAGAGAGCGAATGGAGGGTGTGGAGGAAGAGAGCGAATGAATGGTGTGGAGGAAGAGAGCGAATGGAGGGTGTGGAGAAAGAGAGCGATTGGAGGGTGTGGAGAAAGAGAGCGATTGGAGGGTGTGGAGGAAGAGAGCGAATGGAGGGTGTGGAGGAAGAGAGCGATTGGAGGGTGTGGAGGAAGAGAGCGAATGGAGGGTGTGGAGGAAGAGAGCGAATGGAGGGTGTGGAAGAAGAGAGCGAATGAATGGTGTGGAGGAAGAGAGCGAATGGAGGGTGTGGAGGAAGAGAGCGAATGGAGGGTGTGGAGGAAGAGAGCGATTGGAGGGTGTGGAGGAAGAGAGCGAATGGAGGGTGTGGAGGAAGAGAGCGAATGGAGGGTGTGGAGGAAGAGAGCGAATGAATGGTGTGGAGGAAGAGAGCGAATGGAGGGTGTGGAGAAAGAGAGCGATTGGAGGGTGTGGAGAAAGAGAGCGATTGGAGGGTGTGGAGGAAGAGAGCGAATGGAGGGTGTGGAGGAAGAGAGCGATTGGAGCGTGTGGAGGAAGAGAGCGAATGGAGGGTGTGGAGGAAGAGAGCGAATGGAGGGTGTGGAGGAAGAGAGCGAATGAATGGTGTGGAGGAAGAGAGCGAATGGAGGGTGTGGAGAAAGAGAGCGATTGGAGGGTGTGGAGGAAGAGAGCGAATGGAGGGTGTGGAGGAAGAGAGCGATTGGAGGGTGTGGAGGAAGAGAGCGAATGGAGGGTGTGGAGGAAGAGAGCGAATGGAGGGTGTGGAGGAAGAGAGCGATTGGAGGGTGGGGAGGAAGAGAGCGAATGGAGGGTGTGGAGGAAGAGAGCGAATGGAGGGTGTGGAGGAAGAGAGCGAATGAATGGTGTGGAGGAAGAGAGCGATTGGAGGGTGTGGAGGAAGAGAGCGATTGGAGGGTGTGGAGGAAGAGAGCGATTGGAGGGTGTGGAGGAAGAGAACGATTAAAGGGTGTGGAGGAAGAGAGTGATTGGAGGGTGTGGAGGAAGAGAGCGAATGAATGGTGTGGAGGAAGAGAGCGATTGGAGGGTGTGGAGGAAGAGAGCAATTGGAGGGTGTGGAGGAAGAGAGCAATTGGAGGGTGTGGAGGAAGAGAGCGAATGGAGGGTGTGGAGGAAGAGAGCGAATGGAGGGTGTGGAGGAAGAGAGCGATTGGAGGGTGTGGAGGAAGAGAGCGATTGGAGGGTGTGGAGGAAGAGAGCGATTGGAGGGTGTGGAGGAAGAGAGCGAATGGAGGGTGTGGAGGAAGAGAGCGATTGGAGGGTGTGGAGGAAGAGAGCGAATGGAGGGTGTGGAGGAAGAGAGCGATTGGAGGGTGTGGAGAAAGAGAGCGATTGGAGGGTGTGGAGGAAGAGAGCGAATGGAGGGTGTGGAGGAAGAGAGCGATTGGAGGGTGTGGAGGAAGAGAGCGAATGGAGGGTGTGGAGGAAGAGAGCGAATGGAGGGTGTGGAGGAAGAGAGCGAATGGAGGGTGGGGAGGAAGAGAGCGAATGGAGGGTGTGGAGGAAGAGAGCGATTGGAGGGTGGGGAGGAAGAGAGCGATTGGAGGGTGTGGAGGAAGAGAGCGATTGGAGGGTGTGGAGAAAGAGAGCGATTGGAGGGCGTGGAGGAAGAGAGCGAATGGAGGGTGTGGAGGAAGAGAGCGATTGGAGGGTGTGGAGGAAGAGAGCGAATGAAGGGTGTGGAGGAAGAGAGCGATTGGAGGGTGTGGCCGAAGAGAGCGAATGGAGGGTGTGGAGGAAGAGAGCGATTGGAGGGTGTGGAGGAGGAGAGCGATTGGAGGTGTGGGAGAAGAGAGCGATTGGAAGGTTTGGAGGAAGAGAGTGATTGGAGGGTGTGGAGGAAGGGAGCGAATGAATGGTGTGGAGGAAGAGAGCGATTGGAGGGTGTGGAGGAAGAGAGCGATTGGAGGGTGTGGAGGAAGAGAGCGATTGGAGGGTATGGAGGAAGAGAGCGAATGGAGGGTGTGGAGGAAGAGAGAGATTGGAGGGTGTGGAGGAAGAGAGTGATTGGAGGGTGTGGAGGAAGAGAGCGAATGAATGGTGTGGAGGAAGAGAGCGATTGGAGGGTGTGGAGGAAGAGAGTGATTGGAGGGTGTGGAGGAAGAGAGCGAATGGAGGGTGTGGAGGAAGAGAGCGAATGGAGGGTGTGGAGGAAGAGAGCGAATGGAGGGTGTGGAGGAAGAGAGCGATTGGAGGGTGGGGAGGAAGAGAGCGATTGGAGGGTGTGGAGGAAGAGAGCGAATGGAGGGTGTGGAGGAAGAGAGCGATTGGAGGGTGTGGAGGAAGAGAGCGAATGGAGGGTGTGGAGGAAGAGAGCGATTGGAGGGTGTGGAGGAAGAGAGCGATTAAAGGGTGTGGAGGAAGAGAGTGATTGGAGGGTGTGGAGGAAGAGAGCGAATGGAGGGTGTGGAGGAAGAGAGCGAATGGAGGGTGTGGAGGAAGAGAGCGAATGGAGGGTGTGGAGGAAGAGAGCGATTGGAGGGTGGGGAGGAAGAGAGCGATTGGAGGGTGTGGAGGAAGAGAGCGAATGGAGGGTGTGGAGGAAGAGAGCGATTGGAGGGTGTGGAGGAAGAGAGCGAATGGAGGGTGTGGAGGAAGAGAGCGATTGGAGGGTGTGGAGGAAGAGAGCGATTGGAGGGTCAAAAACGCAAGCCCAACCAGCAACTCAGGCAAGTCCTAGAAGTGAAAACTTAACGTGTTTGTGGCAACCTTAGCAACCTCACTGTTCTTGTCGGTGGACAGCATGGATAGAAAACTCGTGTCATTTTTGGGCGAAACTCTTGACGCTGCGCTCAGGAAACAGTAGACCTACTTGGTATTATAATATAATGTGAGTCACAAAGAGTTTCAGACTTCCAGACTTGTTCGCCATACGAAAGACACGAGACTTTCGTGGTTTCGTTGATACTGGTAGCATACCGTGTGTTGTGGTCCTATCTAATTTAGTGGCCTTATCGGGTTACCTTCAGACCAACCGGGATATATAATGAGGAGTTATAGATAAATTTGAACAGACTCGGAGTCAGAATTTTAAAAGAAGGGAAAACATATTATAATTGGTCCATGACAATTTTACATAGGCCTATTATTCGTATCGTGTAAGATAGTTTAACTGAATGAACGACCGAATGAATGAGTGAATTGCGAATGATTTGATGGATGAATGAAAGTGAAATTATCCAATCGATGCATAGAAACCGGAAAAGTCCAAAGGTATTAAAATCTTAAAAGGTTCGATTTGAATCATACGTCCATGATGACGACAGCAGATGTATCTATGAATCCAATGTTTAAAAAAATACACAATACACAATACCGTGGACCCCCGGGGGCGGCGGAGTGGCGCGTGGGGAGGGCGACGAGGCAACGGTCCGCATGGATGGTCGTGGTGTGGCGTGTAGTAGGCTACGTATCCTGCATGGATCGATGAAGGTGTAGTATATTGTCCGCAACACAGTTCGCTCCGCCGAAAACTGGTCGTTAGAGCGATAGTCTATCACTACTAAGTGAATACCTGGAAGATTCCGTCGGCAGAGTCCAAATGAAGAAAATGCTCCTGTTCCCTTCAGAGCGGGTCGAGCATCGTCCCGACTATAATACTCCGCTCGTCGTATCGGGCGCACAGGCTTAAGATTCTAGTCCGTTCGAACGCGGCGTCTCGACAACCGGTCCGTTGACGTTAGACCCGCGGTCTGTAGACGAGTTGTCGTTCGACGAGAGTTCTGTTGATCGCTCGAACACCCGTCGTTCTCCGTTCCCTCCTCTCTGCCGTCCCGACTTCCACTCGTCTTTCTTTTTCGATCCGCCTTTGGTGTAGGCTATATTTTCCCTCCAGTCCCCTTCTTCTCCCCCACGCTAGGGCTGTAGGACGCCAGAAAGGGGTGCCACTCCGCCAGGGTAGGTGGAGGGGGTGTGAACATTCTTCACTACGCCCAGGTCGTCGGGGTCATCCGACTCTCTTCGACCCCGGGGTCATTCGGGTCGTGAGAAGCAGGAAGCGAGTGGAACCACTCCGCAAAGGGTGAGGGTAGCCAACTCCGCCGAAATATATATATATATATATAATAGTCTACATAACCAACATACAATTTCAGTTGAACATAGATCTAATAATAAAACATCATCTACTTAAATCTAACTATTAGGCCTACTAAAGCACATAGTAATGTCAACTCTACAACACCGTGTCATGGTTCATATTGTGAGAGGAACATCCACATTTTAAAGGTGTAAATGACTCTGACCATCATAAAGCCCGACGCACAGCTGCTGGATAGCGGAAACATATTCGATGTGGTGGAATGTCACCGAGAAAAATGACAGATAGCTCAAGAAGTTCATCAGTAATCATCACCGCAAACTCAATAACCTCGTCCTTCCATGGGAACTGGTCGTCATCTGCTCATCCTCTGTGGGTGTGGGAAAAGTGACCTGATATATAATGGGCCGGAAATCTTTAAAGCGACTTGATTGCTCCATATTGGAAAACGTGGATGTATCATAAGGACCTAAGACCTTCTCTAACATGATTTCAGAATTGTTGTGGTGGCATGCTAAATTTAGCAGCTCTCAACCTAATTCTCTTTCCGACAATGAGCACACGCCATTTTCGGAAGTCTTAAAAAATTTAGCGGCACTACCAACTAAACAACTTAGAGTAGCAGCTTGACTTGGTACTTTACTGTTTGGCCTTCCTTTCCGGCAGCACATTTCATTCAGGGCTGCATCTTTTGCGTGGCTATGCTTATCAGGCTAAAGACCGTCTTATCTGCGTGCGCTCTGTCTCTCACTTTTTACTTGCATAGGCCTCCGCGCACTGCGCTCTGCTATCCTTGGTGACTCAATGGTTACTTTCACTCATAGTGTGACAATGCAGAGCCATTCCTTCTCTGTGGTTGGTCCAACAACCTGGAGCTTGATTATTCGACACCTTTCAAACTGTTTTCAGTGTTAAAAAGGTCGAAGACTGTTTTTCGCATGATTTTGGCCGGGAGCGCCTCTGAGTAGGCATCCTGAAGGGGCGATATATAAATTCTGATTGATTGACTGATTGATTCACTGACCAAGACAAATTTTATACTAAAATGTAAGTAGCAATTAAATAAAAAAATAGTTCATTATTCATTTGTAAGAAATTACCGGAATATGCGCAATCATTTAAACTTCAACTGGTTCGCGCCAGTCGTAAATGCCTTTGGAATCAGAAAATATTTTAGATACAGAGTCTCTGTAAGTCGTATAACCTAATGGTGGGTTGGAGAATAAGGAAGAAACAACTTCAAAAGTTGCCATTGTCGATGGAACCACCCATGGGCGCCCGCAGAAATTTTCGCAGGGGGGGGCAAAAGTTTAACGACAGTCACGATTAAATTTTGTAGTAGCAAGAGCTTGAAAATGCAATGCTGCATGGAAATTAGGAATACGGGTATTTTTCAAAGAGGTTTCTTATGCAAATTTCTCAGTTTCATTTTGTGCATAATTTTTAATATGAATAGTTTTCTTAGAAATTTGTTACAAATCAAATAGCAGATCTATGTTAAAAAGTAGTTTCCTAAAGGTGCGCTATATAATTCCATAGAATGAACAAATGACTAAATGAACGAAAAAGGTGTCCGTTTGCAAGAGGCAATTGCTCCTTTAGCTGCTTCTAAAGCGCCACTCGAAAGCCAATCGCAGGGCACCAGCAGTTTCACATGTTCTGCTTCGAGTCAGAAGCTTATTCCAAAGAGTAGTCAGAAAGAGGTCCGAGTCTGGTAGCCAGAGGTCCAGAGTAACTGTTAATGCGGGTGTCGTTTAGGAAGGTGGAGGATCTGAGGATCAGATGAGTGTGGGTATCAATTCTTTTTAACGGATCTCTTTGTCAGTTTTGGGTGTAAATCCTGGGGCGTGATAACCAGAGCCAAGTTTATCTACAGTTTGACCTCCCTGGATTCTGTACTGGCAGCTTGCAAAATAGACAAAATGGAGCCTGGCTTAGAGCAGACTTGGCTTATATAATTACAATGCTGGTGAATAAGCAGATCTCCCTGATGAAATTTCAGTATACTTTGAGAAATTTTCAAACTTTTGCGTTAGTATTTAATTTTTTGCAGTTGTGATCAATTGCATTACAGCTGGATTCCACTTAAGTAGGCCATAATCGATAGGCCTGCTGTTTGCATGAGTGCCCACAGGAAGGTTGAAAGCCAATGGTCATTGTAAGAGTTTTTAGAAAGAGCTTGAACATGCAAGGCAGAAAGTTATAAAAGCATGTTTAATTCTATAGAGATCTCTAAATGTGGTTTTCTGACTTTCATTGTCTGTATCATTCGTATCAATGGTGCATTAATGCAAAGAAATTTGCTAAAAGCCCAAAAGTAGTAATTAAAAAAACATAGGTTTCAGTTTTCCAGGGGGGGCAAGTGCCCCCCCCTTGCCCCTATGTGCGGGCGCCCATGGTGATATACTAACACCTGGCGTCACCAAATGCCGAGTTGGAGAAAAAATTCAAACCACTTTCACGTTTTAGAACCACCCTAGTGTGGAGGAAGAGAGTGATTAAAGGGTGTGGACGAAGAGAGCGATTGGAGGGTGTGGAGGAAGAGAGCGATTGGAGGGTGTGGAGGAAGAGAGCGATTGGAGGGTGTGGAGGAAGAGAGCGATTGGTGGGTGTGGAGGAAGAGAGCGAATGGAGGGTTTGGAGAAAGAGAGCGATTGGAGGGTGTGGAGGAAGAGAGCGAATGGAGGGTGTGGAGGAAGAGAGCGAATGGAGGGTGTGGAGGAAGAGAGCGATTGGTGGGTGTGGAGGAAGAGAGCGAATGGAGGGTGTGGAGGAAGAGAGCGATTGGAGGGTGTGGAGGAAGAGAGCGAATGGAGGGTGTGGAGGAAGAGAACGAATGAATGGTGTGGAGAAAGAGAGCGATTGGAGGGTGTGGAGGAAGAGAGCGAATGGAGGGTGTGGAGGAAGAGAGCGAATGGAGGGTGTGGAGGAAGAGAGCGATTGGAGGGTGTGGAGGAAGAGAGCGATTGGAGGGTGTGGAGGAAGAGAGCGATTGGAGGGTGTGGAGGAAGAGAGCGATTGGAGGGTGTGGAGGAAGAGAGCGATGGGTGGGTGTGGAGGAAGAGAGCAAATGGAGGGTGTGGAGGAAGAGAGTGATTGGAGGGTGTGGAGGAAGAGAGCGAATGGAGGGTGTGGAGGAAGAGAACGAATGAATGGTGTGGAGAAAGAGAGCGATTGGAGGGTGTGGAGGAAGAGAGCGAATGGAGGGTGTGGAGGAAGAGAGCGAATGGAGGGTGTGGAGGAAGAGAGCAATTGGAGGGTGTGGAGGAAGAGAGCGATTGGAGGGTGTGGAGGAAGAGAGCGAATGGAGGGTGTGGAGGAAGAGAGCGAATGGAGGGTGTGGAGGAAGAGAGCGATTGGAGGGTGTGGAGGAAGAGAGTGATTGGAGGGTGTGGAGGAAGAGAGAGATTGGAGGGTGTGGAGGAAGAGAGCGAATGGAGGGTGTGGAGGAAGAGAGCGAATGGAGGGTGTGGAGGAAGGGAGCGATTGGAGGGTGTGGAGGAAGAGAGCGATTGGAGGATGTGGAGGAAGGGAGCGATTGGAGGTTGTGGAGGAAGAGAGTGATTGGAGGGTGTGGAGGAAGGGAGCGATTGGAGGGTGTGGAGGAAGAGAGCGATTGGAGGGTGTGGAGGAAGAGAGTGATTGGAGGGTGTGGAGGAAGGGAGCGATTGGAGGGTGTGGAGGAAGAGAGCGATTGGAGGTTGTGGAGGAAGAGAGTGATTGGAGGGTGTGGAGGAAGGGAGCTATTGGAGGGTGTGGAGGAAGAGAGCGATTGGAGGGTGTGGAGGAAGAGAGTGATTGGAGGGTGTGGAGGAAGGGAGCGATTGGAGGGTGTGGAGGAAGAGAGCGATTGGAGGAATCGATCGGCGAACCACGCTGAGCTTCTGGTTCCCCGCTCACGGACATTCTCTGTTGCAGGTCCTACAGCTTGGAATGGTCTCTCTGTTACACTGCGCTTAAATCCCAGGGGTCACTCCGCTATGTTCCTGAAGACCCTAAAAATTGTTTTATTTATCTGTGGTTGGGCCGGGAGCGCTTCTGAGTAGCCTACCTTGAAGAGGCGTGATATAAATTTCTGAAATAAATAAAATAATAAATAAATACACACGCTCCATTTGCGAATGAACCAGAATTCCCATGAACCTTCACATTCTAACCTCATGTAGGGCATACTCTCTGTATGATCCACAAATCATGGTTTTGAAAACATTGCAATTTAATCTTTCATGATATTTGAAGAAAAATAAACCCTCTATAATTTAGTGTGTTTAGGTATGTCGGCCTATGATTATTGGTAGACTGCTTCCCGTGCGTTCTGCATGATTCAATGAGTTTAGTTGGGTTTGGGGTTCCGCCAGAAAATATTGGGACGCGAAGGGTTCCGTGGTTAAAAAAGCTTGGGAAACGCTGATCTATGCTTTCATCAGGATACGACTATTCAGGGAGTTTAATATATAGTGCCCCATGCGCTCAGCAACGTCAGAGTGCAGAGAGGGTATCTCGGCTTATCTATACTCTCAAAAGCTGTGAAATTATTTACTTCAAAGGGTGCCACTTTTGTGAAAGCAACTTAAAGACGTAGGCTATAGGCTACTGGTTCATATGTAACCCACCCAGTGAAGCCCCAAATGAGCAGTCTTGAATTCTCGACATTAAACCATTGCATGGGCTTTTGATCCTATACATATATAATTATAAATTGCAGGGTATATATAGTGGCTTATATGGCCTAAATTTTGCTCTAGATGAGTACATAATTATATCTGCCGTGGTGACGATAATATTATCATGTATCATGTATGTTCATGAATACAACATGAATGATATTTATATGCATAAACAGACCGTTGTGAATTCTCGTCTGCGCTGAGCGACGTCAACGTGTTGTTGTTATCCACACTCAACGTGTTATTCCAATGAATATCGGCTGATCAATGATTATGCATGGTGACGATGATGACGACGACGATGATGACGATGATGGTGATGATGGTGATGATGATGATGATGATGATGATGATGATGATGATGATGATGATGATGATGATGATGATGATGGTGGTGGTGGTGGTGGTGGTGGTGATGATGATGATGATGATGATGATGATGATGATGATGATGATGATGATGATGATGATGATGATGATGATGATGATGACGATGCCGATAGCGATGACGATGGTGATGACGATGACGACAATGACGATGACGACGACGACGACGATGACGATGGTGGTGATGACGACGACGATGACGACGACGACGACGATGATGATGGTGATGTCATTAGGTGCACACTGCATGATGGTCTCTGTACCTGTGCCTGTCTGTATGTATTCGTGTGTGTCTGTGTGTTTGGATGCGTGAATGCCTGCGTGTCTATTTACGGTCGATGCTTTGACGCAATCACGCAATCTGTTGCTATTCTTAGGACCGGAAATTGTGGCGATGAAGCCTCACAGAGGACGCTTCCTGTATGGCTTTCGGCGGAGGAATATTATACGCCGCCAGAAATAGTCCCATATAAGGACACTCGAAAGACATAATAATATATCGTCCTTCCAGAGAATGATGTCTGTCTGTCCGTCCGTCCGTCCGTCCGTTTGTCTGTCTGTATGTTTGTCTGTCCGTCCGTCCATCGTCCGTCCGTTTGTCTGTCAGTCTGTCTGTCAGTCTGTCTGTCTGTCTGTCTGTCTGTCTGTCTGTCTGTCAGTCTGTCTGTCTGTCTGTCTGTCTGTCTGTCTGTCTGTCTGTGCGAGTGGACTGAGGCAATTGGAGGCACGTGCAATCGTACATCGCTTCAATGTCAATGTGGCATGTTAAAGGTTTGGTCAATGTGTGGGTCAGGGAATTGGTGAATCGATGAATCGAGGGTTTGGTCAAGAAATGGGTCAGTGGGTGATTTAGGGGTGGGTCAAAGGATGGGTGAGTGTATGGATCAATTGGTGGCTCAGGGCGGGTCAAGGGATGGGTCAGTAAGTGGGTCAGTAGATGGGTCATTTGATGGGACATAGGAGGGGTCAATGGATAGGTCAAGAGATGAGTCAAGGAATGGGTCAAAAGATTTGTCAAGCCAATTTAAGAGGTGGATCAAGGAATTCGTCAGTGAATTCGTCAATGGAAGGGTCAAAGGATTTGTCAATAAACAATAGGTCAAGATATGAGTTCAAGAATGGGTAGTTTGCGATATTATTGTCAGGTCATAAGGCAGGTCAAGAGCAAAATAGACCGTATGCCAAATCGGTCGCGATCTATGGTAATGCTGCCACTGCATTATCATACGTCTCTCCAGCGTCTGCTGGCGTCTCCTGGCGAATGAAACGTTGAATAGGCAACCTGCAATACAACGATTTCAGAAGTCTAGCCTACGCTGAATTTAATTCAATGCTTTCTCTTTCTACATATCGATCTCTTGGTCAGATTGAAAATAACAATAAATTCTATCATGATTTTAAAGTAATGGCGCAGTATGAATTTTAGCGCTACAGCATTGATCCGCGCTTCGAACTCAGACAGGCAGTGAACCAGCGTAAAATATGGACATGCGCACTGAAAATTAACTCCAGGCTTCATTAGCAACGACAAAAATATTTTATTCGTTGTGAGATGAAATAAATAAAAACAATTGCTGTTTATAATAAATGTTGGCTTGAATAAAATCTAAGATGCTTGACGGCGCATTATCAAAGATGGGAGCGCAAGTTGTTATGGTTTCATCAGCGGACGAAAATTTTCCTCCAGAAAATATGATTGACGGGTAGGTTTACTAAAAGCCGGGGCATAACTGCAGTGTCGGGGACCGTGACTGCTGTCTCAGATTTTGGTTTGTTCTCGAGTTAATTTCAGAACCAACCAATTGATTGGATGTCGAATTACACAATTCTTACCCGGTTTCCGAACTCTATTTCGATTGCCTGGTGTATTATTACCATTGCACTATTGCAGTGCTAAGATTATTATTATTTTTTAACGCTCTGTCATGTGGTATTACTTTTGTCACGAAGTCAATGTGACTAAATTCTAATATTTCCATGATCATTCTATAGGGGAGACAAAAGAATCCGACACAACGGATGCGAATTGACGGATTGTGGGAGGAGGGATGGGGAGGTATACGGTTGGAAGTAGATAGGAGGTAGAGAGGCAGAAGGGAGACAGGAAAGGAGAGGCAGGAGAGAGGGTGAGGACTAACATCAGTCACATAATGACATGATGATTCATCGTTAGGCATTTTTTAAATTGTGATTTGTAACTGTCTTGCTGAGGAACTGGCGATAGACAGGGATGAGTGGAGGAGATGCGTTGCCCGATGTGCAGACCTGCACGGGAAGGACTAAGTAACTAAGTAAAGTAACCATCTTATGGCATACTAAACAACTGGGTTTTTGTTATTAGAAAGACAAATCTGTGGCGTTTTCCATCACATAGAAGTTCGAACCACTGGATCAAACAAATAGTTTAGATTTCTTCCACTCTAATCTAACCTGATTCTGCATATGACTCTAATAATTGTTCGTACTTGTTAATTCAGGCGAACTGACTCGTTCTGGGTTTCAACGGGACTATTTCCGCAGGAAGCCATCATCGGCCTTCGATCTGAGATGGCAATCAACTCTATTCAGATCCACTGTTACAACGGTAATGTTTACAAATGAATTTGGTCACATGTTATTAATTTATTCAAGGGATTTTACAATGTTGTGCCATTCCACACAGGCCTGACATATATATATATATATACATATATATACATATATATGCATATATATATATATATATGCTAATAGAATAAGTTTGCTTGCCCAGTGTGGATTTCGTGTGACGTTGAACAATTTTGATTGATGTAGCATTACTGACATCGATTTCATTTTACTATGTTCTATATGTTGCTATCTGTTATGCATTGCTAACTATTGCATATCTTTTACGTATTTCAATATTTTATATTACTGCACAAGTACACTTCAGCCAACGAAATAACATGATAACATGATTCGTTGCAAGGCCGTAGCCAGAATTTTATTTGGGGGGGGTTTACTCGACCGTGAGCATGTCCAAAAGCAACCGAATCAACTAACTATATCATTTTTACGTTATTTAATTTGGGGGGGGAGTGTTCAAGCACCCAAAACACCCCTAGCTACGGCCTTGATTCATTGGCTCTGTCATTAAATTTTTGCAAACTAATAAATACAATATATGTTTGCATAATAATGAGAGTTTGGAATTTGGCATACTCTTAAGAGCATCTCAAAATTGATCAAATGTCACCAGATTTAATCCTGAAGAACTTTTACATTGGTTTTAATGTCATAAAATTTGTAACTGTTTTTCAAAATGTACAATGTAGCTTATTGTTGATATCTGTGTATTGTTGGGTTTTTTTCAGTTAAGAAGCTGATCCTTTACAAGAGCTCCAGATCAGAACCAAGAGATTTTGAGAAGGTTGCGGAGAAGGGTACATGTTCAATTGTTTCTCAGCAATCCATTTACAAACCAGTATTTTATTCGGTTCCCAAAGTTAGTTTTTTAAGGCGCATCCAGAATAGTGTCATCAACTTATGTTGGTACTTATGATAGTTGGAGTGGCAGTGGCAGTGTAGGTAACATTTATAATAATTATGGTGGCAATTATGGCTGTGGCGGTTGTGGTTCTAGGCACCTTTGGGTAGAGATCTTGAAGGGGCGCTATATAAATTCTGATCAATTCGTGCTGATGATGAATGATGATGATGACAGCAATGTTGGTGATCATAGTGATTGTGATCATGATGATTGTGATGAAGATGATGATCATAGAGATTGTAATGGTGATCATAACAGAGGTCGGTAGCTGATCAATAAGATTATGATCTTATTCTAATTATAATTGATTAAAACAACCGGATTTTGCTAATTATGATTCTAATTGATTAACAAATTTTAATAGGTAATTCTAATTCTGATTGATTAGCAATTTAACTAATTGATTAGCTAATTTATTAGCAATTTACCTAATTAATCGATTGATTAGACAGGCAGCTAATTCTTATTCGAATCAATTAGCAATTTAGCCAATCATGCCCATACTGGAGCATTATGATGACAATTATGGTAATTCAATAGAAATGTTTTAATGTTTGTTATGATGGCCATCAACTTGTATACTGCAGCTGCCCTGTAGCAGCAATGCTGTATTACGGCATGATGGTGTAAGGTTATGTTCGACACCTTGGAGTCGGAAGGTTGCAGGCTCGAATCGGCCTCAAGCCACCCTGAGCAAGTCCTTCAGTTGCTCATGCGCTTTGGCGTGAAACTCCGATTCGGTGTCTGCGCTGTAGCAGGGAGCACTTCTGAGTATAAATCTTGAAGGGGCACTATAACAAGTGCTCATAAACAGTACACACATACATTCATATTGTTGCTATTATGCACTTCTGAGCTTTGAAAGGATGGCGATATCAAATTTTAGTTGTATTGTATTGCTATCATTTATGTGCTATACATTGTAGAGTTTGAGCAGACTGAGGGCAGTCTCCAGGTGGAAGAGTTTCCGTTGAACCGAGCGACGGCCAACTATCTGAAGCTAGTCATCGATTCTGGTTACAACCACTTCGTCTCAATTCACAAGATTCACGTCGATGGCGTCAGCGGTAGGGACTGAAGGAGGAAAGCAGCACAGTGATGAAGAGAAGGACAAAGGATAATGAAGAGAAGGAGAGAAGGACAAAGGACAATGAAGTTGTCAAGGACTATTTGAACATTTTGATCTGGGCACTTGCACCTCAGAACTTATCGATATATCACAAAAAGCGAAATCAGGCGAAATAATAATCTGGTGTACTGTTGAAGACAAATCTAAAATGGTCAATGTGTTATGAGATTTGCTGGTCTTACGAGTCGTTTCATATTGTGTTTCCACTCTGGTTCTGCGTTTCAAAGTAGCTATCTCCCATGTGTACTGCCGTGCGTTGAATGTATACGTACGTATTACACACGTATGGAAGTATGTATGTATGGTGTGTCAGGGGCCGATCCAGGGGGCCAATCTGGCCATGGCCCCCATTTAGAAATTTCTTTATTTTTCACCAGCTATTCTGGCTCGGAAAGTTGACGTGGCCCCCATGAGTAGTTTCGTAGGCCCATCTCCACGCCCCACGAGGTCCGTACACGAGATCCATGCATGGCCTTACGAACACTGTACGACTAAAAAAAGGTCATCAACCTATTTTGGCGGGTAAAATGGTATTGGGAATTCGACAAATGACTTTTTAAAAAAGAACACCGGTCATAATATTTTTTGGTGACTAAAATGAAGTTTTTCCCTAGACCAAAAATTTTGGCCCCCCCTTCGAAAATTTCTGTATCTGCCCTTGTGGTGTGTAATGTTCGTATGTGCATACATATGCATGGGAGTTGTCACCTCAGTATGTTTAGTAATCCCTTTCATAATACTGAGTCTGGCAGTTATGGCTCTAGTCAAAAATCAGAACAACTTTTACATAAGGTAAAATCATAAACCATGTGGCTGGGTAGATACAAAGACTATATATTGTCATAGTAACCTCCTATATAATATTAATTTTATTGTAATTTCATAGAGGCTATAAACTTCTATAGTAACATCTTATAACAATTGCACTGTGATATCAAGAGTATAACAACATCTTATAAAATTAATTGCATTGTGATTTCATTGAGGCTATAAATTTGCTTAGTTACCTCTTATAATAATTCCATTGTGATTTCATAGGAGCTATGAATTGCCATAGCAACCATTTAATAATAATTTGCATTGTGACTTCATAAACGGCAATAAATTTCCATGTCCTAACCTTTTATTATAACTGCATTGTGATATCATAGAGGTATACATTGCCACAGTAACATCTTACAATTTCAATTGCTTTTTGATGTCACACAGGTATAAATTGTCATAGTAACCTCTTATTATAATAAGATCACTTTTATATTAATTGCATTGTGATTTCACAGAGGCTGTAAATTTCCATAATAACCTTTTATAATAATTGCATTGTGATTTCCTACTCTATGAATTCCCATAGCATATTCTTATAGTGATTGCATTTTTCTAAGCTACTTTGTAAGGAGATTGGCTAATAGTATTGTAACG
>OX457052.1:30964900-30977390 GCA_949752735.1 Lumbricus terrestris | reverse complement strand
ATGAGTATGCATAAATATAATTTTCGTATACGACTGAGAATATGCTCTCAATATGTGTGGCTGTTAAAATGGGAATTGAACCGTGCCGTAGTCAGTGTCAATGGTGTGTGCATGTGTAAATATTTCTGTTCAATATATTGTACATTGTACAGTTAGCCTACACCTATTTATGTACATGTGGGCAAATGCTTATGCAAGTATGCCAATATAAGCAAGAATAATATACATGCACGCATTTAAGCAAGTGTGCATGCACGTAGGGCATAGAAATGTCTGTAACGTAGGCATGTAATTATTCATTCATACTATGGACTTATAGAGCACCCCTTAAAGAAACCTACTCAGGAGTGTTCCTAGGCCAGCCACGGCAAAAGAAAAAGACTTGAGAGATTATATGAAACAAAGTTTGATTGGTCAGATGTGATAAATACAGCTTTGAAAGGTCATTCTAGATGGACGGCCATACAACGGAGATTACATAAGTAGGTTGCCACGAAAAGTCACTAACAATAATCACCATACTGAAAACCCTTCGTGTTGGTCAACAGCCAATCAAAGCCAAGTGACATCATACATTGTTTGTTTGTATGTGCACCACTAAAAAGGTTATAGCGCCCCTTCAAGCACTTTTCTCAGAGATGCTCCCGACAGCGGAGCGGACGCTGCATCGGAATTTCACGCCAAAGCGCTGAGCAATTGTGAGTGAAGGACATGCCCAAGGTCCCTACGCGGCGACTTGAGGTGGATTCGAACCTTGAACCTTCCGGCTTCAAGGCAACAACACATGGTGACTTGGGAATTCTTCTACCGCCCAAAAGGCTAACTCAAATGGAATCAGCTAATTTATTTCCAACACTATTGACTAGTCTGACATACTATGCAACAAAAAACCAGTGATTCTTTTCAAATCGTTTTTTTCATAAAATGCAATTCAACCAACGAACCCTGAACGAGAAAGTTTTAGTAATTTAACGAATTCGTCATTTTCCTGATCTGTAACTGCCTTACATATAATTAATTATCTGAAATAAGCAGGGCCAAACACAAACGAATCATACAAACAAACACAAACTCGGCAACCAACACAATTCAGCAAACTAAAGCTGCCTTAATGACCATCGTGATTTTCTTCCATGCTCCAAAGATTCAAGTTTAATAAACTCATCAAGATAGGTTTCACTGTCAAAATTCATGGACCAGGCAGGTAGGTAAAAGGCTCTCTTGAATCCGGAATTAAATTCAAATTTAATTCCATATTTTGTATACTGACTGCTTTACATAAGACCACAACACATGATAGGTGCTTTAAATATATGTCTGCCATTATGTCGAAACATATGAAAAATACTGACTTCACCGCAACAGAAAAAATAGTTTAGCTACCCAATACTGATCAGTGCATGAGTATAATTGTCCAATGCCAGGCCTACTCAACAATGCAGAACATTCAACCTTTCTCTAAGTGCCAGTCAGGAAAAGAGAACAGGCAACCAACCTACCACTTAACAAAACAGATCAATCATCTTTCATTCATATTCTACTCAGCAATACAAAACATTCAACTTTTGGCCAAGTACTCAGCAGAATAGATTACTAAACTTTTGTTCAAGTACTACTACTCAGAAGTCCATATAACTAAACTCTTGTCAAAGTCCAGTACTGTTCCCCAAGAGACAACATTCAACCGTCAAACAAAGACTAATAATCAACAGCACGGAATATTCAACGTTAGAAAAATAAAAAGCCCACTTTCAAATTAATGCACACAGAGGCACATCCTTTTAATGCCATTTTACATTTGCAATTTATTTCTTGTGGTTTTACTACATTTAAAGCACCTATCACTTGCACAAGTCAGAAAATCTAAATTTGAGGGATGGCTGAAAGTTTGCTACGGGCCAAGATGAAGTCATGCAAAAATGTCTGATTAAAACCATGGGTCATGACAGTGATTCAAATGATGAAGAATGGGCCGTGGGCAGCTAATTAATTAGTTAATTAATTAGTTAAAAATCAGAATTATTTGTCTTTTGCAAACGACGATTACAATGCGAGTAGCATACAAAAGTAAAAAATTTCATGAACCTGGGCTCTAGTAAGAAGCAGCCCGCAGAAGACTGCACCAGTTTAGAAAGTCAAAAATTAACGGAGTTAACAATGAACAAAGGTATGATGTAAGTAAAAAATTTAATTCATTACAGAAATTCATATAGGACGTCTTCAAGGCTACGCTTAAGAAATTCATTTAGCCCACCTTGAACACCTAAACCCCAGCAAGGCTGAAAATGAGGTTTTTTATGCTGGAATAGAACAGCATCAGAGAGGACCCTGGGAGGCAAGACTAGCACCAAGGGTATCCCGTTCCATAGAGGGGGAACAATGACTGGAAAAGCATCATTTAACCAGAGCGGATGTAGGGACAAAAGACACAGGCACACTCCACTCAGTAAAGTGTAGGAAGGGCCCAAGGTACAAATTATAGCATTAATCTATGCACTCAGTAATGATGCAAGCAATACAGAGAAAAGATTTGTCTATCTCGTGGAGCAGCTACACAGATATTTTATAACAGCTGTAATCAGAGCAACGCTTTAGCATAAAAATTTTAATGTATTTAAAAACCTTAATTACAAGTATGTATGGAAAACACATTGAACGAAGCATAAAATGCAAATAAATCAAGACAATGTATAATCTGTCTTCCTGCGATCAACCGATCTCATTTTATTGCCTTAGCCACAACAGAAACCAAATTGAGTTTAAACCCAAGCAATGGTATACACGCCGCCATACCACGCTGGAAAGAAATCAAAATAAAATCTCAAAACGTACCGTAAACAAAAGAAAGAAATCTTTCAGCATACACATACACACACATATAATATATGTACAGATACTTTTACAAAAATGTTACTGATCCAATCTTTAAAACATTTAAACACAATACTGTACATGGTAAAAAAAACCAAAGCGCTCGTTTCATAACACTTGGCTCTTGGGCTCGTCTTCCGCCAGCCTGCCTCTCAGTGTATAATTAAGCATTCAGGATAAACAATTGCAGCTCTCCCCACTACACGGATGACTCTCATGCTAGCAGCTGTTGATAAATGCTGCTTATACACATCCTACATAATATTATTACCACACTCTTTCTGCCGTTGTTCCTACTCAAAACTCAAATGAAAATCCATCAGGGCTTCATTGGTGAGTAAAATACTGTGAGATTGGTCCACAAACGAGACTTTTATCTCTGGTGCTAGCAGTTCAAATACTTAACTCAAATGGAAATTAAAATTACTTTGATTTCACATTCAAATTGCAATTAAGCGCGGCATGAATAAACAGGGCACTTGCAGCTCTGCAACATCGATTCAGCTAAAAGCAGATTAGGTGAGAAAGGAAATAACCCAAAAGTGGTTTAAACTGGTTGATTGGAAATGCCGAGTTTCAACCAACACCACAGAACAAATTTTTGAAATTATTAATAACAAGACTGGGTAGTAGCTAAATGAGACAGATCTATGGACAAAAAACAAAACAGCAAAGCAGTTAATTACATGTGCAATTAGCACTGTGCCCTTATCATCTACTACGAAAAAAGAACCTGGCAAACACATATTCATTTTAAACATAATTGTCAAGGATGCTGATACTTCAAAGAGCACAGACACATAAAAAATGGACGAGGAATTTTAATGCTTTTAACAGTTCGAAACAATTCAAACATCAAACGCATGGTCCGAATAACTGGATTCTCATTTGCAGGGATTACGTGCGAAAAAACTAAAGATCCACTGGAACAACCGTCCAAAATAAAATGCATCAATAATTAATAAAGGCCGTCTGAATCAGAGGACCGTCTCGTAAACAGCATTTTGAGCGAATCAAAACGCGAGAAATAGTTCTCTTGTGCATCCGAAATCATTTATGCTTCTGGCCGTGTTTCGACGCCGTCTTCTTCGCCTTCTTCCTGTCTGTCTTCTTACTGGTACTGGAAGCGCTCGAAGGTCGTTCATGCAGGGAATCCTCCGACGTTGACTCGGCAGCCGTTGCATCGCTGCACTCTCCCTTCGCCTTCGTTGACGCCGATTTTTCCGCTCCAACGCCCTTGGCCGAGTTCGCCGGATTCGTCTTCTGCGGGGCCGCCTTCTTCTTTCCGCTGTCGTTTCCACCATCTTTACGGCCAACCATCTGACATTCCTTCAGAGGGGGTGACTCACCGTCAGTGCCGGTCGATTGAGCTACAAGGGTCACAGTTACACGCAGGATTCGAGTCGTAGCGTCCGCATGCTCCGTCTTTACGTGATGTATTGCCGCCTCTGAACTCGCCTCCCGATTGCCGCAGCCATCGACGTGGCAAGCGTACAGCATCTTCCGCTCGAGGTGGGACAGGATGTGATGCGATATGGCAAGAAACTCGGCGTAGGCGATGTAGCTGCACCGAACGCAGATGAAGACCTCCTTGCGCTGGTCTACGTACTCGTCGCTCAGCAGCTGGTTGTACGTGATCTGAATGGGAGCGGACTTGGGTTTGTTGATGACCCTGGCCTTCGCGAAGCATCCCCGGTAGCAGCTGCCGTCCTCGCAGTGAGTCTTCACGGCGTGCTCGGCGATGTGTCGGTGGTCCGCGACCAGCAGTTCGCAGTCGAGACACTGGTAGAACGAAGGCACGATCGCCTGCTGCTCACGGTTGAGCACCAGCCGTCTGCTCACCTGCGGCACGACTTCCGTGACGTCCGAGCCGTAGACGATGTCGGGAACGCCGTGGCAGATCTCGAAGTGGATCCACATCGAGATGCGGTCGTGCGTGACGAAGCTGCAGTGCCGACAGAAGAGGTAGATGACGTCGCCGGTCGGCATCGGGGTCCTCGTGGCGGCAAACATGTAGTTGACGTGCAGCCTGCGCACGTGGTCGCTCACGACCTTCGCCGAGAAGTCCGTGAATGAGCAGAACGTACACTGAAAGACCATGTTGTCGCCGAGCGCCTTGAAGCTGATGAGAACGTTCATGACGTCGCTTGATTCGTCGAGCTTCACGAAAACCGTCTGCAGCTGACTACTGATGTGATCGTTGAGGCTGTCCATGAGTTCGACGAGCCGGATCCTCTCTTTCAACGCTTCGTCGCCCGGAGGCACTAGAGGGCTGATGCGTGCCACCGCCCTCACCGCCGTCTCCTTGATCAGTACAGGCATTGGAGGTGAGATTCGTCCGGCACCCGTCGCAGCAGAGGTCGTAGGAGCGACGTTGGCGCAAGGCAATTCCGACTGGAAGGTCTGGAAGAGCGACGGTCTGCCCCTGCCTCGCCTGACATAGCCAATGGAAGCGGGAACTTGTGCGGAGGACCCGGCGCTTGTTGTTGCCGCACTGCCGGGATTACTCTGAGATGCATCGGCCTGGCTATTCGACGCAGCTGGTCCCACGTCTTTGCCGTCGGAAGCCCCAGCAGCAGCACTGTCGGACTCGATCTTGCCTGTAGTCGCAGGCGCTCTCTTTCTGTGGTTGAACACTCTGCTGAATACTGGACTCTTTCCCTTTCTACCAGACCTTGATTTTCCTTTCCAGGATGCTTTCTTCGGACCGAAATCCCCGCTGGAACTGCTGTCAGAGTACGAGTCACGTCGCTCGTTGTCGCTGTCCGAATCCGGTTGGGTCACGGCCGGTAGTTGCTTCAGCCGGCATTTCCTCACTCCAAGCACCTCGGCCACTTTCTCCTGATCACCTAAAGTCTTGGACTGCTTCATCGCCGAGTCCATATTTGTCATGTTTAACTTGGTCATGCTGATCACGGGCAAATTCTTTGCACACTGCAGCGACGTTTTGCTCTCCTCCTGTTCTCGAGACGCTTTCGACGGTGGATCAACCGAATCCGACGCAGAACTATTACTGCTGCCAGGACTGTCATCCGACGCGCCGCCATTTGAACTGTCATCCATGTCTAAGCCGGCAGAAAGACTCGTTCCTTCTTCCTCCCTGCTCGTCTTGCCCTGATGACCGGCTGTTTTGTCCGACTTCTTCGGACTTTCTACGCTCACACGAGGGCTCGCTTTCTCTTCCACCTTTCTCGGTGGTCCTTTCTTAAGTCCCTTTCCTGCCGCCGCCTTTCCACCACCGGCTTTGCCTCGAGAAGCTGCACCTTTTGATTTTCCCTCGGCCGACTCGCCGCTCGCATTCCGCAGGTTCTTTCCGCCTTTTCCGTCTCCAGACCGTAGAGATGCGTTCCTTTCTCCCTGTTCCTGAGTCTTCTTCTGCTGCTTCCCCTTACGCGGCAACTCCTCCATGTCCTCCATCTCCTCGTCACTGTCCAACCGCTCCTTCTTCCGCGAACCCTTCGCCTCGTCTGATCTGTCCGCCTTCCGCTTACGCCCTGCAACCGACGAACTGTCGCCGTCATCCTCATCAACCGGATCCTTTCCATGTCCGAGCGCCGCCGGTCCACCCTTCTTCCCTTTCCCCTTGATGCGACGTCCATTCTCTATGACACGCTTGCTGGCGCTCAACGGCTTCACGAGGCAAGTCTTCGAGGGCGTGCAGTTGGGATCCCACGCAACATCGATGTACACCTTCGGATCAACGTCCATCGTGTCTTCATCGTCGCCTTCCACGTCGTTGCCATCGTCCTCCGGTTCGCTCTCGTCGGGATCGGCCTCCTCCGCCGGACTCTTTTCCTTCAGCTCGTCTTCCGATTGGTCGCTGTCTTCTCGGACGCCGGCGCCTCTGCTCTTTGCGCCTCGTTTTCGTGTCTTCTTCCCTGCCTTTGATTTCTTCGGTTTGGCAGGGGAGGTTTTTGCCGAACCGGGCTTCCTAGCGCGTGACGCAACACCAGGCGCTTGTTCGGCGCTGGACTGAGCGGATGATTTGAGCTCATCAGACGGAGCAGCAGCTGGAGGTTGCTGCTGCGGAGCAAGGGAATGAACCGACATCTCGTCGATACTGAGCGAAAGCTGCGACGACTGCTGCGAACCGTCCAACCCGAACCCCGCAACGGAACCGGGTCTCGAACCGCTCTCCGACGACGAGCCGAACAGAGACGGAAGGTTCCTGAGCAGCTGTTGACCGGCCGTGCAGCCGCTGAAGTCCGGTCCTCGCAGGGTCTGCAGCATCATCTGCATCATGCTGTTGGCAGACGCACCATCGCCGGCGGCCGGTTGCGATAGGACGGGCGGGGGAGGAGGAGGAGGAGTAGGCGCCGGCGTCTGTGCAAGCAGACTGTTTGGATTGAGCACCTGGCAGAGAAGGCTGGCAAGCGTGTTGGACTCGAGTCCTGAAGCACCGACCGGTGCCATGCACTGAGCGCCCAACGACTGCGCCATGGTGGCAGCGAGGGCGTTCGCCATCTGCTGCTGAAACGGGTTCTGCTGCTGCTGCTGCTGTTGTGGCATTGAAAAGGGGTTAAAACCGCCGAGGTTGTTCAGCGCCGGATACGACTGCGACAGAAAGTTCAGCATCGGTAGATTGGCCATCATGAACGGCAGAAACTGAGAGATGACATCGTTGCTAAGCGCCGGTGTAGCAGCGTTGCTCGCAAACAGAGCCTGGTTTGAAGCGGGTGGAGTGACAGCCGGCCACTGAGGAGCGGCGAAGGTCGACTGCAACTGTTGCATCAACTGCTGCTGTTGCATCTGCTCCTGCAACTGCTGTTGCATCTGTTCCTGCTGCTGTTGCTGCAACTGCTGTTGCACCGGTTGCTGTTGTTGCACCTGCTGCTGGCGCTGCATCTGCTCCATCAGTTCCTGCATGTGCATCTGTTGTTGTAGCTGTTGCTGTGCTTGCTGCTGTTGTTGGGCTGCCTGCTGCTGCTGCTGTGTTTGTTGCATCTGCTGCAATTGCTGTTGCAACTGCTGTTGCTGGATTTGTTGTCCACCAGCCTGCTGCTGAGATGAACCCTGAACCGACGGAGCCAATTGGAAGCTCCCTGGGGCCACGTCGCTATTCGGCGTGCCGACAGCGGCACTGTATTTCTGCGACGGCAAACCTGCGGAGGCCGAGCGGTTTCCAAGAGAAGCGTCATCCCTGAGCGCAGGAGAATTCGGATTAGTAGCCATTCCCTGCACAGCCCTGTTGAGGAACTCAAAAGGGTTCAACTGACTCAGCTCAGGATTCTGAATAGAAGCCGGACGAGTTGACGAATGTTCCACGCGCCTTGCCGCTGGATTCGGTGCCTCCTGACCAGAAAGAACGTTGCTGAATTGATGTTGCACGCTGGCGTTGACCGATTCTGGAGTCTGGCGATTGTCGGCCAAAGTCTGATTTTGATGCAGGCGATTTTCCACGGCCGATGCCAGCTGTTGTTGATTCGGAAAGCATGGTTGACCGGCAAACGACGGGGCGTCGAGTCTCACCTTTACGTCCGGATTCTGGGCCATGTCAACACCCATTGTACTCTGCTGCTGCTGCAGATTCTGTGCTGAACCACTTTGCGGCTGCTGATTGGTCAGAAAGTTCTGCGATTGAAAACTGTTGGCAAACTGTGAAGCCTGTGGCTCCAAATTCTGAGCGTTCAGCAGAGTCTGTGATTGGCTGGCGAACGGATGAAAATTCTGACCAATCGCGAGGCTCTGAGGTTGAGAGCTTCGACTACAGACGGAATCTTGCGGCTGAAATATCTTGCTGTCACCCAGTGAGACCTGTTGTTGGAAATTTGAACCGGACTGAAAATGCCGGGAACTCTGTGACTGCGAAGTCTGAGTGACGACTGAACTCTGAGCCTGCGAGCCTCTTGCAACCGATTGAAAATTCTGACCACTCAGTGACGCTGCTACTGCTGCTGCTCCCCATTGTTGCACACCCTGACCACCCCCGGTAAAACTCTGTTGCTGCACACTCTGATTGTTAACCGTACTCTGCAGTGGTCTGCTCGACTGACTAAAGACTTTTTCGTGAGATTGGAAATTCAAATCAAGTCCGGTCATATCCTCCATTGGTGGCGCCTTCACATTCACCATACCCGACGACATCGGACCATGGTCCTGACCACGCGATGACAAGTTCGGAATGTTCTGCACTGGTTCTTGTGGTGGCAGACACCTCTGAAAAGCCTGACCAGCCATCGACTGCTGCTCTGGAGCGCTCCGAACTTTACGTTGCATGCTCTGATCGCCCGATGAGGCGAGCAACCCGGGGTTCAGATTCCTTGACTGATCACCACCAGAATTCGGACGCGCCTGATCGAGTACCATACTGAAAGTGCCTCCACTTGGTTGCAGGGTTATGACGACAGAGGGCGTCGAGTTCACGTTCTGCGAACCGGTGACTTGGGAAGGAGTGAACAGCGGAGGAGAAGAACGCACGGAAGTCATAAACGGAGCGGCAGCTCTTGATATTTCAGAAACTTTCCTCAGCAGCTGTTGACTTTGAACCATAGTAGAGAAGTGTACAGATGTGTCTTTGGAAGCCTGCAGCGCAACGTTTGGACCCGCAGCGTGAAGCTGTCTGCCTGGCACTGCAGCATTTGAATTGGCACCACCAGCTCGAGTCTTGGACGATGTAATCAAACAGTCAGACTGCAAAGGGTAGACACCGGTGCCCATGCAGCCTAACGGCGTCGTGACAGCGGGATACTGCGGAAACTGTCCCAGAGGTTGACTAAAGCTGTCCGCACCCGTAATCACCATGCCTGGTGCAGCCTGGAAAACATTAGGCTGGTTCGCTGGAATGCTGGACATTTGAACACTGGAGAACCCTCCTCTTGCCAACTGAGTTTCTCTCTGGTGAGAATCGGCATTCTGAAACGAGGGATGCTGCATCTTCCTGCCGAAACCCAGCTGATCTGGCACCTGGAACTGCATCATACTTTTCGGTGGCATGGCATTCAACGATTCACCGCACTTCTCGTCTTTCAGCGACGAATCCTTACTTGCAGCTTCGTCAGTACCCTCGTCTTTATCGGGCATAATCACAATCGGATTAACTTCACAGAAGCCCGATTCAGCCGTAGACGTTGTCGTCGCCTCGGCACTTCCAGGATAAAAACGATACGCACGACCCTCCTGATCGTACTTGAAATCGGTGTTTGAGTGACGATTCATTTCTTGAAAAGAAAAACAAAACACATTAGGACGCGGATATTTCGAGGAAATAATGATGATAACCAAGTTTAATATCACATTTATGCATACAGTAGAGCCACGGTGAAATATATGAATCAATTCCGACACACACATACATTCGGCAACAGCAATATTTACTCCAAACTTGCAATCTGACTTACTCAAGAGCAAGCTCTGCATTTAGAGAAAATAATCTGACAAAAAAATGACAGCCACAAATGTCAACAGCCAAGTATGGCTGTTGGTATGCCCACAAGCACACCAAGAAAAATATATGCAGGATAGCGTTTCCGCATGGATATGTCCAGGCTGATGGAGATATTTCCAGGCTGATGGAAGAATTAGTTATAACTCACGGCCCTACAGTAAGGCGTCTATTGGTAGACTCGTTAAATTTGACCCTAAAAGTTGTACTTTGCATAATAGAAACCAAAACTCCTGTTCCAGTGTAACATTCCATGGGAATTATGGAAAGCAAGGCAAAACATTAACTGCCATAAAATATGACCAGTACCAATGGCAACTTGATTTGAACGCAATTTCCTTGCGACTTACGCTTCAATCTATGGTTTTACAAAGCCATAATGTTTAATGTGCTTGTGGAACAGTGCCACGGCTATGTACAGAGAAACACTAAACAAAACAAAGGACAGGACCAAGGAAGAAACATAATTCCTGGAGAGAGAAATGTGAAGTATAAGCCTTTGTTGATTCATCGGATGTTTACCTTTCGCCACAACATATGAAAATTGATCTTTACAAAGAATTTTGTTAAGGCAATAAACAAAAACCAGGTGTTATGGGTTTTTATCTAAGGGGAAAATTTTCCAATGCAAGTGATGTCAAACTCGAAGAGCGTTTCGTTGGTCTGCAGACTGATTAGGAAGCTAATGAATGATACTGATTTTGAAGAAAACGTGAATCGGACGGAGCAAACCGCATGGACACCAATTTCATTCACTTCATTAATTCATTTAAGAGACTTCCAAACAGAGGAAAGCTATCACTAGCTGCAGGAATGCATGAAAAAGCTACTTCTATATATTATCTTGTTCCTCATTCCCTGGGGCAAGAACTACTGGTCTTAGACAGCACCATGCTTTTTTCTCTTTTGTTGCCACATAGTATGGAGGTGGAAGGGAATTGATGCCCGAATACCATAAACAATTTTGGCCGAATCCCCCGATGATTTTAGATACTAAACTGTGTTATAAACAGTCAGTAGGTCCACTATGCCATGCATTCAACTCTGAATAGTTTTCGAGAGGTTCGGCAACTTTCTATTATTAAACTGGGAAATTGGGCCTTTGTGTATTTTCAGCATTTTGGGGAATTTGGGTTTCGAGGATTTGGATTGACCCCTGGAACGGGGTTCCATTGGCTTAATGCCTCGTGCCTAGAGTTTACTCAGATGCAGGGCTTAAAGTGTGACTGGTCGGTTACAGTCAAATCTGAATGGTCATCCTACCACTTATTAGGCTGCATAGCCTGGAGAGGTGAGGGCATCCAAGTACTTAATCTTTTACATCTTAGGCACTGCTCAGATACATTTTACTGCAGCCTTAAAACAATCCTTTTCAGCCGTTGTTGGCTGAGTAGTTACCTTGAAGCAGCGCTATAGAAATTCCTCTAATAGATAAGAATTAACTGATTTTGTTCTTGATGTACAATGTAGTATTCAAGAATAAAGAAGTGCATGAAAATAAGCAATCAATTTAAAAGTTTCAATGAATGTTGTTGTAACTGATGGCACGCTTTTTATTAGATGCGTGATTGTCTGTCTTTCGATTTTGACCGTAGGAAAATCCGAATGGAGGTGTTGGGTGCGATCCGAATCCTCCAAACCTGAAACGAATTTCGGCCGGATCGCCCAAATCGACTTTCACGAAGCATAATTATTTTTAGACACTAAACTGCTATCAACACTTATTAATTAATCAATTCATTCAAGAATTTATATAGCGCTTCTTGAAGGGGACTACTCAGAAGCGCTCCCGACTCTAGCACGGCAAAAAGGGACAGTTTTGAGTTTAATAAAAAATGTGGTATTCCTTAAGAAGTGTTTACAACGTCCGAACGCTACGATTTTTAAATATTCTGGTACCTAAGACCGTAAGTATTCAAACGCACCTATTCCCGTTATCCGGAGACGTTTCGACGATTTTATATTAATTTTATAAAATGTATAGGAAATCCCATGTTAAATCGCAGATCACGGTCGGCCGCCATTATTTACACACATAATTTTAACGTCGTGTGTGCCGATGACGTCACGTAATTTGTGTGTAAATATGGCGGCCGAGAGTCATTGCGAATTTTAACATGGGATTTCCTATACATTTTAGAAAATTAATATAAAATCGTCGGAACGTCTCCGGATAACGGGAATAGGTGCGTTTGAATACTTACGGTCTTAGGTACCAGAATATTTAAAAATCGTAGC
>OX457052.1:30952400-30959900 GCA_949752735.1 Lumbricus terrestris | reverse complement strand
GGACGTCTAGGCACGTCTTTTGGAAGGGTATGGGGCGTCCAGGCACTTATTTTCCCCACACTTTGAGCACTGCAGATAGCCTATAAATAAGCCTATAGTTTGCCACGCCAGGGCCCTCCTGCCTTGGCGAGGAGCTCACGGGGTTTTACACCACGCCAGAGGCCCGACAGGTACTAATACAAATATAGGCTAAAAGTGATCGTCGTGTATACGAAGAAATAAGTATAGGCCTACAATAATTATTGACGTGCCTCGTATACGTTGGCTAATTGATCCAACCGATAGCGCAGCACGTTGGCTGTGTATTGTGTAAGCCAACGACCGCGCATCTGAACATGTATATAGCCTATACGCCTATTTAGGAGTAGGTTGAATAGGGATTAAAGGTGGATTGCTAATGAAAAGAAAAAATGAAAGGTTGGGGGGGGGGGTGGTTGAACGAGTGAATGTCAAACTGAACACCGTCCAGAAGAACAAGTTTATGCGTAATATGCCATTAAAGCAGCAGCTGCAGACATCTTCAGCCTCTCTTGATGTGTGTCCTCCAGGAATACTTACAAGGCGTAGAACAGAATTTCGATTTTAAATTATGTCTTGTCTTAAATTAGCATTTAAAAAAGATAATATATGACAAGGATGCTGTGAGATCAGTTTTTCTTTTGGATCATACCAAGATCCATGTAATCGCCATGGCATATTTGTATACATATACTGCATGATCATGCTGCAGCGATCTTACCTGTACAAACCAGCCGTACAGGAGTACAACAGATCCCGACCACAGAGATGCTGAAAAGATGCTTCCTTTCCTTCAGTAGTCATTGTGTGTGAGCTGGACTTTTCTCGAAGCACTCTATCTATTGGAGTCCAACAACTTGAGCCGTCACAACACAGGAACTTCCTTCAGGAAACTACACACAGGTGACAGGCAAACACAGAACATTAAAAAAATCAGAAAACAAAGTTACTAAAAATGTATACATAAGGTCCTAGATTTATTTCCAGATAGGCCGCATAGCTATGGTATCTGGGACCTATAAGAACATTAGTGCGTATAAGTTGGTGAGTGTCGGTTAGGATTGGGTTAGGCGTCATGAGGGTTTTGTTTTTATCTGTAAACACATTTAAATTATTTTAGAAATTGTACTTTACGCACGTTCAAATACCTAGTCATTAAGCCTATCTGTCAGTGATGTATATAGGCCTAATGTCGTTAATGCGATGCTATGAGTAAATATATAGGTGCTCGCTGAGGATGCATAGAGCGTCTCCATAATAATATGGCTTATCAAATCATAGACAACATATTAGGGCATAACAATAATATCGGGGGCCAAAGCATATACAGTACCTTTCTAATTGTGACACTAACAATAAGTCTAACCCTAACCTATCCTCACGACGTCTAACCTGACCTATAACCTGACCCTCATGACGCCTAACCTGACCCTAATCAACCCTCATGTCGCCTAACCTGAACCTAACCGACACTCACTAACTTGTATGCTAATGTTCTTAGGTCTCATATACTGTAGATATGCGGCCTATGCCCAAATTAGTCCTATACCCAGTTCAATACCATCAGCCCATACAGATTGGCATTAATTATTACCACAGTATAGGGGAAGCCGGGGTAATTTCGGCCAATTTTCTTATTTTTGTAATAAATTGAAATGGGTTGACTGCTAAAATTAAATAAAATCACAGCTGAATAAAGCACGATTGGGACAATATACTGCAAGGTTACTTTTTGGGAGAGAGGAAAACATTTGTGAGAAAAAAATTCTTTTTAAAGTGAATTTTTGGCCGGATTTACCCCAGTATACGGGGTGAATTTGGCCAACACGATTAATTTGACCTTCACAACAAACCAGATGAGGTATAGGCTATGTGGCGGTTCACACCGAAATCAGCATTGAGTCGGAAATTACACCTCAGAGATATTTAGGGAATACCTGGTAGTATGTTTGTGATTTTTTAAAATCTTTTTGCCGAATTTATTTTAAAAAATAATATTTTTTTAAATTTATTTTTTCAAAAATTTTAAAACACAATATAGAGTATGAAATGATGCGTCATAGTTATATTTTAAATTAAAACTGGGTATATTGGTTCAAAATATAAAGTTACTATGTTAAAATAGGCACTATGTACCATTCCTAACATCTTTGGGGTAAATTCGCCCACATGGCCGAATTTACCCCGACCCACCCACCTTCCATAACAATTTTAACGAGCATGGACGGTGGACCGCATTTTTGTATCATGAATTTGGATAACCAAATTGGCAAAAACTATCGTGGTTTGCAGAATAAAAATCAAATAATTAACATTTGAATAAGATTACCTTCCATTCTTAGCATTTACTGTCACAGTATGGATAAGTGGCTTAGGCTCGAACTCATTTTTTTGGCTTTTAGCAAATTATACTCACATAAAAGCAAAACTATCTCGAAAACATACTTAATATGATATTATACGCTGGATGGCAGCATTAAAATCTTCCTATGCCCACTGGTTTCCTTGAAATCACCCTGGCCGAATTTACCCCATGGCCGAAATTACCCCGTCTTCCCCTATGGCATGAATAATTTTGTAAGCAGCTTGAAGTTGAAGTCCAAATTTTCAAGGCTTCATTAATCGACCGGTTGTTATATAATCAAGCTTGGAAAGTCGAATCACTTACGCTTGCACATTCGTCTTCGTTGTCCACTTCAAACATCTTCAGAAGTGAGGACATTGCTCTCACTCGCCTTCAGGTATTATTCCGCTCTTTCAGGACGTCTTCTCAAGCGAAACAAGCCAAGACAAGGCCCTGCGAGGTCAAAACGGTTCTCAGTTAAGAGGGATATGTTTAAAAAAAAATTATATGATCAAATAGTGACGTCATAATTAATCTTTAATCTTCTTTATCTGCATAAAACTGACGTCTTTGGTCCAAAGGTATGACGTCAAATTAGCAACATTAATACGTCACACTGCTGGTTGGTCTCTAGGCAATTTAGAAAATGTAGAGACCGATCCGCGCCGACAACATGTGTGTATGTGCGATTGTGCGTGTGTATGTGTGTTGCGTGTGTATGTGTGTGTTGCTTGTGTATGTGTGTGTGCGTGTGTGTGTGTGTGTGTTGTTCGTTCATTTGCCCAGGCATGGATGCCTGTATTATTAGGCGTCCGTGGTCCACGTATCGACGTCTGGTAGCCTATCTGTTCATCGTCCAACTCGTCTCTTTACGTCGGTCCCTCCATGTGGCTTCTCTGCCTGCCTGCCTGCCTGCCTGCCTGCCTGCCTGCCTGCCTGCCTGCCTGCCCGCCTGCCTGTCTGTCTCCTCTCTGTTGTTGATCATTCCGTCTGCCTCACTGTTTGCAATAATGTCCTACATGCATAGAGGGACAGACAGAAAGACCTTCACAATTTTTGTTTGATTATGAGGCGATTCGTGAAGAACGGTCTTGAAAACTCTTGATTTGTAGGCTACTTCTATAGCAAGCTATATAAATATCTAACAAACCAAAATCACGAACAGATGCAGTTAGCCTACAGAAGGAAACTCAACCTGCAAAACTGTCTTAATTACCTTCGTGTAAATTGTGTAATAGTGTTGCGAACTTGGGTTTGCCGATCGTTTATGTTCCACCGCCGACTGTATTGAGTGTATTGGCGGCGTCTCTTTGAAGTCGGTCGCCGCTCGGCCTAGTATTATCGGCCGCGACCGCGGTATGCTTTATGTGCCCCTTCCCCCCGCAGCGCGAATCGTTTATGTTCCACCGCCGACTGTATTGAGTGTATTGGCGGCGTCTCTTTGAAGTCGGTCGCCGCTCGGCCTAGTATTATCGGCCGCGACCGCGGTATGCTTTATGTGCCCCTTCCCCCCGCAGCGCGAATCGTTTATGTTCCACCGCCGACTGTATTGAGTGTATTGGCGGCATCGCTTTATGTGCCTCTCTCCCCCGCGGTCGCGAATCCTTTATGTTCCACCGCCATCTCTTTGAAGTCGGTCGCCGGCGTGTACGACCTGTAGTATATATAAGGGAGCCTGTTGCTCTGAGAGGCAGTCATCCAGTTATCGAGAGAGTGAGAGTCAGTCCTCAAGTTCTAGCCAGAGATATAGTCAGTCGTAGAGCGAGTCGTGATGTACAGTTGATGAGTGTCGTACTGCCGTGAATAAACTGTGTTTCTTCTCTTCATCGTCGTGTGTTTCTTGGGTGAGGCGTATCGGTCGGAAGGGGCTGCACTTCCTTCGAAATACAACGAAGGCGGACTCGCGTCTCCCCCCTGAGACGACACGCGGGCATATTTGGACTGGCACCCGCCCGATCGGTAATCGGCCATCCTACGGACCGAGAGGGCAACTGTTTCCGCAGTCGGGGTGTTTCACAGGGCGTCTTTCCGCCACAATAGTCCTACTTCTTTTTCCGGATTGGGCCTATATACTTTCATACTCACTAATTCTTACTTGCATAACTTTACTTAACTTTCCATTTAATAATTTTAAGTTTTATTAGACATTCTTAATTAACGAACGATTGACGTTTTCGGCTGTTCAAATGAGGGTGATAATTATTTCTGACGAATGAAACAAAACTTACTTTACGAATTGTTTCTTTTGAATTTCGATGATCTAACTGCTGCGCTCAGTTAATTAGAAGACTGCTGTTTAATTGTTCTTCGTCTTTTGTCACGTTTTTCGTTGTTTTCGTCATCATCCTTTGATTTTCAACATCGTTCGCCGTCGATCTGTCTGCAGTTTACAACATTTTCTTCACTGAATGATTATTCTTGTCCTTCGATCGTCCTTTTTTCTCTCCTGTAACATTTTGCGATGACGTCATACTGCGCAATTGTGACGTCAATCAATCACATAGATTTATATAGCGCCTCTTCAAGATCTTTACTCAACAGCGGCGGCGCTAGGGGGGCCAAGCCCCCACCCTATAAAAGGCTAAGCCCCCCTAAAAAAGGCCACCCGTTTTTTTACATGCAAAACTGAAATATTTCCACGATTTTCGACCGGATGACTAAAAAAATTCGTCAGAAGTTTTGGCGGATGAAAATGGGAAATTTCCTCCGGGCTTCAGCTCCCCCCCCCCAATCTGAAATCCTGGCGCCACCACTGCTGGTCAAAAGAAGTCTACGTCTTGAGAAGACGTCGATAGAAAGGAGAGCCACGGGGAAGCGAGCGGAGGGCCGCAGGGACGCCATTTCAGGTGCCTTATAATTATAGTGAAAAGGGTGTGGTAATCTTTAGGGCCTATGTCAGAACTTCGTTGTCGCTTATAGCTATCTAAAATTATTATTATTATAGGCATATATGCTATTCATGTAATAATGTAGGTTTGATACAAAATTAAATTGCTTCGTGGAGTGTATACGCGATACTTAATTACGATTACATATATAGTCATATATAGGCTACTTGTAAATATAAATTAAATTATATAGTAGCCTACATACGATACTTATATAGGCACACACACACACACACACACACACACACACACACACACACACACACACACACACACACACACACACACACACACACACACACACACACACACACACACACACACACACACACACACACACACACAATTATATAAAGTCTATTGCATGATCAGCTGATTCGAATATGTATATCCTACTATATTGCATGGGATACCTATTGTTTGTATGCGTATACTTGTTATAGCGCCCCTTCAAGCTCTCTACTCAGAGGCGCTCCCGATTGCAGAGCGGACACTGCATCGGAATTTCACGCCGAAGCGCTGAGCAATTGCGAGTGAAGGACTTGCCCAAGGTCCCTACGCGGCGACTTGAGGTGCATGGATTCTAACCTCGAACCTTCCGGCTTCAAGGCAATGACGCCACCACTACACCACCGCGCCCCACATATACATATAGGCTATAACAGCTCATACCTATACTGTGGCAGTGCATAGGCGCAACCACCCTATGGAACCCATGGGACGCGTCCCCCAACTTTTGAGTGGTCCCCTAGCTTTATTATTATGGTCCCCCCAACTTTTAGGATGTGATTCATTATGGCCCCCCTCAACTTTTAGGACGTGATTGCGCCTATGTGGCAGTGCCAGTCCCAATCCTGGATAAATGACGAGGGCAAAGCCAATCACCTTTGTCACGACGACACAGTGTCGCGATAAACAGCAAATATATAGACTGAAACTATATTATTATTAACCTACATCTCGATGCTACATCTATATAGATCTAATGGTATATATATATATAGATCTAATGATATATATATCTAATTATATATATATATATATAGATCTAATGATATATATATATCTATATAGATCTAATGATATATATATATATGATCTAATGATATATATATAGATCTAATTATATATATATCTATATAGATCTAATTATATATATCTATATAGATCTATATAAAGGATAACAATTATGTAGGACAATCCAGGAACGGGCGTATACAGCCGAATCAGTGTAGGCCCATCTCATGTCAGGCCTACACACGCAAATGTATTGACCTGAATACCTGAAATAGTGAAAGCCATGCTTGTTATTGTGCATTTAATTGTATTTTAATTGCGTTGTTTTTAGCAAAGTTTTAATGCTCGTTTGCCGATTGTGATATAGGTCGCACTATGCCTATATATAATTCGAAACATTCCTTTTGCAAATAGATTAGCCTGCATACCTATATAATTCGATTTCAATAGAGCCGCAAACCACTACGTTTGAAAGCTTTACGAAATTACGACCCTTACGGGCACATAGAAATATTCTTACACCTGCATAAATGTATTTCGTGCCATAATAATTTATAATGTGACGCAACAGGCTCATCCACTCTGGTGGAGTAAGCCAGTTTGCGGCCTAAGCTATAGCCGAGTAAAATAAGCAACGAAATAAACACACACACACACGCACACACACATACACACGCACGCACACACACACACACGCACACACATACACACGCACGCACACACACACACACACACTGCCTCATGTGTGTAGGCCTACGCTAGTGTGTGGCGCGCGCGTAGAAACATTATTAGCGTTTTATACATATTGTATAGGTCCTCTGTAATTTTATTATGACAGGCTCATAAAGTAATTTTTAGTAAAGAACCAGGCTAGCTTCACAACATAAATCAGCCTTATTATAGCATATTGAGAATGATGCAACTAGGCCTAGTATTTCACGAAGTTGACCTTATTTTAATAGAAACTTTATTCAGCTGAAGGCAATATCTGACCTTGAAGAGGTGTGGCTGCTTTGGCAACACACCATAATTATCTAGGTAGGTCTGTAGCGATTGTATAACTACGCTACAGGTTTCGGGTCGCTAATATTATTTTATTTAATTTTTGATCGATTATGGGGTTTCAGGGATCTGATATATTTGTTTTATTTCTGTATTTTTGAGCTGCCTTGTGTGACCTATATTTTAATGTTGATTTGCGCTTGACACGGGTCACAGCGACCGCTGACGTAG
>OX457052.1:30943584-30952200 GCA_949752735.1 Lumbricus terrestris | reverse complement strand
GTCTTTGAATCGTCAAAAAAGGCGAATGGCCTCCTTAAAAGTGCCATAACTTTTATTCTGTTTGAAATATTTTGCTGAAATCCGGCCGTCATGTGCAGAAAGGAATTGTCTTTAAGTCTGTAAAATTTCAATTCGAAATTCTTACTTCCAGCCAGGATATTGGCCAGAATAATTAGATTGATTTTTTGCTACTTTTTGTTGCGTCGCGTTTTTGAATCGTCAAAAAATGGTGGGTAGCCTCACTAAAAGTGATATAACTTTTGCTCTGTCTGAAATATTCTTTTAAAATTTGACCATTGTGCGTAAATATGAATTGCCTTTAAGTCTGTAAAGTTTCATTTAAAAATTCGTATGTTTGGCCAAGATATGGGCTGAAAACCGTAGGGGATTACTTTATTTTGCCGCACCCTGTATATAAATAAAGAGAAGATTATGTCTGTCTATCAGTCTCAACGGACAAAGGCTCCTGGACAAAAGCCCCGCCGGACATTAGCTCCCTCGGGCAAAAGCCCACGATTTTGCGTAGGACATTATACCCCGGACAAAATTCCCCTATGTGCAATTAGTCTGCTTTTTCGTGTAGTTTATAAAGCTAATTCCCTGATTTTGATCGCTGTGTCAACTTATTAATGCCATCACCGATAAGACTTAGGCTAATAGTACTGCCATTCAGATGCAAACTAAAGGCTTGTTAGGGTCATTTAGTTAGTCATTTCTCACGCAAGGAGTTGTTATTGTGAGTTAGGTACACAATTACGGGGTGTAGGACATGAGCTCCTGGACATTGTCCCCCCGGACATTACCTCCCCCCGGGTAGAACATTATCCCCCACTCCATTTATAATATCATTACCTAAAATGATGCACAAAATATAACAACAGAGCTATATATGTCACATAGGGAGATTTTCTCGGGGGATAATGTCCTACGCAAAATCGGGGGGAAGGGTATGCCCGTGGCAGCTTTTGTCGGGAGGGGGGAGGAAAATGTCCGGGAGATAATGTTCAGGGGCTACTGTCCGTTCCCCGCAATTACGACCTTTTACTGCTGCTTGCGACTTAAGTTCTTAACATCCAGTGACCGTTTCCATGAACTACATGTCGGGAACATTTGACGACTAGTGTAATAAATTAATGATATATTCTTAAGAGTGTATTTCGACCTATAGTCTTAATGCCTATATAGGCCTACGACTATACACCCTATCATATTCTTGTGGATGTTTATGGATAATTTTCATGTATAACATACAGATATAGGCCTTAACTATTCTAACAATTTTCAACTGTGATGTCTAAATGTATGGATATTCGCCTTAACATAGGCCTATTCTTATATTGTTTTGCATCATTTTTAGGCGATGGTATCATAGACCGGGAGATAATATCCTACCCTGGGGGGTAATGTGTAGGGGGATTTTGTCCGGGGGGATTATGTTCGTGGGAAATAATGTTCAGTGCGATAATGTCCGTTGCCCCTCAGTCTCTGCATGCCTGTCTGTCTGTCTGTCTGTCTGTCCATCTGTCTGTCTCTCAACCAGTGACTCAGACAAACAGGTAGGCTAGATAGATCCACAGATCTACTAAACCGGGCATCGTAATACTCCCTCGGCTTCTTAAATAACACTATTTAGCATGATTTCTGCTCCTGGGCAATGAGTATTGTTTCCTGTTTACCAATGCCTATAAAGTATAGTTAATGTTTGTTAAACTTTTTAAACTTTCCTTTCTGTGACCCGGGCCATCGTTTTCGAAACAGGCCTATACCTACTTTCTCAAAAAATGAGATAAGCTTACCACATGAACGTGTATCAAGCATCACTAATGCTTTATCAAGAAGAAATTTGTTAGAAATCAAAAGGTAATCATGTGAAAAGTGAAAATTTCCAGGAAAGGCAAGTGCTCCATCTAGCCCCATGTGTGCAGGCGCCCATGACAAAGACAGACATGGAGTGGCCTTTTTCTGTCTGTCTCACTATAGCTTCCAAATCGGCTTACCGAATATGTTCTGGATTTTCATTATCAAGGCCTAACGATTTTGTCATTTTCTTCCATGCTCTCAGTGCAGCGGGTGTAGGACATTAGCCCCCGGACAAAAGCCCCCGGACATTAGCCCCCCGGACATTAGCCCCCCGGACAAAAGCCCCCCGATTTCACCTAGGACATTAGCCCCCCGGACAAAAGCCCCCCTTTGTGCAAGTCATGGAATAGTGCCGTACTTGTCACTGGCATTCACATGCAAACGAAAGTTCCTAGAGTCATTTAGGTTATAAATTCCATAGGTCTAAATTTATAGACTTAGCTTCGAAATGATAGGGCCTATGCATTCTATTTGTTTAGTGTGCTACAATAAAGGCCTGTTAACATCAGTTAGGCTTCGTAGGCTTACTAGTGTCGTTCCAATTCAAAATTAGATTCAATACATTAGAGAAATAAACGAATGGGAATCCTATACAGTAAGTAGGCCTACTTGTTAGTGTCAGTTTGGCTACAACGAAGGTTTGTTAAAGTCAGTTAGGCATTACACTTTTATCTATATTTCACAAACTTTGGACTTAGAATTTCTTACATTTATGTTGTTCTACAATTAATGCCTTTAAATGTTTTATAATGTGCATAATAAACCTTCAATTAACTTAGCATAATTATTCTTACAGTGTTAAACTAATGTGCGATTTAGGACTAACTTAACTTATAGGTCCATTGCTACATTTTGTGCATCATTTTTAGGTAATGATATCATAGACTGGGGGGCTAATGTCCTACCTGGGGAGGGCTTTTGTCCGGGGGGCTAATGTCCGGGGGGGGGGCTTTTGTCCGGGGGGGCTTTTGTCCGGGGGGGCTTTTGTCCGGAGGGGCTAATGTCCGTTCTCCCGGTGCAGCACTCTAAAGAAGGGGAAAGAACAGCAATTAGGCCTATAAAACGTTTCGCATGTCTGATTCATGGTTGTAGGACATTAGCCCCCCTGGACATTATTCCCCCCGGACATTGTCCCCCCGGACATTAGCGCCCCGGACATATTCTCCCCCGATTTTGCGTAGGACATTAGCTCCCCCGGACAAAGTCCCCCCTATGTGCAAATCATAGAATAATGCCGTAACGGTGTAACCGATAAGACTTGTCACTGGCATTCACATACAAACGAAAGTACTTTAGTGTCATTTAGGTCTTATTGTATCAATAGGCCTAGGCCTAGACTTAGATTTGAAATGAACGAATGGGAATCGTATGTAGGGCCTAGGGTCTATACAGTCTAATTGTTTAGTGTCTCACAACAAAGATTTGTTAACGTCAGTTAGGCTATGTCTCAGCTTCCTAGACTAAGTAGGCCTACATGTATATACTTGATAGTGTCAGTTATGGCTACAAGGAAGACTTATTAACGACATTTACGTATGAGCTTTGTAGACTTCTTAACGTCGTTTGAGACCTTTAAAAAGTCTTATAATAATTATACATATTAAACCTTCAATTAACTTAACATATTCCTACAGGATGTTAAACTAATGTGTAATGTATAGATATTCATATAACATGGGCCCTTTAATTACATTTTGTGCCTCACTTTTAGGTAATGCTATCATATACCGGGGGGGGGGGATAATGTCCTACCCCGGGAGGGATAATGTCCGGGGAGGCTAATGTCCTGGGGGATAATGTCCGGGGGGGATAATGTCTAGGGGGGCTAATGTCCGTTCCCCCTGATTCATAGCCCTGCCTGCATATCTATTTCCTTTTCTCTGTCTGTATGTCTGTATCTGTCTGTCCAGATTAGGTCTGTCTGTCTAACAGTACATTATGCCTGTCTGTCTGACTGTCTGTCTGTCTCTCAGTCAGTGAATCAGACAGACGGGTAGGTAGACCCACAGACAGACATAATGTAGTGTATAGACATTCTGTCTCTGCACAGTGTGAGACCTCTGCTATAGGCGAATACTGACTTGGGCCCTGGACATTTATTTTGAATTTTTAATAAAAACATTTCTGTTGGTGTCTAAACGGACCCCACGTAAAAAAGTTTACATATTATGAACCTTTTCGCTAACATACTTCTACATAATATGTACAAAAATTCATGCATGAATATATATATACATGGTCACGTACGTATACGTGCGTATACGCATGCATGTATATTCACATACTTACTTACATGCACACATACATACATGCATACATACTGCATTCATACATACATGAATGCATAAATACATGCATACATACATACACGCACACATACATACATACATTCACAAATACATATATACAGATGTATAGTTGTATACACTTACATGCACATACATGCATGCATACATACATACATACAGAGGCGCTCCCGACTGCAGAGCGGACACTGCATCGGAGTTTCACGCCGAAGCGCTGAACAATTGCGAGTGAAGGACTTGCCCAAGGTCCCTGCACGGCGACTTGAGTTGGAATCGAACCTCGGACCTTCCGGCTTCAAGGCAACGACGCCACCACTACACCACCGCGTCCCACAATGTATGTATGTATGTATGTATGTATGTATGTATGTATGTATGTATGTATGTATGTATGTATGTATGTATGTATGTATGTATGCATGTATTTATGTATGTATGTATGTATGTATGTATGTATGTATGAATGTATGTATGTATGCAAGATAGCATATGTATATTATGTTTATGTATGTATATATACGGATATATGTATGCATGTATATATGTATCTATAAATACATATGTACTATGTACATGGGTGTAGGACATTAGCCCCCCCGGACAAAAGTCTCCCCGGACATTAGCTCCCCGGACAAAAGCCCCCCGATTTTGGGTAGGACATTAGCCCCCCCGGACAAAAACCCCCCTTCCTATGTGCAAATCGTAGAGTACCGGTAGTGCCGTAGCTGGTGTCTTGTCGGTAAACGGACATTAGCCCCCTGGACATTATCCCTCCCGGACATTAGCCCCCCGGACATTAGCCCCCCGGACATTAGCCCCCCCGGGGTAGGACATTATCCCCCCAGTATATGATATCATTACCTAAAAGTGATGCACAAAATGCAATTAATGGGCCTATGTTAATTGAATATCTATACATTACACATTAGTTTAACATCCTGTAGGAATATGTTAAGTTAATTGAAGGTTTAATACGTATATTATAAGACAGTTTAAAGGTCTGAAACGACGCTAAGAAGTCTATGAAGCTCATACGTAAATGTCGTTAACAAACCTTCGTTGTAGCCATAACTGACACTAACAAGTAGGCCTACTTAGGCTACTGTATACGATTCCCATTCGTTCAATTCTCTAATGTATTGAATCTAATTTTGAATGGAAACAACTCTAATAGTCTAAGTCTACGAAGCACAGGCATAAGCCTAACTGACGTTAACAAACCTTTGCTGCAAGACACTAAACAAATAGACTGTATATGCCCTACATATAATTCCCATTGGTTCATTTCAAATCTAAGTCTAGGCCTATATTGATACAATAAATTAGGACCTAAATGACACTAAGTACTTTCGTTTGCATGTAAATGCCAGTGACAAGTCTTATCGGTTACGGCATTATTCTACGATTTACACATAGGGGGGGGGGACTTTGTCCGGGGTGCTAATGTCCTACGCAAAATCGGGGGGGAATATGTCCGGGGGCTAATGTCCGGGAGGATCATGTCCGGGGTGGATAATGTCCAGGGGGGCTAATGTCCTACAACCGACTTGTCACTGGCATTCACATGCAAACGAAAGTTCTTAGTGTCATTTTGGTCCTAATTGTGTTAGTAGGCCTATAGACTTAGATTTGAAATGAACCAATGGGGATCGTATAGGGCCTATACAGTCTATTTGTTTAGTGTCAAACTACGGTTTGTTAGCGTCAGTTAGGCTACGTCTCAGCTTCGTAGACTTATTAGCGTCGTTTCAATTCAAAATTAGATTCAATACATTAGAGAAATAAACGAATGGGAATCGTATACAGTAAGTAGGCCTACTTATTAGTGTCAGTTTTGGCTACTACGAAGGTTTGTTAGCGTCAATTAGGCATTAAACTTTTATCTAGATTTCACAAACTTTGGACTTCAAATCTGCTACATTTATGAGAGACTTTACACAATGAGTTGTTCCCGTCGTTCTGCAATTAGTGTCTTTAAATGTTTTATGGTAGCTTATGCATATTAAACCTTCAATTAACTTAGCATATTCTTACAATGTTAAATTAATGAGCAATACATTCGCTCAACTTAGGCCTATTGTTACATTTTGTGCATCATTTTTAGGTAGTGATATCATAGACTGGGGGGGCTAATGTCCTACCTCGGGGGGGCTTTTGTCCGGGGGCTAATGTCCGGGGGCTAATGTCCGTTCCTCTATGTACATATATGCATATGTATAAATATGCATGCATATAATATGTGTGTAATTTTTAATCAACCCACAGCTACAGATTGGGTCAAAAAACTATTTTCGTCTTTCTAGCATCATTTCTATAAATTACATAAACAAATCTTTCTGCATGACTAGGGTCATATTTATGACTCTAAACTAGACTAAACCGGTTTGGGGTTAAGGGCTATTAATATGCAAATTTAGGTAATGCAGGGCTGAGCAAGGTTCTTTGAATACACTGTGTGGATTGATCTTGGGGCTGAGGTGATGACAGAGGAAGCCAGATGCCGACCGGCAGGGTGACGAAAGGAGTGAGGTATACGATTGGCCAGTGAATAGAGAGAGACAACGGTCAGGCACCTGAGACTGAACAGAGGCAGTATGCTGGCAAGGGACACTGTCTTGGTGAGGCTGGCTATGAAAAGGAGAATGGTCCTATCTGCGAGGATCCTGTGTGGCCGAGTGGGTTGTATCCCGCTCGCCGCGCCGGCGGAGCGGGTTCGATTCCCCGGTCGGATCTTTACATACTGCGGGTGGCTCGGTCGCAATATAAACGTGGAGTCGACGCTGATCATCTTTGAAATGAAAAAGAGTCGTTAAACCCCAACATTTCATTTTTCATCTGGTGTAGAGAACTCCGCCACTGGTTGCACTCTGCCAGTGACAGCCCCAAGCCTGGATAAAGGAGGAGGACGTCGTTAATGGTTTGTGTTACCACACAGTGACGTTAAACTGCAAATACCACCACCTGGTGTAGAGAAGAGCGTAGGATTGCCTTGGAGAAAGAAACCAACAGAACTCCATGGCCAGGTCCTGATTTAATATCCAAGGTGAAATAATAATTAGCCTTAAACAATTTCTGTCGCAACATTTTTTGAGGGCAAAGAAGGAAACGGACCACTTTGTTTAATCTGAGGTAAAAAAAAAGCCTTAGGGCTTACAGTTAGCCTACAATGTATTCTCTTTGATTATGCTTTGTCATCTTTATTTAGTTCTGTAAATTCCTGTTAGCACTGTGTGAATAGCCGTGCAACATCTTATTCTGATTCATTCACATCACTTTACAATATCGCATTTTGGGATGTTTAGTTCTTTGTATTCATATCCAGACTAGTGTCATGAAACGATTTAGAAAATGATCGACTGAGTGGACCTTTGGTATGATAACGGGAATCTATGCCGCATCCTACCTGATGTTCTGCTCTTCACGCCAGCTATGCTACCATGATGCTATGGATCCCCAAAGCATAGCAGGAACATTTCCCTCGGCCGGTAATATGAGCTCACAAGCCATAGCTCCATTCTTCATCATGAGTCACGGATGCCATCAGCCTCTTGGCAATGAAAACCATGTATTCGACAAAACTGGTCCCAAGCATGGAGTTTATTCCCCAAAGAAAAACCAGCAAATTTGAAGCTTTATATCATAGCCTTAAATTCCAGGGTTCTAAAAAAGCACCACCCGAAAGTGTTATAACTCAGAAAACTATAGGTCTTCTTCTTTAGGTTCTCTGCCAAGTGGCAGGTCCAAACGTCCAATGTCTCCATCTTTCACGCTGTTGTGCCATGTCCTTTAGTTCTCTGTAACCCTTCTCCATCATCCCATCCAGCAGTTTTTGTCTAGGTCTTCCTCTGCACCTTTTCCCCTCCAATCTTCCTTCAATTATTTCTTTCTGCAGTGAGTTTCCTCGCAGCAAATGTCCTATCCAATTCTTTTGTCTTGTCTTTGTTGCATCTACATGTAGCAGAGATCTTTTCTCTTCTACCATCGTCAGCACTTCCTCGTTCGTAACATGCTTTGTCCAGCTAATTTTCTCCATCTTTCTCCATACCCACATTTCAAAAGCTTCCAGCCGCTTGGTGTCTTCTTTTCTCATTGTCCATGTCTCTGCGCCATATGACGTCACACTCCATAATCAATGTTTTGACCATTCTTTTCTTCAGATTCCTATTTAGCCCTCCTCTTAGCAATTCTTTCCATTTTAAGAATGCCTCTTTACCCATTGCTATTCTACTCTTTATTTCTTGATGACACTTGGCGTCGCTTGATATTAAGCTTCCCAAGTAGCAGAATTCCTTCACCTGCTCTATTTCTTCTCCATCTATTCTGATACATATAGTTGTTTCCTTTTCCTTACTGATCCTCATAACTTTTGTCTTTTTGATGTTTATTTTCATGTTGTATTCTTCTGAGGTCGCATTTAGCCGATCTATCATTCGTTGTAGATCCTTTTCGT
>OX457052.1:30661084-30938584 GCA_949752735.1 Lumbricus terrestris | reverse complement strand
TCTTCACAAAGAATCCTTGTGGAGACAAACGTTTCATCATTCGAATGCAGCCAAAGCATGGTCTCACACACACACAAACGTGTGTCTTCACAAAGAATCCTTGTGGAGACAAACGTTTCATCATTCGAATGCAGCCAAAGCATGGTCTCACACACACACAAACGTGTGTCTTCACAAAGAATCCTTGTGGAGACAAACGTTTCATCATTCGAATGCAGCCAAAGCATGGTCTCACACACACACAAACGTGTGTCTTCACAAAGAATCCTTGTGGAGACAAACGTTTCATCATTCGAATGCAGCCAAAGCATGGTCTCACACACACACAAACGTGTGTCTTCACAAAGAATCCTTGTGGAGACAAACGTTTCATCATTCGAATGCAGCCAAAGCATGGTCTCACACACACACAAACGTGTGTCTTCACAAAGAATCCTTGTGGAGACAAACGTTTCATCATTCGAATGCAGCCAAAGCATGGTCTCACACACACACAAACGTGTGTCTTCACAAAGAATCCTTGTGGAGACATGCAGCCTCCCTGTGTCTTGTCTTTCTATCTCTCACTCTGCATCCATCTCTCTGTCTCTGTCTGTCTCTCTGTCTGTCTCTCTCTGTCTCTTGCTGTCCGTCTCTGTCTCTGTCTGTCTGTCTGTATGTCTGTCTGTCGGTATCTCTCTCACACACCCACACACACTCACACAGACACACGTGTGTGAGTACCCATATTGAATCTTTGTGGAGACAAAAGTTTCATTATCTGAGTTCAGTAAGCATAGTCTCACACGTACATTGGTCACGTTATTGAATTCTTGTGGAGACAATCATTTTATCTATTTAATGCGGTCTGCATATTCATACACTCACACACTGTCCCTCCTCACACAGTGATTCCTATTTAGAACAGATTCATGTTAATCAGGATAGCCGGGTCTACTAAATAAGTGAAAAAGAACCTTAAGCCTATACCAAGTATTACAAAGAATTTTTTAAATTTATATCCTGGTTTTAGACTGGGTACGGTTATTTAAACTTGAAAAGGGTTTTCTTCTCAGTAGGTTTACTCAAGCTTTTGAATTTGGTGTGCAAGATTTATATGTCAATCAAACTCATCTTAAACTGAAACATCATCGGTATTTTGAGAGTAAAATTATTCTTGTTTGAAGATCACGAGAGTGGACGAAAAATATTTAATCTCACACTTAGAACGCCGTTTCTGAGCCACAATAATTTTCTGAAATCGTGTTATTGTATCTAAACAGGCTAATAGTAATAGGGAGCTCAGGTATAACATCGTAGTGTGTAGAAAGCATAGATCCTTGTACCCACATGCACTGCTTTCGGTAAGGTATGTTTTGGCACTATTCATGCACACACACACACACAGCACACACTCCTGACTCCATAAGACATCCATATGGAGACATGTGTGTGTGTTCGACACTGTAATGAATATTAATTAGATGTGTGCATATATAATATAAGTAGTTCCTTGACCCCAGAGAGTTACGTGTACCTTAAGGCATGTTTTGAACTCATGACTTGTACCCACATGGAATGTCCGCTTAAGGTAGTGTATGCGGGTATGTGTGTGTGTGTGTGTGTGTGTGTGTGTGTGTGTGTGTGTGTTCGCGCACGTGCGCGTTAGTGTGTGCGCATGTGGCATGTGCACACGAAGTGTCATCGATCGCATGTCTTTTAGCCTCGACTTAATTTTGATCTCTGATGGCTTTAGCCTTCTCTTTCATGGGCGCCCGCGTATACTTTTGCAAGAGGGGGTAAAGCACAATGGCCACAGTTAAATTTCTTGGCAGGAGCTCGAAAAATGCAGAGCAAGAATTTAAGAACATCGCAATATTTCTTGGAATTTTTTTTCTCAATGCAAATTGCTCAGCTTCGCTCTGAGTCAAAGCATGGTGCTTTAATGAGAAAAGATTCGATAAAGACCAACAAACAGTAGTTTTAAAAGTGTCAATTTTCAGAGCGGGGCATGTGCTCCCTAGCTGTTGCCCCTATGTGCGGTCGCCCATGCTCTCCTGCAGGTCGTCTGATCGTCCAACCTGCAGTGTATTGTCCATGTAGCCTACGTGGTCGTTTCATAACTTCATAAGTGAGTTCGCCATAAAATATACCTACTGGCCCCAATTAAGTAGCCTACAATTAAGGGTGTCAACTAAAGAGCGGTGACACGGACCATTTCTGACCCGCCGACGGTGCTTTTCTCGCCCGACTGAAGACTTAACAAATGACGGAATTTTTATCTTGTCAGTTTTAGTATATTGAATTTCACGTGACGCTCGTGATCGAGTGACAGAGGAAGATCAAAGTTAAGATTTGAAAAGCCGAATGTGACTGATTGCTTGCTAAAATGCACCGTTAAATATTTGGTTTTCCAACTGTAGTCGAAAAATTCGGTCACCGCCTAGGCCTAGTCTACTAGATCCCTATCCCAATTTCCCCAGGGGCCTTCGGTGGTAGGCTTACATCCGAAACTCAGTGAACTAAACGCAATTGATGGCCTAAATTTCACATTTCGGGTGAAATCTAAGTTGAAGACCGTTGAACACAACGCTGACGATTTAATTGTGCTGTGCGCAAATAGGCCTACCATAAATCAATCCAATTTCAAGTATCTTCGTAAATTCAATCTATTTTAAACAAGCATAAATTAATGATTATTTGATTAATAGTTTATATGCGAGTAAATGTTAGAGTTGATGCGTATCGACTTTTCTCGTTCTGCAGAAGGTTGCTTTAGAGTATGAATTATTGCGTTTGATTAGTTTGTCTGAAAGATGAAAGCGTTTTATGTTCGAAAGTTGCAGAGTTTGTTTGTTTATTGCTTCACGGATCTCTTGGAGGCATCGGCTGAAAAGCAACAGAATAAAGACAGACATCAGAACCGACAGACAGACATACATACAGATCGACTGACAGACAGACAGACTCAAAGATTCAAAGGTATCACAAGGATCAATGATTATTGTTAGCCTATAAATTATATAAGTTCTTTGGAACGCGCTTTTTCCTTCTGTTCACTCTACGTTCTGCCTGCATGCTCTCTTCTTTCTTATCTCTATTCAAAACCTGCCAATTCTACTTGCGGTGCCTTGCGCACTGGAAGCGCTTCTGAACAGTTCATCCTACATGGAGGGCATTGGAGGCGCTTTATAAATGCCTAAATACAATACAATATATTCTTATACTGATATGCATCAGATATGCGGATGGACGGACAAAGGAATGGATGAATGGATGCAATAGAGGCATGTGAGATAATTATTATGGATGAATGAAAAGGTATCCTATACACGGACGGATGCACAAAAGGATGGATGGTTGGATGAATTGATTGGTGACGGTTGGTGGACGAATGGATGGATAGATGAGTTGGCGGGTGGATGGTTGGGTTGACTGATTAATAAATGGATGGATAGAATGATGAATCGATGGATGGGCGGGTGGATGGTGGGGAGTGGCTGGTCGGATTTATTGATTAATGGATGGAGGATGAATGGATGGATGGATGCACAGATGGATGGATGAATGGATGGATGGATGCACAGATGGATGGATGGATGGATGATGGATGGACGGACGGATGGATGGACGGACGGACGGATGGATGGATGGTAGCCTTGGTAGGGTTGATCGATCTATAATTTATTGGTCAGTCGATCGATTAGATGACAGACAGACAGAAAGACAGACAGACAGACAGACAGACAAACAGAAAGACAGACATGCATACAGACAGACAGACAGCTCCAGTTTGTGGCAGTGTCACTCTAATGCTTAATTGTCTTCTGTGTTTATATGCCTTCCTCCGTGTTCCTCATTGTTTTACTTAGACTTGCCTCTGCTCTTCAGAGCGTCGATCAAGTTTTCCAGGTTCACTCCTCCCTTCTTCGCCAGTCGGATGTCGTTGACGAGTCTAGCAATGACCGCATTAGCTGCAAACAGACATGTATAAGCTTACACTCCATGATCAGACAACTGATCGAATAATGACATAACAATATCACCCTTAATCTGCTTCCATTTTTCGTGCGGAGAGCACCTCTGAGTAGTCTTTTTGCGAGAGGCGCTATATAAATGTATAGATACAATACAATACAATAAATCACCCAGAAAATAATTCATCTTTCGAGGCGCATAGGTCTAACACACACCGTTAATATAATAATTATTATCGGACACGGTTATGCTGAGACCGATATAATTATTGCAAGCGACCCTGCTTAACTTGAACTCGATCCGGTTGAAAATTGCGGGAATGATGGGTTCAAACCCCCTAGTCTTTCTTAGAGCACCATATATAGTAAAGGCTGCTTTTCACACCCCCAACTCCACGTGGATGGTAGTCCTGGCTCCTACCAAAGCTATTTGTCCACAATTATTCTAGTACCGAACTCGATATTTTCGGAGAATTGTTCGTACCTTCTTCGCTTCCCACGGGTCTTGTTTCAGCCTCAGCCAAGTTTTCTATCTTCGAAAGGTGTTTCTAAAGAACACAAACACACGGAGGAGTGACACTGAACAAGAAATGAGCAAACTTAGCACAGCTTTATGCGCCATACGGTCGCCGTCCTAAATAACGGTATAGCACATCTAGCAATTTGAACCTTTGTCCACCAGCTAAAAATGTCGAGACGTATGGCCTATATAATATACAGCAGTGTTTAATCTAGTCCACCTGTTGGGCGGGATTCAGGTTTTTTGGGGGTGGGCGGTTGGCACAAATGGCCGTTGGGGCGGACGGTATAACTATACCGACCCGAGGCGGACAGCGCCGACACCCATTTCCAAGTCATTTTTTCTGATGACCTTTTTACTATATAAGCTATCGTCTATTTCTTTAGTCAATTAGTGGATAGCCTGTGCAGATAATAGTAAATAATATTAGGGTATCGCAGATTATTTAGAAAAACCTTTAATGTAATGCAATATAGATATAAAAACACTTAAATTTCCTGGGGGTGGGACCGTGGGAATATTAATATCATTCCTGGAGGTCTCACCCGGAGATTCTTCGATTAAACTGCTATAGTGTCACCGCTCACTGCAGTTACCTATTTTTGTCTCCAAAATCTTCTAAATTGATGTCAGAGACTCAGAGTCCAAATTGACCGACCGCTTACATAATTATCAGTTAGAATCTGTGTCTTACACAATGTCATCATTTAAAATTTGTCCTGAAAACTTCTATAAAGCCAAAGTGTTTGTCAAATAACTTCTATGGCGCCATAATTCAGCTATTTTTTATCGAGGAAATTTTATATCGCCTTCTCTGCAGCTTATATTGATTGACTTCTATAGCACTGCAAGAAACATGCATCTCCTACGCGGCTGGTATGCTTACCTGAGCCAAGGCTCTGTCACTTGGGTTTCCAAGTTTGTTGAGTGTTTGCTCTATCTGTGCTGAGCTTAGCTTCCTCTTTGAAACTACAATCAATCAATCAATCAGTCAATCGATCAATCAATCAGTCAATCAAATAATCAAACAGTCAATCTATCACTCAATCAATCAATCTGGGGTTTTATGCGGAGCTCTGAGAAACTGAGAAATTTACATTTAGAAACCTCTGCGAAAAATACCCATGTTCTTCATTATCCGCTTTGCATTCTAAAGCTCTTGTAGAAATTTAACCGTGATCATTGAGTCTTGCCCCCCCCGTGCAAAAATGTCTGCGGGCGCCCACGATCCGAGACGCAGGATCTCATTCTCCGAACCGACGAGATCCGTCTCAATTTAACCGCAGCATCATTCATCGTCATCATCAATAACCATAATTATGTGCTCAGTACCCGTTGGTGTCCAATGCCTTCTTCACAATGTCTCTCTAGCTGAACCTATCCAGAGCCAGATGGCTAACATATGGCTAAGTGTCTGTAGATCTTCACTCTTTATATAGCGCACCACTCTTCGATATCGTCTGCTCAGTGCATTTGTCCGTTTGTGCGACGTGGTGGCTTAGTGGATATGTTCGTTGCTTTGCAGCCCGAGAATCGCAGGTTCGAATCCAATTCAAGTCGCCGCGTATATAGGGACCTTGGGCAAGTCCTTCACTCGCAATTGCTCAGCGCTTCGACGTGAAACTCCGATTCAGTGTCCGCGCTGTAATCGGGAGCACTTCTGAGTAAAATCTTGAAGTGGCTCTATAGCAAGTGCGCATACATTACATGATTACAGCATGATTACACTACATAATTAGGGCATGCGACACTGCTGAGATTGCTCAACTTGAACTCGATATTTTCCGCAAATTGCTATCGTGTATACCTTCTTCGCTTCCGACGGGTCTTGTTTCAGCTTCAGCCACGTTTTCTATCTTCGAAAGGTGTTTCTTAAAAAAAGTCGAAACGGAAGAAAAACCAATAATTTGAGCAAGACAAACAAATAAATTTAATAAATAAAATAATAATATTTTAATTTTAATTTTAATAAATTTAATACGGTTCTCACAGAAGTATCAAAGTTAGAGATAGTAAGTTCTGCTTCCGTTAAATCGAAAGTTGCTATCAATGATTGGAACCCGAAGTTACTTGCCTGCCTGTCACTCTTGTCATACAAAGAGTATTTTGTAGCTACCTGCATATAGGTCTACCTAGAGTTTATGATAATTATTGTAGAGCCCTGAGAATTGTATGTTTTAACTGGCTGATTGCTGTTTTACCTGAACTAAAGCTTTGTCAGCTGGATTTGCAAGTTTGTTGAGTGTGTCTTGTATCTGTGCTGAACTTAATCCTCTCTTCTTCTCCTCGGCTACAATAAATCAATAAATCAATAAATTAATAAATCAACAAATCATTAAATTAATAAATCAATAAATCAATATTCAAATGATCAATCAACGATTGAGTGTGTGATTGTTTTAACGATTGATCGATTTAGTGAGTGAGTGAGTCAGTGCGTCAGTAATTCAATCAGTCAGTTATTCAATCAGGTAGTAAATTAATTAGTCAGTAATTCATTCAACCAGTTATTCAATCAGTCAGGAATTCAATCAGCTAGTTGTTCAATCAATCAGTCAATAAGTCAATCAGTGATTCAATCAGTCAGTCAATCAGTCAGCGATTCAATCAGTCAGTCAATCAGTCAGTCAATCAGTCATTCAATCAGTCAGTCAGTAACTCAACCAGTCAGTCAATCAACTAATCAATCAGTCAATCAGTAAATCAGTAACTCAATCAGTCAGTCAATCAGCCAATCAATCAGTCAATCAAACAGTCAATCAATCAATCAATTAATCAGTCCGTTCTCCCGCTTGTCTGTCTGTGAATCTGTCTGTATGTCTCCTTGTTATGTCTGTCTTTCTGTCATTCTTAAATGTGTGTCTCGTTTTACCTGACCCCTCTGGCTGAGGTTCCTTCAAAAGGGCTGCCTTCAAATCTTCCTTCGACGAGGGATGCGCCTAGCGTCGAGAAAATGAAACAAAAACATGTAGCGGATTAACCAAATTGGACTGCTATACTATTGCGATACACCAGTGTGAGAATTGTGGAAAATAACTGGGGGTTGGACTTGAAATTGGAGTGTGAAAAACAGACTTTACTATGGGGTTCTAAGAAAGACTGGAGGGTGGAAACCCAAAACACTCCGGCAATTCTCACCCTGTGATAAACTTATTAACCTTCTACAATCCACTAAGCTTCGTGTAGATAGGCCAACGTTCTCAGAAACCTCGGTTGGACACATTGGATTTCTTTATCAAGTCCCAACACACTCACGAGCAGTCGTATACGCAGACTCGGCAGTGCACATGCAGTTCGCCGAGATAACACAGAAGGCAAGAAAATGAGAGAGGCAATGCTGTACCGGGTACTTAGGCTGTTTGGGTGTTTCAACGCCACAGAAAAGAAACAATGTAAAAATGAAATATTTAATTTACTAACATATACGATCCTGCATGAGCAACCAAATCAACTATACATGTAGGTCTAAAACTACATGGGTCTATGGCGAAGTGGGAAAGTTACGGGCAGAGGTACTTCAGTCTCTGGATGGAGATTTAATTCTGAAGCTCCTATTTATATACACAGTGGCGGAGACCTAGGGGGGGACAGGGGGGACGGTCCCCCCCAATAAAAGTGTTGGGGGGGACGGCCCATGCATTTGTCCCCCCCAATGTTTGAGCGTCAAGACTTGTTTGGGCGGCGAAAATAGAAAATTTCTTCGGGATTTGGGCGAGATTTGGCCGGATGACTAAAAAAAAAAAAAAAAAAGGTCATCAACTTTTTTGGCGGCGAAAATAGAAAATTTTCCGAGATTTCGCCGGTCGTCAGAAATTTTCGGAAAATCTCGCGTCTTTCCGTCCCCCCCAATTCTCGGCGCAGGTCTCCGCCTATGTATATACAACTGTATGAGAATTTACCTGCAGTAGAATCTTCTCCTTATCAGTTAAGGTCTCAACAAATGCTGCTACGACTGGATCGCTGCTCTGTCTTTTGTGGCTATCTGAAACCAAATAAATCAGATTGTTTGACGGAGAACGAGATGAACACCTAACCAACAGCTACCTGTATTACATAACCAACAGCTACCTGTATTACATAACCAACAGCTACCTGTATTACATAACCAACAGCTACCTGTATTACATAATAATAATATATTCGTTTTATTGAAAGAATAACCGGTCGACATAACGCGACAGCTAACAAGCACAAAGGAGCAGCGAATAAAGCCTAGTAAACGTTTTTATACAGCATCCGTATTACATAACCAACAGCTACCTGACTTTATTGACATCTGCTTACCCACTTTCCTTTCCAGAAGGCCACGAATGGACTGTGCCTTAGAACTGTGGCTCTAAAAATAGAATGTGCCTCACTTTTAATCGCTTTTAAACGCAACAAAGCGTGCTAGGTAAACCTACAAGATGTGGCCAAGGTTTTGACCAGACGAGTTTAGCAACACGTATACATTGGCGACCGCAAGACTTTAATAGAAAGTATCTGGATTTGCAATTTGCATAATTTTTATCGCCTAGTCTACATACATTCCTGCAGGCAGGTGTATACCTACATGCACACATGCATCCAAGTGCACAGGCGTTGTATTGCATTGCATGCATGCCAGTAAAATTACGTAGAAAGCGCCTCTCTGTGTGAACGCCAATAAAACGCGCTCCCCTTGCAGTGCAATATAACCGAAGAGAAAAGAAAATAGTTTTGGGACATTTTGTTTCAAAGTGGAACCGTTTTCGCATCGGAACTCATCTGGCACCACACCTATAAAGTCTCTTATATATATATATATATATATATATATATATATATATATATATATATATATACTAACGTCCAGACATACATAGAATAGAGAGACGCGTGTGCTGCTGGACGGAACAGCCATGCATAGGTTCAGGCCAAAGATAAATTATGCATATAGGTCAGATCTCGAGAGATGACCTTCAAAGAGATTACGATAAAACAGACTGAAGACTTATTCACTGCGAGACAGAAGCTCAACAGTTTATGACTGATACAATATTCCGAAGGCGAAGACGCTTCAAGCTCGAGAATCTTGAGAATGGAAACACGCTAGGTTTATCTCATTCTCCAACGAGCTTCTCTTATCAGAACCAATCGGCCAAAAGAGTAGTAAAAAAGGATTGTTTTTTGGCTGTCCGTAATGCAAAAAACAGACAATGAAATGATTATATAATTATAGGTCCTATAAGCTTATATATAAAATTATATAGGCCTACACCTATATATAAAATTTATATACATATCATAATATATTATTATAATATGCAATTTATATTATATATAATAGGCCTGTAAGGTGTATGACATGTATGTATGTATGTATGTATGTATGTATGCGCACTTGTTATAACGCCCCTTCAAGATTACTACTCAGAAGCGTCCCTATAGGCCTACTGTAACAGGGCCGACACTGAATCAGAGTTTCACCCCGAAGCGCTGAGCAATTGCGAGTGATGGACTTACCCAAGGTCCCTACGCAGCGGCTTGAGTTATATTCGAACCTCCAACCCTCTGGTTGCAAGGCAACGAACATACCCACTGCACCACCACGCCCCACGTGTATACAGTATATGGTACTTCTCTTACCAAACCATTCCCTATACCATACCATGACCGGATATAACTTCCACTGCGCCTTTAATTATGCAATGCAGACCTTGAGCAGCTGTTGTTCCTGTGCGTTAAGGCCTCTCTTGAAGTCGGTCATTGCGCCGCTCTCCTTGACCGGAAGTGACCGTTCCTCAGTGCTCGCAACTTCCGGTGATGCCACTGTCAACAAAATACAACGGTAGATCATATACACTGTAAACTAATTACACTGTAAATGGTTTACACTATAAATGATACTGTATATGATACTGTATATGATGCTGTAAACGAAACTGTAAATGATTGTCGCTGTAAATGATACGGTAAATGATGCTGTAAATGAAACCGCAAATGATTGTCACGGTAAATGATACTGTAAATGTGTCACTGTAAATTATACTGTAAGTGATACTGTAAATGATATTGTAAATGATACTGTAAATGATACTTTAAATGATACTGTAAATGATACTGTAAATGATATTGTAAATGATACTGTAAATGATACTTTAAATGGTACTGTAAATGATGCTGTAAATGATACTGTAGATGATAATGTAAATGACTGTCACTGTAAATGATACTGTGAATGATACTGTAAATGATACTGAAAATGATACTGTAAATGATCGCGTAAATGATACTGTAAATGATACTGAAAATGATAATGTAAATGATATACACTGCAAATGCAAAAAGGGACTCTTGAGCTTTATAGTAAAAAGACGCAAACAGGTCCGGATATACAATGAATAGCATCAGGACTGGGCTACCCCATACGTCATCCTATACCCAAGCCAACTATATATCCCATCCACGCCTATCCTATCCAAACTCTATTATATATTATCTTGTATACTCAGCCGAACTCTACCCTACCCAACCGTAAACTATCCAACTTTAGAAAGATATATATACTCAAACCTACCCTAACCAAACTCATCTTATATAAGCTCATATACAGCCTGCAATTCGTCCTATATAAGACGCCTCATTCTAAATCATCTCACCCTTATTCTACAATAATCATAATCTATCCTATATACCAAACTCTATTCTTCCAACCCAGTACTCTCCTGTCCACCTAAAAAGGCCTACTCTAAACCAAGATGAGAATTGACGGAGATTTGTTTGGGGCTTCAACCCACAAGTCCTTTTTAATTATGGTCCATGTAGTTACGTCTTCTTTGCACATCCCAGCTTCAGATGGATCACCTGACGCTCAGCTGTTATTCCACAATTCTCGCACTGCCATAAACAAGCCAATTCTTCGAGACCCAATCGTTTGAATATAGTTGGAAAAGGTTTTGGGTTGACTACCTTTGCTTGATTCCAGGTCTTCCTTGTTCGGACCGGAGTGACTACGACGCAACAGTCGGTCAATGAACTGTTTCTTCGAACCAGAATGCTGGAAAGAACACAGAACAGAGAGAATGGATTGTAGGAAGAATTCACTGCCGTCATGACGTCACATGCTGGTAATGCTAGAAGTCAGACCAGGGTTCTGCTCGATGCACAGACATACAGACAGGCAGAGAGAGAGAGAGAGAGAGAGAGAGAGAGAGAGAGAGAGAGAGAGAGAGAGAGAGAGAGAGAGAGAGAGAGAGAGAAAGAGAAAGAGAGAGAGAGAGACAGATAAACAAACAAACAGATAAAGTGTCAAATACAGACATGAAGACAATCAGAAACACATACAGAGGCAGAGGTACATTCTCAGGCAGGTATACGAACAAATAAACAGACGAAAACAGACAAGCAGACAGACGAGCAGATAAACAGACCGACAGACAAACACCCAGACAAACAGAGAGGCACACAGACGATCCGACAAATACACAAAAATAAATAGATGAAGAGACAAAAGAACAGACAAACAAACAGACAAACAAACAGATAGACAGACAGACATAAAGAGAGACATAAACAGATAGACAGACAGACAGACGAACAGACGTATATATACCTGGATGAGTTGTTGTTCTTTGACTGGAAGAACATTGAGGAACCTCTTCATAATCGGACTGTCTTGGACGGGAGCTGCTACTGGTGCTGCTACTGGTGCTGCTGCTACTGGTGCTGGCTTCTTCGCAGGCTTCTTGCATCCGTTCGGACATCTCTTCTGCAGATCACTGCTGCTCATATCATCGCATCCCTCACATCGCTTATCCACCTACATATATATATATATATACACATATATATATACATATATATATATATATATATAGTGGTCAATTAGGTTTCAATTTAAATAGATTTTATTGGGTTTGATTCCATTGAAATATCATCGAAGATAGGCTAATGCGGTTGCTGCTACTTGACCGCTGTTTCTACCTATCTATGCTTAGATATGCCAACTTGAGCTTAAACGGAGTAGGCTAAAATATTGTTGCTTATTTCAAAGTCCTTTGACAATAATCCTTTGACTCTAAGAAACGTGCTTTAGGAGTTTAGGTTAAACAATGTTGTTATTATATTATTAACAACGCCTAAAGAGAAATAAATGAATACAATTATGTACAACTCGAATTTGATTAAATTATTACTGATGCACAATTGCACATGTCGAGTTAATAGAAATTTTCCTCCTTAACTGGGTTAATTGGGTTTAATCAAGTTTGAATCTATCTAACTTGATTTAATCAAGTTCAATTGACTTAGGCCTATCGTCGTCGTCGTCGTCGTCATCGTCGTCGTCGTCGTCATCGTCATCGTCATCATCATCATCATCATCATCATCATCATCATCGTCGTCGTCGTCGTCGTCGTCGTCAGCATCATCATCGTCGTCATCATCATCATCATCATCATCATCATCATCATCATCATCATCATCATCATCATCATCATCATCACTATTACATTGATATTATTATTATTATTGATCATTATTATTATTCTATCACAGTTGTTGTATGTACTCTTGCTATTACAATGGCAAATACAGTTGTGTTGTCTTATATTAAGATTAGTAGACTGTAATCTGTAACAGAATAAAGTAAATAAACAGGTACATGTACAGTGTACACGGCAGAAATGTAGATGTTTTGCTGACTTCATAGGGTTAGTGTAGTCACGTGATTTTATTGGTATGGTCATTGAGAAGTAAAACGTATACAGGTGACACAGGTGTGGTCAGGTACATAATCATACAGGTGCTTGATTAGGGTTTACTGTCAATACCGCGCACACAATACCGCGCACACAATACCGCGCACACAATACCGCGATTTTCACTACCGCGCACCTTCAATACCGCGCACGATCGTTACCGCGCACGATCGTTACCGCGCACGATCGTTACCGCGTTTGTCTGCGAATTTGTTCAATCCAGCTTCTATTTCATACCTATAAATACCTTCATCCAGCTTCTATTTCTCGTTCGTTATTTTCGTCAATCCAGCTTCTATTTCAGACATACATGTAGAAATACCTTCATCCAGCTCTTATTTCTCATGCATTATTTTCGTCATTCGAGCTTCTATTTCACCTGTAAAAAACCATCATCCAGATTCCATTTCTCTTGCGTTTTTCATCAATCCAACCTCCATTCTACCTGTAAAAAACTTTCCTCCAGCTTCCATTTCTCAATGCGTCACAATCGGATTGACGAAAATAAGGCATGAGAAATAAAAGCTGGATGAAGGTAGTTATAAGTCTGAAATAGAAGCTGGATTGACGAAAATAAAGCATGAGAAATGAAAGCTGGATGAGAGTATTTTTATATATGAAATAGAAGCTGGATTGGCGAGAATAACGAGCGAGAAATAGAAGCTTGATGAACCGAACATGTGCATCCTCGTACGATAAAATACGGAAATTGAACAAATTCGCAAACAAACACGGTAACGGTCGTGCGCGGTAACGATCGTGCGCGGTATTGAAGGTGCGCGGTATTGAAAATTGTGTGCGCGGTTTTGTGTGCGCGGTATTGACCGGATACCCTTGATTAGACTCTATGATGTAGATCAAATAGCTGCAGGCACTGACAGGTAAGCTGCGGCGTTCAGCTACAGATGGAGGTATGAGTCTTACCTCTACTGCAGCAGACTTCTTCTTTCCGCATCCGTTCGGGCATCTCTTCTGCAGGCTGCTGCTGCTGCTGCTGCTCTCATCGCACTCGCATCTCTCTTCAGTCGCAGCAACTTCTGCCGACGCCTCCACCGGATCGCTGCCCTCCGCAAGCACCTGCTCCAACTGAGCACACGTGACACGATGTAAGGCAATGAAAACATAGTCCACCGTCTCTACCATCATCATCATCCTCATCCTCATCCTCATCATCATCATCATCATCATCATCGCCCTCACCACCACCATCATCATCACCATCATCGTCGTCGACTCGTCGTCATCATCGTCATCATCACCATCACCATCACGTCTCTTAGTAGAGATTTTGAAAGGGCGCTAAATAAATTTATAGTAGTTGTAATCGTTTCGGAGCATCCACAGAATTATTACTGCGGTGCAATTGTACAATTTGTATTGTTATGTACATTGTATATTGTTATGCTGATGCATGTAGCTATAGTTTCCATTGTAGCCTTTTGTGTCGCTGATTCCTTCACGTAGAAAAGTGTGGCCTACTGCAGCAGGCTGCCGTGGACTGTGTCTCAGACCGTCGTATCGAGACCACGCATGTGCGTATGGTACATGCAGCACCTGCTGTTCGAATCTACGCTGTCTTACTGTCTGTGAGAGCGTCCATTGAAGTTACGACTCCACATAGCGTTTACAGAGCAAGTGGGGTGGCAGATCTGCTGGAAAGTGTGTTGTTATTGGTAGTAGTTTTTGTCTTGCTAAGACAAAGATGTGAACCAGGAATAACAAAGTTACTTTGACACTGGGTTCAGCAGTCATAGGCGGAGACTTGGTCTAGAAGTTGGGTGGGACGAACACTTACCTACATGTATGTCGCAATGCTACGAAATGCTGTGCTATGTTATGGCATGATAGTATGTCCTGTTAATATAATTATTGCTCTTACCTCCTTCTTGAAGAGTTCGAACTGAAAGAAAAATAAAACAAAATCGATAACCACAGTTAGGCTACTCAATCATTGCCTGTTTTGGATTTGCTATCAATCAATCAATCAATCGATCAATCAATCAATCAATTGATCAATCAACCAATCAATCAATCAATTGATCAATCAATCAATTGATCAATCAATCAATCAATCAATGATCATTGGCATTGGCGCATGGTCAACGTGCTGTGCGGAGGACATTTTGAGATTCTGTTCCAATAAGTGCCCTCTAACAAACGAGTAGGCCTACATCCTCGACCGTACACTCATGAGTTTCTGTTTAAATTACGCTACATAAATGCATAATTAGAATTAGAATTACTGACGTCAGACCGTCAATTGGAAGATGAGAGGCGAGGGGGGAACTGGTCGCTTGACCTCATATATACCGAGGCCAAACAAATTATGTCGCTAGCCGAAGAAACTGACATCCTACGCGCATTGAGCTGTCTCGGAAGACTTGCCTTAGAGTGGATAGAGTGAGGCCAGTGTAATAGCAGACTGAAAATGTCTCAAGCGCTACTCGATGAAAACGCAGGCTTGAGGGCACCAGCTTATTCACGAGCACACTTTGTGCGGGTCGTGTATACAGTTCAAGCGCTGTAATGCAGGCAAATCGCTCTATCGGATAGAATGCGGCATCGCTTATGGCACTTTGAATGTTTTTATTGGTGCTATATAAAGATTTGGATGTTAAGGTATTGTGTGAAACTAAAACTGGTGAAGACGCAACATTGACCCTCCTCCTACCTGTGCTTTCAGATGTTGAAGCTGGAAAAAAGCATAAACACAGTTAGAAAAAGTCCAACAGTTTGAATTAAAACATGTCAGATATATGCAAAACAGCGACATTCTGCTGATCAGGGGTTGGCGTGTGAAACCGCCAACGTCATCTCATGGGTTCAAAATCCATTTCCCAACATGGCAAAGAAGTGTTTCATGATGTCACGTCTCCTAGCGTGCCAGGTACCGTTCTCATGTGATAGCTGAGCTCGCTAGGATGTGCAACATCCTGAAACACTTCTGTGCCATGTTGGGAAATGGATATCCAACCCAGAAGACGAAATTTCTCCTTTTTCAATATATAGGCTACAGTGGAAATTTGTCCTAACTTGTCCATTTTTCTTGAGTCGCATGCAGGTTCAATTTGTTCTAAATTGTCCGTTTGTCCTTGCCTTGTATGCACGCTAAGACAAATTGAGTTGTTAATTACTCCATGCCTTTCACAATATTGTTGCGCCTTAGGATTACCTTAAGAGAGCGTAGGCTTATAAAGTATTATTTTACGTCACTCAGTATTCTATAGATCGAGGCCTCTGGCGTTATATAAGTATCGCAATGTTGTGTAATGTAAATTTCGAGAATTTCTCTGTGCCCACAGAAGCCACGAGAGAGAGATAGACAGACAGACAGGCAGACATACAGAGAGAGTCCAGCTTAATCACCGGCGCTAAGTCAAATCTAGCCAGGTGCCTGGTCAAAATCCTGACAAGTTACGAGATGCACATAATTATGCCCTAGTCTTACCTGTGCGAGTCTGTTGTTATCAGCGCTGCCTACACAAAAAAAGCAATACATTGTTTAATGGTGATATAGTGAGACAACGTGAGTTGAGGTAAAGCAGGATAAGGTACGAGTTAGATTCACTTATAAGGTGAAGTAGGCTATAATATGCTGGTGGCGTGATGCGGCATACCTTGATGTAGCCTATATTGTATAATAGTGCAGGGCTGTTTTTAAGGAATTTTTAGAACTGCACATCCTCTTCTCTCCTTTCTCATCCTCTATGGTAAATTACTCCCAATCTGAGGAAAATGACCTATTTTTACTAGTTTTAACTGCACGGAACGTGACGGAAATGCTTCTTAAACTGCACGAATCCATTTAGAACTGCACATTTTGTGTAGAACTGCACGTTAAAAAAGCCCTGGTATATATAGTGTGGTTGTGTTACACGTATATCATTACAATCAACGCAATGATTGTTGCGACAATCTATTGTAGTAACATTGGCAAGAGCTTAGACTCACATAATTATGCACCTCCGTTTAAGAGCACATTTTTTATTGACGAATGAGCAATCATTGAACAGAGTCTAGGTCATAATTTTATACGTTCGCCTATAAAGCGGATCGAACACGGGGACCTTAAATTTAACTGCAGCCTGACTTCCATTTAAAGAGAATTATTTCACCCTTTCAATATTATTCATTGAAAATAAGTGTATACGGTCAGAGTCAATATAGATCGCTGTATGAAAACGTGAAAACTTGCATGTTTCAATAGTCATTGGAAGTTTGATGGACATAGAATCGTAAATAATTTGGTTGAGTTGCGGATCGGACAGCAGCGGAATTGAACGCATAGCTGGAAACTGTGTATATCCTACTCAACTGGGAATAGCGATGTCAGCAACATGCCCGTGCAACCGTGCAAGGTCCGTACTTTCAACAAGTATTCAAGTACTGCAGGTGAATCTCTATTCTACTGATAATAAACTTTCTGTGATATTCACAGAACTTTGCAAAGTAAAGTGGGTGGAGCAATTAAAAGTTACAATAACTACTCATTGAGGCAGCATATAGGCTACCGGTATCTAATTAGAACCCCGACCCCGTGAGAGGCATACACTGGCTGCTGTATACTAGCTAAGCATAACCCGACCTTCTCGAGTGTTCTACTGCATGAGACACTCAATGGAATTGCAAATACTGAGAACTATGCACTTAATCGACACTCCTCGTATCTCCAAGGACCGATAGTAATCTCTAGAACTGTTCCGAAGGGTTCTGATGTTCGTTCAAGTATAGACCCATCAAGTAGGCTACAGACCCACTCGAAGATGAGTTGTCTTAAAATGCTTTTGTCTCATCGTTTAGGATTTCTAGGACGACATTTGCAACGTAGTCTATGCTCTGCAGTTTACAGAATAAAACTTAAGGTCCCACTCTAGCCTCTACCTGAAAAAGTGCATGTCACACTGTACAATTGTACATCCCTTGTTGAGCTGCGCTCTAGCCTCTACCTGAAAAAGTGCATGTCACACTGTACAATTGTACATCCCTTGTTGAGCTGACTGTCATGCACTATATTGAAAAGATTTTTTATGCAGGACATGCTTACCCTTCTGACAAGACACAGCGCTTGTGAATAAGCTAGTGCCCTGTGCTTAATTGAAGGCTAGGTTTAACGTTTTAGACTTTTAGTGGACGGTTACGGTAACAGTAGTTTCTGTTCACATAATTTGCGATTCATTTCCGAAATTGATTTTCAGATCAGTCTACACAATTTGCTGATGGGCCGCACCTCAGTAACAGGCGTTGAGCCAAGGTTTACACTTTAAAGTGATTCTGTACACTTTTTAAGACGACCCGACAAAATGAGCTTGCATGCAAAACACAAAGTTGCATTACAATTTATTGCTACACTTTCAGCAAACTATAGCAGTTACAAAATTTCACTTTCACGAAAATACAAATAGGATGGTTTCACTTTCAACAGAGTAACAGTAGGGTGGCTGCAATATTAGAAAGTAATTGTAGGATGGCCTCATTTTCTAGCTCAAAGTATAACTTGAGAAGTTGCAGAGAAGACATAACTCGTGTCCCAGAAACCATTGAGTGTAGGCGAGAATTTATTAGTAGACACTCCATGCAAATGACGGTGAGCCTGTGCACACAACTTCACGGTTGCCAAGGACGCCAGCATTTATTAAGTCAACATTATAAGCTAAACATATGCATGAAAATCATTATAGGCGACAACTTCATGTTCGTGGAACATCTATTCCGTAAACATTAGATATATTTGTTTCTAGGCCTATAACATTATCAACATATATTATGACCTGTGAATAAATGACTTTTTACACCATGAAACAGTGAATAAACACTGTAAACAGGTACAATATATCACATGGCTTTTGAAATTTAGAGATTACGATTACAAGTTGTAACAATAATTTCAATTGTGATCGATTTATATAGCGCTCATTTATTAAACTCCACGTACAGTCCTCCCGACTTAATCATGTATAGTGCTGTCGCATAAAATATAGGCCTGAAAAAGCCCTGAATGTGGTCTATGCTGTTGTTTAAGAAATTTGCTCGACCCACATTATGTAGGTATACGCTACATGATGTAGGCCTACATGTATATAATATTGCGGCTGTATACAGAGCAGCCAAGATCTTTTGGCTGTTGACCTATGACCTGTCAATGCCACAAGAGCCTCCGAATGACATATGAGCAAATTCATTGACAAGAGCCTTCGAGAATTATGGTTTATCAGTCAACACTCGAATTAAGGTGTAGCAGCGTTATCTGTGTAGAATCAATAGAACTATGAACAGGTAGATACCCACAAGATGGCAGAGATCATGATTAGGTCGGTATGAACAAAGTAGGACTGTGACGTCAAAAAGGCAATGTCAATGACCACCTGTTCACCGCGAGGCATTGATAATTAATCCTGCAACGTTGCCTCAGACAATATATATAAATTAATTTTATATATATAAAATTATATATATATATACATAATTACATATATATACATTATACAAGCAGCAAGTGCGCGAACCGTCAAATTCGTGAGTTGAATTCTCTCGTAGGTGGGAAGGGTTGTCATGCGCAGCAATTCAGGCCTTTTGTATTGCCTTCTGTGTGTCACATGTGAGCCGTTGGTCTGAACAGGCCATAAGTAGCTTATGCACACTTATCTAATGCCAATATTTGATGACAAGCGGTCATAAAGCAGGCAAGCACACATGAATATACGTATAGGCCTACATGCTATTATGCTTATATTATGCAAAGGAATAATTTCTAGGGTTCCATCTGACATGGTCGCAGAGAACTGCTTTAACACAGTATTGCATGCCATCTGTTCTGTTAGTAGTTAAGATTTCTGATTTGTTGTTCTTCTGAATCGTTTCAACTGCATAACTGTTCACTGTAACCGGTTGCGGTCTGTCAACCGGATTGTTCAATAAAGGAAATTACTAAAAAAATGAGAATAATCTGTCCTCAGTAGGCCTACTTAATTGCAACTAAGTTACAAGTACTATTATAAAATACCCGTATGTATTGAGGTTCCACATCAATATTACTACACCCGTTGCGATTGCTGTCTAAAATAAAGGTCGATTGACGTCATAATCCCAAAATATGACGTCATTATAAAGTGACGTAATTTTCTTGTTCCCTTATCATTTCTGTCAATGGCTGCACACGAATTCTTAAGAAGACAGGCGAAGAAATCTACGAAAACGACTAAAACGACGACAGAAATACGACGACGATGTGAGAAAAAACGATGGCCAACATTGAGCACAGTCCAGCTGCTCTGTTCCCGAACTGCATGAGCGGGAAGCAATCATCGAAGTGAAAGGGAAACTTATCGTAACGTATGACAGAAATTTTATCACCGTCATTTCTGCGAAAATAAGTAAGGAAGTGTAGTCAAACATGATATTGTTCAATGAAAAACTAATTTGATGTAAAAAACTAGGCCATAAGAATTGAATACGAAAGTGTAGCCAAACGAAGAAGGATAAACACTGCGTAAAACTTAGAAAATGTTATGGTGTGCATTAAATTGCTTCTCTTGCTGCACCGTATCCTTGGTTTGTTAAAAATATTTATATTGAGCATCGAACCGTTCCATATATATATATATATTTATATATATTCATATATATATACCTTCGTATTATGGATATATATATATATATCCATAATATGAAGGTACCAAAATGTCTCCTAATAAATTAATTTCGAAGGTCATTCTGTACAAGTATCTCGAGCTGCCTCTGTTTAATTGTGCAAGCAGTATTCATAGCAACAGTGACAGACGTGTACTGTTGAGCAACGAGCCTAGCATACGACAGAGACAGAGGAAAACAGGCAGAGATACATAAGCGATATAGACAGACGCAGACATACATGTATGTTGGCCCTACTTGTTGGAACCGCCTTCCTCACAAGCTACGTTCTGAGCTTCTTGGCCTTTCTCTTCCTCTGTTTCGTAAACGCCTGAAGACTATACTATTTGTTAGCGGGAGCACTAGCTTGGGTCGGGAGCGCCACTGAATCTGTGAGCGGCGCTATATAAATGTTTCTATTACAAACATTACAATTACAGTTAGACGCAGTCTTTTCTGTTGTCTGCGCGTGTCTATCTCCAGTATTATCATTATGACGTCACGCTCATTTTTTGTAAAAGGTCCATCCAGTTATAAACAGATCTGTCTTCATTGATGTAGCTTCCTCGAAAGAAGCCAAGCCTGACATCATATATGTCGACGTCATTCGGTAGACAAAAACGAATGACGCAGGCTACACTATGACGTCATAGGTTGTAACCTAGGTAACTAAGTAAATCTAACCAGAAGACGAACGAGTGCACCACATTCTGCAAAGGTTTGAAGTGGAAGAACGAAGATGAAATCATACATGTAAATTATGTAAGTAATTCAAAATCTTGCACTTGATTAGGCGATTAAGTTTAAAACTTAATTCTTCAAACGATTAAGTAGAGGTTTTTTAGAGACGATCGAGTTCACGCAACACATGCCAATCTATGCTCACTGATCGTATTAAGGTAGATAATAATGTGCCTAATATATTTCTCTCTCTATAAATGCTTTGAAATGCCATAATTTTATAGCTATATCACTATTTTCGATTACGTATAGGACTTCACCGACTTATTCTTCCTGTCCTTCTCTTTCTTTTTCTGCTCCTCTCCTTTTTTCTCTTTCTTACTCTAACTTTAGCAATCTGCATATTTATCTTTGTCAGGTGATGACCAGCCGGCAGCTGCCATCTAGAAAATACTGTTGCAGACGCATCCAGCTGATGCATGTCAACGTTGCCGGGTTATCCAGTCGGTATTTGCAAGAATCTGTGCTTTGCACCGGTCCACCATGATGCTGTGAACCGTTCCACAAAGATGCCGTGCAACTTTCCACAAAGGTGCTGCGCACCGATCCACAAAGGTGCTGCGCATCGGTCCACCAAGGTGCTGTGCACCGGTACCCATGGTGCTGTGCACCGATCCACAAAGGTGCTGTGCACCGATCCACAAAGGTGCTGCGCACCGTTCCACAAAGGTGTTCTGCATCGGTTCCCATGGTGCTGTGCACCGTTCCACAAAGGTGCTGTGCATCGTTCCACAAAGGTGTTCTGCATCGGTTCCCATGGTGCTGTGCACCGTTCCACAAAGGTGCTGTGCATCGTTCCACAAAGGTGCTGTGCACCGTTCCACAAAGGTGCTGTGCACCGTTCCACAAAGGTGCTGTGCACCGTTCCACAAAGGTGCTGTGCACCGTTCCCCAAAGGTGCACCGGTCCCCCATGGTGCTGTGCACCGATCCACAAAGGTGCTGTGCACCGGTTCACCATGGTGCTGCGCACCGTTTCACAACGGTGCTGTGCACCGGTCCACAAAGGTGCTGTGCATCGGTCCCCATGGTGCTATGCACCGATCCACAAAAGTGCTGTGCACCGACCCACAAAGGTGCTGCGCACGGATCCACAAAGGTGCTGTGCACCGTTCCACAAAGGTGCTGTGCACCGTTCCACAAAGGTGCTGCGCACCGATCCACAAAGGTGTTCTGCATCGGTTTCCATGGTGCTGTGCACCGTTCCACAAAGGTGATGTGCACCGTTCCACAAAGGTGCTGTGCACCGGTCCACAAAGGTGCTGTGCACCGTTCCACAAAAGTGCTGTGCACCGGTACACCATGGTGCTGCGCACCGAACCACAAAAGTGCTGTGCACCGACCCACAAAGGTGCTTCGCACCGATCCACAAAGGTGATGTGCACCGTTCCACAAAGGTGCTGTGCACCGTTCCCACATGGTGCTGTGCACCGTTCCACAAAGGTGCTGCGCACCGATCCACAAAGGTGCTGTGCACCGCTCCACAAAGGTGCTGTGCATCGGTCCCCATGGTGCTGTGCACCGTTCCACAAAGGTGCTGTGCACCGTTCCACAAAGGTGCTGTGCATCGGTTCCCATGGTGCTGTGCACCGTTCCCCAAAGGTGATGTGCACCGTTCCACAAAGGTGCTGTGCACCGTTCCACAAAGGTGATGTGCACCGTTCCACAAAGGTGCTGTGCACCGTTCCACAAAGGTGCTGTGCACCGATCCACAAAGGTGCTGTGCACCGCTCCACAAAGGTGCTGTGCATCGGTCCCCATGGTGCTGTGCACCGTTCCACAAAGGTGCTGTGCACCGTTCCACAAAGGTGCTGTGCATCGGTTCCCATGGTGCTGTGCACCGTTCCACAAAGGTGATGTGCACCGTTCCACAAAGGTGCCGTGCACCGTTCCACAAAGGTGATGTGCACCGTTCCACAAAGGTGCTGTGCACCGTTCCACAAAGGTGCTGTGCACCGATCCACAAAGGTGCTGTGCACCGGTCCACCATGGTGCTGTGCACCGATCCACAAAGGTGCTGTGCACCGGTCCACCATGGTGCTGTGCACAGTTACACAAAGGTGCTTTGCACCTGTCCACTATGGTGCTGTGCATCGGCCAACCAAGGTGTTATGCACCGATCTACAAAGGTACTATGCACCGTTCCACCAAGGTGCTGCGCACCGGTCCACAAAGGTATTGTGCACCGTTCAACCAAGGTGCTGTGCCCCGTTTTTTCTGACCTGCTGAAACTCTGGCGTTGCTTAAGACCCCGCAAGCCACGCTATAATTATTATTTGATGATGTTGTCCTGGAATGAGCGAGGCATGGTAGAAGACTAGACTATAGAAGGAAGGTGACGCGACGGCAAGTCACACGGAGTATGCGAAGAATCATGGACAGAGCTGTATGCGTGTACGTGAGCACCGTTAAGCGTGCAACATCAGAGTATAGACATGGCGGAATGTACGACGAACTCAAAAGATAGATTATTTCTTAACTTGAGGATGCATTTTAAACTTCTTTCACACGATTAAAGCATGCTTCACTATGTCACAGGTGTTCCTTAAAGTTTCCGCAGTCATTTGATAGTCGCTATACTTTTAGCCAAATGAATAGATTATCGTCACCAACTTATCAACTTATCAGGCAGTCTAAAACAGTAAAACCATATGAACGAGCTATATACAATTATACATTGATCAACAGATAGATTGTTTCTCTTTCAAAACTATATTCTTCCTTGGAATTGTAGGATAATGGATAAACGTTTAGCAGCCATGGCTTTGACCCAAACAGATGGGCTGCTCAGTGACTAGGTCAACTTAAATCTGGTCTCGTCTTTAAGACAGAGGAATGCAATGTGAACGCACCTGCTGCAATTGGCACGCCGTGAATGGTGGCGACGCTGGCGGCACAAAGAACAACGACGATGGCGAAAAAAATTCTCGACGACATCGTAGCAATCGAAAAACTGAACCTAAATCAAAGAGTCAACCGTATTAGAAATCAACAATTGATTAAATTCTAGGCCTACTCTCGCGAAAACTAAATGTACAGACGTCTCTCGTAAACAGAACGACAGATCGATTCTATAAACGGATCAGCAAATCGATTGCAACGAGTATAAATTTGACTTGGACTTAGAATGAGTTCGAAGTTCAATTGTAAACTTCAATGGCAAGATAAACAACGCTGGGCATTATAAAAGATTACGCTTCTTGCCTACCAATTATCCTGGACTCGACTACGTGCTCGAGAGCTCGAGAGTCAGTCTACATACGTAGTTGCAGTAGGCCAGGCTATGCGTGCACTCTTGCCCACCAAGAGTTTTCGGTATAGACAATAAAGTTCCTGGCGAGTGACAGAGGTATAGTTAGTCGTCGTGTCGGTCTGCCTGTCAGTTTAGAATACTTTGTAACTCTGTAAGTGTATGCTGCGTGTCTCGCTACGCGGTCTGCTGCCCTTGGAGACGTGTCACAGCTTATATTATATGAGAAGAGCGGCTTAGAACCCAATTGATGGACGAAGTGAACGACTTTTGAAACGAACGATTTTTAGATTCGGCGAATTTATAAGTTGAGACATCAAAGTACAGATTCCACGAAGAAATCCGTCTGTTGCCATAATTGAAATCCAGATGAAAGTATAGGCCTATGCCATGCCATCATATCCACGCGAAGACCACGATAGGACCCTTGCATGGTTCTCTATAAGCCTATAAGGAGACATGTACGTAGGCCGTGGGACCCATAAAGTGTTCCGTCTATGTATAGGCTGGGCAGTGCAATAAATCCACTTTTAAATCCGAGCGTAAGTCGGACTTTTTGCTTTTTAATATTATTCGGAATAGGCCTAATTAGGCTTTTCTGCTTAATTCAGTTAATTACCACACATAGGCTATAGCAGAAAATAAGCTTTATATGCCTAGGCCTATTTGTGACTTTTATGCATGCAGTTGCCATGAATAATAACAGACTTTGCTCAGTGGCGTAACTATAGGAACTCGGGGCCCCTAGACAAAATATGAAGGTGGGGCCCTATCCCTACGGTACTTATTGAAATGTATTATTACTTATTAATTTACTGAAATGCTGATGTAGGCTATATGAACAAGATACAAGTACAAATTACAGTAAACTGTAAGTTCCTAACAAGGCTGAAATGACAAGTCTTGCAAACTCGGTGGCCCCTCTGCGGCCTCTACACTCGGGGGCCCCTAGACTTTGTCTTACCCAGTCTACCCTATTGTTACGCCACTGACTTTGCTACTTTTCTACTTTTGAATATGACTGATTTTCATCATTAGCAAGATAATTTTCATAGGCCTGATATATTCTGCTTTTAAGCAATAATATTGTCATGAGTAGCAAAATTAATTCTTGTATGTGCAAATGCTTTTCTACTTTTGCGCAATTGCCATGTAAAGAAGAAGAATTGTTGTATGAACCTAATATTAATTTCATAGTCTTTTATGCTCAAACATATCGCCATGCATAGCATGGTTGGCACACTTCCTCTTCATGTGAGTCGCTTTTCTTCAACATTGAAGAAATTACAAACTTTAGTGATTTCTGTGAGAAGATGAGGCATTGAGGAGGCGAGGGAGAGGTTGGCGGGCAATTGACACCCGTCATCATTTAGGTAGACGACATAAAAATTACGTGGATAACACGTCTTCATATTTAATGTTAGCCTAACTTTCAGGTCTACAGGCCTATAACTTTATAAGAAGCAACCCTTCGCTTCTTCCATATTTAGGCCTTCTGTGCGATCGTGACATGCATTGCCAAAGGTAAATGACCATGTACTTCATAATTGATCATTTTACGAGAAGTAAATATTAGGTCCACTTAATGTGTTAAACCTGTTTAGGCCTATAGGCCTACTCATTAATCCACTAAGTAGGTTACATTTGGTGAGTATGGGCTTACGTTTATTGAACGAAGAGTGTAATGAGTAGGCTTACTTTAATGAGCTAACATGCGGACCTGTAGTTCATTCCATAGTTCGTTAAAAAAAGTCTCAACTTCTTGGTATTTTTTTTACAAGTATATAAGTACAAAAAAATTGTACTTGAGCATAGAGAGTATATAGTGAATTACTTTTAGCATATACATGTATACCTCGCTGCTTTTCACGTTGACAAGACCCATCTGAATTCTTAAGAGAATAGCCTACGTGCGGTTACCACTTAAAAGTTCTGACGCCAATTTATAATAGATTTACCTGCCAACTGAAGTAGGCCTATAATAGCCAAACTCCACGCATGCAGATAGGCCTGTATAGTGTATACGTAGGAGTTTATTACGACAACAAAAATACGGCGAGGGTCGTAGCTCTGAAGGCGAATTTCTCTGAACTCATTCACAACTGAGTGTCGACAGAACTATCGCGAACATAAATTATATTCGATGAGGCTGAGGGGCATATAGGCCTACGCTGGTGCTACAAACAATAACTTCATTGAAACGATCGACTTAAGACTGTAATTAATCTAACATGAAGCAAATCAGTTGTTATCTAAAGCGCAAGATAGTTGACGTGAAGGATCTAAAAACCATGCGTAACTACACGCAAGATTCGTAGGAATGAGACAAAAGGCGGGTCACACTAGGAATGCTATCATGCGATGAATAGACAACATTGTAAGTGAGGAGTTCTTCGATAGACGTTGAGAGGAGCAATTGAAATGACAAATGAACGAGAACTTTAAGAAATCATTTATTCGTATTGATCGCCACCAATTGAAGATAACAATTACGATTGCGTCAGGAACTGATTATGACGATGATGATGACGACAACGACGATGTTGGTGATGATGAAATGTGAAGTCCAAAATAGTTAAAGCACGCTTCCTTTCCTTCAACAATGACTATTCTTCCAACTACATTTTCTCCGCAAATTCTCCTGTCCGAAACCTAGGTGTAGGCCTAATCTTTGACCAGCATCCTATAGCTTCTCTGACCACATAACCAAACTTTCCCGCACTTGTTTCATGCACATACGAGATCTCCGCAGAATCCGACCTATGCTCGACTTTAAAACTGCATCCACAATAGCCACATCCATAGTTCATGCGAAACCTGATTACTGCAACTCTCTCTTCCTAAACATTGATATAACCCAAATTAACCGCCTCCAAGCTCTCCAGAATGCCCTCGCCCGTGCAGTGACGAAAACCCCCAAACGTCACCACATCACTCCTGTCCTGAAATCACTTCACTGGCTCAAAATACCTGAACGCATCGAATACAAAGTCCTCTCACTTACAATAACTTCAATCATCCCAGCCGTTCTACCTTCGTCAGTTGTTCACCATCCAGCCACCTCGTTCAACACGCTTCTCGATCATAGTCCATTATACTGCTTCGCCCTCCCATCACTTCATCACTGAAATTTGCAAACCGCTCCATATATCCATTATTTGTCGTTCCATCTCTTTGGAACAAACTTCCGCCAGCACTACGTCAAACTTCCGACCCATCATACGAACTCACCAAAACTCCACCTCTCGCTATCTCCCCACAGGTCTTTCACTCAAAACTGAAAACATTGCTCTTTCACAAATCCTATCCTGATTCCTCCTCTTCTCATCACATCCTTCGTCATTTCAATTCTAAACATCACCCACCTTAGCCGTCCATCTATCTGCCTGCCTGACTCTCCGGATGGACCCGCTGCCTATCGATTTTGTTTTGATTGAGCGCCTGTGAATAAGCTGGTTCCCGCGACTTCGCTTATGTGGGCGCTGTAGAAATCTTGAGATTACGATTACGATTACGATGAAAAAATTAAGCGGACATAGAAAGGTAAAAGACAGACTGTTTTTTCAAAAATCATATATCCTGATTCCTTCTCTTCTCCTCCTCACCTCACTCGCCATTTCAACTCTAAACATCACCCACCTTAGCCGTCCGTCTATCTGCCTGTCTGACTCTCCGGACTTGACCGCTGCCTATCGATTTTGTTTTGATTGAGCGCCTGTGAATAAGCTGGTTCCCGCGACTTGGCTTTTGTGGGCGCTGTAGAAGTCTCGAGATTACGATAGGTCATTGTACGTGCGTATATATGTGTATACGCACCAATGCAGGCCTGTGTATATCTTATGTAACCTGTGTGGCCTTTGTACCCTATGTAGCCTGTGTAGCCTTTGTAGCCTATGTAGCTTGTGTAGCCTGTGTAGCCTAAGTATGCATAGTTATAGACGATCACATTTGTGTATGAAAATATTATTCTACGTGTGCTCAAGACATATGGTATGATGAAAGCCTAATGCGATCGAGGGACGTGATTGATCACAGCTAGTGGTCCATCTTGCCCCAGTATTGGGGCAAGATGGACCATCACTACTGATTTTTTAAATTATAGAAATCTTCAAAAGGGATGCAATTAAATTTGTGCTGCCATAGATATGTTATAATACTTCATGAACTACGACCACGAATAGAACTAAATTATTTTGTGTCCGTGATGCACTTTATAACGGTGTCTTAAAACAGGAGATGCATTAATTACGGGGTCCGTCTCGCCCCCATTTTCCCTACGTATACGCTATTACATGTGGCTATAACTGCATGAACAACTAATGACATTATGGCCTATAGGCTTTCTTGGACTGTGCCACTGCCAGTAGGTTACAAAGCATATAATATATATATATATATATATATATATATATATAGAGAGAGAGAGAGAGAGAGAGAGAGAGAGAGAGAGAGAGAGAGAGAGAGAGAGAGGAGGATCGCATATTACTAATTAGATAACTAACTGACTAACTAACTAAATGATTGCAGTGGGTCTACTATAGTTCTACTTCTGCAGCACCCCAAGTTCACTGATCACAACCGAAGACTCCCACCGTCTTCTCGGTTTGACCCTCCCCTTATTCTTGCATGGACTACTAGCCTAGTAGCCTGCATACAAGCGCTCGTGAATAAGCTGGTGCCATGCGCTTAGCTTTCGAGTGGCGCTCTAGAAATTTAGAGATTTTTACGATTACTAGTACGATTATTGATCTGGCACCGAAACAGACCAATCAGCATGACTCTCGTGACTCTCGTCTTAGTAGGCCTAGCTGTTCCGCCCCTCTGATCTTATGGTAGGCCTAACTCGAAACAGACCACCACAGACTACTCTCACAGACTCAACGTAGGGCTCGAGAATAAGCTGGTGCCCCGCGCTTGGTTTTCGAGTAGCGCTTTAGAAATTTCGAGTTTACGATTACGATTAGGCCTACTCTTGCAGACTTGGTTTTGTTATAGCGCTGGTATTATTCCGGTCTCGCAAGCGTGGCTTTCAGTGGTGTTGAAAAAGTTAGCTTTTCGTGATTTTGCAGTTTCGGTGGAGATACACAATAACTTCATAATACAATTTTAGCTTATTACCTGGTAGTGCACGGTGGTTCACACACAGATCGTTTTCTGAGCCACAACAAACCATGACGTTTCATTTCACCACTATTTCATTTTATTCAGCAGTTGCTAGATGGCGAATAAATTGATAATTAAATGGGGCTCTTGTGATATGTTTTCCGTGTGTGATTTCCGGCGAATAAAGGTGACTTTCGTGTACGAGTTTCGTTGAATAAAATTATATTGACTGGATTATTAACTAGACTATTAATAAATATCCAGTAAGAAAATATTGCTTCTTTGCCACTTGATTTTTTTACGTAATACTGTAGATTATTAGAATGTGGTGGTAGTTTATATAGAATGTCAATGTCGAGTGGCATTGGTTGTCAGTAAACCATGTCGTATAATTATTATGCAATTCAGTGCAATGGCCGACTTCTTTAGCGCATTTATAAATGCACGTTACATGGCGAGTAAGCCGCAGTCTTAAACTGTGCGAGACCGAAAAGCAAACTTTTCAGGGTACAATCTGATTTCAAATGGCCGAACCACGGCCGATCACCAAAAGCAGCCATAGACTGGAAAAGAAGAGCGATGCAACTTCCACGCACATTCTTTAATAGGTAAAGCAACAGAGTGAAGTGTGAAGTTACGCGTGCAAATTGTCCGAGGAATCTGCAAACTCGTGCAGATGTAATATGATGTGAAATAGATTGTTACTTGTGTCACATTGTCTTTTCAGTTTGCATGACATACCTGTCCACATGTAATTGGTGTTTAGTGTGCATCTCATTATTGCTCGGTTTTATGTTGTTAGTTAAATTGATTCAGGGGCAGATTTCCAAGTTTTGCACATGGAATGAGCGTGCTATCCATTGAATGCAAGTTATGCGGCGCTTGCAGTGTTTTATTCCCTCACCATCTGAGCTGACAATACTCTCCATACATAATCAGCTGCCAATAAGTTTTTACATGGACCACTGTCCTTGTGAAGCTAACGCCCTGCGTTTGGCTTTCAAATGGCGCTTAAAAGAAATTTTTAGATTACGATCAATTAACATCTATCCATTTAGCGAGGAAACAACTTATACATGAATTCCTTTTTCAGATTGAAATGGCTAGTGAGAAGGTTGACGCTGAACTGCAGGAGTTCCTGGCAATTGAGCAGCAGAAGGCGCAGTTCCAAGCGCAGATCCACCACCTGACGGAAGTCTGCTGGGACATGTGCATCGACAAACCACGGGACAAGATGGACGGCCGGACGGAGACGTGCATGACGAACTGTGTCGAGAGATTCATCGACGTATCGCTAAACATCACCGGTCGTTTCCAGCAAATGCTGCAGCGTTCCATGCCGGGCGGACAGTAGGAAAAATGGAAACTGTTAATGGAATTTAGAATGGGAAACTGTGCATGGCTGGCATTTATGATAAGCAGGCAATGTGATGCAATGCAGCCCCATGAACAGTTTTGTACCAACCGAATGCACGTAGGGTTGTTGCGATTTGTTTTTGTGGTATGATATGCATGGGTGTTTTGTACTCCTGAATGTATCTACTCAGAGATCGTTTTTTCATCATTCTTATTGTCTTCATTGTTGTTATGGATTATTCTGAAGACTTTGTAGAACAACAAACAATTTTGTCTTATAACTGAAATGGTGCTAGAATAAATGAGCAAATGATGCAAGGAACTCCACATTCGACTGGCATATGTGTTTGAAGTGAGCATAAATTGAGACCATGTGCATTGCCTTTGCTTAAATTTTTATTTCTTTAACCATAGTGGCCTCATTTCTGATTACCCCTCTGCTCTGCTGAACCATCAAGGGCCAAATCGAATCTTATAACAGCAAGAAGTGTTGGGCTATGTTTAACCTAATGAATTTGTCAAATATGAAGAATTCTGACGATTGACAATCTGGCAAATCTGGATTTGGGTGGCAGCTCATTTTGAAGTATTACAGCAAAATGATGACAATGTGTCTTAACCAAGTAGAATATATCCACAATCTAGTTCAACCTGTGTTGGAAAGCCCACCATTCTCGTGGGTGCCCGCAGATATTTGTTTTCAGGAGGGGCAAAACACAATGGTCATCGTTACAGTTTTAGCAAAGAACCTTTAATAAACGGGGCTAATGCAAGGCAGCAAATTAAGAACATTGGTATTTTTCAAACAAGCTCATTAACGCAGTTTCTCAGTTACACTTTGTGTATGCTTAGTATCATTAGTGATTTAGTGTGAAGAAATTTGGTAAAACCAAAAATGTATTCGTTAAAAAATAGGTGTCAATTTTCCACGCGAGTTCGGGCCAGTGCCACTCTCTTGTCCCTATGTGCAGGCACCCATGCCACCACTGGAAACTTCTTTCTCCAGTTATCTGAACATAATTTTCTTTTAAATGACCTTGTTCTTGATGAAATGTGCGAAGTTGTGCTCCACTTTGACTAGCAGAGGCAGCAGTTGCTATCTATGTACTTTAATGACGCTATATAATTGTCTAAAAATTATACACATAACTCACGCTTCACACTCACAGTCTAATCTTTGTGAGAATAATTTACAATGTGATGAAACAAAGCATAAGTCCCAAAACAGAAAAAGCCAGACTCGTGGAGAAACAAGAACCTATTGACACTCAATACACCGATAACACCAGTTACATTAATACACATCACAAACAAAAACAGCATGTGGACGTGTATCAACGACTCCTTGCAAAATGCTTACAGTAATGTAAGGTAAGCAGAGATTTAAAATATTTAGCACCATGCCAATAATCATGACAAAAAGACTAGAAATTCTTGTAATTCGGATATCAAACGGTTCAGAAGAGTAGCTTTCGCAAGACGTGAGTATTGGTAGGTCACATTTACAGGAGATTTCTGCCTTGATAGTAATATATAAAATAAATGTTGAGTTTGTTCACCGACGGCTGACCTTGAATTGTTCGATGCAGAGAAAAAATGTACGCATGAAAATGTCATGCACCTCAAAAACTGACCACTCCAACTTCTCGTAAAACCATTTCCAATGCCTGTGCACAGAATTCTTGGCATATTCATAGTAAACAACCATGCAAGACTCGAAGAAAATCCTGCTAACCTCGGCGTAAATACACAAATTTAGCAAATGTTAGAGTTGACCCATTCCTAATTATTTTAAGCGACCACTTGAATCCATTAATGGCTCTCAATCATAGAATAGTTGCAACAAACATTCACACTGAACGAATGGATCAATTTTGAATACAGTTTGTTTCAAACAGTCTGCCACTTTAAAAAAAAAACTGCAACTTAATCACTTTACCAATTTTTTCAGCTACATCTACAAAAACCTAACAAGACATTTGCCTTTTTCTTTAGCAGCCTAACTGGCACATTAAACACAAAAGTCGTTAGCTAATCAAGAACTGCATGGATTAAAGAATGCAGAAATATACTACACTTTTACTACGCTACGAGGTTCTTAAGCCTTTATGGCAAAGAAAGCAACTGTTAAATTCTGTCTATGCAAAAAAGTAATATCCTTATACAATAAAAGTTCATTCACATCATCATTGCACAAGAAATATCCTGCAATAAATATCTATACTGTTAAACACCGGTCAAACATCTGAATGCACTCCATCCGCCTCGCACCACCGTCTCTGGAAGTGCTACCACAAACTGTCTCGTTAAGAGATCATGTTTAAATGACGTCGTTTTCAAAGCTATAGCAAATTTGGAATTGATGCTGCCCCCGATTTATACACACATCAGAAATTGCAAATGCTATAAAGGGTTTCAGAGTTGTGCGGTTTTTAGATTGCACAAAAGTATCTAAAGATGCCTTCTCTCCAAAATGAAACTGAGGTATGGTTCTGCGATATACCACCCTGTCTTGAAGGATCACTTCACACTACGGATGCAGTTTGAAACTGAAACATGGGTTACCACGAAAATATCAAATGCAAACAATAAGCAGTTTGACAAACAGTTAATGAAGACAAAGTTCAAAATTTCTTATTCGTTGAAGCTGTCATCATGGTTTAGAAATTGCAACATCGATAGTCTCAGAAGAAGGCAATGGAAAAACGCGTCTCCGAACTAATCGACGATTGTCCAACTCTTGACTCTTGTGATTTTTCTCCTATGCAAATGTATCATTCCCAGGTCCTTATTCAGGTGGGGTTAAGGGTACCGAAGCACAGTTTTGAGGCAAAGGTCTCTTCAGGTCATTTGACAGATCTATGTTTCAAAACAACAACCAACAACTTTGTATAACTTTCCATTACAGGCTCACTCACAACATATCACTACTAAATGAAGTGCTAGAAGTGAGACCAATACTTGCAGGGGAACGGCTTTATCCCACGGTGAGATTTACATTACAGAAAGATAAATTACAATTAATGCCACGTACGCAGGATGTCTGCCAATCTTCAACTCAAATGCATGCTTCTACGCTCGCTCAAAATCAGACACCAACCCAACTGGGTCCATTAAAAGTGGTCCTAGGCATCATAGAACAGAAAGTGCTTTGAAACGGAGGACTCAAACGGTAACAATATGACTCGAAGAAAACAAAATATTGCTCACATGACAAGATAAATGCTTTCGCTCACATGTACAACGTCCCACCTAATGATGACAAGAGCTGTTCACAGCACTACACAATACAGCGTGAAATCGTTTACATGCCATTCTTCTTAATGCAAAGTACCGGGTAGTCATCATATCCCAAAGCTATTAAATTAAGACACCATATGGGTAAATAAGCCGCAAAAGAACTGCAGTGTGGCACTACACAATGACTCTACCAATATTAACCCTTTAAGTACATGGAATAATATGTACTCCATCGACTTTCCAGTAAACACCACAATTCAGATCTACCTGTAACCATGGCTCGTCAACCTGTGTTATATTAGACAAATATGTCTATAAACAACTCCACGCTTCAACACAACCTAACCAGTTTAGGACAAATCAACGCAAACACCGACAACACAATAATTGCACAACAAACACAAACCATTGATAAGCACAAACAACAGAAAGTCACACGAACCAAAAATGCATCACAGAAAAACGCTGGAGCCTTCCAGACGACACAATAAACGGAAGGTAAAACTGGAAATAATCCAGCAACAAACTTTTTCCCTCAAAAAGGAGTTCGTTCATCTACTTTTTGCGGGTAAAAAAATTATAAGTGTGGCCTCACGTGGCAGACTTTCAACAAAGTTTCAAATCTGAATTGCACGTGATAAAACGTGGACATGCTGGAGATTCATATAACGCCTGATCTGCAACAGCTCATAACAATTTGACTTAAGCCAAAGTTTTACATTCGTAACATAGCCACAGAGGCAGTTTCACCGTTCACTTGTGCTTCACATATTCCTCACTTTGAACAATATTGGTGAATTAAAGAATATTCTTATCAATATGTCTTCAGTATCAAACTCCATCTGGTACTATCAAACTTGGTGACTTTTAGACATCATCAAAGGTGTGTCAATATTAGGTACTTTCAAAAGCTGCTCACCATTAGGCAACTAAAAATATGCACCAGTGTTCAGTACTATCAAAAGTTTGCTACAATTAAGAACTTTCAAAAGTTTGTCGCTATTAAATACTAAGAAAAGTACTATAAGGTACTTTAAAAAGATTTCACAGGTAGATACTATCAACAGTTTGCCACTACAACATACTATGCAAAGTTGCCATTATAAGGTACCATCAAATGTTTATCACCATTGCTGTTGCTTAATTCAAGCTTTTTGCCTGAAAGACTGAAGCCGATGTAAGAAAATTTTGAATTGATTTCACAAAATATTTGATAGAAGTGACAAAGATAATGCAAAGATCATAAATTTTAAATGCACATCGTTAAATCTATTGCAAGAGTCGTGAAAAACTAGCGTTGATATCATGAAATATTTGTCAAAATAATCGTTAAATATCTTTTAACTTTTTTAATGAAGAAAACGCTCATAATAATAATATCGAATATTTCAAATTTTTTAAAATATTTTATAGGAGTTTGCAACCAATATAGCAACATTTGCATCAGAATAAACTTTCAACACAACAAATAAAACATTAGTCTAATTACGTACAAATGAATTCGGTCATTCGTAAAAAAAAACAAAGACAGCTGACCATAATGACGCAAGAGACAGTATTAGCAGAAATACTGAGGTACCGGAACAAAAAACGATTTGCTCAAAGTATTTTCTAGCACATAAAATGGACTCTCAAAACAATTTACACAATATTGTACACAGTTTTGTTTTTGCCGACTCCTACGCACGCTGATCAACGTGCCAAAAAAATGTTTGGTGGAGAGTTCAGCACCGTATGTTGACTGCAGAGAATGACAATTCATCCACGGGACTTCAGAGGTTGACGAACTTTTTCTGAGGGGCCGGAGTGCTGGGATTTAAAGATCTGTCAACTCTGAAACAAAGTCATAAACACAATCACATCAATTACAAACAATCATACAAATTACAACAAACATTTCTAGCGTGTGCACAGTCAAGCAAGAAATGTAAATTGGAAGATTAGTCACTTGCTAAGTGAAGAGCAGTCAGATAACGAGACATTTGAAATCCAATTAGAAATAGTAAATTTTGAGGCATTTCTTAAAGTGTCCAGAAATTCATATAGCACTAGTCTAGAAAAGTGTTGTCTAAAGCTTTACTGAGAAACACGCATAAAATATCTTAAGAGCTAAACAAAAAGTGTCTTAACACACATATACATACATATGTACTAAATACATCTAGATTAGGACTGCAGATTCTAATGATTAATTAAAATTTCATTTTGACAAGTTGAACTTAAGCATATGGAACAATTGAACTTTCAGTAGAACAAAAGAAGCAACTGCCTCGGTGATTGCATTTCAAACAGTTTTTCATCCTGTATGTAACAGATTCCAAACTAATTACATTTAATCGATCGACTGTTTGAAGTAATAATGCAAGATTAATCAGCTAAGTTGTTTAAATCAGTGCCAACCATAATTTAACCTAAGTAGTAAATGAAAACAATGGTCAATACTCGTGACAGAATATATACGCAGAACTAAGAACCCATCGCTCCTGGCACCGGTAACAGCTCATAATTCGATCACGGTAATGGTTAAACAAAAAATCCAGCACCTACTAAAGAATCCCTCAACACACATCATGACACAATTACTACACATTTATTAGTATTACTTATTTATCATTCATTTTCTAATATTTCTCATTACGATATTTTTTATAATAGACTATTAATGTGATTTAAAACAGACACGACTCAATGCAGACCCAAACAAATCAATCGTTAACGATCTAAACATTAGCTAACAAAACACCAAAACTCAAAAACCAAAAGCAATTCAATAAAAAAAACTTTGTTTAACTGCAACTAGTGCTAGTTTTCAGAATGCTACATTTAAGAATTCACCTTTAAATATCCACCTGACACATTAATTCAGATGGATGTGCAAAGCTGTAACCCCAGAGCTTTACGAATCCACAGATAAGTTATGTAACAACGGTGAAAACTTTGATAATTTCCGCTAAGCTGTTAGTCATTTTATAAGAAAGAGCAAAACAATTAAATCTGTTAATGGAAAATAAGCACCTAATTCCTTGCAAATGCACAAACCAAAGGATGAAAATTTCAACATAACAAAGTATGCAATGAATGTTTGGTACCAATATAATAAAATTATTATAAAAACATAAATACTAGGAAGTGATAAGCACAAATCTAATCAACCCAAATCTTCACTGAATGTAGAACTATTCTACAAACTACACAAACAAAACCAAGACACATAAAAGAAACTGAAAACAGAATACTATGGCTGCATTCCAAAATGTAGCTATTTTTCGCCATACTGCTATATTGCAAATACCATGTCCCGTGTTGCATCAATTTACTGTACATAATTCTGATTGTAACAGATTCCTTTATTTTAATCATGTCCAAAGCTAGTCATATTGAGCATTTAAATTGGTAGTTTCCAAGTTATTTTTATGAAAAAGCTACAAATCCTTCACCACACGATCTTGGAATTTTTTGGGAACAGCTGTAAAGATGTTTCTCAGATAAAATAAAATTACTTTGCATAAGCTTATACATTAAATTTATTGTCAGGTAGCTTTACAACATAGATTGGTTCAATTTTCAAAAACTAATCTCTTACAACAAAATCATACTTCCCTCATACACTAAAATTGCCTTCTCAGAATAATTTGGAATGCAGCCAAAAATCTGTTGCACCACAACCTGCGTTGCTGTTCAGAAACTGACAACACACAATGCAACAGAAACAATAACAACAACAAGCATGAGAAAATAGCCATCTCCTCCAGTTACCTTGTGATAAAAATACAGCTGCTTTTAAGCTAGAGACTGACAGGTGTAGCGTTGCCTAGCTTGTTCCTGAAAATGTCGAACCTTATAGAGCAAAATTAAAAGACGATTTGGTTAGTTGAGTAACAGAGTTAGGTGAACAATAGCTGAAGAAAAGACACTAACGAAAGCACTCTTTGATTACAATTAAAAATTTTAAAGATGACAACAACAAGAAAAGTCTAATCTCTAATTACAATTGTAGCTGGTAATGAAGACTCAAATCATCTATACTTCGTGTTTTCGTGTCCAAAACACAACCAGCTATAACTCACGGCCTTGCATCCTCTTTCTACTCTTTAGCAACTGAACTCTGTGACCTCACTGAACATCAACCCTCTGGACACAAATCTCAATTAAAAACAGCCCTCGTGATTACGCTGGTGCCCTGCACCTAGCATTAGATTTTGAAATTCAGAACTGTCGGGTAGCCATGTGCGAAGTGCTTTTGCGAGGTACTTAAAAGGCTCTATATAAAGTGTCCACATGCATACATACATAAATGAACATACATGTATAAGTATTAAGTCAGCAATAACCAATTAACAGTTCATCAGAATTCGCAGGTACCGAAATACCAACTTACTGCCAGCAAAAAAGTAAAATAATTGCGTTTCACAAACACAAGTATGCTGAAGTTTTAGCATCCGCAAATTGATATATCTGGAGAGCAAAATCTGCCAAAATGCATCTCCTTGCTAGGAAAAAGTAAAAGTAAAAAAAGATTGAAGAGCATTTTATATTGGCAGAGTATTGCCACCCCCCCCTCCCAATGACACCATCAGCATCACTTGGGACAGTACTCATTCATCTAGACAACCATAGCTTTTCACATCTTCCAAAGCCATAGCTAAACCTAACTACATTCAATGTTTAATATGAATGAAATCTTGTAGACTCACTCCTTCACTTCATCTGGCAGGTGTATATATTCGGTTGGCACAAGACGCGTCAGCTCGGCTAAACTACGAACGTAATTTAGCTTTGAAGAGAATTTGGAGCTGAAATACAGTACAGATTCTCATGTACAACAAAATTGACTGAAATTATAAAGAGACTTTTCAGGACATACCAATACTCTACACTCCGTCTCACAATCGCTCCTAACAAAAGTTCATACGTGAAAACTGAAGTTGGGTTCAAAGATACATTCTCAACAATTAACAAACTTTAGAGAAATGTTCAGTTTAAAGCAATGACTGTCAGCATAGTGTTGCAAACGTTATCGTAGTCGTCATTATCATCATCATCGTTATCGTCGTCATCATCTTCATCGTCAGTTTACGCCCCGGGTGTACATGATTCCTCAGGAACTTAAATGCTAAATAAAATCATCATCTGCACGTCACCACAATCAGCAAAAACTTGACAGAAAAGGTTTTCAATATTTAACTACAGCCAGATGCTGTTGAATAAACAGAAATGGTCGAAAGTGAAGATTCTACCTGATGAAAGTTGAATAAACAGAAATGGTTGAAAATGAAGATTCTACCTGATGAAAGTTGAATAAAGAGAAATGGTTGAAAGTGAAGATTCTACCTGATGAAAGTTGAATAAAGAGAAATGGTTGAAAGTGAAGATTCTTTCTACCTGATGAAAGGCTTCGTCATAATAACAACGGTCTTCAGAAAGAAGGTCGGATGGACAACAAGAAGGCGTTGTAGGTTCTTACGCAACCTAAAAACACAATAACAAATAACAGTTCAGCAAAACTTACAATATCCAGCAAAACTGACATAAAAGGTGCAACATACAGTGTCACATAAAGACGTCAACACTGATATACAGGCTACATGATGATGATGATGGTGCTCTGCCCGAAGGCAGGTTCATTGGCTTTACGCCCCTGGGGATGAGATGAGTGACGTGGTTTCCCGTTGCCTTCCCCACAGACAATGATGGGTAAGCAACTTGCCCAAGGTCGCTCCGCAGGAGCTTGCGCCCCTGCGTCCCACACGTGCTAGCCCGAGATATCTAAATCTCTGAATGTCAACTCCCAGCCCGGGGCTTGAACCGTAGTCCGTTGCAACCAACAGACGAATGCAGCTGTCGCTTACCGGTGTAGCTAACTAGGCCAGTACAGGCTACATGGAATCACATAAAAGACCTAACATAACGTATTTAGTTCTGACTTCCGAGTTAGAATATGCATTCCTGTACGTATGAATGTGTGAGCACTGGCTATAGCGTCCAATCAAGAAATACCTGCTCAAGGTCCCTGCGCAGCGTCTTGAGGTGAATTAGAACCTACAACATTCCGGCTCCAAGGCAACAAACATAGAGCCACACCACTGCAACCCCACAGTGTGGATTCTCTGGTTTTTACATGCCTTACCTTTCTCTTTTCAAATCTACTAACACTAACGTTTGTCTTTTCTCTTTTATCTGATTATCATCTAATTCTACTGGGATTGTATAAGATTATGAGTTATTGTATGGATTATCTGGTTATTACTTGCCTTATCTTGCTCGTCTGATCTCTTCTAAAACTCAGACAAAAAGTCTACAAAGGACAGCGTATAAGACGACACTTAAAAGTAGTTGTTCAACGACTCTAACAACGTCAGATCTCAATTATAAATCAACTGATAATGAGACACTAAAAATTTCTTCTCGTCGACAAATTTGATATCTGATGTCAAACCAGTCTAACAACCCACAGCCTCGTTATCACATTAGACAAGACATCAAATTTGATAGTCATTTCTAACCCCACCCACATTCCACATGCCCACATTGCTGGACATAATATTATAACCCCCCCCTCTGCCCTTGGAGAACAAGAAAAATTAAGGACAAGAAATGTCTTTCAAGCGATTGTTGAGCTCTGTGGCACATGGAGATATGCAGGTGACATACTGTTGCTTTTCAACTTAAGTCTATCGTGCCTTCTTGAATATTGGACCATCCTTCTGATATGGTCTACCATGGCACTCGCACAAATACTTTTGACTATGATCATGTGCAGCCTACATTTGCAAACTGTGTTAAAATGCACTTGCTTAGATATCTTAGCACCTTTGTTAATTACTCAAAAAGCACAATAGCACTGGCAAATTTTCTCATGTATGTATGCATTTATGTATACACGAACATGTATAATTTGTATATGCTTGCATGCATGGATATATGCATGTTTGTATAGATATATGTGTGCAACTATGCATATTATGTATGTATGCACTATGTATATATGCACATGCCTGTAGCTGGGCTTTTAAAGCACATTTGGAGGTTCCTATCGAAAGCGTTGAGCAGGTGGTTTTAGCTAAGAGGCTTCAACAGGTGTGTCTTAACGAATGATGAACAGGTTTTACCCACCTGTGATCAATCATGTCGTAGCACCGTTTCAGCCACCGAAGCGCAGGCACCTTGTTGCGCGACGCAGCTGCGTGAAAGTAGATGATCATGTAGTCCTCAACAACTAGAAGCTCCAGCACACTCACCACGTAGCTACAACACACAGTCAAACAATAGAAGTCAAAGAACATATAAAAAACAAATGCATGAGGAAATCTAAATACACTGCCTTAAATGCTTATGCACACACACACATACACAGACACACATGTATGCATGCATTTATGTATTATGTGCAAGTGTATGCTCAATGATAAGAAGTGGTTGTCCAAGGCAAAAGCTACTGACACCTATGTCACTGACTCACTGCATTAGGACTATTCGCCATGGGAATAGAGTGGAATTGCAGTATTGAAACAGCAACACTTACGGTACATAAAAAATCACACAAAAAACCGAACTTAGACTGCACACTGAATGGTAGTAATTTCTAGAGTCTCTGGACAGAAGCCTCAGACTTGAATAATTATTATGAAGTAAGAAATGTGACAGTTCCAAAAACAAAAAACTCGGCAATAACACAGGCAAGCATTAAGAGCAGAGCAGAAGCATTAGGCATCATATCACATTATGTCAAATTACATTACCTTACATAAATATGCTACATTAAATAAAATTATGTGATTACTACAAAATTACATTACGTTAAATTACACTACTTGATCACAGTACATTAGATTACACTGTGTAATTACATGTAACATTGAATCACATTACGTAATTATTAAACTACATCAAATAGCATTACGTAATTACATTACATTACACTATCACATTGCACTAAATTACAGGACATAATTAGCTAGAGATGACTTACAGGAACAAATTGTCCATTATATATCGGTAATCAAGTCGACTCCGATCGGGAAGGTAGCAGGCAGCAAAGACGACGATGGCATTCAATCCGTTGCCATAGTAACCTACAAAGGCAACAAATTGCAAAAAAAACTGAAACAAGCATGCTGTCTATAGCGGTCAAACGCAGACCAAGTTCCGACAAGAACCACCAACCCTGGCTATTGATGGGACCAAGGGTTTCCAGCGCTACTAGAGTAAAAACATGAGCAGTGGGGGGTTTGTCATTACATTAAATTGCTATATTGAGTACTTGCCTACAAGGATATAAAACATGATGATGGTGACAATGATGACGATGATGACATTAACCAAACTCCATTGCAACAACACTTGAACTTCTGCATTTAATAATGCATTTATTAATGCATTTAATAATGCATTTATTAAGCTCCACTATCTCTAACGACATACCATCAATCGATTAATGCACAGAATAATTAGTTGAGAAAAAGAGTCATTCATTTTGGGGGTTGAACCCATAAATTCCCCCTTAAATACGCCTTCACTTGGGGTTTGTGCTCATAAAACCTCTTTAAACATATCCGCAGTTGAGGGTTTGTACCCATAAAACACCCCAAAATATCCTCATTTGGGGGTATGTACCCCGTAAAACTCCTCAAAACATATCCTCATTTGGGGTATGTACCCATAAAACTCCTCAAAATAGTCCTTATTTTGGGGGTTTGGACCAAAAAAAACCCCAATAAACATGCCAATGATGCAGACCACGAACCTCCGTGTGATAGAACTTTCTTGTATGGTTCGATGGCTCGCATGTCTATGCGGTAACTGATTCCGGCAATCTGAACCGGGCGCCAGTTCCGCACGTCTTCGTATTCCTCTCGCGCCGTGTATTCCGGAATCGGTTCCACGGGCGGATCGTTCAGGTCATCTGACAGGAAAATGTAAAAGGTCATAGGTCAGCATGCGATCAAGTTCAAGGTCAAAGCATCGGGAAATGGCTGGGACCCGTTGTATATGTCGTCTGAAGTTTCAGTTGCAGATATAATCATATATATCGCCCACAAGATACACACAAAGATATATGCAAATATATATAAACAAACATGCAAACTCTAACATACACTAACATAGATACAGACATACATACAAACATACACAAAAACATACATATTATACACCACAAACATATGCATACATGGAAACATACATAATATATACATATTATACATGCATACACGCATAGAAAAATACAAACATACCGGTATATACGTACATAACAGAATATCAATAAGAACAAGACATGCCCACAAATGCTTTCATTGTGATTACAATGCTATTAACACAGATTCATTGAAATGCAAATATTTCTACTGAGGTGAGAAAGCCGCCAACCAATAATTAACCAAACAAAAGATCATTTAAATTTTCTGTCCGCCTTCCAGCTTCTTTTCCTGTTGACTTATGCTGAACAGTATTTATACCTAAATTTAGTTTCAAGACAGAGTGAAGTACTAAGAACTTGGCACAAATCACAACACGCTCACAGATGTTTACAAAAGCTATTAATATTGAAACAGCATTAGCACCATAAGATCGCAGAAGCAGCAAGTAAAGATTTATATAGCACTATACACAGCTGAAGCTGAAGAAAATGGTTCTGTGTGCGAGTTCACAAAATTACTGACAGTCATGCGATAATTTAAAAGTCATGATAAATGACGCAGAAACCAAAGGGTCAACCCAAAATGCGTCATTGAGGTGAGATTGGTTCATTTTTATGGAATATTTGGCAGCAGTGGTGAGGCGTTGAATATTTTATGCGCATTGCAAGGAGAGCAGACATGAAATGTACAACCAATGTAGTAATCAATAGCATGTAGTAATCAATAGCATGTAGTAATCAATAGCATGTAGTAGTCAATAGCATGTAGTACACAACTGAAACAGATGTCAATGACAACAGAGAATGTTAAATTTCGATACATTAGAGTAGACTCAGTGTTTTATATCAGTGCAAATGTCTGATGGGAATGGCTTCCATGGCAACTATGCCTCTTTGTGTTGCCTACACACATTATAATCATCTTCAATTAGCTCTCTTTGACAACTCTTCTACAATGTGTACCAGCAATAATGTGTCTTCACGCTCTCCATTGACTTCAAGTAGGTATTAGACTTGTAAATGAGTCGGCCAAGTATTTGCGAGTCGATTTAAAACCTTTTCGGTTGGTTCATTGACCTGTATTAATGTTGTATTTAATCTGCAATTTAGTTTGTATTCGCTACATTGTTATGTTACATTGTTGTGTTATTGTTATGTTAATGCTGATGTGAAATGCCGGCCAATAAAGGAGGCACGTTAAAGTCAAATTAAATCTTTCTGAAACTGAATTTTCCATTGAATTAGGTGAAACATGGGCCCGTTTATATATCACAAATGTAAAAACCATACTTTCTACCCCATCCATCCTGTTGCAAAACGTACACTTTGAGAAACCCCTATGCATACGCACAAATAATGTTCTCTACAAACCCCCTCCTTACAAAAGTCAGTTAAATAAACTCATCTATAAGCTGTTTACTTTTCAAAACATCATGTTTGCTAGCTACAATTTATTAACTATTATGGTTCATGGTTTACTGAACATTTATATCTAAACAGAATTTATTTATATTTTTTAACATACATTTTGTTGAGACCCCCCTCACTCCTGGTCGTACGCAACCGCAAGCAAATTACTTAAATCCGGTGACCCCTCCCTCTTTGCGTATGTTATATAGGGACAGACCCCCCCATTGACTCTGTTCCATCAAGTCTAACCTGCCCAGTCCTCTATGGAGTCGAAAACCGGATTGGCAAGGTCGTCGGGTGAGTCAAAGTCATCTGGCGTGTGGTCATTGTAGTATTCGCCCAACTGAAGGTCGGGCACGCTGTCCCCACGCGGAGAAAAGTTCAGGTCAAGGTCGTCGCATTTCAGCAGCTCAAAGTTTGGAACGATTCTCTTCTTTGCCGCTGTTGGTTCCGGATCCGTGGGTTGGACAGACGCTGAAAGATTACGGGGTAACGTTAAGTAATGGTTACGTCATATGTAAATGTCGTGTTACAACGTAATTTGATGCAATGCATTTTGTTACATCATTACTAAACTCCACAACATCTGTATTCTACATCTCTTTCAAGCAATGGAACTTTTAATAGCAAGTGTTCCAACTAGCAAGTAGTTCAAATAGCAAATATTCTAAATAGCAAGCACTTTAAAAACCAAGTATTTCAAATAGCAAGCACTTCAAATAGCAAGCACTTCAAATAGCAAGACCTTGAGACGGCAAATATTTCAAACAGCAAGTACTTTAGATAGCAAGACTTTAGATGGCAAGTACTTCAAATAACACACAGAAGTATTCTAAACAACAAGTACTCTAAATAGTAAGTATTTTACATCGCAAGTACTTTAAACAGCAAACATTTTCAACAACAAGCACCTTTACAGCCGGCATTTTAAACAGCATCGTGCCATTCGAAAAAGCGAAAACATGATTTGAAGATGAATACTTGGGACTACTGAATCATCGCCAACAAGCGAAACACGTCAGTGAAACAGAAACGAAAAACAAAAACATCCAAAAACTAACATCCATTCTCCTGGTCCGTTTCCCTCGGATTATCGTTGACGTCACTGGACGGTTGTTTATGGTTGTCTAGTTGTTCATCGTTGGCTTCCGTTGTCGTTGTCGTGTTCTTGCGATCTGTTCCCCCATCACCGTCGTCGCTGTCATCGTTGTCGAGGAACGTCAGAGTGTTGTACATCCGGCTGTCAGCGTTTATCGCGGCCTAAACAGAAAGCAGAAGATAAACGTGGAGAAGATTTATAAACAGTGGATCGTGTGGTCGTTATCGTGATCGTATGGATCATCGTCTGAACGTCAAACAGAACAGCAACGGAGGAACACGAAAATGATGGAGAGATTTAAACATGAGAACGTTACAGCACGCAATAACCTGAAGAAATATTAATATAAAAAAATAATGACAGGAAAATTAATATTAATGGCACAAAATATAATAACATACAGTAAAAAGTACTAAAAACTAAAATAAACTAAATAACAGTATAAAAAATGATAATGCAATTAACATAACAACATAAAAAATATAATAACATAAGAACATGAAAAAAGTATGAAAAATGATGATGCAACAACATAATAACATAAAAAATATGATAACATAAGCACATGACAAATAAAAACATACAAATTTAATAACATAAAGAACATAATAACAAGAAACAGTAATTAATATTTCGCATAAACATAAAATAACAGAAATATAAAATAACATAAAAATCACAATTTAAACATTCAAATATGTGACATCAAAAATAACCGGGATTTGTACACAAAGCCAGCAAACGAAGCAAAATGGAACGACACATTTGGCCAATTGACACCTACGACTTTTAAAGCGCTATTACCACAACGCACAAGGTTCCGCGTTAGACCATATAGCCCCGGTGCCCAACCCGTGGCCCGCGGGCCAAAAGTGGCCCACCAGGCCAGAGAAAATGGCCCCTCATCTCTCAAAGAATTAACAAAAATATATAAAAAATGACAATTTGAACAGGATAGAACACATAATTACTTTCTATTGCAAATTATTTTATTTTGACGTCTATAAATAACATCAAACATTCTATTTTGATTCAATTAAAACAATTGCAGCAATGCTTTGAGTTAATTAAATGTTAGCTGTGGCATCCTAATGTCCTTTGACTAAGAAAAAGTGACCCTCGTATCCTCCAACTTAGAAAAAGTGGCCCTACGGTCAAAAAAAGGTTGGAAACCACTGACATATAGTCAACTAGGAACAGCCTAACAGGGAAGCTATGCTGAAATCCAGTAAGCACGACAAAACAAGTCAAGCCTCCTAAAGAAAGGAAACAGAAACAGATCGAAGCTTTTACTTTTGGGCTTGTTGCTCATCACTGAATACATGATCACCGAAAACATGTAATTGGCGAGATTACCTAACGAGACGATGAGACAATATTAGCCGATGATTTAGGCCAAAAAAAAATAATGCTGTGTTTCCGGTAACAGAGCTATAAAAAATTGGGTAGGTAGGTCGAAAAATATTTTTATTTTGGTAAAATATTTTTATACAGTGACTATCCAAAAAATTATACCCAACTACTCACTTTTTGCATAAAGGAACACGCTGCAACAAAGTACGTGTTCTAAGCAAGTATAAACTGCCTATTTCCAGACTGTTTGCACCTAAAATTGCTCTAGAAAACAATTCTACTAATTTCATTTTGTTGACATCTTTTCTGGTAAGATAAAGTGGGAAGGGAAGGGGAAGATGAGTGCGAACAGAACATCACTGCTAGGGGTCGTTCCAGACTGGCGTAGCCAGTGACTAGTTACACCTAGAGGTTGCTAGATTTATTTTCCCTATCATCATTAGAGGTGGCTCAAGTGAGAATGATAAGGCTAGAGGTTTCTCAAGACTGGCAACCAGGAAGTAGTTAGGCAGGCGTGAAACTCTAAGGCAATGTCACTGTAAATAGAGAAAATTACACAAAATTTTCCGAGTCGCGGCAATAAAAGTGAGTCGGTCGAGTTACCGGATCAAAAACTTTTTTGGCCTAAGATCCAACTGTATACGGAAGGCAATGTCACCGTATTATGTCAATAAAAAAGTTTTTAAAAAGTTTTAAAAAATTTTTTTTATTAAAAAATATTTTTTTTTATTATATTTTTTTTATAAATAAAAAATATTTTACAAAATTATTTGAGTCGCGGCAATGAAAGAGGGTCGGTCGGGTTACCGGAAACACAACATTATTTTTTTTTGGCCTTACCACAAGTCATTAATTATTTTAGAGATTCATGATGCACAATTAAAAGCGTTGAATTTCACTTTCTAACACCTTCTGGACGGCAGGTTACCAACTGCATGTCATCATTAGTTGTACATCAAAAGGTTAGTAACTTATGACAAGCAGTTCAAACTCATCATATTACAGACTAATTAATACAGAAGCACCAAAACATGGTTATTGGAACAGTGCCAGTCTAAAGCCTCGCAAAAGGAGGAGGGAGAAAGTCATCTTCTTTGTCATCACACAGGATCTTTAAACAGCAACTGAATAGGCAACTATAACTGCAAGTTCATCATCAGCATCATCACTGTGGTAAAGATAATCCTTTCGCCAGGCATGGGACGGGGGGGCACTGCTCCAATAACAATTACAACTGTACAAGTCCACATGGTGTGTTCTTACTGTTTGTCAAGCCAACACGATGATAATGATGCCACTGAGCAATAAGTGATAATGTCACTGGGAAAGTGAAACCTTAATTTTAAGCGTAGGAAAATCGTCAACTCCAATAATTATTCTAAAAAATGTCACCATCTCCACGTCCTGCCGCCCATGGAAACTCCTTTGCGTGCACTTCCACCATGCAACACCGAGCTTTCTCCACCGTGGGTCCGACCATGTGGAACAGTCTACCATTTATAAGACTGCTGGGGAATAGCTTACGTGCAAAAAGAGCCACTCGTATAGTTTATCGAGAAACATTATAACCATAACACAATTTAGACAAGATACACAGGATTCTTTAAAGGCTGCTCCCTCAGCCAAGGTTACTTGGATACTGTATGTATCTTAATACGGCTGTCAGAATTGCACAGAATGCCACTTTCCCACGTTGTATCCCATTTTATACCTAAAGTCCCTCCTAGAAATTCCCAGGATCCTTTCCTGTCACTTACAGCTCTAATTCTTGCTACACCAGCTTTCAGGTGACCATCTATGTCCAAGGAATCTTGACCTATATCTGGCATTCTGGACTGACCAGCTGTTATACGGAGTAGACTCCAGCGTGAGCCTACCTACAACTCTACCTGGACCGTGGCCTGCTGGACTGTGGGTCATTCTAAACTTAGATCAGACTTCTCCAATGCTTAGCTTGCTCCGCCTGACCACTGGTCAATGGCCCTTGGAGTGTATGCTTTCATATGTCCGGTGTGCGTCTATATGTCTGTCTATTATTGCCTTCTTCTACCACTGATGTTTCATTCTATGTAGGCCTATCTTTGTCCATCCCTCTCTATCTGTGTCCAAGTACATGTGACCGTAAGTGTGACCCTACCATCTTTTGTATGTGTGTCAGACTGTCAGTGTGCATCCCGGCTGTTTCTCTTCTCTTAGCTGGAGCACGTGTCCCCTAAATCCAGTTTGACCTAATGTGATTCCTTTGCCTGGTATTAATCCTCTGAACCCTGAACTATATATCCCCAAGCAACTCCTCTCAGTTATAGGATTCTCCATTCTGTCTGACATTTCTAGGCTCTAGTTCACCTGATTAATATCTGTGGTCAACTGCCATTTAACTTCTATGGTGCAATAGCCTATCTCTCACATGAATTGAAGCCATGTTTGCTACCCAAGGACAAATCCCTCAGCCTTTCATTCATCTAAAAACTGGTCCTTTCAGCCACAGGCTCTGGACCGATAGTGCCTCCAAGTACACATCTCGAAGGGGCCCTACATCAAGCTTACGTTGACTGTTTGATTGATTTATTGATTGGTTTATTTAAAGCTGAGATTTATTGATTTGTTGATTGATTTATTGATTGCTGAGTTATTGATTGACTGATTGACAGATTTAAAGCTGAGAACAGTGCACCAGCCTTTCATAATTATAGATGTTCTTATCGCATTTTATACACGAGTTAAATCTGAAGAGCACAAAAACATCATCATGTCCATCATCAACAACTCTACTCAAAAATCCCCACTCATTTTCCTGCACCCAGTTATTCCTACATCAATATTATCATCATACTTGAAGTCACATCTACAGACGTTATGCACAGCAAACCTTGTAAGCACAACAGTACAGGATGCCTATCCTATGGTCGCCTGATGAATATAATTTCAAATTACGCTCAGGACCACAGCAACAATTAATCACTTCAGCTGTTGCTAAAGTTTAATGAGTATGAGATTGGAGACTGGTTTTTTCAATGCAAAAGTAAACAAGTGAAAAAAGGCAATTCTTGAAAGTGATTCAAACAAAACAATTTAACTATTCACCCACCAATGGTGTAGGGAAAACCGATGGTGTAGGATTTCCGTACTATATACTGCACTACGGTCGATAAATGATTGTAAACTCTGTCGGTGTAGGGCTAAACTCAGTGTTGCTCCAGTCTTCAGAATAAACCCCGTTAATTGGGTGCCACGCAAGTATGTCAGGTCTTTCCCACCAGAAGAAAACTTGTAACAGATAAAGTAAAAAAAACTTCCCAAACAAACCCAGTTTCGGCAGAACGGAAACTCTGGATAATTAATTGGGTCAGTGAAAGAAAATCCACTGTCAGCAACAATTCTATTCTATTCTATTCTATTTTGGGATTTATAAAGCGCCTCTCACGGTACAACCTAATCAGAGGCGCTCCCAGTGCGAAGAACTCCTGAAAAAAGAAAAGTCTTAAGACAACGGGCAGAAAAAGTAAAGCCTCCAGATAAAATCTGGGAAGGAATAACAGGAGGAACGCCATTCCACAGTAAAGGGCAGACAGAGGCAAAGGCGCGATGTTGGGCTGTGGCAGTCCGAGATCGTGGTACAAGAAGATCATGACGGTCTAAAGAGCGGAGAGGACGTCCACCGGTAGCAGAGAAAGGTTTCCTAATAAGATCACAAAGGTAGCGAGGCGCTTGACCCAAAAACATCTTATAGGTAAGAAAAAGAATTTTATATTGAATCCGGGCAGTCAAAGGAAGCCAGTGAAGGTGCTCAGTCATGAAAGTCGAAATGTGAGAGAAACGAGGAAGGCGGGCAATCAAACGTGCAGATGCATTAAGTACCGATTGAAGAGGAGCCAGGCGGAGTTTAGGTAGGCCAATGAGTAACGAGTTACAATAGTCAATGCGGGAACAGATGAAGGCATGGACCATAGAAGAAAAAATCGATGAAGAGACAGATCGCCTAATGGCACGTAAACGTCGCAGATGATAGAAACTGGACCGAGAAATATTAGCAATATGTGTAGAGAAGGAAAGAGTATTGTCGATAGTAACACCCAGGTCACGGACATTTGTCACAAAAGTAAATTGAGGAAAGTGCTTGGCAAGTAAAACGTAATCAAGCTTGTTAAGCTGTTGACGGGTGCCCAACCAGATCAACTGAGTCTTGGAAGAGTTGAGCGAAAGACGATTTGAGGACATCCAACAATTGAGATCATCAGAAAGAGATTCAATAGACTGACAGAGAGCAAGTTGTTGGGAAGAGGAGCCATGAACAAAAGTTTGGACATCATCAGCATAAAGGTGACCAGAGGCTGAGTGTTTAGCGAAGAGAAGAGGGATATCAGCTGTAAACAAGATATAAAGAAGTGGACCTAGTACGGATCCTTGAGGAACTCCAAATTTAACAGGAACCCATGAGGTGCGAGAATCATCTAGTATAACCATTTGGGTACGGTCAGTAAGATATGAACGAAACCAAAGAAGAGGAAGGCCACTAAGACCAAAAGAAGTTTCAAGACGATGTAGTAGAATATCATGGTCTACCATATCAAATGCTGAAGATGCATCAAAGAGAGCCAGAAGAGAAACCTGTAATTTATCCATAAATTTAAAAAAAAAGAGAAAGAGAAAATGAACCAGCCAGACAGCCAGCCAACTAGACCCCAGTCAGAAACCAGCCAATTAGCAGTACTGTACACAAGCAAGCAATCACAAATGCATAGCAGACACTTGCCAGACAGAGGCCAGAAAGCCATCAGTCAAACTGCGGAACATAAAAACCAATCAAAACTCAGCAAAAATTCTGTAAGGCAGTAATTCTGAGCACTATCTATGTAGCCTACAACAAGAGCCAGTCAAACTGAACATCATTTCCAACATCAAACGAGGCTGTCTCTTGGTCAGAGAAAGCCAGCCAAGCCACCGTAAGCCAGCCAAGCCACCATAAGCCAGCTAGCCAAGCATCAAAGGAGATAAGCGGTATAGGGACTGGAAAACTGAAAGTCTTGGAATTGGTGAGACAGGTTTGTGGAATGTTTACTCCAGCAACCCCATCTACAACAGTTGAAGGCACAGGACCAAACTACCTTTGTTAAAGAGAATGTGTCACACACATTAATACATATTAATCAGCCTTGCTCTGAAGCAGAGAGGGGAGGGCTGGGAGGCCGGTCCTATTGTCTCCAACATGTCTGCAAATCAGTCTAACATCCATTGAACTAGATGCCAGATCAATGTATTACAGTCAACAATCACTCACAAACATCAAAGCAACACCACAGTCGCCCCACCACAAATACCACCACCAACACAAATACCACCACATCTCAAACACCACCGCCATACAAACCACCACAACGCAAATACCACCACATCTCAAACACCACCACCACAAATAACACCACCACATCTCAAACACCACCACCAACACCATAATACCACCACTGCAAACACAACCACCACATGGCAAGCATCACCACCTCAATCCCCACCAAGACTACCAGCACATTGACAACCTCACCACCACAAACACCACCACTAAAAACTGCAACAGTCATCACCACCACCACCACTGAGACCATTCATCTTTGAAATGCTAATAAACTATATATAGGATGGACAATAAAAGTTATTAATTTCCGGCACAATCCATTATCCACTTCTCATTTATAAATGCTCTGTGTTCATCTGTCAGTCTGTCTATCCGTCTCTCTCTCTCTCTCTCTCTCTCTCTCTCTCTCTCTCTCTCTCTCACACACACACACACACACACACACACACACACACACACACACACACACACACTCTCTCTCTCTCTCTTTCACTGTTTTGCCTTCCTATAATTTGTTTATAATCCATTTACTAATCGAGCTATACATCCATACACATATTCATCCGTCCGTACGTTTGCCATCCATCCATCCATCCATCCACCCACCCGTCCGTATATACCTCTTTCATTTCCTGACTCTCACTCTTGTCTGGCCGTCTGTCTGTCTGACATTCCCTGTTATACATGATATACTCGCACAGTAGCCTACACCGTCTGCTAAACAATGATGATGATGATGATGATGATGATGATGATGAAGGTGGTGATGATGATGATGATGATGATGATGATGATGACAATGACGACGACGATGATGATGATGACAACGACGACGATGATGATACGAGGCACGAGCTGGATCTCTTCACCTTAGCGGATGTGGTGGATTCGGTGGTCTTAGGGTCGCCCTTCATCCTGCCCTCCTTCCCCCAACAACAACAACGAAGAAAATATTAATCCGAATCGTACAAGAAAACGCACGCACACGAACTATTATATCCAGGAACTGAGGACACGGCCGCTTTTTAAAAAAACGTCTACTGCGTATCAAATCAATAGAAGATAATATCTAGCATCATAATTCTTCGAAGCACAGCGAGCAAACATGGCCAGTCGTACATTAAAACCGCGAATCCACAGCCTCCCTCTCTGCTCGCTCCAAACGTCTACCAACGGGAGCGGAATGCAGGCCATCCGCATCAGCCAGGCAGGGCAGCCCCAGCCGCAGCCGCCCCAGTCGGCCTCTGGTCGGCCTCGCCCGGCGCATCGCAGCAAGCGTTGCCACTCTAAAATTTAAAACAAAACAAGTTGGAGGGTAAAAAACCCAAGAAAATCCAAGTTGAGCAAATCTTCCGAAAATGCCGAGAATTTTCCGAAATATTCCCGAATTTTCCACAAATCTTCCGAAAATGCCGAGAATTTCCCGAAAAATTCCCGAATTTTCCACAAATCTTCTGAAAAATTCCCGAATTTTCCGTCCGAAAAATCTGATGACCTTTTTTTAGTCATCTGGCACAAATCCTCCGGAAAAAGTCCACAATTTCACGAAAAATGTCAAAAAATGCGCGAAAATGTGAAAAAAATCCCTTTTTTTCGTCGAAAAAACCCAAGGAAAACCCAAGTTCGTCCCAAAAAAACCCCATTTCCCAAGTGGGAATCAAAAAATCTTGTGAAATAACCCAAGGAGTGGCAACGCTGATCGCAGCAGCAGACCGGACTATTCATCATTCCTGAATCACCATGAAAACGTCACAGCCTGCTGCAGCGCAGGTCTGGCCCTCTGGCGGCCGCTCATTGGCCCCAGCCTGTAACCACATATAGTATATTAATGTAATATACTATAATAATTATGTGCTGTAACTGCGCTTTCAGTGAATATTATTCTCGGCGTGCGATTTCCGGTGCACGCTGGTTCCCCGCGATGCAATAAACGCACGCTAACAAACTGGAAACGGTTTCCATGACGACTAACGGCGCAAGACGAATAATTTTATTAGACGCGTCACGGCAAGACCAGGCTGTGCCGGAATTCGGAATTACCAGTGGAATGTTTCCAGCCGAGTAAAATGATCGGAAGATGATGAAAGTGAAGGTCAACAGAGAGACGTGGAAACGTTCCACTATTCATGCGATTTATAAAGAGAACACTTCCCGAGGGGCATCGCAATAATTGAATAATGGTTGCTAGCATTGAGATGTACAATATATTATACACATATATTTGCATAATATGTATATTATACATCTCAATGCTAGCAGCCATATTATATGCATATATTTAATATATTATATACATATAATTAATATATTATTTACATATAATTAATATATTGCTTATAATATACTACAATAACACATCGTGACATCTGATCTGTCCATCTACACTCTGCTCAACTGGTAATGAATCTCTCTCGTTGTTCAAGTAATCTGATAGCAAATCCGATTCCATCTCCATTGTTCTGTGCTACGTTATACATCTTCACATTTTACACACTCAAATACAAACATCCTCTAAAATGCACATTATGACTCCGGCTTGGTATATTACCAGGCTCTATGCAGGGCCATGGACAGAAACATGGACAAGGATGAAAAGCTTGGATGACAAAATTGCAGCGTGTGAAATGTGGATATGGAGGAATCTCCTGAGGATAACATGGAAGGATAAGAGAACAAACGATTCATTCCTTGAGGAGCTAGGAGTTTTAGTAGGGGAAATGTCATTAAACCAAAGAGCCACAAGGCAAAAATTGATGCATTTTGATCATGTGATGCATCATGCGCACAGATGGTTTGGAGACTGGTTATGGCAGTCGCTATGGTTCCACGAACTAACAGCACAAGGTAACAAGGTAAAGCAGAGCTAATCTCCTTTCTGACTCTATGTATTAACTTGAACCTCTAAATGATGTCCGGCATTTAGGCATGAGCTATATGAGTGTTGCCACCATCTACCAGCATAGGCGGAGTTTATCAGAGGCTAGGGGGGCTAAGCCCCCAACCCCAAGAAGACCCAGATTCATTTTTTTGCCGTGTAAATGGTATCTTTTCCCGGGCTTAGCCCCCAAGAAGGCTTTAGCCCTTCCAAGAACGGAAACCAAACTCCGCCCATGTCTACCAGAGCCATCAAATCCCATCATTGTTTTCCATCAGCCACAATACAGCAAACAAGTTTTGGAGCAGAAAGTCCATATTAAATTACTATAAAAGTCTATAATAATTAGTTATAAATGCATCAAAGAAAACATTTCATTGACTCAAGCCAGTACAGCATATGGCGTAATCATAAACTCAAAAACCCATGTAGAAAAACTCCAAACAACTCATTCTGCTCATTTATAGCGCAGATTAAAGCGACTGATGAAAAAGTTTCAATAAAAGACTCATAGAAAGTTCAAAGGGTATTAAAGTAGGATGCATACAAAGTTTCAGTTCCTTGACTGTGGTCCTCAAACAACAATGGATGAATGCACAGGCAGACACACATAAAGACACACATAAGAACTCTCATTTGTCTGTCTTATGTTATGTCTCTGAATCTTTATCAGTATCTCCTTGTCTGTCTCTCTGTGTCTCTCTGTGACTGCCTGGCTGTGTCTGTTTGTCTATCTTTGTGTCTGTCTGTCTGTTTGTCTATCTTTGTGTCTGTCTGTCTGTTTGCCTCTCTTTGTCTGTTTGTCTGTCTGTCTGTCTGTCTGTCTGTCTGTCTGTGTATGAACCCACCCCAATGGGGTAATTGCATTCCTTGAGCAACTGCTCATAAACGACATTGTGTCATCCAAATGTTCCCCAAATCAATATTATTATCTCAACAAGCATTCCATAATGCCTAAGAAGTCCATCTATTTCTTACCAGATACATTATGTCAGTCATCCAAGTATCCACTGAATGATCAATACATCATTTCGACAAGCATTCCAGAATGCCTCAGTCTCGCCATGCAAAACAAAAAACTGTCTAACAACATCAAACTACAATCTAATCATAACCGCCATCGCAATAAAACAAATGCGGAATAAGAAAATTAGTCTTCGACACACCCTCCAGTGCTAGAGCTGCCAGGCAAGGCAGCAAGCGGCAGGGCTTAAAGTGGTGGTATGGCAGCGCTCGGCGTTTAAAGGCAGGAGGGGCTTTGTAATTATTGCGGGTGAAACAAGCCAGAACATCTACCAACCAAAGTCTACTGAAACAAAAGCAGACGAACACACACACACACAAACGCACACAGACAGCCTTACATATAGACACATGCTCACAAACAGGCACAAAACATGAACGAACAGACATACAATGGGAAGAACAAAAGTCAGTCTATTAACAAACATGGACACAATTTTACACACACATACACACATATTCACAAACATACAGTCAAACAGCAAACACAAGGACACGCACACACACACACACACACACACACACACACACACACACACACACACACACAAACAAACAGCAAACACAAGGACACACACACACACACACACACACTATGACCTCGGACGTCCTTCGCACTTGGTCACACACAGATCCGCCCATATGCACACAAACATATACACAGACAAACACACAGATAGATACACAGACACGCATGACCCAAAGGCACGTATGCACAAGCACATGCAGACGTCAACACAAGAACTGCTGGCATTACACAAGCAAACACGGATCAATAAATACAGGACCCAACAAGGGTATTGTATTCCTATAGACTATTAATTAACAACACGGATTATACGGGTCACCAAGCAAGGACATTCATTATTAATTTCTTTGAGCAAATGATGGAGGTAGTGAGGGTGGTGTATGGAGTGCTTAAACACAGACCTCTCTCTCTCTCTGGAGTCAAATGATCAAAGAATCCTGATATACACTAGTCTATACATGGTCTACTCTGCCCCTCTCAACCCGAGGTTGGACCTCCTTTGCACTGCACTTTTCTGACAACCCCTTCTGACTCGACGCAGCACTCGTGAATAAACCGGTGTCCTGAGCTTGGTCTTCAATTGTTGCTTTAGAAGATTGGAGATTACGATTACGGAAATGTCAGACGAAACGAATAATCATGGGCGGAGTTTGGTTTCCGTTCTTGGAGGGGCTAACTTATGAGTCTGCACCTTCTCAGTGGGGCTAAGCCCGGAAAAAGATGCCGTTTGCACGGTAAAAAAAACTGAATCTGGGTCTTCTTGGGGGCTTAGCCTCCCCCAGCCCCTGATAAACTCCGCCCATGCCAATAATGTATTGAGGTCGGTTCGGAATCGCATAGGTCTACTGAAAAACAGAGTCAGAACTCGTTTAGCAAAACCATTAAAGGAAGAATTTTAGTCTCTTAAGGCTGTAGCCTAGAGGCCATACTGAAGGGCCTAAAGTGTCAGCGAACCTATCATTGTTAGTTTCAGCCAGACCCGTGCAAGGCTGGTAACAGGTCCATTAATTTCAAGGATTTTGGCATTACAATCTGCATTATGATGTGATTTCTGTACAATAGACGTGTACTTCACATTCATTAGTGTATATGACATAGCTTGTTCAGTGTGCAATTCTACACAGAATGTGCAGTTCTAAACAGGGCTTTTTTAAAGTGCAGTTGTGCACAAAATGTGCAGTTCTAAATGGATTTGTGCTGTTGTAGAAGCACTTCTGTACAGTCAAAACTAGCAAAAAGGTCATTTTCCTTCGATTGGAAGTAATTTACCATGGAAGAAGATGGGAAAGGAAAGGAGTTGTGCAGTTCTAAAAATTTCTTAAAAACAGCCATGGTTCTACATGTAGTACATTATGTGCAGTAGTAGAAGCATTTCTGTATGGTTAGTTGGTTTCAAATGTTAAAGAAGGCGATTGGAAGAAATTTACGATGGAGGACGGGAAGGGAAAGAAAAGGGGTTGTGCAGTTCTAGAAATTCCTTAAATTGAGCTCTGGTATATGAATATGACATGCAATTTCAATTGTTTAGAATCTGAACACATAGGAAGCCACACAGTGAAGCATCATTTAATATTTATAACGCATTACAAATACTCGTCACAATTCCAAATGCATTTATGATTCATCTAGGCCCTATATTTCATCTGCATCAATCTCTTTATCCTAAGGAACCCCTTCTACCCATAGACTCTCTGTCATGGGTATTGAGAGTAGGCCTCCTCAATATGCCAGCTGGCCCACCTGAAGTGTACCTATGTCTTATCCTTGCCTCAGCACAAATAACCACTTCCCTCCTTGACCCACCCACCCACATATATAAGCACATACATGTCATACACACATACATACATGTATACACGTAAATACATATATACCGGTACGTAGTCACAATCATGCATGCAGACAGACAGAGACAGACAGACACACTGTTGCCTTGTCTGCTGCTAGCTCTGGATATTACAAGTAAATCCAGAAGGAAACAGTTTTTAATAATTAGTGATTCACTGTCATCCTTGCAAGCTGTCGCAGGTTGTAATCTTAACCACTCGCTTGTGGTAGATGTAGTATCCAAGTACCACCGGATTACAATGTCTGGCAAAATGGTTACATTTTGCTGGGTGCCAGGTCATGTTGGCATTAGAGGTAATGAGGCTGCAGATGCAGCTGCCAAAGCAGCCCTTTCAGATGCAGTGTCATACTGCAAAGTGCCATATTCTGATGCCAAACAATACATAGATGCTTATGTATATGATCAATGGAAGTTAAAGTGGAGTAGCATGGATCGTAATAAACTCCATACTATTAATCCTAATATAGAAAGATGGCACCATGCCTCCCAAGACAACCGTAGAGATGAAGTAGTCTTAGCACGGCTACGAATAGGTCATACTTATCTTACACATGTTCATTTACTTAAGAAAGAAGATGCACCCCAATGTGTGGGATGCAATTGCCCTCTAACTGTAGAACACATACTGGTGTCATGTGTTGATTTTACACCGACAAGGCAAAAATATTATATGGAACAATCCCTTTCTGATATTTTTGAACATGTCCCTCCAAAGAATATTTTGCTGTATTTGAAAGAAATACAACTGTACAACAAAGTGTAATGTTGGAAGATTTTAAATAGATATGATTTCTAGTTTATGAAATGTTTACTGTTGACCTCAGCTTTAACATGTTTTAACCTAATTTATTAATTTTACTTGTGCGATGTTCAGATTGCTCTTTTTTTAAAAGTTTATCCTATTTATCGACTGCAAACGTTTTTAGTATAAATAAACAAAGCAGTTTCAATAATCATGATAAGGCACGAAATAGCCAATTATGTGCTGAAGTGCCGTTAAACTCAATCAATCAATCAATCAATCAATCAATCAGTTTGGCAGTTGGAAATATTATTTAAATAATTTAGGAACTGAAAGCGCATGTTGCCAGATGTTAGAAACAGAGCAGATCTGAAGGATAAAAACGCCAAAACACCGAGTATCAGTGCTGCAACAAAACTCACAAGAAAACGGTGATAAGAAATAAAACAAAGTTAGGTTAAACTTACCCCGCAGGACTTTCTCGGACTTGACGTCGAACTGCTGCTTCTCGAATGGCTGAGGACTTCTCGAACAAACTTCTCTGCCGACGCAAAAGATGAGAAGTTGACTTCTGAGTCGGTCGACAGAAACGAAAGATTTCCCAATGTATCCACATCAGAGACAGTCTCGTTTGATAAGTCCAATGGTTGAACATGATTTGTATCTGCAGCTTCAAGATGATTGGGTCTTGCGTCATTTTTACTAACATGCTCATTGTCAATGATGAGTGAATTTAGCGGAGAGCATGCAATGATAGGGTAAGGTATGATGTGCTGAGCTGCAAAGGTGTCTTGGTCAGTTTTACAATTCTTGGAAGTCGTACAGTTGCATGTTGTACTATCTTCTGATGCTTCAAAATTAGGAATACTGATTGGAGAGATGGACTCAGTTTTACACTTATGGACTGTAACTCCATCACTGGTATCATTTGTCGCTAAGTCATTGATGTCATCCGCTATTCTGCCAACAGAATCATCTGTTGCTCTGTCACAGGTATCATCTGTCACACAGTCACTGGTATCATCTGTCATTCTGTCATTTGCATCTTCTACTATTCTGTCACTCGCATCATCTGTTGCTCTGTCTCTAATGTCATCCGTCGTTCTGTCATTCGCATCATCTGTCACGCAGTCATCTGCAGGATTAGGCACAGCATCTTCATCAACTTCAGACGTTACAACTGCTTCATTCCCACAATCAGAGTCTGCCATACGTGCACTTCTTCTTCTCACAACAGAATCCTCAAAATTTATCGATCCACGATTCTCAGTGTCATCGGTATCTGACATTTCGTCGAGTGCCTGCAAGAAGCTTGTCTGCTCTGCTGGTTGTTTGTTCGCTGAAGTGGCAAGAACCTCGCTGACAGGAGACACTACATCGAGGTCTCCCTTGAACGGGTCGACACGCATGAGGTACTCGACCTCTGTGTCTTCGTCCACCAGTGACAACGCAGCCTCGGACTGCGTGCGACGCAACGAGCGGCGCCAACCAGGTGTAACGTAATTCTCACCCAGGTTCAGCATCTGTAAACACGTAGCACCAACGTCCACAGAGATTGAGCGGACCATAGAGTTGTGAGGTTGTGAAAATTTAAATGTTTTCTTCTCATTGATGAAGCTTGATGGCTCTGTTATTTCATCGATGGCTCTGTCGCCCCCGGGAGGCAAATCAGAGGTAGATTTTAGGATTTTATCGGAGCAGTTTACTTTCTCATCGAAAAGATCCAGTGCTTTGTTGATCAATTCACCTGTCAGGTGTTCCACAAGTAAAAGGTCCTCATTGGATAAAAGAGCGGTCTCCTGCTCCTGAACTTCCATCTCACAAAATGGTCAACCATAAATCAAATAAACCTTCAAATAACCTGGAATATCAAAAAAAATTAGATATCAAGCAAACATAGAGTAGAATCATTAGCAAAAAATTACCTCCATTTGCACCATGCAGGTCAACATCATGCACATGATACCTTTAAGAGATTTGTAAAGGTTCTATATTATATAGAAATGTAACATAATAAATATATGCCCAACCATAGCCTCTCATCAGCTCCCAGGAAAAGGTAATGCCAAAATGAGAACTTTCAAGTCTTCCAGCTGTCTTAAGACTCGTGAAAACTTCAAAAACCAAAGTTCATTGGCAGCAAAATATGTTACAAATATAGTAACATATAATTATTTGCAACACTCTTCCTTGAAGTTCCTTCACATAAGTTATGTCGATAGGCCTATTTCTTTAAATCGTCTGCAGACTTTGCATCAAAACAAGCATTCGTTAAACAGGCCCAGCAACAAGTATCAGTTACTCCCACTTATTTACGAAGCTCGTGCTGGTAAACAAGTCGATATGTCTATTGGAACAAAAGACAAAACACTGCCAACAATAGCCAAACAACAATAGTCAAGCGCACATGTGTTGGTTACGGTTACGCAAGAAGGCGTTCAGCTCCGAAGTCAACGCAGTCTTCGTATATCGCTAAAAAGATACTTTAGCCGTTAACGTACGCTAGCTGCGCTAAAATCCGTAAATTGCGCTTCAACTTGAGTCTTACACGCTTTGATAAAGCACTTGAAACAACAAACTCGTCCTTGCTCTTCGAACTGTTAACTAGGTCACGACTAGAAACTAGGTCAACATAAATTCGAGGTTAAAAAAACAGCCGAGTGAGCCGACCCTCCTACGCCCTCCTACGCTTTCGTAATCGCTTTAACATCAGATGGTCTCGAAGCAATTAGGCCTATAACTTGTAAGAAAGAGACCTAGTGCTACTAATTGTTATCTCATGAATTTTTCGTACACAACTATAATCAACTCCAAGGCACCATAAGTGGACTTAGGGCTATAGTTTCTGCACATCTGCGCAACATATTATAAATAATGCGATTGCGAACAAAAGGCGCTCAAGGAAGTGATTGACTGTTGTAACATCTGTTTGATAATTATTGTCAAACGACAAGCCAGTTTGACAGCCATAAACATGGGCAAAGTTAATTAGTATAGGTCCTAAGAGGTAAGCCTATAGCTCTGCCCGAGTCTGAACGCGGAAAACAAATCAGACAAAACAATTGAGAACAGCGCAGGGCATAATATGAACGTTACCTATTATACATGCAATAATTCAATATCGAATTTTATTGTTATTTGAATAATGTCAGAGTTGAATAATGTTTATTATTGCACAAAGTTAGAAATAATTTAAATATTGAGTTAAATATTAAATGGCTTGCAAGCTGAATCAAACCAAATAAGAGTTTTTCAGTTTTATTGGTCGGCTAAAGTTAGCGTCGCTTAAAAAAAGGCAGATGCACTTATGCATTTAAAAGCGCTATAACAAGTGTTGGCCCGCTGTCATACGTCGATATTCGATTTGATTCGTGGTGTAATATATTATCGCTCAGCCCAACCTAAACATGGTAAGAAAAGCACAATTATTTCGTGTTTAGCGTACATATTTGCTTATTTGTGATATTGATATTGCACGGATATGGTGCTTTTTACACGGAGAATTAGTATGATGTTTAAATGTTAGAATTTGCAATATATGTCAATTGTTATGGCGAGGCTTAACCCGTATCCCCGATAACGCAGAAAATACACAGAGACCGATTTCCCGAAAACAGTTTGAGACTATAGAATGCGGTCAAACTCTAGTAAACTATTCTGATTTAAATTAAATACATGACGGTCTAAAACAGTAGGCATAGCGTTTCTTTTCTTAGTGGCAGTGTGGATTGTTTTTCAGCTCTTCTATTCCTTCTTCAAGTCTCTGGTTGGAAAGGACGTTGTCGTGGAATTGAAAAATGACTTAAGGTTGGCTTTATCCTCCACATCATCATTACTTCCTGAAGCTAGCCATTTGGCGCGAAGTGTGTGAATATCGATCAGCATTGTCTTCTCATCTCTCAAGTTCATTTCAGCCCTTAGTGTTGTTTCAAGTATTGTTTTAGTCCTTATTTCGACATTTAGTACCGTTCCTTCTATTGTTTCTGTATGCCTACATCGTGTTCTTGTACTTTTACCATTTTTTATCTCCGATGATGTGACTTGCAGCTCATAGCGCTTATAATATTCGTTTATTGATTTCTATCTGACATGTATGCATGCATTACGATTACATGAAAGTAGCCTTAAATATCGTGTTATGTTATGTTATCTTAGACAATAAAGTTGTGACATAGTATGTAAAGAAAGTAGTTTAGGTGCTTAAAGCATGACTCCAGGATTCAACTTGCATTTTGTTCTATTCACTGTGAATTCAGAACTTGCAATTGTTCTAGTCGCTGTGAAATCAGAACTTGCAATTGTTCTATTCACTGTGAATTCATCATTATTATAATTTTATATTTAATACCAAAAAAACTTATAAATTAATAATTGATATTTTAGTATCAGCGACTATTTTAATGATAGTTGACAGTTTGAAGACAATGGTGTTGGGATACGGATTATTTAGGTAATTGCATGCCTAACAATTACCACAAAAAACGTGGAATTTATTTTGTTGTGGTGTGGTGAATTTTTCTTTTCCACCAAATTTTTTTCTCCACCAATAACTATCTGTTATTTCTGTTTTTGTTTCTTTCAGCATTTGTGGCACGCTGCATTCGGTCGATCAGTTTCTGAACATAAAACTTACCGATATCAGCGTCACAGATGCCGAAAAATATCCTCACATGGTAAGCATAAAATACGTAAATTGTATTGTATCTACGAATTTATATAGCGCCTCTCCCTGTGCACACTAAAGCCAGATGCACTTGTGCAGGCCTGTGATAGGTAACAATTGTCATCCACCTTTAATCTAGAGGCAGTCTTTATCAAGGAACACTTTGTCATTTCTTGTGAAAGAACTGTAATTTATCTCTATCTAGATGGTCCCAGACCTTGCAAAGGAAAGCCAGTGTGTTGTCATTAGTTCTATAAGTGCAGTCAGTATCTTTGCTTCAAATGATGGTAGCTAAGATGTTTTCTATTTTAGAAATTTTATAATCTTATATCTTCATAATGAATGTATGTGTGCTTTTTTATAATTAGGACAGCTAATATGACCACCTATGGCACATCTTGAAAGCACTGCCAGATGTGATATCATGTGCTTATGTCATATTTGTGGGGTGTAGTGGTGGCTTCGTTGCCTTGAAGCCAGAAGGTTCGAGGTTTGAATCCACCTCAAGTCGCCGCGTAAGGACCCTGGGCAAGTCCTTCACTCGCAATTGCTCAGCACTTCGGCGTGAAATTCCGATGCAGTGTCCGCTCTGCAGTCAGGAGCGCCTCTGAGTAGAGAGAGCTTGAAGGGGCGCTATAACAATTGCACATACAAACAAACTGCCAGATGTGATATCATGTGCTTATGTCATATAGCTAGTATACATGTATATTGCTTATGATATAATGAAATACCGCACTGGGTTTATAGCTACCATCTCTTCATTTTTACACCTCACCATATATGTGAGCATTTCGCCTTTATTTCTAAGCGGGTTGACATTTGTCACATGCATGATTATGCGCATAATTATAATTATAGGAATGTGTACTGATGCATGCATAAACATGATTTCTTAATTATCACGCACATTTGTAGACTTCATTAAATGTCACGTATGTACCAGCAGTGTTATTTCTATTAACTGAAACTGTAACTGAAATGGCAGAATAACTGAAAAATCTATGCCAGTTAACTGTAACTGAAACTGAAAAGTGTTGAATAACTGAAACTGTAATAGAAACTGAAAAACAATAACTGCATAACTGAAGAATCAAAAGGAGTTAACTTGAAAATGGAACAAGTGCTTTTTCTATACATTTCTCACAACATAACTACTCAGAGGTGTTCTCAGCACGGAAACTTCGGGGGAGAAGAAATGCCTTTAAAGAACATGAGACCAATGAAGAGAAACTAGTCATTAGTTGAGCCCTTACTGCCCCTTAGTGTATAGTATAGTAGTATGTTTGATTACTGCCTTTCTATAACATTTGTAATTCTGCTATTACATGACAAGTTGATTAATCACTTTGAGGGGTGTTTCACTCGTTATCTTTTGGTTTGTGAACATATGTGACAGAGCTCCTATCCATCTCTGGCCCTGATTGCAGAAGACTTCGTATCCGCGCCTGCTTCACAAGCATACGTTGAGCGCGTCTTCTCAGTTTGTGGGGACTTGTGTGCAAGAAAGCGAAACAGATTAAGTGTAAACCTGGAACGTCGTGTGTTCCTTAAAGTCAACCGACAATATGTAAAATCAGATTGATCTCCTATTCAACTTTCTGGGAACTTTGCGCAATATGTGTGACTGTGATCAGTGTCTTAGTAGTTGTGACGTTTGAATATACACGTAATAACTGTAACTGAAACTGTAACTGAAAAATAAGAAATAACTGTAACTGAAACTGAAAAATCTCATTGCAGTTAACTGTAACTGAAACTGTAACTGAAAAATAAAAAAATAGATAACTGTAACTGAAACTGTAACTGAAAAACCATAACTGAAATAACACTGTGTACCAGAATATGTGTTTCACGAATCCACTGTAATTGTACGACAATTTATTATATAGTTCTGAATATACACTGGTTCCCTTGTTTGATCTTTCAGCAATCGGTCAAGAACTGTTTCATCCGCGGGTCAGTTGTGCGTTACGTTCAGCTGCCGGCTGACGAATGCGATACTCAGCTGCTCCAGGACGCGGCCCGGAAAGAAGCTGCTCAAAACAAGCAGAGATAGACAACGGAACAACGGACTTCTATCTATAATTGTTCCTTAGGATGTGAACAGTGAAAATGGGTGGACAGGCTGGAAAGTAATTCCAGATTTATTTCCTAAACGGTGTCGAAGTAGAATAATTTTTTTACGTTTTAGTTGAAAAACCACTTGTTGTTGATGATGCCAAGACTTGACTGGATGAAATTAGGCTTAAGAGAGAAAGTTGATTTGTGGAATTGATTGTGGAGGATATTCATGAGCCTCTCGTCATCTAACTCTGATGTGTTTCTCAATTTTATTTTCTTATAATATAAGTAAATAACTATTAGGTCTTTTTATGGCAGCTGTTATGATGATGGAAGTATAATTTTGTATAAGGCCGAATTACCAGAATGGCATAAAAATATCTTGATAATTTCTGTTGTGCGATTCGTGCCTTGAAGAAACATTCTAAATGACCAGATTTAGCTGCATGGATGATGTCCTGCACTGTGGTATAGGGTTGATCGTTTTCAACTTATACTGTGTATCTGCAGGCTCAGGTGTATCTCCATATGAGAGGTTCATCCATTTAATAATATAGACAAGGGTGCATATGACGGGGTCTACTGATAGCGTACCCTTGTAAGAGGGAAGTGGATGGATGAAACCTTGATAATTGTCTATTATTGACCACCTCCAAATGACCCACAGAACAACTAGCTAGTGTAAAAAGTAACCAAGCATTTAAGTTATCTAGATTTCTGTGTACAAATTAAATTTCAATGGATGGTCTCTAACTAATACTGGGAGACTGACTACATCTATAATATCAACTTCTCTAATCTATTAGGAGTTTTTATAGTATTCAGTGCTTGAAGAAAACACGAGCTAAAATATTTTATTCAAGGCATGTGATCACAAAGTTTCCGACACAACAGTCGACACTTTTGAACGGATGGAAGTCGCGCTATTTTAGAAACAAGTCCAGCATCACGTACTATTACAAGCACGCAGCACACAAGACATGTATGAGATAGAATGTACTACTGAATAAGCTCAAATTCACAGCACCAGCCTACCCACACGGCACCAGCCTACCCACACGGCACCACTGTACAAGACCCAAACAATACGATATACATGTACAGTATGTACTCAGAATGTTTAATGTACCAGTAACAGCTCTGCAAATACCTATGTTATGCATGTACCACTACAATTATACATACGCTTCAACCTACGCACTCATAATGCAAACGTACGCACATAACTTAAGTGTACAATTAAACACTAAACACGTATGTACAATACATGCATTCATAGATATATTATTATACAGACAGGTATCAAACTCATTTATGGTAGTTTGCAAAACACATAAATCATTTCAGCTACAGTTCTAACAATACAACGGTTACAGGAAGAGACAATTGCGTCCTCGGTCAAAAAATCAGTAACGACAACATTCTAGTCTAAGTCGACAATACAAAAAAACCTTCTAATGATCCCTCGATAATGTCACAAAACATGTCAACAGAGCAGTTGCAAAATTACATTCAGAACAGAAAGACCAGCAAACATGGACTTCAAAGCAATGCACGTAAGACCTTCAACGTCAGGCTTTCAAATAGGCGATGTAACTACATCATATCTCGGACTTAAAAACTTCCCTTTGCAACTGAATCAAAACGAAGACAAAGAGAAAAAGAACAATTAAAACTAATTGATTACATTCTAATCAATAAGTTACAAGGGCTTGATAAATCTAATCAATTAGCAATTTAACCCTTTACCGACGAAAATGTAGTATATGGTACAAGAAATCCTATACCATCAGTCGGTAAAGGGTTAACTGCCAGTGCCCATCCTGACCTCAATAATAACAGGCTAAATAAAACACTAGCATGCCCTGTTTAACAAACAATTGTTGTACCTGAATATTGTTCACGTAAGCTACTGGAGAAGAAAACGAGATTATAGACAAGAATTCAGTTGTTCTTGCGTAGATGTTTTCAATTTGAAAAATAATTGACTTTCCTATCAGTATCTTGCATTTACAGGCAGCTTCAGCATATGCTACGGCGTACATGATTAGAAAATCGAAACTGGAAAATAAAATAAAAAATCGATCAAACAACCGTACAAATAAACATCAAACTTTTCGTCCTTTTTAATACCAATCTGACATGTTACAAGCCAACACACAATGGCGCAATTACCTTTTCAGTAATTGCTCATACCTTGCACACTTGCGAAATATGCTTCAACTATAATCCACTTCTGCACAGCATTCAATCAATCACACAACTGGGCATGTATGTGAGAATATTAAGTAACCTTCAAAAATGCTAAGAACCAGTAGTACAGGGGCTAACAATGATGATGACATTGAGGAATATGACCTGTAATTTTTTATGACTTTGTTTCTAACCCTGGTCATTTGAATGTATGTTACAAGTTGCTGAAGCTACACTGTGCAGCCACACGATAACTACAAGAAGTCTTTGGAAGCTAGGCATTTAGTTATCCTGTTAGTTTCTATGCATTTTCCTTCCACAGTAAATACAAAAGCAATAAATTTAAGAAATTACGCTGCTAATAGTTCCCATTTGTAAGTCACTGTAACCATTTGTTCTAACTCTAACCTATGGTAAATATAAAAAGCAATCTTTTGGAAACTAGGTATCTGAAGCCATAACAAAAGACTCAGCAACAACCGATACTGTTCTGTGAGGCCCAAGAGACCAGCAGTTTTTATAATTTCCATTTACAGCTCATTGATGCAAGATTTGGTTCAGGATCTGACCTACCAGACAGCAAAGCAACCTCTGAAAGTTTTATAGTTATGCTTGAGTCACCTTTTTACATATTCTCGTAACAATTTGATGCACATTTAGTAAAGTTATGTAACCAAGAGATTTATCAGGCTTTGGGGCAGCTAGACCTTGGCAGAAGCACAAATTAGATAACTATAGCCTTTCTGTTTGGCTGGAAAACAAAGCATCAGATTTAGACAATGCACCACAAGTAACTTCCCACACAGACAAGTAGGGCTTTTTATTCTAACTGGCAGAGTCCAAAGGTTGGCATTTAGCCAGAAACAACTGCAATGCATAAAAAATTTGCAAATATGCCAGTTACAATAACCAACCTTAAAGCATAGAATAGCCTCACCCACTTTTTGCGTAATTCTTGCAACTTTTTTGTTTGATTTCACGTTCATTCTAACAATGCACAGTTCTCTTTAAAAATCAACTTCTTACACTTAAACCATTTCCCTCAACCTCTTACTGTCCAGAAGTAGATGCTTATGAAAGCATTTTTAATATGGGTTGTGGTATTTCCCAAGTAGAATAAAGTTCAACATCTCATATTTCCCACAACTTAGTTACTCCTTGTAAACACAATACCACAATATTATCTTTTTCGAGGCATGCACTAATTGTTCAAAGCTAACGCGTAGAGTGGACTTATTTCACGAGGCCTGAAGCTGGACATGTAACAAGAAAAGCATCCACCACATCAATTTTACCCTTCATTACATCTTTCCTGCTACCTGAAAAAGGTCAAACTTTAGGCACAAGTAATTTTGAACTAGCACACTCACACACACAAAGACAAAACCATTTTAAAGCCCACAAGTTCATCCATAACACAAAATTTGACCAGAAAGAACTGAATGTCACTACACATGCGTTGAATTCGCAATCTGCATTGTGTTGTCCAACTGGAAAACTGGCAGCGCAGATGGAAAAGGCCGGATGGAATGCAGACGGATGTCATTACTTCTGCGAAACAAATCCCGTCGGATTCATGCTCTGCCAGCGCCAGAGATCCTCACCTGAAATCAAGACACCCAACTAGATAGAGGTCACACAGACAAGGACACAGCTTAAATCGTATATCTCTCTACCCAGTAACCATCTCAGACAAGACTTCGACCTGTATGGCTACAAGGTGAGCAGACTATCCTATCAGGCTTTATCAGCCCTATCGTGGGGCACGGTGGTGTAGTCGTTGCCTTGAAGCCGGAATGTTCGAGGTTCGAATCCACCTCAAGTCACCGTGTAGGGACCTTGGGCAAGTCTTTCACTCGCAATTGCTCAGCGCTTCGGCGTGAAACTCCGATGCAGTGTTCGCTCTGCAGTCGGGAGCGCCTCTGAGTAGAGTGCCTGAAGGGGCGCTATAACAAGTGCACATACAAACAAAGCCCTTTGAACCACTTGTGCACTTCTCACTATATTGTAAGGTACGTCACCATAAGAAGAAATGCAGACCCATTAGCTGGTCATCAGGGATGGCCATTATTATTATTATTATTAATGCTGCTGTTGTTATTACAACCCATTTGAACATACAGCCAATTCTAATCAACTACTCACACATTTCATCCAGCTTCTTCTCCGCTTTCCAGCTGAGTTCTTTCAGCGCAAGATCGGAATTTGCGTAGAGTGATGCAACATCGCCAGATCGTCTACCGACTATTTTGTACGGCACCTGCAAATATTTAAACAATCCTTCAACAGCAGCAGACCCTCATTAAAGTAGGTGCTAAAGGTGGTGCAACACAAGGGCTCACAGTTCTGAAGAGCCCGCAGTTATAAATATGTGCACAGCGGACCGATGGGTTGTCAGGGGGATGGGCCAATGGAGGATAATCACAGCACTCAGGACTACACTAGCCTTAATGCAGCCCTGAGTATCAATGCTGTGTTAAAAAAAGCAACATTGTGGCAGCCTGCTAAGCAGCGATTTGCGAGGACAATTACAGGATGGACAACAGTGTTAATGTTTTGTGCATTAGATGCTGCCACAGAGAAGTTACTAAATACAAGCATGACGCCATGTCATTTTAACGTACCAATAACCCAATCCTACTTTTAATCAGTACACAATGCTGACTCATCCTAGTCAACATGGTCAGTTAATTTTACTAATAACTTCCAATCTTTAACAGTAATATTTCATTTAAATTTGTTTGTTTGTTTGTGCACTTGTTATAGCGCCCCTTCAAGCTCCCTTCTACTCAGAGGCGCTCCCGAATGCAGCGCGGACACTGCATCGGAATTTCACGCCGAAGCGCTGAGCAATTGTGAGTGAAGGACTTGCCCAAGGTTCTTACGCGGCGAGGTGGATTCGAACCTCGAACCTTCCGGCTTCAAGGCAACGACGCCACCACTACGCCCCACAAAATGTTTAAATGTCATCCGTGATATAAAGAATTTATGTCTACCTCCCAACCATTTCAGAACTGATGCATGCCTGCATAGCAACATAAAGAGTTCAATAACATAAAAAAATACTCATCGAACGAGCATAATCGATATCAAATTAAAAAACTTGTCTGAAACTAACCTTTTTTCCTGAGGCTTTTTCAAATGCCTTAACCATATCGAGAACGGAGTACCCGGCACCAGTACCAAGATTGTACACCTAAATCGCAGCAAAAAATTAAGAGGGCTTAGACAATTTCACAAAATAAAAGTCAATGGAAGTTTCACAAGTGATTTCACTTATCGTCTGCCAAGTAATCGCAAATCTTGCACTTTATCATCCTCGACTTTTATAGACTTCTCAGCTCGTTATAAATTATTGCAATGTGCAGAATTTAAGCCTTCATTCATCAATGCACAAATGTAACAATATCTTACCAGGCATTTTCCTACATATTATTCATTTCCTTGAGAACACTACGTGCATATCCTGAAGCAAATGACTCCTAAAAGCAGAACATCTGAATAAAGCATAACACAAAGTTTTCTACATACACACCTTGCATCCACAGCCTTCTTCGATTTTCTTCAGAGCCGCCACATGACCCAGAGCGAGATCGACGACGTGAATATAATCTCGGACTCCTGCGTAACCAACAATATTCAGTCAGTATATATAAGTATTAGCAGAGTAATTCTTCTCAAACTTTCTAGTGTGCAGAACAGTAATTGTTGAATAACAAACGTGTGAATGACCGGTGATTTTAAACATCAGCTGAATTCAAAAAGGAGATGCAACAATATTGTAACTCTTACTATATATTTACTGTCATTACTGCCGCATGTCTAAAGCAGTTTATTACATAAGAAATCAGTGCTGCATTTTCATTTTATATATTTCACCACACACATATTAATATGAGTACAGCCAAATTTGTGATTTCACTCATCATTCAAATGGCCTGCTAACCAATCACCAGCAGAGGACCAAGGTCGTTCGGGAGGGATCACTGATATTTTTTCGCTTGACCTGAGCCAGAAGCACCTCTGAGAAGAGATCTTGAAGGGATGCTATAAAAATTCTGTTCAATTAACACTTCTACGTCACCAGCATCCAATACCCACATAGCAACTGATGAAATGTCATCAAAACGAAGCGGCAATAGCATCAGAATTCCTAAACCTGCCACGTGTGGTGCTTGGATAAAGAAGAAGGAGGTTTGCACCCAATAATAACATCATTACCAACTACATTCACCTTTCTTATATAGATGTCACTATTTAGGATCGTTAAACGGGTTTAAACTCCGCACCTGGGAACACAATAGAAACAACACATCTGTTGAGTGATATATTATTTACCTGTTCCGTCAGGTGTGTCATAGTCGTTGCCATAGATACTGAGAAATTCCCGTCTTCCGATGGCGACCTGAGCGACGTACGGCATGAGATTGTTCGGAGGACCCTGAGGATCTTCTCCGATTCGACCGGACTTATGCGACCCAACCGGATTGAAGTACCGGAGAAGGACAACATTCCAATCCTATGTCAAAAAATGGAAAACCCAAGTTCTACTCCAAGAAAGCTTCCTTCACACACCAGCTCATCATTGAAGTGCCTAGCTTAATAAGTAAATCAAGGCTGAAAGATTTACCACACATCACTGAATTCTATTTCTCTTTTAGGTTTACATATTAATCTTCTGTTTTAAAGATCTTTAAAGATCTTCACAGCAGAAGATAACATATTCCGTTCGGAAAAACTTTCTCATGTGAGAGTTGCAAAGAAATGGCGCATCAGATATGGACTAGAGGAACCTTAAGATTAGACAGTACCATGCTCTGTGCACTTTTTCTCTTATCAAGCCATTTGTAACATTCAACGCAGATACGTGCCAAACACCAATCTTAGAGATATTTCTTCAGGTCCAGAGTGCGTACATGGAAAACAGTCAACACGTGCATGAGCATCCGGACAACACGTGCACGAGCATCCGAACAAAAAGCACCACACACGGAAATTTACCTTCTCAGCGGAGCACATATCTTTCAGGATTTCTTCAATGAAGAACTTTGTCCTTCCGTAAGCGTTGGTGCAGGCACCAACCGGATGCGTCTCATCCGCCGGCACAAACTGAGGGTGACCGTAAACGGTGGCAGAACTCGAAAAGACGATTCCGTAAACGCCAAACTCTTTCATCGCCTTAGAAAAAGAAAATTATTCCTGTTTAAAACACTGATCTACAGACGAAACCCTCCATGAAAATGCTATTTAAATAGTTTAGTTTAACTTATTGGCTTTGTAATGTCAGAGAAATAACAATTTACAAAGATCGTGATGCGGGTTCAGCAAGTCTCGTAAGATCAACCCAGCCTTCCATTCCCTAGAGGGCAACTGTAAAATCAGTACTAGGACAGATGATCACCTTGCATTCTGCCATACAGCTACACTAAACTCCTATTAGACTTGTTATCATCTATTACTAAGTACTATAATCATGAAGTCTGCCTGTGTACTTGTCGGTTTGAATCAATAAACATCTATTTTAAGCATATTTAAATTCATATTTAAAAGAGTCAATTAAATCAGCAGGAAACCTTGAGACCAACCTCTAAAAGATTGATAGTTCCTTCGATGTTGTTCTTGTAGTACAGGAGTGGCTTCTGACATGACTCTCCCACAGCCTTCAGACCCGCAAAGTGCATGACCGCACTGAACTTGTGCTGAAGATATAAAAAAGGGTAGATGAAAATAAAAGTAACTAAGCAAACTGTCTCTTGAAAGTATAACCGAACATAATATCATCAACTTCCATCAAAAGCACCAATTTACCGATTCATCTGTTTGAATATAAATCATCTCTCAATGCATATCCCGACGCTGTGAGAATGGAAACTAATCATAATGGTAAATTAATTAATAAAAAATTCCGTTCTAAATTATAATCGTAATCTTTGTGTGCACTTTTTAGTAGTGCCAGTCCCAAGTCTATCCAAAGCAGAGGGGCAACAGTGATCACCGTTGTAAGGATGCAGCATCATCAAACAGAAAGAGAGGCAACCTATGGATGACAATAGAATTAATTAAAAGATTTTAAATTAAACGTCCCACCTTTTTGAAGACTTCTAGAAGACTAGGTTTATCGAGCAGGTCCACTTTGTAAAAGACGACTTTCTTTCCAGTTATTTCTTCCACACGTCGTATACTTTCTACAAAAACTACAGTTTTTTAAATCTTTGAATGAGGCCACTCTTGGTGTTTCTGCATACATTATAAGTTTAACTTTTAAAGTCGTCTGCGTCTGAAGCTTTTCTTACTTATTTTAAACGCAGTCACTAATTTTCATCTCGGGTTTATTTATGCCATTGTAGCACTGTTCTACTTAATAACAAGGAACATGCATTCATTATATTATTAGTGGTGTTAATCAGTTGATTTAAGGACTATTTAATAATAAATAATAACCTTTTCTTTATTGTTCATTTGATAAACGCAGTATGATTCTAACATGAAACAATCTTAATTAACATCAATCTTAGCTATAACAGAACAGACAGCCTGCACAACTAGGCAATTGCTTCATAGACTACCCTCACAGCGACCAAGAAGTAATATCTTCCATGTACAAGTAGCATTCGTTCATCATAGTATATTGAATTCTAAATTCTCAAAGGCTCACGTAATTCAATGTAGACAAGACAAAGAGCTCAATGAAATCAAGTCCTTTCATGTCAATTTTTCACACAGTAAATCACCGTAGTTTTGTTTTCTTAAAGAATACTTAAATTACCCATTTCTAGGCTAAATACACTGAACACATCATAACGATTTAACTTTTTTACAGTACACATAAATATTAGATTATTAATCATCTGATTTTGAAGAACCAAAAGTTTCATACCTTCACTTGCATTGCATAGGTTATCTATGACTACAGCCGAGTAGCCAGCCTGTAATACTTCAAGGGTCGTGTGACTCCCAATGTATCCGGCACCACCGGTGATCAAAACACACTTGCTAGATTCCACGGACATCTGAAAATTTAATAGACACATTTTCAATTCTTACAATTAACAAAATGTACCAGTGGTATAACACTCTAAACCAGTTACCAGTTCTCACTGGCAATGGCTTGACCAAGCATAAACAGTTTAGCATATCATGACTGTCAACAGATTGACCAAAATTATTGTTCATACATGCAAGAGTTGCAAAAAGACACAAAGCAGGGCTGTTTTTAAGGAATTTTTAGAACTGCACAACCCCTTATTTCCTTTCCTATCCTGCATGGTAAATTACTCAAAAATCGGAGGAAAATGGCCTTTTTCAACTAGTTTTAACTGCACAGAAGTGCTTCCATATTTTTCTACAACTGCACAAATCCATTTAGAACTGCACATTTTGTGTAGAACTGCACGTTAAAAAAAGCCCTGACACAAAGCATCAACCAGAATGCAAACAGAGCATACCTGCAACACCAATCAGTGGTCCGTGTGCTCGTGTATTATTATCATTATTATTATTACAAGAATTCATATAGCACCCCTTCAATGTTTCTACTCAGGAGCGCTCCTGACCCAACCTTTGCAAAGAGGGCAGTTTTAAGATCTTGATAGAACATGACAGAGGATATCCTTGATCAAAACATCTGGATAAATGGATACCTTCTGTTATGAATGGATTTACTCAAATGATTTACTTGAACAGGCATGTGTTCACACTGAAACTAGGTCACCGTCTCATTTGCATATGCCCTCCATGACCTGTAAAATCTGTGTCAAAATACACAATAACTCGAACTGGACTGACTGGTAAATGCCATAGAATTGTCGCCTATGTATTTCTGCTTCTAATGTTAGAAAGTTGCATCACTCTTGAACAAAAGTAACAAATCTCACCTTCGCTAGTTAGGCTTGGGTATAACTTTTTAATTAATTTTCCTAATTAATTAATCGAACACAACACTGGACGTTTCCCAATTAATATCTGACGACCACAACATAAAATTTGTACAATATAATCCGATCACAACGAACGACTGATCAAATGATTAGCCATACAAACAATCCGGCCCAACGTTCACCCGTCCGTGTAGGGAGGACGTGCACTAAGCGTCCGACGTGGCACGGGGAGGAGATAGCCGCCCTCGAAGGGGTCATCGCCGCCTAGGCCTAAAGACAACAGTTAAATATCGCGTAGGACCCATGAAAGAGATAAAGTACATACCATAAAGGTTTTCTCGATTTTAAGTCGATCACGACAAGTCAGGAAACGAACGTGACGAGTTTTCCGAGTATGAAGAAGCGATGGCAACCGGCAAAACACGGAGCTAAGCTTGTTCATGCGTCGGCGGCATGACAGGCCAAAGATTAGCGTCAGGGTTGCCAGATTTCGGCAAAACTTTGTCGCAAGATTGCGAAAAAAAGTCGCGAAAATCGCGAGACCGTCAAGCTTTTCTATTTTCGGCCGCAACAATTTCTGACGACTAAAAAAAGGTCGTCAGAAATTTTTTGCTGTTTGTCTGCTTCGCAAAAATGTCATTTTTACGTAAATTTTCTCCCGTTTTCCCCCATTTTTCACTCGCCGAAATCGTTGATGACTAAAAAAGTCGTCCAAAAAAGTCGCCGTGACGACCGCGAGGCAATAAAAAAGTCGCCCAAAAAGCGCGAGGACGAAATTTTCAGTTGCGAGCGCTTTCAAAAGTCGCCCAATTCGCGCTTTTCGCGACGACCTGGCAACCCTGATTAGCGTTATCCAGAAAATAAGTAAGTGCGCCAGTGAATTAAGGATGTAAATATTTAATTAATTATATGGCGGGTCTTTAGTAGTTCAGAAGACGGTTTTGTCTTTGAAAAGCCACTGCGAATTTTGATATATGAGTAAAAATGCACTGCTGTACTAGACTAGGAAACTGTTGCAACTGTTAACTGTAGTAAAAAATTATTTCTCCGAATTTGGCGCGTTAAGAAAAAGGTAAACATCTTGAATTCCTAACTAGTCACCAAGTCTACAATTCTAACAGTTTTTACTGCATAGATTTTTGGGATTCGGCGCCACCACAAAATAAGCACAAAGAGCACCTTTGTAATAGTTGTAGATATATTTTCGGCGAGAGTCGCGAGCATCGACGCATTATGGTCGCGAGACTTAAAATTGACCGGAACAGTCAAATGACCTTGAACTAAAAGCTAGGTCATCAATGTTGATCATCACAGTTGAATCCCCGCCACTTATCTCAAATTGAAAGTGTCTCTATGTGCCTCACAAATACTAAGGTTTATGTGGGTCTAGTATTTTGGCAGTGAAGGTCAAGCGACCTTCAAAATGAAGGTCATCCAAAGGCGTTGGAGATATCTGACCCTATCTATCATAGATACAAACGTGTCTAGGCTACCTTAGGCCTTCCATGCGCTGGCAGCGCATTGGGGCAGCACTTCCACATCAATGTCCTCTGCAATCCTCTCAACCTCCTCCCACTTCATTCTACTGTCGTCCAGATATCGGAATGCGTAGTCTGACAGCTGCGCATGAAAGTAGACGTAACCCAGTCTTTTGATAGTTAATCGGTGAGGTTTTGCTCCCTCACATAGTTCACTGTGCTTATGACCTGTGCCCCATGCAGGTCACACCATTTTTAAACTCCCACAAAAGATGACATTAACTATATAATCTATAATTAATACTTTATAAGATGATAACTACAACTGGCTTTCATTTTTTTAAATTATTCATCTTTATTGTCAATGATTGCAGTTTATCTCTGAGGTTTTTTAATGAACAAAGATAATTTTATATATATATATATATATATTTTTATCACGGTTACATTGCTATAAAAAATTTCCATTGTCTTGCTCTAGTCGTTTTGCTATCTTGTTTCAAATGAATTTTGTCTGTACTGCCTTTATATTTAAATGATCCTTGGCATGCACTGTCTTTCTGTCCATTGCTTTCCACACGACTCCAAATTCTGCTCATCTATGCCTTTAGTAAAAAGCACTGCTCTAGGTGGACGCTCAATACGTCGCTCATAGCAAGCCTAAGAAATGATCTGGGTTTCTATCCATTGGATTCTTTGTCTGGGAGCAAGACATGCTGTAATATAACTCAGCGATTACAGATGTCTTTAGACTCACGAGCTGAAATCTTATCTACGCTCTGGAGATTCTTGGAACTCTCAAAAGCACTTGTTCTCCATGGCAACATCAAATTGTATCTCAGATTTACAGAACCCACAGAATCAACAGAGCTGCCCTGTATGGACAACTCCTTCCACGTCAACATACATCCTGGAGTGCAAAGAATGTCAGCTATTTTTCAACCATGTACATAATTGTCTAAAGAAAGTTGCTTTGCATCTAATCACAACCAGTCTAATGGGCCCAACGATCAATTAATGCAATGTAACATTTATAAACAGGAGACAATGGAGAGGATACATCATGACTGTCGCCAGAGATCCAAGAGCTGACGGCACCAGGTGACCAGGTGAACATTTATAAAGAGTCACTGCGTCCAACATGTGGTCATCAATGCAGCTAACAGTGTAGTGTAGTGAAAACCTTGTCACCTGCACCACTGTCAACAATTTGCCGCTTCTATCTTGCATGTTGTCTAATGTACAACACATCAACTGATTGGGAAAAACAGAAGCCATCATGACACCAATATAGTCCAATATTCAGAATAGCAGTCCCTAGGTCAGAAAGACAACCTATGGTACACAAGTAATTCGAAGAAGGCAATGCTTAAGCCAAGACAACCTCATACGTCAAGTTTCCAGTCGTATTCAGCAGCGTGTTGGCTTTCTTCTGCCACAATTTAAAATGGCCTCATCCAAAAATAGTCTAATGATGAAAGTGTACAAAATGAGAAACCAATGGATCTTGTTGCTGAAGTGTTAGGAGTCTAGAAATGACAGAACAAAGAAGGACAGGCACAACATCTGTAAGGTAATAAAAGATTAGCACTTGCAAGCCAACACGGCCAGAAACTATACAAGAAACCATCACTGAAGTAGGAATGCAGAATATAAAAATAGTCCAGAAACAAGGGACACAACAAGGGTCGATAGTTGATACTTAACCAGTTGCAGATCAAAGAGTTTGAATTGACAAGCAGCAGGCCAGTGTCCACAAGTCACTCATTCAGATTGACTTTTTATCAGAGAATTTTGTACATAATATCTCAAAATTACCTAGTAAGAGGACTCTAGAGGAGCTTGATAAAGCACTTTCAATAGGTTCACAAAACTATGCTATGTTATCGCCCAGGGTTCTGTCAAACCCAATTACATGTAAGCAGTTCATTAACAACTAGCAGTAACATTCGGAGAATCTGCAATCACAAAACATAACAAATAAACTTTCAGCTTTATTTCTTGAAGAACTAATCATGTTAGAAACTCAATGTTCATGAATGTATCCATATGAAAAACGTAAACGTCAGAACGTGCTAGAATTTTCATCTTCCTGCCATCAACCAACTGCCAATCATCAGCCTAAAACAGAACAAAAGACTAACAATCATCACAACATTTACATTACACAACCTGTGTAGGCTTACCGTAACTTATAACAGCAGTTTAAAGTATGCCATTACAATAAGATAGCAATGTATACAAAAAGTAATTTGACCCATTGACGAACTTTGGCATTGTCTTGAAAATGAGTCATTAACGGATTGGAACAAGCTATATCTTGGATAGTATTAAAAAATCCCTTGATTTTTAAAAACCATTTAGCACTAGACAAGTAATACTGATTAATGATCAAATGCCTTAACTAATACCATATTTCAAGAGTAACCTACTTCCTAACTGAACCCCAATATCTCACATATCCAGCCAAACTATGCAGTATTTAAAAGCACATTTTATTGCCTCATTTTGAAATGAATTTAACTATATTTTGGGCAACTTAAGATTGAGCACCTTCTTCCATACCACAGCACAGGATATTATTAATTGCATGTTTGTGAAATGTGGTATATAATAACTAAAACCTAACTTTGCCTAGACTACATATCAATGTATGACATGACTCCATAAATTACAAACTTAATCAGTGCCAATAAAGAATCCTGTTGTTTACCTCCGTTTAGCTACGTTCTACTTCGCTGGTTTCACGGATCTGAAAACTCCAGCATCTCGCATCCGTTCGAAATCCTTATCTGCATCGTACGTTCTGTAAAAATTCACGTCAAAATTATATTCAAATTAATTTACATTTATTGAGAAGAGAAAATTTTAACCTACAAATTAAAACTAATTCATTCAATCATGGTAACCTACTGTAAATGTAAAGTTAGATCAACAGTTTTCTTTAATGACAAACAGATGCCTAACAAACTACTGTATGCAGATCCTTGAAGCACTTGCTAGCAGTGTCAAGAAACGTCCAGGTTACAGAAAAAGTGACTTCAACACCATAAGATCACAATATTAACACAGCAGTCAGCGCAAAATCAAAAACTTAAAGCAATAAAATTACGCAAAAAGTCAAAAGGTCAATTCCAAAGAGTCATACGGATTTGCTGAAACTGGATTTTTTGCTTTTACTTAACCATTTGGCAGTGCAGTAACTGAAAAGAAGAAAATGTACTTTACGAGAGAATGATAAACATTTTTTAATGAAAACATTTATCAATAAGGATTACACAAAGCAGAAGTAGAACAACCATTAAAAAACTCATACAGGACATTACGCCTCTGGAGCCTCTGAGTAGTTTTCTTGAAGAGACGCTACATAAATACTTGAATGAATGAATTACCCAAACGAGCAGTAAAAAATTGCAGGAACATGTCCCAATATAGCAAAACTAAGATCAGACTATCTTAAAAATAAAAATTATTGTGGAAGAAGGTAGCATAGCACCACAGGCCCTAACCACACCGCCACCTACAAAATGATCCGTCATATTACACTTACTTGTAGAATTCTTCATAAGCCTTGATGCGGGCATCTTTCAGAAAGTGTTTCGTAAGCCCAACAGTGATTACGGACAGCACGGAAACTGTTGCAACATGTCGAAGTAGCTGGCCCTTCAACAGACCCCTCAGCTGAGGACGCGCAGCAGAAGCCATACTGACAACGGCTAACGATAACAACACAACAGTAAGAACACACCAGTAACGACTGTGGGCAACTAACAAATTTAACAAGCTGGTTCCACTGCAACAGAAATTGCTGAAGCACTTGGAGTTAAGTACGGAAGTAACTCAAATGGTGCAACTGCAACAGAATTAGCGAGTTCCTGCCCTCAGGTTTGTCACTTGGCTGGACAATTTTCTTCCTCAGAACCTCCCTACACAAATCACCCATAATAAATGAGATTCCTAGATCTTAACCAGAGGGGCAGAGAGGAACAAATATTAGAGGTTTCCATATGTAGTTCCAATGGGCATGATTGCAGAACACACAGAATCATCTTTAAAAAATAACTCATTTTGGGGTTTGAACCCGCAAAAGCCCCTAAATACACCACTGATTTCTTATTAGAAGGGACAAGGTCTTCTTCAACTGCAGTTACAGAATTCGGTCAAATAATCATACGTAGAGTAAATCTCAGAAATTTATCAGCTTCTTCACCGGTGCTACAATTAAATAAAGTCAGCAGAAGCCCAGCTGTTTTTATCCGGTGCCAGGGCAAAATCTGGGTCTGTCAAGTCAAGCAGACAGAGGGGCACTACAGTAGAAATCGTTGACGATGGTGGTCGTGGGGTGGCACAGGAATAGAATCAGGACACGATAGCTTGAAGAGTACAGTTTTCAGTCGTCAGTGACAAGCTGCAGAAGGGCAAACAGAGAGGTGAAACTGACAGACAGCATACAAGGACGAGTGACTGGCGGATACCTTTTTGGAGTTTATTCCAAACAGCGGCGTAGCATTTTAAGGACCGAGATAGAGAACGATTATGCGAGGAGTCTGTAGAATGGCTGGATACATGGCAAATGGAAATTTTGAAGGGGACCTGCAGGTAATAAATACAATTTGCACTGGATATTCAGATAGACTTTTAGCAAATGAATGTGCAGCTTTTAGCCGATGAAGTCCTTCAGCAGCGCGTCATTAGTTGCCAAACGACTGAACTTGGATTCTCCATGCTAGGGCATCTTGCGTCTTCGACCTTCTATCCACAAGTCAAACTCGAGCCATTAATTTAACTCTTAAATAAATCGCTTAAACATTTTTATACATATATTAAGCACATGTTTTTAACGCAAGCGCAGAACACATAAGAACATTTACATTTTCCACGTTCGCTTCTCAGTGAACAATTCTAAACGACCTTCTTCTTAAACCACCGTCCTAAGCTTCGACTAAAACAAGTCCACTTCCGTTTACTACTTCCGTCACTTGGCGGCTGACGATTTTAAATACTGTAGCGCGTTAACTTTCATTATTATTAAGTTTTACCAAAGTAAAACTCTAATATCTTTGGTTTTACTACATAACTACAGTTATATGAAAGTTTTTACAGTGGTTTTATAATAAAATTCACTTTGGCATTACAAACAAAATAACGTTATTCTATTAGAAGATGGTAATTGATTTACCGTTATAAAACATTTTGCAGAGATAATTACACATATAATCAGCGGCGCCCGCAGGATTTTTTCTTGTACGCACAGAAATTCAGAAATTTTCGATGGAGGGGCGAACAGGGAAAAATGTTCGTTAGGTCGCCGAAAAAACTGATGACCTTTTTTTTTTTTAGTCATCAACCTATAATTTTCCAAAAACATACCTTTTCTATCCGCCGAAAAAACTGATGACTTTTTTTTTTTTAGTCATCAACCTATAATTTTCCAAAAACATACCTTTTCTATCCGCCGAAAAAACTGATGACCTTTTTTTTAGTCGTCAATCTATAATTTTCCAAAAACATACCTTTTGGGTCATCGCGCTGTACGCAGTACTACGCACTTACCTATGTGCGTACGTCTTCGGGCGCCGCTGCTGTACGCAATTGCGTAAGTGCGTACGCCTGCGGGCGCCGCTGCATATAATTTCCAATCGAATCACGTATGATTTTGCGATGATTGTGTAAAACTTGCATAATTGGAAATGCGTCAATAAAAATAATATAAAACAATTCTTATAGGCTTTTGGTCTTGTGATCTACGTTAAATAATATTGACGTCTAGTTGCTGTAAAAAATATTTAGTAAGGAGTTTCGTAATGGGGTGGGGCAGTTGCACAATGGATAACACGCTGGCGTAGAGTGCGAGAGATAGCGAGTTCGAGTCCTTGTTGGGTGGACATGCTTTGTAGGCTGCTATTATATAGCGTCGTGTAATAAAAGCTGTCAGTAGTTAAGTTTAATTAAGATTAGGCCTACTGCATAACTTGTGAATGTAAAGTGCAGTGCGTCTTGCAGGCGCTTCATTAAAGAAAAGATTATTATTATTATTTCATTATTATTATTTTTAAATATTTTACTGTGTTAATAATTATTACGCTGAAGCACTGGTAAATTTATGCGCTATAATACCGAGAAGGCGTGAGTACTTATTAGAATGTCTATGGTCCGATAGGTTGATAATAAATAATTCATTTAAAGGATTGAATATAAAGCGCTGCAAGTTGCCAAGTTGTTTGTTTTGAAACAGTCAGACTTATTTGTCGACTTACATTTAAATTAGTACAATTAATTTTATTTGCCTTTTTCCGCATCTCAGGTCAACAAATATCTTCTGCAGTGTTATGTACGCGTAAAGTTGTACAGACGTTGTTGTCCATAGCAACGGTTTCTACGGTATTTATTAAGCGCTATGATATCTTAATAGTAAAATTAGACGCGCCAATTGCATCGTCTAGGAAACTGATTTTACGACCGTGGGAATTGTGTACAGTTGCAGTTTCTTATATAGTTGTTAGTCCGGAATTGGCCAGTTATTTGCATCCATTCGCCCCTTGCATCTAGCCAAAATTGAGATATATAGAATTGGGCTTTCCATATAAGGACCCCTATGGGGCCAAGATGAATCCCATATAGGGCTTAATTACAGTATCGGGGACCGAAGCATATGCAATATCTTTATACAGCTCCCTTTCAGGATACCTACTCAGAGGTACTCTTTACCCAGATCAAGCGAAAAAAATCAGTCTTCAACAGTTGGTGAAACTTAGGAACAGTTTTGAGGGTGACGTATGGTCAAGGGAAGCCTATTCCAGGTTGTTGGACCAATTATAGACAACGAATGGCTTTGCATTGTTGCAGAGCAGACAAATTGGGACGATTAAGTCGCCGTAAATCAGCGAAAAAATTATTTGTGCCTGACTGCAGTGTTACTTCCTGCTGTAGACTCGTTGAGAACGTGTCAACAATGTGTGATGGCCGAACTCTCTAGCGAAGGTAATCTCTACGCGTATAATCCACCGATCTCGCTTTGGTCTCTCATTGAATCTCAACTGCCAAGCCATGAAGTGGAAGAAGTCAAGACGCTTCTTGGCGAGTCGCTTGTAGAGCAGAGCAAAGAACTCCAGCAAGAGGTACACATTTATATGAAATTCGTTGTCAGCAATATGTGAGGTTTAGATAAACGTCCGGATCAAGTAGCAATACTAATAATTTCAGTTCAAGATTTTCCCTCATCTCTAGTCATTCATTATTGGGACAAAAAAATTATCATCCAGTGTTTTGTTTGGATGCTCCTGATCATCATAGTAAAGTATCTTTATCGTTATGTGATCATTAATATCATTATCCCATTTTCATATTGCATGTTCGTACCAGTTTAAATGATAATTATCATCAAACATTTATTAAGCCTGTAGTTGTCCACTTATTTTTTACCAGTTTCATCATAACTGTATTGTGTCTATATATATATCGTATTGTATCTATCAAATTATATTGCGCCTCTCAAAGTGCGCACTAACCATCGGTCCACTGCATTTTCCATCAGTATCTTCTTCTTCTTTCCCTTCAGGCTAGGATTATTCCCTCTGGCGAGGGGTCAGCCACTCGGATCCTTCTCCTCCACTTGTCTCTGTTTCCGGTGTCTTCTTTCTTCAATTTGAGCAGCTTCAGGTCTTGTTGTATCACATCCTCCCATCTTTTCTTCTGTCGTCCCCGACTGCGTCGACCATATACCTCCGCTTGCATGATTCTTTTGACACAGCTACCCTCCTCTTTTCTCATTACGTGTCCATACCACCGCAGCCTGGTCTCCCGTGCTTTGTCAGTGATGCATGCCACACCGACCTTTTTCCTGATGTCTTCACTTCGTTTCATGTCCTTCAATGATATTCCAAGCATCCATCGCAGCATTCTCATCTCTGTTCTTTCCAGCAAACTCTCGTCCCTTTTCGTTAATGCCCAGGCCTCTGCTCCATATAGCATTACTGGCCTTATCATCGTTTTGTAGATTTTTCCCTTGAGGTGAGTCGGCATTTTCCATCTGTATCATGCTTGTTAACTACATGTTCGGATCACAATCATTGTCATCTTCGTCATTGTCATCATAGCAACCGTCACCACAGCTGCCACCACCATCACCACCGCCACGTTGTGTGATTTTCTGTTTTCTTTCCGACCAGATTGAGGTTCTGCTCGACATCTGGAGGGACTGTCGTCATGAGACGGAACAACAGGAGTCGACTCTCATGTACACCCGACTTCCGGAACCTCCGGAAGCTCGCGACCGTCTGAAGTCTGAGATAAAGTTCTTCATAGAGAGCATACGAGAGAAGGCAAAGAGAAGTGGAGGGTACGAATAATATAAAACTATTATTTTGATTGTTTTGAACATTTTATGCCAGGTGCTGACACTTAATTCTGATAGGACACAAATAACGTAACTTTCTTGGACGCCGTAGAAATACGATTACGATAATCTGTTCTAGATGCTTCTTTTGTGTATGTCGCATCAAAGGATTTTCAGGATGACACCACAAAGTGTATTTTCGTATGAGACTGAAAGAGATGCAATGAGAGATATCACACTGTGATTCGTTGATTGGAAAGGTATGTGTGATCATATTATGATCATGTTGCTGTATAGAAGACTTCTTTGACAATGATATTCAGTTATTTTGCTCAACTTCCGATTTAATTTGTATGTTTAATTACCATTTATTACATCTATGTAATATCTTTGGGGCACGGTGGTGCAGTGGTGGCATCGTTGCCTTGAAGCCGGAAGGTTCGAAGTTCGAATCCACCTCAAGTCGCCGCGTAGGGACCTTGGGCAAGTCCTTCACTCGCAATTGCTCAGCGCTTCGGCGTAAAAACTTTGTTGTGCAGTTGGGAGCGCCTCTGAGTAGGTTGCTTGAAGAGGTGCTATAACAAGTGCACATGCATACAAACAAGTATCTTCGTGTATTGGTGACTCTAAATATCATTCAGGTGCAAGGTTACATGATGAACACGATTGCTCTCATAAGAAAGGGGTTTTTGGTGCTATTTCTATGTAAAATTCTTCTACTGTAACAGTATTTTATGCTGTTTGTCCCATTGTGCATTTTCCAAGTTGTGTAATAAACAGGACACTTACTTACTTACTTAGATAGGAAATTGAGATTTTTTGGAATGTTGTAGTGATCCAGACAGAATATTGTCAAGGCAGAACTCACTGGTCCTGGATTATGTTTTGGAGAAGCAAGCTAATGAAGGCAAGTTCTGTTTCTTGAACATCTTCCTAAATCATCATTGACCATTATACACATCATCTCTATCATGCCAGTGATTATTTTTTGATATCTTCATAATGTTAACTCTGATTTATATCTTCACTTCCTTCACTTTTGCCATACCCTAACCTTCATTGCTAATCAAATGCTTAATAGTATGTTTTTACATTGTTTTTCTTTACTTTACACTGATTTACCTTAGCTTGCATTGTCTTATCGTATTTTACCTTTACCTTTGGGTGGTTGTGATTTAACTCGTCTCTCGATTATTCAGGTAATTCGTCGAAAGCCAGTTCCTGTGTTCGTCCGATGTCTGCCGTATCAAATGGTCGTGAGACTCCAGCTTTCAGGGAACCACTGAAGACCAGCAGGTACGACTGTCCAGTGCGTCCACATGCCAATGCCTCTGCCTACACGTCGTATCTGGTTTCATCAAGGACTCATCTTGCCATGCAGTGTGCACAGATATGAGCCTTTCCTTAGATGTATTGTATGGTATTGGCTGGCTGGCTGGCTGACTGACTGACTGGCTGGCTGGCTGGCTGGCTGACTCACTCACTCACTCACTCACTCACTCACTCACTCACTCACTGATATGAAAGATAATGTTCTGAGACTGTTTACCAAATTATAGTTAAACAGCTGCAGCCTTGTCTATACTCTTTTGAATTAGAGTCTTGATTTGCATGGAGAAACGAATTTAAATAATATTGCTTCTAAGCTCAGTCTGGAAGAAGCAGCCTATGACGCTTATCTATCATAGGCGGCGTCTTCCGGACTGACCTTCTGGATGTTGACCTTCTGGATTCAGGTTTGGTTTTGGAGCACCATCTGTTGTTGCCTTGTGTTGTTGCTGATTACAATTACCGTACGTGTTTTAGAAGTGGAAGGACTTCAGCCGTCGATGATATGCTGGGCAGAAATGTAACGTTTGAAAAGATGGAAGCAGTTACAGAACACTTGAGGTTAGTCTGCCACAAGCTATGCGTGATCATGCAGTCTAAGAAATTGTTGAAATTATGCATTTTTAATGTAAGAGAGATTTGTTTATTTTTGCATGTCTTCAAGACAGACAGAGTTTCTTTAACTCTTTTACGATGAGTAGCAATGGTTTCCCCTAACATTTGTTTACATGTTCGCCATTAGAGGGTTAATGGTCAGGGTGTGGAGCGGGGTTGGGGCAGGGTGGTCCTGGTTACCCTCTGTCTAGGTTCAAGGTTTCAGGTGAATAGTTGCAAAAATGAAACCAAGGTGTGAAATTGGGGTATGCTTTGTCAGTGAAATTTACGTTTCTCGCCCCTACACAGTACCCAGGCTGAGGGGGAAATGGCCAACCCCTCCACTGCATGGTCCTGGTGGCCCTCTATCTAAGCGCATGGTTTCTGGTCAGTAGAGCTGTGCGAAACTGTGGGCGTGCATTTTGGGCAGATATACATGTATGCTATAATATATAACTGGTACATTCTCCTCTATAGATATAGAAGATTATTGATATGATTTTTCTGTCTTGTAGGGAAGTCTTGCAGGAAGAAGTGAATTCTCTCCTTCAGGATATAGAATTCCTACAGGTGAATGACACTGTCGGCAATTCTGAACAATACGTTCTTCAATTTATTCTATACAAATTTACTATCCTCTGCAGTAACAAGAAGACTTGGAAGAGTTCAAACTTAGGAAATCAGATAGTAAAAGTTAGGCCTACAGATTTTAAGTACGTTTCATCAGAATGCTTCATTTCCAAAGCAATATTTAAAGCTTTAAATTTCTGAGCAATGATAAATTCTTCATTATTTGAAATGTTTAAAAATAACATTTAAATCTGAATATTTTTTAAGGTACAATGCAATAGATGACCTCACCTTATTTTACATTGGCTGACCTCACCTTATTTTACATTGGCTGACCTCACCTGATTTTACCTTGGCTGACCTCACCTTATTTTACATTGGCTGACCTCACCTGATTTTACCTTGGCTGACCTCACCTTATTTTACATTGGCTGACCTCACCTGATTTTACCTTGGCTGACCTCACCTTATTTTACATTGGCTGACCTCACCTGATTTTACCTTGGCTGACCTCACCTTATTTTACATTGGCTGACCTCACCTTATTTTACATTGGCTGACCTCACCTGATTTTACCTTGGCTAACCTCACCTTATTTTACTTTGGCTGGCCTCACCTTATTTTGTCTAATCTGAGACTATCTTAACCTGGTAATGTAATGTAATGTAAATCTTTGAGAATACATGGTACATGCTTTGATTAAACTTCAGGGTTGTCTTGATGCTGAAATGAATACGAGATCCTCGCTAACCAGCCGTGAACCTACGCTAACAGGTGTGGTAAAGCTAGTGTTATTTTAAATGTTAAGCTTTAACATGGTAAAGCTAGTGTTATTTTAAATGTTAAGCTTTAACGTGGTAAAGCTAGTGTTATTTTAAATGTTAAGCTTTAACGTGGTAAAGCTAGTGTTATTTTAAATGTTAAGCTTTAACATGGTAAAGCTAGTGTTATTTTAAATGTTAAGCTTTAACGTGGTAAAGCTAGTGTAATTTTAAATCTTAAGCTTTAACATGGTAAAGCTAGTGTTAGTTTAAATGTTAAACTTTAACATGGATGATTTAAGCATAAACCGCAGCTGTGGCAATGTTAATGATAATTTGAACTTGTATACCCGTTAGTACAATATATCTTCAAGCTAATTTTAAAATGTGACATTTCAGCAAGATTACCATAAAATGATGAATTACTTTTTAACTTGCTAAAAATTTACACATCAAATTGACAGGTTAAATATTAATATGCTAAAATATAACATCTTAAAAATTAGCGTGTTTAACATGTGATGGATCTGGTTTTGTGTTTAACATGTGATGGATCTGGTTTTTAGATCTTCGAGAACAGCGCAACCAGCTGGAAAGGGAATTGCTGTCATCACCTCCATCCAGCGTTCCATCAGCGTCAAGGAAGAACTCATTGCCAGACAATCGTCTGAGGGAGTCTCACGTCAGGTTAAGCGTCTAGTTTCCAGATTTTCTTTCTCCGCCTCCTTTTGATTTGTTGCAAATTCCTTTTTTATATTTCTATGTTAATTTAAAGTTTATCAGGTAACGATTAATAATAGAAATTAATCTATATTATAAGGCAGAAATTCCATATGTTTGTTTGTTTGTACGCTTTTGACAGAATTGACTCTCCCCTGCAGAATAGGCTCGAAAATGAAACAGCGTCGGTTTAAAAAAATTCTTGAAATCGATTCTTACCCAAATTATAAGGTCATCGCAACTATTTTCAGGTTTTAATTCAGTTCAAAACAAAAGCTATTAGCATTTTAAGACAGATTTCATCAGTAATTGACCACACTAGCGCGTAAGTCAAGAGTCTACACCGCATGACGTCATACCCGCACAGTAATAATTTTCGTAGCGCCCCGTAGGGGTGGGTCAAGTTTGGCTTTTTGGGGAAGCAAGGTGGGGTGGAGGGTTGGCGAAAACCCGAAATTTAGCAGTCAACGATGGACACCAGAGTGGAGTAGTGTTTAAAACCCTAAATTTCACTTTAGAACTCGAGTTATTAGCGTTTTAAGACAGATTTAATCGCTAACGCTTTGGTAAGCAGTATCGAGCTTTAGTAAAGGAGTCCACAGCCCGAATGACGTCATACAAGCCCAGTAATAATTTCCGTAGCGTCCCGCAGGGGCGGGTTACGTTTGGCTTTTTGAGGAAGCGGGGTGGGCTAGAGGGTTGGCGAAAACCCTAAATTTAGCGGTCAACGTTGGGTACCACAGTGGAGTAGTGTTTAAAAACCATAAATTTCCCGGGCAACGCCGGGTTACACATCTAGTATAAGATAAGATTAGAATATTTTCTAATTGATAAATTGCTGAAACGTTCATCATCCATACCGCTGATCAAAAGTCAGATATTTTAAAATCATACACACCATCGTAATGTAATTTCAAATCCACTGTAAGAATATTCTTCACGATGACCAACTATTTGCTATTCATGTGCCACTTCTTTTTAACTTCCACTTTTTAAATGATTTTACAGGAAGCGACAGGAAAAGCCAGCAGCCGTTTCGTCCGATTTAGTAGCATCAGAAGCGAAACGATTGTCCGTTGAATCGGCCATTTCTCTCCAGACACTAACGCTCAACGTCACAGAGTCCTCCTCCCCATCCTCCATCTCCTCCTCAAACAATACTCAACCCCACCGATCACTTTCAAAACCACGTCCCACACGCCCGATGAAAGGTCCCCTCGTTGCCACACCCACGTCCGATATGTCGCCCTCCATGGGTGCGTTACTCCAGGCTGCTCTGCCAACCCACATTGCGATCAGGACCGGTTCTCTTCCGCCCAGCACAAAGCTAGTGAAGGTCGGATCCATACCAGCCAAATCATGCGTCACCACGCCCGACAGAGTTAGGGTCGTTCAGCCAAATCTGCTTCCAAAATCGACGACGACGACGTCGAAGCTAAATCAAACGCAAGTCCACAGACCTGGGTCGGCGCAGAGATTTCGTAACATGGTGCTTGAATGTCGCGATGAAAAGTAACTGTTCAGCAAAGACTTGAGTTGCGGTGTTCCCTGGCAGCTGTATTCATTGGACCCCTAATGCTCATCCATATATTACGCACGCAAAAATCGTATTTTCAACCCCCTCTGTTGCAATTCGTAGATGTTTGGAGCCCTCTCTCCCCCTATTCGAATGCACAAATAAACTCCTCTACCCTCACTTACAAAAGCTAATTAACTAAAGTCTTCTATTTAGTATCTAGTTTACCGTAGGCTACTATTTATTTTTTTTAAATATCTTTGCTAACTAAAATTTCTTAACTGTTATGGCTTACTGTTTAGATCTAAATAGAATTTGATTATAATGCAATAAAATGCCATCAGATGACTATATTATGAGAATACAGGGTAATAATAGATATTCTAATGTTGATGTCGTAACTAGAAATTTATTTTGCGTATGTACATTTTGTCTAGACCCCTTTTCCGCCGTGTGCACAACTCCTCTTAGGTAACCTACTGCGGGAACCAATGAATATGGTTGTTTTGGGGCGGCTGCTTTTGTTTTTATGACAATCTGCGTGTTCGCACATGTATGCTGCTTGCAACGTAGGAAGTTTCTTTAACCAGAGAAAACTTTGTTGATATGTGTTTTGCAGAAGATTCTAATTTTAAATTCCGTATAGTTTTTGATTTTCCGCAGTATTATTTGATAAATTGCTTTATTGTAGTGCAGTGCATATTGTCGTGTTTGTGAAAAAAAGTTAGAGTTGAAACTTTACATTCAGATGCACATTAATTTTAGAGTCTTAGATTTATTTTATCTCATTTATGTATTGAGACAGAAGTACAACTTAACGATGCTTAACCTTATTTAAAGTCTTTGTCTGTTTTATGGATTTAAATAGAAGTGAAAACTTAATGAATGTTTAACCTTACTTACCCTCTACATTAATTTAATTTTAAAGTCTTATATTGACTTTATCTGTTTAATGGATTGAAAAAGAATTGGAAACTTGATTACCATTTAAACCTTAAATTCAAATAATTTTTAACTTCATTTCAGAGTCTTAGATTGACTTTTATCTGTTTTATGGATTCAAACTTAATGAGCATTAAAACCCTGCATTCAGATGCACGTTAATTTCTTGAAGCCTTGTACATTCAAATAAGCATTAATTTAATTTTTTTGAGTCTTAGATTGTCTTTATTCGTTTTTTGGATTGAAACAGAACTGAAAACTTAATGAGCATTAAAAACCTTAAAATCAGATACACGTTAATTTCTTAAAGCCTTGCATTCAAATAAGCATTAACTTCATTTTTCAGTCTTATATTGGCTATCTGTTTTACATTCAAGTTATCACTAATTTCATTTTAGAGTCTTAGATTGACTTTTTGTGTTTTATAGATTGAAACACAAGTGAAAGTTTAAAATCTTTTACAGTAGGCTATGTCGTTCTTTATTCTCTAGATAAATGTAGTGCTTGTTTGTGCTGTAGGTGAAACTTTTATGCATGATTTGTTGAATTTTATCCGGTTTCGTTAATATAGCCATGAATTTGGCTGTGAGTAGTATTATCTTGTTCTTTGGCAGGACTTTAACTTCATGTGGACCAGGGGTTATTTTAAGGAAATTTCTCAACTGCACATAATTGACAGAATCAGCGGCGGCGCCAGGATTTCAGTTTGTTTTTTTGGGGGGGGGTTAAAGGGGGTTAATCGTCAATTTTTTAAAAATTTTACATGGGGGAAAAATGGATGACCTTTTTTAGGGGGGTTTAGCCCCTTAGCCCGCCTCCCCAGCGCCGCCACTAAACGTCCGGTTAGAAATTTGAGGCATTACCGGACATGTGAGGCGCGGTGGTATAGTGGTGGCGTCATTGCCTTGAAGCCGGAAGGTTCGAGGTTCGAATCCACCTCGCCGAGTAAGGACCTTGGGCAAGTTCTTCGCTCACAATTGCTCAGCGCTTCGGCGTGAAACTCCGATGCAGTGTCCGCTCTGCATTCGGGAGCGCCTCTGAGTAGAGAGAGCTTGAAGGGGCGCTATAACAAGTGCACATACAAACAAACAAACAAACAAACAAACATGGCTGAGTCCGGTAAATAATTATTGCTAGCAACAAGTGTTGGATACTTGGAGGGTAGTTTCTTATTGGGGCCATAAAAGACGTCTATTTGAGATTTTCCAATTACATTGCCGTTTTTCTAGCTCCTCAAATGCAGTCAGCCTGAGATACGTGGTAGGTATACACGTTGAGACAGATAGATTAGATGATGTTGCTTACTTTGACTGGCTACATAAGTATACAACTGGAGATAAGCCATGCAGCCATTCAACTGTACAAGTTATCCGATATTTCGACGTTATTATCATCTGGGAAGACAGAACTCACAGAAGTACCAGAGTGTGACCCAGCAGCATGCGTTAGCTCATCTGCAATGCCATATGACTATGGTATGGATAAAAAAGAACTCAGAGAAAAATCTTTGGAAATTAGACCGGTGCAAACCACCAACACTTTACGTCATTTTCGACGAAACGGCCGTCACTACGTAAGCTGTACAGCTTGCTGTAAGTTTCAAGATTTGGTGAAAAGACTTTCAGTAAAATGTCAGGTGCCACCTATTGCTATGGAGTGTGGAGTAATTTTTCGAAAAGAAACGGTACGGAAGCACTTGCAGCAGCCTTATCATTCTCAAAGCTTGAAGGCTCATCGTATGACAACCTTATCTCCGGTAGACGCTGTGAAAATGTCTGATATGGGAAGATCAATCTCAAAGGTCAATGAGAAACTGGCAGAGAAAGTCGGCAGTCTTTTCGTACACGCATATGGAGATGCAAAGAAATTAACTCTGAGTGCATTTTCATTTCCTGCAAGAGTTGTTATCAGTACTATGGCATCTGCTTTCTCATGGAATTGCGGTAAAATGACAACTGAGCAAGATTGGAACTTACAGTACTTGACGCCAGCATCTCACAAAGAATTTTTGCAATGCATTGTACAAAGTCACCAAGAAATTCTTGCGAAAAAGCTGACCAATGATGTATTGGCATTATCCATACGATGCGATGGAACCGTAGACAGAACGCAAATTGATAAAATTTACGTTATGGCGAAAGTGGTCAGAGGGGTTGGTTCAGAGGAACAATACTTCTTAGGTGCCAGCGAACCTCGTTGCCGAGGCGCTAAGGGGATTCTCGAAGCTCTGGAAGAAGCATGCATTAACACAGTTGGAGAATCTGCTGCAAAGCATATACTAAGACACGCGTCCTCTTTGGTGACGGATGGAGCGTCTATCAATACAGGTGAGAGGTCTGGCTTATGGACTCTATTTCGAGCCAAAATGAGGGATCATCAATCAACATCTGTTCCTTTGTTAACAATCTGGTGTGCAGTTCACCGTTCGAATTTGGCTTGGAAATCTACCAGCAACTCTGTCAGTGAGATTGGTCATATATTTCAGAATCTGGTAGCCCTGTCCACATATTTTCACACATCAGGTCTCAGATCAAGGGAACTTCGGGAAGTCGCAGATCTTAACAACTCTCACCTCGTTGCGCTTCCTAAGCTTTTTGAGGTTAGGTGGTCTGAGTTTTCATACGCATTAGTAAATTCGGTTCTGGTATCATGGTTTTCGCTTGTTCTTTATATGCGGCAATCCAAAGATAAAGCTTCAAGTGGTTTTTTGGCATTTCTTCTAGATGAGGATAAACTCGTACTCCTGTCATTTTTGGCTGATGTTCTCACTGTCTTCAGCAGATACCAGAAACTGCTGCAAGGAGATGGCATCACTATTCTCGACATTGAAAAGACAACTAAGTCGGTAAAAGCACGGCTGTTAGCTTTAACAGAAGATGACTTACCAGGAGGGTGGACTAAGGCTCTGAAGAAGGAACTTGTGTTACAGCCAGATGGCGTAACAAAGATCCTGAAAGGAATTGAGCTAATGAGGACAAAGAAACGCCGCAAAGAACACCACCAATATGTTTCCGATTGCAGGGATGTCAATGCTGTTTGTAGAGAAGTGGTTGCCTCGCTAGTCGAGTTCCTTGACCAACGCTTTGATGTGGATGCTCAACTGATGCGTACTGCGAAGTCCTTTGCCACTCTACAATCTTCAGCAAATTTGGAAGGAGTTCACAGCATGCTCTGTCCTGATCTCGCTTTGTCCGAGCTATCTCTTGAGTTTTGGGAGTTGCTTGAAATGGACAATATTGAAGCTCTTAGACAGATGACACTGGCACAAAAAGTTCGCTTTCTTGCATCATCTGACTCATACAGAAGTGTGACAACGGTCTTGGCCCGTCTTCTGGCTGCTAAACCTCACAGCGCAGACGTTGAACGTCTTATCAGCACAAGCTCCGCTTTAAAATCTACCGGCAGAAGCAGTATGTCGGTCAACTCCGAAAATGAATACTTGTACATTTATCACAACATGCCGCCATTGATAGAATGGGATCCTAGGGCGTCCGTGCTTCTGTGGCTGCAAAAGCGAGTCCGTAGAATGAGGGACACGCCAAAAGCATCAAAACAACGTTGGTTTAAGGGAATATTTACACTTTCTGCAAGCGAACAGGCAGAATGCGATTACTCTTTTAGTCAAGATATCACCTCTGATGTTGCAAAACCAAAAGCATTTTGATCTCTAAAGTAAGTGTACGTGACCCGCCAAGGCTCGTTATGCGAGGAATAGCTGAATTGGGGAAATTTTGATACGGTCTAGGATTATTTGCGATCCTTCATGTTTATATGCTTTAATTCATGTCTATTGTTTAAAATGGTTGAAGTTGTAAACACAACAGCAGAGAAGCCCTGTGCTCCGCCTGGCTTTCGTTTTTAACTAATTATTTTGTTACAAACTGTGAATCTTGCATTTGATTTCGTTTCGCTAAGCGTTATTTGACTTGCATCAGACAGCTTGTTTGAATATGCCATGTCTTTATCTAGGCCTATAGACTTGTTTACTTGTATTTTATGTCAATAGAGTTGTCGGTAGAAATTTAAAGTTAAATTCACGGCAAAAATGTCTTATAATCTTGTTTGTTGCAATAATAGTTTAATTAAAATATATTAGCTGCTTATATTGTTTATGCGATTGTATGTAAAAAAGTAACTGCACAAAACCTGATTTTCAACTGCACAAATTGGTTTTCCAACTACACACTTTGTGTCTAGATGCGTGTTAAAATAACCCCTGATGTGGACTGTGATTGGCATGTGTGATATCACGGGAAAGTGACCATCAGTTCTTGTTGCACATGTTGTGATAATGGAGTGATTAAGTTGGTCTTTAGGTGTGTGTTAACAGTTTTTGATACATTGCATTGTAACTGGATTCTTAATATTTGTCTTATTTCTGTATTCGACTTAAGACGTGATTTTAGTTTTCCAAAAGATGCAGCACTGTTAATATTTGAATTTTGTTTGCTGCAATAGATAGACTTTTCCAAACTTAAAACCATTTTACAGAATCGTGGGTTTTTAGACAAGACCAGGTGTGAAACCAAGGAGGGGAACCACAAATCTGCCTTTCACAGTACAGGTACATTCAGTGCGAGAATTGTAAAAAAAATAACTTGGGGGTCAGACTTTGATCCATGTATATTTTGGGTGTGCAATGAAGACTTAACTGTGGGGTCAGAAGAAAGACTTGGTGATTGAACCCCAGCAAATTCTCACCATGGGTGCATTCCTCAACTTTGGGAGATTGTGAAAGGGAATGATACATAAGATGTTTGGGCTTAGCTCTCTCTCAGAACCTTAGAAAGGTTTTAGCAACTGTATTCTTGAAAATATTTTATCGTTTGTACAAAATTCATTTGACATGTGAACTAAAAGTGTGCAAGGATACATAATTATGTTTGGGCTTAGCTCTCTCTCAGAACCTTAGAAAGGTTTTACCAACTGTATTCTTGAAAATATTTTATCGTTTGTACGAAATTCATTTGACATGTGAACTAAAAGTGTGCAAGGAAAGGTAAACTAGACATCCTGTTGCAGCACTGAATTACTCAGCGACTACTGATATAATTATCATGGATGTCAGTTGCCACACTGTGTGATTGAAAATTGCCATAATAAACAAACTGATCGCTCAAACAGCATCTTTGCCTGAGTGAAGCTGTAATCGTAATTGTAAACTCAAATTTTTTACTGCACTGCTCTGAAGTTTAGGTGCAGAGAACTGCTTATTCATGAGTGCTGCGTCAATTCAAAGGGGGTTGTTCAGAGAGACTCCAGTTCGGTTGCCAGAGACCAGAGAGAGGAAATAGTCGGAGGAAATACTATAGGTTCCGTTGAGGACGAGAATGCTTGGAAGGCAAAGGATTCCATGGATTACGTATTAAGGAATTCTTGTAGCCAAAGAACGATTTTCCAGTCTTTATAACTTGGGTATAAACTCATTGGTTGATATCTTATGAGTAGTCTCACGACTCAGTCAAATGATAAATATCGTTATATATTATAGATGCTGAAGAATAGAGTAGTATTTTGAATTTTTACTTATCAGATAGAATGTGTTGGCACATTATATTTAGACTGTGATGTTTTGTGCTTAATGGTGTCTTGTATGGTAATTCGTGGTAACATTACATTACATGAACTACACGGTGTTCTTGTGGTTTAGTTCTTGGACTTTATTTTAACCAGCAGACAATATTTCCAGATTTCTCTTCCACCTTACAATGAGAACATGTCATTGACTGCACCACGCTGTTGACAGGATGGTCAGACAGTAAAGGAGAGAACTGGTCACTAGCAGTCATGCAATCAAGCTTCCATTCTATTCAAACACCTTTCTGTGCTACTATATTCAACAACTAAAGAGTCTAATTATAAAATAAAGTATATTTCTGACAAAACTGAACAACACAAGAGATTGTTACAAAGACCATATATCGGTTAGCATCATGATGAATAACAACTTATTTGATGCGACTTGAAACGGATTCTGCTACGATTCATTTCAACAACAAAATTCATATTCGAATCAGCCTGCAAATATGAATGAGAAAAGTTGTTTCAGTGAATAAAGATTCTGGACAAAAAGGATTACCATACAAGTCCTCTGTCAACAATACAATACAAGTAAATGAATACTATTGTTGTGCCACTTACACCTGGAATGACCAAAATACGTTTATATAGTCAGTGTGTCAATGCAAACCAAACACGCCATTCAATCATTTACAGCAGTCCATTCTGCAAGAGGTACTCTATAAATGTTTAGATACAATACGATTTGTATATAGCCTCACTTAAATCCATGGTTGCTCGCAGATATTTCTGCAAGAGGGTCAAAACACAACGGTCAACGGCTAAATGTTTCTAAGTCTTAATTTCTCGCTTTGTGTATCATGAGTGCATCAGTGCAAAAAAACTTTGTTAACATTCTCTGTGGTGCCAATTAAGTATTCCATTTTAGTCAATTAAACTCATCACAAACTCAATGTTATCTAAGAACCAAAAAGTGGTATTTAGAAACTAGGTTTCTATTTTCCCAAGTGGCAAGTAAACCCTCTTGCCCCAAAGTGCAGGCACCCATGCTTCAAACTACATACCCAAAGGCACTCTCACTCCAGCATTAGTCTTAATCTTAGCCTTAATCCCAATGCATCCAGCATCAGTGGCACCATTCAGTTGGCATGCAGACTCCGGACTATCCTTCGTATGCCTGCTTCTACGGCTCAGTCCAGAACCTATGCTATGTAATGACTAACTGCTTGCAATCGTCTCTCTCTTCAGCTCCGGCTCAAGCTTCTAAGTTTGTCCCTTCCACAGTCTTGCAAGTGCCTGCATTGTTCGAAAGTCATTTCACTGGTTCTTTGGCGCGACTGACAAGTTTTTTTCTTGAAGTAGCACTTTATAAATGTTAAATAGTGATAAAAAAGTTGTTTTCTATGCTTCCTATGATTACACTGTAGTGTTGTAGTGTGTTTCATTCAGAGAACATATACATATATATATATATTTCGCGTCTGCAAAATGACTACCACGTCATGCACGACGTCGCAACTAAGCAAAGCCCTAAAAAGCAGCTCTTCATAAAATCAGATCAACAGCAAGTTCTCTACGCACCATAATACTAAAACAGAACAATAAAGCTTAACGTCCGAATACACGATAAATACACACGTACGTGCAACAACACGACTTCTGCAAAAATAACTGACAGCATGACATTCAAAACATTCAGCACCTCGGATTTCTCAACGATTATCAATGTTTTTTGGCAAACATAATTTGAACGTCTTGGAGTCAAATGGGAATGTACTGCTACAGCTTTCTGCATGAAGAACAGATAGAAGTAGAATTATAATGCGATTCACAGCATTCTGTTTGTGACAAAGGGGCTCAAAACCTGTAACATGTCGTTTCTGATGTTTTTTTCCAGTCACATGCTTACGGAATGAAAATATCTTTTTTCTAACTAAAGTTAAACTTGTTTGATTCTTTCATTAGTTTAGAGATTCGTGTTATCAAAGCCACCAATGGAAAATTCTGCAAATTTTTGATGGGCAATAAAGGAATATAATCTGAATCATAAGATGCAAACGGCATAAAAATCAGGTTTACTACTTCGCAACTTATGGCGAATTCCTACCCATCTGCTGAATTTAAGAAAATTCTACATTCTTGTCTCCTCTCACTTATTTCGGCTTCTATCGAATATCAAGGAAGCGACAGGTTTCAAGCCCCACCGTCGCATTTTGGTCAAACTGTGCAGTCCTTACTCTCTTTGGGTAACATCATTTCAGTAAGAAATCAACAACCATGTCACAACGTTCTGAAATGAAATTCCAGCGTACTGAACACGTGGCGTGAGGCACATTTAGAGGTTCTTGAAGACAAAGTCGTAGTTCGGAGGTTCCTTCGGGATCGGTGGCGGTGTCTCCGGAATGTTGATTCCTTCGGTGTCAAGAAGTCGGAGTTTGATTTCCATGCTCAGCAGCGTCTCAAGGTCGCGCTTCGTCTCGTCGCTCGTCATCTACGTTTAGAACAATTGACAGTGAAATAAAAGAAATTTAATTGCATCTAAAACTTTTAAAATGCTGCCACTTAGACGTCTTCTTGACCATGCGATATAGAAATCAGCATCATTTTGAATTCAACACATAATTAATGTATTGTAAAACATTTATTTTAATACATTTTTAAAATTTATTCGCTAGTAATTTGATAAAGCGTCCCTTCAAGGTTATCTACTCAGGAGCGCTCCCAGTCCAACCCCGGTCGAATAAGAACAATTATAACGTAATTGCCGAGCGCCCACATATAACGACTAGACCAAACATTTAAGCTGATGGCGCTGACCAATTGTAATGAAGGACTCGCTCAAGGTCCGAACACAGAAACCGTTCTCAGAAGAGGCTTCAACCTGCACTCTAATTTTGAATTGCAACACAAAAGATCAGCTGGGAAAAAAACTAAAGGTCAACTTAAACACTAAATCCCTCCTTATAACTTCACAACAGTGGGGCATAGAGATGTAGTGGGTATGTTCGTTGCCTTGCAGCCGGAGGGTTGCAGGTTTGAATCCATCTCTAGTCGCCGCGTAGGGACCTTGGGCAAGTCCTCACTCGCAATTGCTCAGCGCTTCGGTGTGAAACTCTGATGCAGTGTCCGTGCTGTAGTTGGGAGTGCCTCTGAGTAAAGAGCTTGAAGGGGTGCTATAACAAGTGCACATACAAACAAACAGTATTCCAGGTCAGCTAGTCACATAGTGAAACGACAACATGTCATTTGTCAAACAATACATGGTGCAGTGGAAGATTCTGCTTCTGCTCCTACCACTTTTCCAAGGAGAGCGTTTATTCCGTCCAACCAAATGCTGAAGGTCTCTTCCTTGTCCGTTATGAAGTTGAGAGGTTCGTTGATTTGCGGTTCCTCCGGTTGCAGCGTGAACGCCCAACTCGAGTTCACCTTAGCACAGAATTAAAAGTCTATACAACCACAAGATTGCAATTTGTGAAGATCTATGCCTTGAGTAGAAAATACTCATAGGCATTCCAGACATAACACGATAATATAGTTTTCGGACAACGTGGCACCACAGAGGAGTGTCAAAGTGAAGCAAGTACATTTGTAAATGGCTTTTTTAAAGGAATTTCTAGAACTGCACAACCCCTTCTTTCCCTTCCCATCCTCTATGGGAAATAACCCCAAATCGGAAGACAATTTTTACTATTTTTAACTGAAGCACCTCTACAACTGCAAAAATTCATCTAGAATTGCACCACATTCTGTGTAGAACTGCATGCTAAAAAAAGACTTTTTTTCCTATTTTTAACTACCTGACAAAGATGCACTCTGGAGCAAAAACATATGAAATAAACATTTAATACACAGAATCACTTAATGGACAAGCAAACAAACCAAACAGTTAACAGCAACAGAGACTGCCAACTATAATTCATTTATTTATTTATTTTATTTATTACTAATTTATTTATTACTATTGAGAACTGGGGCGTATACACATTGACCGGTAGCAAACTGTTTTACCTTTTTCTTATCCTTGATGTGCGGACACTCTTTTCCAACCAACAGTTCTTTGATGTCGACTACGGCCACTAGAAGATCAAAAATAACCAACATCATCAATTGTAACCGGAATTAAAATTGCAATTTATATAGCGACACTTCAAAACACACATAAGAAGCGCTCTGATCCCGAAACCAAGCAATAGTCGAGTGTAATGGTTATGAAGCACTCACGGATACAAGGCAGGGAAAATTCAGTAACCATGGAAACACAGTCTCTCCCATTTATATACAGAAACTACACTTCACTATTATTCAACAAATATCTGATAAATTTTAAAAGTTCTATCTAATGACCAAAACCGAAGCATTGCATCACAGTCTTCTCCCTCGCCATCTCATCTTCCCATCAACAGCATTCAATGCAGTCGATAAAATATAATTATTTTTTAGCGCCTGAGGTATATATGATTCCTCAGGCTCTAAAAACAATGCTAAAAGCTTTGTTGTTCTTTAGTTAGCGGTCAACCTCATCAGTAATTATTATTATAATTATTAAAATTAAAATTATTATTATCATTATTATTTTATTATCATTATAATTATGCATGAGTAGGTATTAATGCAAGAGAAACGCTTACATCAAACGCCTACATGCACCTTGCATGGTAGCAATTTTGTAATTTAAGCTTATTATTATTGAATACTATTATTTCTGTCATTGACATTATAATTATTATCATTATTATTATTATTACTTATTAACTTACACTTGTTTGGAAGCTGTTCGATGGACAGCACAGCATTCTCCTCACAGTCTCCGTAATGAAAGACTTTGTGGTTCGGCGACAGACGACAGAAGAAGTGCTTGTCTAAAATACAATACATCAGCACATCAACAACAGCAATTCAATGACACCAGCCGACACAAAGGCAACGAGATTTCATAGAAATCTCTTTACAACCATAACAGTCATTCAATTATGCCCTCAGACAGAAAGGAGAAAAGATTTGCCAGAACTTGATTTTTCAACGACATGCAATGCTGAGACGTGGTTTACACATGATAGAAATTCTTGTCGATTCAGTAAACAAGTTCACAGACCGCAACCAGGAACATTCTACAGTTATGTAGCAATGAATATAAACCACTTTCCAGATCACGCAGTGTCCCCAGTCTATCGGTGCAGAGAGTAACATGTGTCAAAGTTCACCAGAAAGAAACGTTCGAAGCTCATGTGAACACCGGCTTCAGAAGCTCACATGCAAAGAAAAACGTGAGACAATCATGTTAACATATACATGTTCCAAGTTGAAGGAGAATGGAGCACATGATTTTCCATTACCTTGTCTTCGAGCGACCTTCAGCGTAAACTGCGTTCCCTCCATCAAGTAGTTCAGACGCTGCTTCTTTATCAGCTCTATTATCTCTGGCGTGATCTGTTCTCGCAGTTCGCTAAAAGAATTCCAAATGCAAAACTGCATATACAAGAATCATCACCATGAAAAAATGAAGAAATTCAGAAGAAATTCAGTACTAACCATAAAATTATTAATACCATTAATATCATATTTAAATCTATGTAACAAAACAAACTGTTGGAACACATAATTCTGTTTATAATTTCATATTTTTGAAAAATTTATTTATATCTCGCATAAAATTTGTTATATCGCCTCTTCAAAGCTATCAACTCAGAGATGCCCCAACTACAGCTCGGACACTGCATCAGAGTTTCACAGCGAAGTGCACAAGCAATCGTGGATGAACGACTTGCTCACGGTCCACAAACGCGGCGACATGAGGCAGATTCGAACCTGGAACCCTCCGGCTTCAAAGCACCGAACCCTCCACTACACCACCGCGCCCCACATGGTCAGCATGAGAAGATAGGAAAAAACAAAAGAATTACACAATTGGCTTTGCCTGTGACTCCCATTCTTCTTTCAATTGCCTGTCCTTCTGCCAGAGCGCAACGATTTCCTGGTAAGTAAGATGCGACAGTTTTGTCCGGAAGTTGTCAAACGTGAGCGGCATCGTAGTGAGTGCTCGCGATATCTGCTCCCTGACGACAGCGAACACCTTAAGAGAGAGAAAGAAACATTCAGTGACAACTCAAGATTTCGTGATGTCGCTCCAAATGGTGAAAAAGGAAAATATTTAAATAGACAACAAATAGAACTAACAGTTGTATATATTCCGGTGCTCTGCAAGAATATTATCCATTTAGTAACATTCTTCACTTAAAAACACCTCTTAAAGATTGCTCATCCACTAAAGGCCTCTTTCATAACCAACTGGCCTTCTAAGCAATGCACACGATAGTGTTTAGCATGCTGGACTGCCGATCAAGAGGTCACGGGTTGAAATCCCAAGCAGGGCAGAAATTAAAAATGGATCAAGGCTTCTGGTCACTGATGTCCCGCCTCCAGCCAACTACCAGTAAGCTATAATGAGTATCGTATCGTGCTGACCAAAGATGAGATGGCAACGAAAAAGGCTGGTCACATGCTGTGGCCAACAGAACTGAACAAAACACTTCATAACCCATGGTCGCCTTGGTGTCAAGGCCCGCTCCTCCCCCTTCTATAATCAATCTCAATGTACCATCACCGATGTCCTGTACAGAAACTAATGAATGGCGCAATAGAAGAGCTCTCCTACTCAACAATCCAGATCTTTAAAAAATCAATTCACGCAAGAGAAATGAGACTTCTTCCAGGTAAAAGAAAAAGAGTAAAAAATGACTGGCGCCGATCGTTCGCTGTCTCCTCACTCGATTCACCAACCTTGGTGAAATCGGCGGACGTGGCTTTCATCTCCTTCCACGTTTTGTTCAGCAGTTGAATGCACGTGCAGTAGAACTCCTCGAACGCATGGTCATGCGTGAAGAACAACGGATAGTACGTCTGGCCGTCATCAGCAGCTACAACGCACGCAACAAAGCACATGCGAGATTCTTGTTAAGGCGCTATATAAATGGTCATATACAACCATACATACATACATGTAAATCAGTGTAGTTTAGAACTTTAAAAGGCGCTATATAAAGGCTCAGAAACATACACATAACACAGAAACTCCGCCACTAGTTGATCTCTGCCATTGCCAGTCACAAGCCTGGATAAAGGAGGAGGGCAACACTAATCATTTTTGATATGGCAGTGTCGTTAAACATGTAACAAGCTACACATTACACATACTGTAACTCTTTTGGGCTGTAAAGGAGCTACATGAATACATAACATATTCAATATAATATAATAATATATAAACACAGGGGCGGGTACAGAAATTTTCGAAGGGAGGGGCAAAAATTTTCGGTCTTGGGTCTAAAAAATCTGATGACTTTTTTAGTCATTTGATCGAAATGTCAGAAAAGGATACATTTTGTCCGCCAAAATAGTTGACCTTTTTTTAGTCATACGCTACTTTTTCTCCCTTTCTCTCTCTCTTCTCTGTCACCTTTCCAACTGCATTGTACGAACCTCATGGAGGGGCCTACAAACCTGATGGTGGGGCCACGCCGCCACATCCATATCCCCGCCAGAATAGCTGGTTAGAAATGTGCAAATATATAAATGGGGGGCCATGGCCCAATTTGCCACCCCTCCCGGATCTGCCGCTGTATAGACATAAAGCATCATACAAGTAGCTTGCTACTGACGATGCTATATAAATTGTCGTAAATACAATACAATACAATGCAATGCCATATAAATACATCCGCGTTCTTGGGATTTGTTAATGAAATGCACCTTACTCCAGCATCTGGCTGAATGTGCTACACCGTAACACAACATACAATAAGGACGTAGATCAAAAAATCAGTTCAGTCATAGAAATCCCATTATTTCATGGTCTCATTATAATACAGTTCTTGTTATGTCTGCTACCGACATCACTGCAATCAATTTCTCGAGTATTAAAACCCGAACACGCGTGAAACATCCTTTAAAAGACTGGACAACCTTGCTTCTTTCCAGCTGTACTGATGGACCCAGGTTGTGTCCTGCACCAAACTACTACAAACAACCCAATTCACCGACTACCTCTTTTGTCCCCATGCTCAAGACCGTATAATTCTACGTCTGCACTAGTAAGCATCTGCCAGAATGTTAAAACACTTTCAATTTTTTAAAATCAGAAACATAAAAGGGCGATTAGCAATTGACTAACAAAGAAGATAATTGATTACTTAATAGCAATTTACTTAATAGCAATTTACTTAATAGCAATTTACTTAATAGTAATTTATCTAATAGCAATTTACTTAGTAGCAATTTACTTAAAAGCATTTTACTTAATAGTAATTTACTTAATAGTAATTTACTTAATAGTAATTTACTTAATAGCAATTTACTTAATAGCAATTTAGTACCAAATCGAAGAATGCAGAACTTACGACTCTCTCCAATTTTGAGAATATCACACATCATGTTCGTGAGTTCTATGCTGGCAAGAGCAAATGGCAAGTCGTGATTGTCACCACGGCATGAATTCTCCAAGACAACCTTAGAACAATAAGACACCATTCTAATACACAAGGATGACAAGAAATCAGAAGTATACAAGAACTTCTTTAAAACAAGCAGTTATGAAAAACCAGTCAAAATAGAGCATGGCTCAAAACTTCAGTCCACGGTCTTGGACGTATTTCAATTGCACCGACCTAATTTAATTGCCATGTTGGCTCCACCTGTGTGTGTGTGTGTGTGTGTGTGTGTGTGTGTGTGTGTGTGTGTGTGTGTGTGTGTGTGTGTGTGTGTGTGTGTCAATGAGGACTCGTCCAGCTTACCGTGCATTGTCTGCTAACTAAACTTATGTAATTTTTTCGTTCGTAATGACACTTAACATCAAGTGGACTAGCGCAGAGAGCGCCTCTGAGTATGTTTCTTGATAGAAGCGCTATATAAATTCTCAAAATAAATCAATCAAGTACCTTCGTGTAATTTTCGCTGTGGTTCTTTGCAAAGTACATCATGCACGAGAGCGCAAGCATCCCAGGCGGCACTCGCACAAAATCCTCGGCCGGATTCATCTGGTTCTGAAACAACGATGCAAACATCTCCGCTTAGCTATACAGATTTTTTGGTAACTTCTATTTAACGTTCACAGACCGTAAGCAGTTCAGAGAGAAACGAAAGGTCATTGGAAACGTTGTAATGATAAAGAGATAAGACTGAATCTGCCATTTTGTATACTGACCCAAGGTTTGAATTCTTTGACTGCATACCATTCTCATTCATTCATTCTATGCAATTCCCCTTCAAGAAATCTACTCAGGAGCGCTTCCAGCCCATCGACACCGCAAAAGAAAAAAGACTTGATTTATGAAATGAAGTTTGATTGGTCAGATGTAATAAATGCAGCTTTGAACCTTGGGATGTGTATGCCACCATCATGGAGGCCGTACCACATATCTAAGGCTCAAGTGTTTTGAATATATTCTCTTGATGGACGGAACAACCACTTGCAGCCATGTGAGCTCATGGTACTAAGCGTTGCCTCTTCATAGCAGATTATCTAAACACACAAGAACGCATGCTTAAATTGCTTAAGCTTTATACCCATGCTGTACCTGGAACCAAGCTGAACACTTTAACAACAAATCTGCATTAGCTTCCCTGGCACTTTTAGTGAGTACATGCTCGTCATTGAGCAACCTAGGGACTGCTCATCTCTGACAGATGCAACCCTGTCAAGGCTTTCTTGAAGTGGTGCTATATATAAATCTAAAATTAAGCTTACTAAGTGTCGTCCGATTATCAAGATAATTTCAAACCTGGAATCCGAGTTTCTTGAACTCATTGAGATGACTCTGTCGTTTCTGGTTGGAACTCGACTCTGGGTCCGTGTCAAACGCGATCTGCCGCAACTCTTGAACGTTCGACTGAACATTCTGAAATGTTTTCAAACAACAAACATCGTGAAATCTCAAGATATCTAAGCGCAAAGTATTCTGCTTGGAATTTAGAGGCATTTGATTAAGTTCAGACACATAAAAATAATGATTTAATAGTGCAAAAAATGTAAAATCAGCAAAAACTTTCAATCATGTGATGTATTTTGAAACCAATATGGCGCCGCTCACAGCAATGACCATTCACTAGCGCTTCCAGTGCGAGTACCTCAACGAAAGAAATAGGCTTTGAGGAGAGACAGAGATGTAGGAACAGATCTATAGAAATGGAAACACATAAAGGTTAGGGTGGCGGTCCTCACCGAAATCAGCATTAAGTCGGATATTACACACCAGAGATATTTAGGGAAATAGTATATTTGTGATTTTTTATTTTTGTGCAGAATTTAATAAAAAAAATAATTTTTTAAAAATTTAAATTTTAAACACAAGTTTTAGAGCTATTTTATTTTAAAGTCATCAGATTTTTCGGTGACAAAGACGAAATTTTTCCCTGCCCCAAGACCCAAAATTTTGGCCACCCTTCATAAATTTCTGTATCTGCCCTTGGCTGATGCCTTCTGCTTTAGACGCCCGTGCTATAGAAATTACTAATTTAATAATAATAAAAATAAAATACTAGCCAGGGCTGTGTTTAAGGTTCCTCGAGTGTCGGTGCAAGGCGTTACCGCAGGGGCATAGGCCCTAGTGTCGTTCGAGCGGCTGTTGGTTTGCCAAAAGCTACGGCCACGTGTAAATAAGTATATATCATAAAGAAATTTATATCTTAAATAGGGCTTTCATGGTAGCCACACTTTTAATTAATGTTTTCTTACATTTACTGCTTTTACAAAATGTTTAGGCCTAAGTAACACTGAGACTCGCTGCACTCGTATAGGCCTAAGACATTTGGCCAGTAGCAACAAAACTCTCGGCTCAGGTCTCGGGGCATTCGGTGCACCGCACCGAATGGACCTATGTTAAACACGGCCCTGATACTAGCTAACAATGAAAGAATGAAGAAATGACTAAACTGTCTTTTCTACCTGTTCGTTGACATCGGCCGAAGTGTTGCGCTTCTCGTTCAAAAGATTGAACATAAGATTCTGGAGGATGTAGAGCTGGTGAGCCATGTCCGCACTCAAGTTACCTTTGCGAACAATGTTCTGAAAGGGCACCAGACAAAAGTGTCAGCCAGTTACGCTATACATGCAATGTACAGAAATATATGTTTGTAAACCTGTCATCACATAAATTAAAGGGGGTAATTGTCCGGGGGTAATTGTCCGGGGGTAATTGTCCTAGAACCAAATTAAATATACACGTACACATATAAACCTATCTATAAATAGATAGTCCAGCTGTTCCCAACCCATGGCCCAAGGGCCATAAGTGTCCCGCGTGGCCTACAAAAATGGCTCGCAGCATCTCAATGAATAAAGAAAAATACATGTAAAAATTGACAATTTGGACATTATAGAATATATAATAATTTCTTTTCCATTACAAATTATTTTATTTGGACGTTAATAAATTGCATCAAACTTTATTTTTTGATTCAATTATAACAATTTTACACGCCAATAATTAATTAAAGTTTAGCCTTGTGGTCCCCTAATGTCCTTCAAGTAAGAAAAAGTAGCCCTTGTGTCCTCCAACTTAGAAAAGTGGCCAGACAGTCAATAAAGGTTGGAAACCACTGAGATAGCCAATACTGTCAAATCTGCATAAGCATAATAAAATGCTATATAAATATGTAATTAAATATCTATGTCCGTGTCTACTGCCTCAAAAACCAAGAGGTATGGTATACAGGCATAAAAAATTAATTATATCTGCACTGTTCTGTTAGTTTGTGAGCATCAATTCAATAAATGTCTGAATGAAGAAAGCGTTTTATTGTAACTCACGTCAAGGATGTGATTTCGCATACTTTTCGACTGAAGATTCTCAGCAATTTTCTAAAGACATAAACCACATCAGTGCTCGTCATTTTCAAGAACGCCAAATATGTTTGATATCTCTAAATATTAGTCGATTCAGACATGGTACAAACGCAACATTGCAATTTATAGGAAACCAATAGATTTGTGCATTTATAAGGGTTCACCGATTGATTGATTTCGAGTGCCGTGTTACCCATCATGCAAATCAACGATTTGTAGGGCAATCAATGATTTGTAGGGCAATCAATGATTTGTAGAGCAATCAATGATTTGTAGGGCAATCAATGATTTGCAGGGCAATCAATGATTTGTAGGGCAATCAATGATTTGCAGGGCAATCAATGATTTGTAGGGCAATCCAATTAAAACTACTGAAGATCATTGAGATAACGCTTACAGAAGAGACCAAAAAAATTCAAAACAGGACAATTACCTGGCATAAAGAAATTTAATTTTCAACGGTGCAAATAGAATCACCGAATATTTTTATTGGCAATCTCAAGTAATTTTCTATCTGTAATAGCATCTTTCAAACTGATGATATGTTACAAGAATGAGTATGGTAAATCAAATCACCAAAGCAACACATGGTAGTGCACGTAGTACAGTATATATATTTCACAGATAAAATGCAATATTTACACAGTAGTTTTTCAACATGAGACAGTGTATAAATTTTACAAATACAACAGCACATCAAGGTTGATTAACAGAGAACTCTGCTAGCAAGTAATTATCTGAGAAGTGCTGACCTTTCGTTTATCTGGGTCAGCTCTCTGGAAAAGAGCGTTGATGAGAGCAATAGCGTTCTTCTGCACTTCTTCATTTGGACTAAATGTCAACAACAGATCCGGTGATCAAATCAATATTAGCTAAAACCGACTCGACAATAAAGCAGGCCAGATCACCATCTCACTAGCAAATATGTCAATCAAACAATCAATCAACCAAGGACTCAATCAATGAGAATTTACAGAGTCCCTTTTCATTGATTGCACACCACAATGTGGTTACTCCTACTTACTTACTTAAATGTGAATCTAGTCATTCATTCGTTCATTCTGTGACCCAGTCACTCAGTACATTTATATAGCACCTTATCTTTCTAAATTACGTACAGAGACAAGACAATATAGAACCTTACATTTCAAGATATATGTATACACAGGCAGGAAAGCTCTGACCAGTGCCGGCGCTAGCACCCCCCGTACCCCCCAGCCGGGGGGGGCCCCGAGTTTGAAAGGGGCCCCCAAATTTAGCTGGTCATTATGCCTATTCGTGACTGTACAGATCCGGTCTGGTGCCTGCCTCAACTAACCATATGTCACTGCCATAGCAGATCTAATGCAAATATCATACTGATTTTGGGCGTAAGTATAAAACCATGTAAACTAACTCAGGCAATTTCATCCACTTTCTCAAACACAACGTTTATAAATTGTAACTTATTCTAATTGCTAATTGGATGAGGCCTCAAAATAAAACCTGCGTGAGGCCCAAACATTAAAGCCTGTGTAGGGTCCCAGATGTCCTTGTTATGTGTCTGATCTCAAGTTTGCAATGGGCCTCAAATGTAGCTGGTAATTATACCTTTCATGACTGTTCATTCATGAAACCACGCACCGAATTATGTTTTAACGCAAAGCATACAAAATAATATTACGCAAACCAATAGAGCATTGTCCTTCAACCAAAGAGGGGACTTGGAGGTGGGGGGTATGGACAGGGGCACGGCCCCACAATTTGTGGCTGGGACGGAATCCTTGTTACCCCAATATTTAAGAAATATTTCATAAGTATCATCCACTGACCATCAATAATGATCAATTTTGTTAAGATGACAGCCTATATATGCTACCATTACAGTTGGCAAATCGGACAAATTTAAACAATGGAGAGGGGACACTCTGAAGTCCTAAACCACGACTAAAAGCATTGAAAAATGAGCAATTTTTGTAAAGATGACAGCTTAAAATTCTACCATTACAGCATGAAAATTCCAAAAAAATTAACAATTGAGAGGGGACATTTATTGAAGTCTTACTTTTTAGCACTTATATTATGAGAAATTTTGCTAAGATGAGAGCTCAAGGTAAGGTATGGGGGCCTCAAGTTTTTTTCGGGGGGGCCTCCGGGACCCTAGCGCCGGCACTGGCTCTGACTCTTAAACGTATCATTTCAACTAAATTGTAATATTTAAACAGTCAGGGCAGCATGGTATGTAAGTCTCTTTGGTCGAGCACTAAGTGTGCAATCCAACGTTTGCAGGTTCAATCCTGCTCAGTGGACTACAACGAGGAATTGGGAGATGCGTCTCATTTGCTGGCCTAGCTAGACATGACGCAGTCATGGACAGAAAGCATTAGCAACTTAATTTTCTTAGCCTCGGCATATGAGTGTGGCGGGTGGCCAGTCCTCTCCGTCACCATCTCATCTTCCCACTGACAATGTATGGCCAGCACACACATCAGACTTTACTAGGGGCGTACAATCGTACATGGAGCAGAAATATATATTTTTTAATTCTGCCCTACAAAGATTTGAACCCTTAAACTCTCAACTGACCATTCAGCCCGCTAACCACTGTAGTATCGAGAACCCCATAATAAAAATAATAAAAAAAGTCGCAACCTTTGTAGGTGCGGAATGAGACTGGAGGCCGAGACTTCTCGTTCAACAATGCTGTTGTACTTGCCAGAACTAAAACAATGGCGAACAAAGGAGAACACACGATGGTTAATAATTAAGATAATTTAAGTACGCTCAGCAGGGCAATCTGAGAAACATTACACAAGAAACACATCTAAAAACGACACTAACTCTGACAAGCTGAGAGTGCGAAATAAACGCAAAAAGTGTCTGATTAGCACTGATAACTTTAAATCAGTTTAGAGTAAGAAAATGACCTTAAATTTATCATGAAAAAGCCAAACCAGTCAAGAGAACAACTACCCTACATTAGACCAGTCCGTGAATACTGACTGAAACGGTGTTCCCTAAAATCTACTTTATTACAACAAATGCATTGCAATGTACATCTCTACTATACATTGCAGTGCGTTGCATGCTTCCAAAGTTTGTTTGTTTGTATGCGCACTTGTTATAGCGCCCCTTCCAGCTCTCAACCGCTACTCAGAGGCGCTCCCGACTACAGTGCGGACACTGCATCGAAGTTTCACGCCGAAGCGCTGAGCAATTGCGAGTGAAGGACTTGCCCAAGGTCCCTACGCGGCGACTTGAGGTGGATTCGAACCTCGAACCTTCCGGCTTCAAGGCAACGACGCCACCACTACACCACCGCGCCCCGGTGAATGCAATGCAACGTCCAATGCAATGCCTTTGTCTTGAACAGACAATACAGTCCAATGACAATACAGTCTAATCACTCACCTGTGAAGGACAATGGATTCCAGGATCTCAAGCGCTGACTGAAGTGTTGTGACATCAACGATTTTCGAATTGTTAATGCAGTTGGCCACCTGAAAATGCAGCAAAAGAAACAAAATTCAAATCAAGTTAGGGGCCAAGGTAGCACAATGGATAACACGCAGGTGTAGAGAGCGAGAGGTAACGTAACGTGTTCATGCCCTGTAGGGCGGACATGCTTTGTAGGCTGCTATTAGCGCCGTGTATTGCAGGCTGTCTGTTCTGTTAGTAGTTAAGTTTGATGTTAATTAAGATCACTGCATAACTTGTACATGTAAAGCGCAGAGCGTTAGCAGGCGTTTAACTAAAGAAAAATAATAATTATTTATTATTATTATTAGACAATGTAAATAAAGGCATGGAATGAGCTGAGTGAAGACTCAGTTTCGGTGGAGGCACTCCTCAACTTCAAGGACAAGTTTGGACAGATGGAATATAAAGCCACTGTATCAGTGGTGGTTCTTATACAGATTTCTAGTCTTCTGAAACACCGTAAACCCTGTTACGATGTTATGTTCGCAACAGTTCAACTGTTTAAAATAGTTCATCAACAGGTCTGTCAAAACACTGCAGAAACACTGCAAGTCAGTCATATAATCATTATAAATTTTGACCACCCAGATAATCATCATGCTGATTGTGCCACGTTCCGTCTAATGGCCAGTACCGTGCATAAGTATTCTAGTCTCATCCACCTCTGTCTACTGATTTCACTCTCCTTGTTCCACTTCCTTTCACAATGTTACAATTATCGTCCTTCATTCTTCAACGGACTTGCGACAAAATCTCCTTTTTCGTTCGATGCCTCTATATCCTTAACTAAGGCCATCAGATTTCTTCATGGCTCTGTATTGGTGTAGCAAGTCTCATGTTTTTCAGAAGAGATGTCATATAAATATACTGCTGCAAACAGCAATTACCAAAATCTCGAAATGGCACTCAATAACGAAGCATGTGGGGCACGGTGGTGTAGTGGTGGCATTTGGTGCCTTGCAGTCGGAGGGCTCCAGGTTCGAATACACTCTCAAGCCACCACGTAGTGACCTTGAGCAAGTTGTCCCTCGCAATTGCTCGTGCGCTTCGGCGTGAAACTCCGATGCAGAGTCCACTCACTGCAGTCGAGAGCGCCTCTGAGTAGTGAGCATTAAGGGGCGCTATAACAAGTGCACATACTAACAAACATACAAACAAACCGTGGTGATAAACTTTGGTTCGAGAACGTCCCACGAAACGATTCCGTGGTCCATCAGTTCAACGAACGCCTTCAACATGTACGCCAGCATCTCACCAAAACTAAAAATGTTCAACATCAATTGTAGAAATATTATGGCCATAACTCTAATCAATGCATTATTACAACTCTGTCTCTGATACCTTCTTCCAAACTCACGACCTCACAGCAGAACGTTGATGTGCCATCTCTGGGAGCCATGGCAACGACCGCCTTATAGTGACGTCAAAGGCTTTGAGCAATTGCGAGTGAAAGACGCGCTGAATGTCCTTGCACTGAAACTGCCAGGTTAGAGGCTCAAACCAGAACACTCCACATTACACTCCGAGGGCTCCATACTATTCTATTGGGGAAGGAGGGTTTAAACTTTAGGGTAATGGTTAACACTGAGGCACAAAGAGCACATGGATCGCTTATCACTACCCTCCCAAAGCTCCACTCAACCTTCCAATCGGCAGATGGCATTGCTAGATTGAGCAGTAAGACGTGGTGGAATGCGAACAGTCAAATTTGACTCCTAATCACTTGCAATCACCATTCAATACTGATTGTGATCATAGTTCGTTGTGCCAGATTGAAAATAAACAAAGATTATTATCAGCATAAACCATACAAAATCAGGAATCAGAGGCAAGACAAACTTCTCCGAAGTTCGAAGTTGCTGTGTGGAGTCTTCAGAACCAACAAACGATGAATTGCACACATTTACCAAACAGACCATCACCACACCACATTGTTTCAACTGCTTATAAATATACTGCAATACGGATATACACCGGGAAATGTTAGATAAGGAATATCGGCAGAAATGAACTCACAACGTTCCACTCTGGATCATTTGGATGATTTCAGTTAAGCCTTTGATGTTGATGAATTCCTGCGTGAAAGTGTCGTCCACCGACAATTCTGACAGCGTCTTCATCGCAAGACATTGATGCGCGTCGGTGCCAGCGTCCAGCGAATCTAAAATATTCTTCGCCGTCCTTGCCTGACGAGAAAAAAACATTGAAAACAAAGTAAAGGTAATTGCAAATTTATATAGCACCACGCCAACAGAAAAGCCTCAAACCCAAGCCGTAATCAGAACTTCGTGTGAGGTTAAATTGTAAGGTGCTATAAAAATGTTCACATATATATACACAATGTTTAAATTACATAATACATACATGCATACATATATGAAATACATGATATATCAATCTGCAAGACATTGCAACCTTGTAAGCCATGTGAAACCTAAAATACTTCACCCACAATAAATAAACTTCTTAACCTTTTAACAACGAGCATGTACCACAACTTATGCGATACCAATACAGCTCGTCATTAAAGGGATAATCATGACGTCACTATAAGGTGGTTGCTGCTATGACTCCCAGAGATGGCACATCAACGTGTTTCTGGTGTAAGATAGAATTATACACAGCAAAATGTTTAACCCTTTACACCGACCAAAGTGTAGTAAATGGTATGGGGAAATCCTATACTTCTGGTCGGTACGGGTTAACATGTGGAGACCAGAAGAAGTGACTTACAGGGGAGGGGGTCAGTTCCATCACAAGTCCATTCTGAATTTCACTTCGATTCTGAAAATATATAAACAGGAAACTCAGAAACATCTAAAAACGTACACTCAGAATAAATCCTGATGACAAATAGATCAAATGCAGATATTAGTCTTTCAAAAAATCATAGGGAGTCATTTTAGTTCACAACTATCATTATCATTGCAAATTATTAATAGTGATTAACTGATTAATTAATAGGCTAAAACATCTATAATCTGTTACATTTACTTCAATTTATTATAAAGGCAATGAAAAAGGCGTTCATCAAATTATTCAGCACTACAAATTCAATGCAATATAAAACCCGTTTCTTAGTTTTTCCCACTCAGGCCAGTTTCCTGAAAAAATATTAAAAAGTATGCTAAATGATTGTTATGAGGTTTTGCAGCTAGCTATTTACAATGCTCAAACAGAAAATTTTAATCTACTGACTCGTTCAGTCACAAAGATTTGCTGTTTCGATCCTTTAAACTGAAGCGCATAGTCTTCAGGATTGTTGAGTTTGTAACTGTAAGAAAACAGAAACAAATCAAAAGTTAAAAATAAACTATCTAAATCAGCGGTTCCCAACCCGTGGCCTGCGGGTCAAAAGTAAAAATTGACAATTTGGACATGATAGAATATATAATTCTTTTTATTACAAATTATTTTATTTGGACGCTAATAAATCACATCGAACATTCTATTTTGATTCAATTTATAACATTTTTATACGCCTTTAGTGAATTAAATTTTAGCCTTGTGGCCCTCTATAGTGTCCTTCAACTAAGAAAAGTGGCCCTTGTGTCCTCTACCTTAGAAAAAGTGGCCCGACAGTCAAAAAAGGTTGGGAACCACTGATCTAAATCAATGACAAGCAACTTAACATGCAAAGTACAATCAGAAAAGACTAAGTCAATACATAAATAGCAATTTAGAACTCTAAATTCCTTGTCGAGATTGTTTTTATCATGGGATTTGCAAGATGCAGGAAACTGCTGAGAGGATCGGGAGGTAGAGCATGGTGGAGTAAGGTGATAAAATCAACCTATGGGCATATCCAGCACTTAGAAAGTGGGGAGGTTGTGAAAAAATTGAAGTGATAGGAGTCTAGGTCATTATTTGGCATTTAAAACCAACTTTGCCCACAAAATAATAATACTGGGACTCTACCAGGATCCTTCTATACACAAATGAAAACTCGACAGATCTGAACAAATTGGGCAGATCATACTTTTCAGAGTGGTGTGGTTCAAACCATCCTTGTGTGAATGCCAACTGAATCAACCATTTACTTTCTACCTCTCTCTGATAATTTCAACCTCAAGATCATTGGGTAGAACAATTTATTGGCTGAATGCAAACACACGACAACACAAAACTTGTGTCTAACAAATTAACTGATTTTACAAGAATACAAAGACATCACAGTCAAAACGAGAGCGGAAGTTTTCTTACTTACTGTGTACACAAGTCTGCAACAACTGATTTGATGGGACGAGTCTACAACACAAAGACATATAGCAAAAAGTGTCTGGTGGATCCACACAATTATATCATACCTGCTTCCATCATGCACTGATTTAACTAATTTAAACACTACGGCAACATTCGCTAGATGGCCGGCTAAGTGGGTGGGTCGATTTTATGACCAGCGCGAAAATTCAAACTTAAAAACCTTTAAAAGTAGCCGTCGTTACCTATGAACAAAAACAGTCGTTACTATCGTTGAGAGGATTATTTCGTCACTTCATTGGACTAACAAATGTCACTTACAATGTCTAAAAAAGGATTTAAGACCGAAGACTTAATCGACATGCTTGAAGATGATCGGGTGACAGACGTACTACTGGGCAAACTAACAACCAGGCTGACCCCGCTAATTGAGGACATTGTCGATAAAGTCATGTCGAAATACACGGCAAACCTTGAAAAAGTCGTTGAGAAGGTGACGAAAGCAGTTCTCGCAGACGAGCTACAGGAAATAAATCATCGCCTATCCTCATTTGAAACGGAAAACTTACTTCTGCGTAACAAGGTCGATGAAATGGAAAATTTATCCAGACTGAACAACATAGTTATTCATGGCCTTGAGGAAACCACTGTGGAAAACTATCCTGGATCAGCTCAAAGCAGACCATCTGCTCATGGATCAAACCTTACAGAGGCTCTCAATCTCTGTGCCAACACTCTGGATCTTCAAGTGGACGAAAGGGACATCTCCTTTGCATTTCGGATCGCCTCCCATGGGAAAGCCAAGCACCGACCTCTGGTGATAGGCTTTTCAACAAGGCGAGTGAGGGACATGGTCTTCTCCGCCAGAAAGACCCTCCGGGAAAAGCGGACGTCTGGATCAACCGGAATCTATATAGCAGAGCACCTCACAAAGACTAACTCACAGATCTATGCCAGATCACGACTCCTTGTCAAAACTCACAAACTGAACTCAACCTGGACGATCGGTGGAAAAGTCTTCTGCAAGAAATCAGACTCTCCAACTGAAAAACCAATGAGAATCTCTTCCACAACCCAACTGGAGGGATTTGAGTAAACGACGCTATGTGCTCAACCTACTCCTCTTCTCCACAAAACTGACGAAAGCGAAATAATCTCTGATCACCATCGATCCATCCCGTATGTTACCCATAGGGGCCTATATTGCAGTATAGGCCCACGAACGAACATACTCAAAGTGGCTCTTTTCCTTTCTCTGCCTGCAGAGTTCTAATCAACTGTTCATCTACCGGTACTGTTCATCTACTGCATATTATATGAAATCAGATAAGACTCCTGTTCAAATTAAGAGTAGGCCTATCTTACAAGATTAAGCATGTAAAGATATCCTGTCAAATTATAAGCTCACTGCTAACTTACCAATTTTCTCGTAATGATGTTGCTCTTATCTAACCTATTCAATGATAGTAATATTAATTTTTTATGGCTTCTTATGGAAGATAGGATTTATTGCGTGATCTCAAAAACCGTTGTTGTGGTCCTTGTGTGACTGCTTGTCCACTAGTATTACATTCACTTTACCGTTCGAACTAAATAGTATTGCCATTAAATAATGGGTCCTATCTAGACAGAGCCTACATGGAATTATGGATGAGCGATGGCCACATTAATAAATAATGATGTAGGCCTACTTTATTTTTCTTTACTTCGTGTAACGTCTTGGCCAAAGTTTTGGCTCACAATTGGGTCTAGTCTAGTTTGATGTTTTAAGCCAGTGTTGTCATTTTGCTGATTGTCTGCGGATCTCGTTTAATGTGTTGCTTCTGATTGCTTGATGGACATTCGATTGATTGGAGGAATGACGATGACCGTCTTTCTGATTACTCAACTCTAGTTAAGTTACATTTGCTGCTTTCGTATAATGTATTTTGCGTTGGTCATTGATCGATCACCTTGACCTTGTTTCTGATTAGATAAGGTATTATTTTTTATTTTTTTATTTGTTTGAATTGGATAGTTTTTAGTGCACACTCACAACATACATGAATAATGAAGATGATATTGCCATTCCCCTCAGGATTAATTTAGACCAAAGCCAATTCTCTCCTTGCCTGGATGATACTACAGATCAATCAACAGACTACGCACCCGCTCACTCAGACAGCCCTAACATGACCTTTCAACTCTTAACTGACGAAGCGGAGAACCGCCCCCTCCTCAACTGCACAGATATAGACCCTGACTGCAACTTCTTTAATGACCTAACGTACAACACTACCTATTCCATACCACACACCCTGTCGACACATTATACCCACTCACCTACACTCCTCTCTATAATGCACTTGAACGTCCGTAGCATATTAAACAAATTAAATGAAATAAAAGACCTGTTGTCACTTTTACCTGTAACCGTGCTGGCTCTCACTGAAACCTGGTTAACGGATAACCAAACTGATTTAATTAACGTCCCAGGCTATCGGTTCATAAGTAAGTCTAGAGGCGATGGGAGGGGTGGTGGCGGTGTGGGATTCTTAATAAAGCAGGAAGCGTCCTTTGAGATCCTAACTGATATGTGGGAAGCTTCTTCCCCCCGCTCGTTCGAAGGATTATTTATCCAGTTACCACTAAACAGAGGGTCGTCGATAATAGGCGTAATATATAGACCACCTAATCAAAACTTAGATGACTTTAACACTGAAATAGAACCCATACTAAAAAAAGTATCGAAGAAATCTAAAGAATTATTCATTGTTGGAGATTTCAATGCTGACTTATTAAAGGTCAATCACCACAAACCCACAGAGGGCCTATATAACTGTATGCTGTCGCACCATTTCCTCCCAATAATAACCAAGCCATCCAGAATTACTGATCATTCCTCTACTTTAATTGATAATATTTATACCAACGCCTGGCGTAAACTCACTGGTTCCTCAATCGTAATTAGCGACATATCTGACCATCTTCCTATTCTAGCCCAGTTCGAATACGAGCTAAAGCTCTATAACAAGCCCCAGCCTCGAACCCTCAGGTTAATCACCCAGGGATCCCTATCCACCTTCCAGAACTCGGTAGCAAAAATAAACTGGTCACCAGTTTTGGTTGCCTGTCATGATCTAGATACGAATAGGGCCTATGACACCTTCCTCAGCGAATTTAAACAGGAATACGACAAAGCATTTCCTATTTGTCTAAATAAAACTAACAGAAGAAATTCCCCTAAAAACCCGTGGATGTCTCGAGGCCTACTTAACTCCTGCAAAAAGAAATCAAAATTGTACCAAAAATTTATCAAACACCCAACCCTGCATAACAAGAACATTTTTGTCTCTTATAGGAATAAATTCAAATCAATCCGACTACAGGCTGAATCAAATTATTTTGCAGCTGAATTTTGCAGGCACAGCAATAATCTCAAGGAAACGTGGAAAATTCTCAAACATTTGATTGGGAGCACAAATGGGAGCGACAGAGATATTATTTCGCTAAAAATAAATGATATATCTACCACAGACCCGTTAAAAATAGCGACGGAATTCAATAATTACTTCACAGGTATAGCCCATTCATTGGCTAAAAATATTCCAAGTTCCAACTCTACCTTTGAACAATATATGATCCCTTCGAAAGTAGATTCCTTTGGACTCACGGAAATAACGAAAGAGGAACTGTTGCAACTAAGCAATACTATTCATCCATCTCATGCTAAAGGAGTTGACGATATAGACCCTGTTATAGCCTTACCAACCTTACCGAGTATCATTCATCCATTAGTAGAGATTATTAACTGTTCTTTTAAAACTGGAATATTCCCACAATCTCTAAAATTGGCAAAGGTAGTTCCCATTTTTAAAAAAGGTCCAAGAGATGAAGTTTGCAACTATCGACCCATATCTGTTCTACCTTTCTTCTCAAAGTTTTTTGAAAAGGCCATGCAGGACCGGCTCAATAAGTACATTGCTAAGACGAACATTCTTTCAACCTCTCAACATGGCTTTCAAGCTGGCCATTCAACATTCATGCCTCTAATAAATATGCAAGATAAAATTTCAGACGCAATGGATAAAAACCAATACTCTATAGGAATTTTTCTCGACTTGGCGAAAGCGTTTGATACTATCGACCATGGTATACTGCTAAAAAAATTATCCATTTATGGGATTCGAAACACCCAACTAAAATGGTTTGAAAGTTACTTGGAAAATAGAATGCAACTAGTTAGCTGCAATGATAGTAAGTCTCCTCTAAAAGCAATTACATACGGTGTTCCACAAGGCTCTATTCTAGGCCCGCTGCTGTTTATTTTGTACATTAACGACCTACCTAATGTAGCTCCTGATCTATTCTTTTTATTGTTTGCAGACGATACTAATATTTTTAATTCTCATTCCTCAATTGAAACATTAATTAAGCATACGAACACCGATTTAGAAAACGTAGCAGAATGGTTTCGCGCAAATAAGTTAACCCTTAACCTAGATAAAACCAATTACATCATCTTTAGATCCCATAAAAAATCACTTCCATCAATATGTCCAACCCTATGTATACTTGGAACCCCTATCACTCAAGTGCAGTCATCGAAATTTTTAGGAGTCTACGTCGACCAGCACTTGTCCTGGAAAGAACACATATCCAGCATCTCGACAAAAATAGCCAAAAACCTAGGCATTCTCTCTCGCATATCCAGAATCCTCCCACCACAGATCAGAACTTCACTCTACTATACACTCATACATCCATACCTATCTTACTGCAATATTGTATGGGCCTCTGCGTATAAGTCAAATCTAACTAAACTCGTTGTCCTCCAGAAACGAGCTATACGGTTTGTGGCTAAAATCCCTTATGGAGCCCACACAAAAGCAGTATTCCTAGACTTAAAAATACTAAAACCAGATCAGATAAGGCGATTGCAAATAGGGACATTTATGTATCATTATATTCATAATCAATTACCAGTAACCTTTAGAGACTATTTTCAAATTAATACCAATGTTCAAGATCGTTGCTTGAGAAATGCTGACGTTTTTTATACTCCATTTGCCCGTACTAATACTAAGCTTACATCTATTAAATGTATCGGACCGAGAACCTGGAACAGTATTCCTCATAATATCCGGTCCCTGCTATCTTTTCAATTATTCAAACGTGAGTTTTCTGTTTATATCCAACAAGGAGAATAACTCAAATTTTCGGGGAAATGTGATTAGTTTAATATATAGGAATGTGCAATCGTGTTCGTGTATGTCACTAAATAGTGTGTACATTAATTTCTCTAACTCACTTTTCGTTTATATATGTATATATATGTATATATTTGTATAATGTATATAGTATGTGCATGTATATATATATATTATGTTGCATGTATGCTAGTTAAGATATATGCTAGTTAAGATGTTATTTTGTGTTATTCATTTCAAATTCGGCCGTACTTACATTTGTTTTTCCTAGTGCTCTCAGGTGGCCCTGGCTCGCGGGACCTTCGGCCCCTTTTGGGTCTCCTGGGTATGCCAACATGTTTGTTACTCTGATATAATTACGAAATGTTACGAATTGGTTGCCGAATAAAATGTTATGTTATGTTGTTAACATCATGCTTCCCAAGAACACAAAATTAGCAGGCAAGAGTGTAACATGTCATGGACTGGATATGTACCACCAAAATTCAGTTTAATCATTCCACAGCATAGCAATTGGTAGTCAAAGCAGTGATGCACTATATAGGGCATGTCATAGGCATATCTACCTCTTTCTTCAATTTGCATAGTCGACATACAAAAAGATTTTATGCCATCACACAGCGTCTTTGTTACTCACTATGTCCATTTCAAGCAAGTATGGCAGTTGTTACTCACTATGTCCATTTCAAGCAAGTATGGCAGTTGTTTCTCAAATGTCACACCCACTTTCTTCCGTTCTACCATTGTATCCCTCTGTGTCGTAGACATTCTCGCAGATCTGAAAATTAAAAATACCATTTCAACACTATTTACTATTTAACTAGCACCCAACACCATTTCATACACAGTAATGGGAAGCGTACAAATAAATTCTCAGGTTGTACAAACTACTGGCGGTCAACTAACTGTTCTCCTGGTGACCTTTCTGTGTAACTACATTCAAAATTTTAAGAAACTTGATAATGGTACTTTCTCAGTCAATACCATCATAGCAGAAAAGCAGAAGCTATGGATGGTTGGTGATCCGAATTTCCGGTAATTTTTAATAATTCTTGCATATATTAAGTCATTTGAACCATTTAAACCCATGTTCTTAAATGTACAGTTGTGCCATTTGACTTCACCAGTTAAAATTTGTAAGCCTGGAAGCCTCTGTTATAAAAATGGAGCCTGCCGGGAAAATAGTCATTTAACAACCGTTTATCGTATTTTAAATTTTACCCAACTAGTGTTGCCCTTTTGCAAACAGATTTAATCTCAAGGAAGTTTGCGCACTAAGTCAACCCGAAACGCTGAAAATACACAAAAGTCTGATTTCCCGAAAACAGTTTTATATTCAGATTTAAGTTGAATGTATCGCAAAACGGACCTATGATTTAGTGTTGTTAATAACACAGTTTAGAGTCTATAAATCATTAGGTTTTGTGAAAATCGATTTGGGGGATCCGGCCGAACTTCGTTTGGAGGATTTCGGGCAGCACTCGTCTCATATGACCTCGAGTAACTTCCAATAACGGCCGAGGACACGAATGTCGTTCGCACGGAAAAATTAAGAGATTTTATTGACTAGAGGTACAGTTAAATCGCCCACGAAAACATACTAAAACTACTCCTGATTATTGCATCTTTTTAGTGCACTCCTATCCGAGCAGAGCTCTGTATATTCCCACTCAGCCACCGACTAACGACCAACGCACAATATTACCAAATGCTGCAATGCAACAGTATTAGCGGAAACAATATTAGCGGAAATCGGCAGTACAGCTCTCAGCTATTATTCTTTAGAATAATAGAACTGATTTCAATATTTAAAACATCACAGACTAGCATTATTTACTTTTATATTCCACAAGGAAGTTTACGCACTAAAGCATCAACCGGTCTGCGCGAAGACGAGTGATACAAGAGACCCAGTGGTTTTATTTCGTAGCAATACAACACAAGATTTGTTTCTCTGTTAATCTGATCGCTGACAACAGCCGTCCGGTTCTATACGTATATTAATTCTTGAAAATCATAGTATTGTCTGTCTATTTTTTGCATGGTCTTATCCAGTTATCGATGAAAACTTCAATGAAAAGCGTGCTTATAACCAACTTGGTGGCACCCTCTATATGATATATAGTCCTCAGCTGCTGAGAACGTCAAATTGGTCGAGAAACGCTCTGCTGGACGTCTTCGACTAATGCATCGAAACTCGCTCGGAGTACTCGCAATGCAATCTAGATTCAAACATCGTTAATGACTGTACAACTTGTTTCCCGGGCGGATTAACCGCACTCCACGTTGCTGATGAGGCTGCTGTATGCTGGCTCAGCGCGAACTGCATACGCTAAATAAATAATCTAGATATGCGAATTCGTACACAAATACGAGACATTTGTACGTCCGTCTGTCTGTGTCCTCTGAAGAAATTGGAGGTTTCGGGTTGCCAAAAATCAAAACGAATAAGTAACATCATAAGTTTCAAATTCTAGCAGAAAATTGTCTTATTTCCGGACTATTGAATTTGGAGTAATTAAAAAAATCGGCGGCGGCGCGGAGCTCTGCCCAGAGCAAACATGGTTGTCTACCTACAGTTCTCACTGGCTGCCCAACTTCAATGTGCACTTCTTGCAAGAAGAGCATTGCCAAATTACAGTTGCACAGATTGTAGGCCTATATAATGGCCAGATGACAAGTCTTTTCCACTGCGGACCAATATTGCCACCAACAACTGTGCTAGTTGTCAGTTTTAATTTCAGTGACTTTTCTGTGTGTAGCAGTGTTTGCTGTAGATGTAATTGTAGATGTCGTTATGACAACTCTTTAACATGAGAGGCTTATGATGGGGCATTAGTAGTTAAGATTTGTCTTCTGTCATTTGATGATTTGCGTTCTTGTGAGCATTGTTTCAATTGCATACCTGTACACACTACACTGTAACCGGCTGCAGTCTGTCAACTGGATTGTTTCAATAAAGGAATATCATAAATAGGTCAAGTAACTGCAGATGTTGGAGGTGACTCCCATCTCATTTGCATCATATACAACATATAAACAACATCAGGCCAGTATTCAGGTACTTTGGTAACCTGTTAGATTTTCAAACTCCCAGCTCCTTTTTTAAAACTAAAACATTGAAACCAAACATGCAAGACGGTTACTGGACTTACTTTACAGTCAAGTTTTCTATGTGATGCAAGAACTCAGGCAAAAATAAAGCCTGTAAGATTATTTAAAAAAGCTGTAAGAATTCAGGCTCTTCTACTCCCTGTGCCCGAGCCTCTCCTCTGATCCAATTGCTGCAAGTTTCAGCTCATTTCGGATTCAGATTCTTACAATCAGCAAATTATAAAATGAACGTTCCTTCTTACACTATTCATCCATTTGTAAAAACAGGTTTTACTTCCAAATGTTGCGAATTAAACAGATTGTCCTACTAATCCAAACAAAACTGGAAAATTCACACAAGACTCTGATCAAGTATGGCTTCCAAAACAAAACTGAAAGATTCACACAACACTCTGATCAAGTATGGCTTTTGATGTTGCCATGTCAACCAAATTATCGACTTCTGCAAATGCCAGACGTATTTCTGCAATTGCAGCAGAATCGGTTCTAAGGCCACTGATGATGTCAGCGACAAGAATGTCGAGCGGATGAGTCACAGACTTTGGAACAATGCAGACAAATTGAATGACGAGACCGATGCCGACTTTAGCAAACTGAACTTGATCCACTGTCTGTTGAGCATTCTACAGAACATACGACACAATAATAATAATGATACCAGCAATTGCGAGGTTGTACTTATGCTTACATGCCTTGAATGAATGAATGTACTTAGCTTTAAAATGGCATTTTAGAAACCTTGAATTCTAATTAATTTTGCAAAGTGCAGGATGTAAAAACCAGAGAAACTTCCGGCTGACTTCATTTCAATACACTCTTCCAATCTAAGTAATCTATGCATTGATCAACTTCTCCTAACAATTGCATTCATTGTGAAAATGCCTCAGAAAATTGTCAGATTACAGGCATGGTTCTGTATACAGCTCTGCGCCACTACACTGCATGCGTAACCTAACTACGAAGTCCAGTTGAAGTTATGGTAGGTGACGGAAACCAGAAGTTAGGGTAGAGTGAACAAGTAAGGTGATGAAACGAGTTTCAAATTCAGACACTAACAACTTTGACCCTTCAACGACGAGCGCGTACTAAAATGTAAGGGAAGCAAAAGCCACTAGTCGTGAAAAGTTCAAAGAAATTAATAAACAAGCAAAAGTTGAAAGTGAAGATCAGTGAAAAGACAAAAATACCCAACAACAGCACAACGGTGTGAGGCCACTCCCATCGTCATAGAAGTTAGGGTTAGGTCATTTAGTCCGATTTGGACTAAATGGAAGTCACCTTAAAGTAGGCAGCAAAAGCATTCGTTAGATGCTGCCAAATCGAGATGAACTTCCCATCGCTGTATTCTGGTGCCCCGTTCTTTATCAGAAGAACTGCATCGGTAAAGACCTTGCAGATGGCCAAGTCTGAAAAATAATCAAACTCAAATACTTACAAGACATGTTACATGGTTAGACACCCACATACACACATTTTATATAGGGACGCCTGGGACGGGCCAATGGATTTAGATTTCTTGCTTGCGGGGACACAAAATGCACATACGCAAAATAAATATTCAATTATGACTCCAAATTAACCTACTAATAACTCTGTATTATTCTATAGTCATCGAGTGGCTTTTGATGATATTATAAGTCATTTAAAAAATTCTTTTCCAGATCTAAATAGTAAACCATAAAGTTATCAAATTTTAGCCAGTACATACGTAAAGTCATAGCTGACTTCAGCTAATTAAATTTTGCAGACAGGTGGGGTATAGATTATTTGCACAAACGCATATGGGGGTCTGAAAAACGCATGAGTTGCAACAGGGATTGACAAGAAAATACGATATTTTTGCGTAAACTATAAGTCGAAGGGCCCTTATGAGAAAGAGTATATATTTTATATTACCAATAAATATGCAATCAAATATTTCAAATCAGTGACAGTTATAAAAGATTTTCAATGTTGAGACTAAAAACACAAACACTCCTACCACTGAACACGTGAAGTTTGCGCTGAACGAAATAATCGCCGAGAAGCTGTTTTAGCATCTGACCAATGCGAAACCATTCCGGCAAAATGCTGTTCAACAGAACCTATAAAAACAGCAAAACACATCGTTCAGTCTTGATAACCAGTTCAGTCTTGATAACCAGTTTGGTTTTCAACAATGTGGGTTTTCAACAATTAGTTTCAAAGGAAGGTATTCGACTCCATCAGGAATTAATCCCGTAATGTTGAAAGTAAAACAGAAGCGTGGCAAAATCATGAGGATTCACCGGACGTGATTACATTTGTTAAGCAGGACCTGGATTCAACTCAGCAGCATTTAATCCTGTAATGACAATTTACATATTGGTATCCCAGTCACTTTCAGCACATGGTCGTTGATGCGGAGTTAAGTCGAGATAAGTAGGCAGCCCGTGACACTGCCTCAATTCTAATAGCCATGAAAAGCCCGCTGAGAAATTAAATCAACATCAGTGTCGAGTTCTCATTTTAATTAAATTAATTATTTTCACGGCTTTTGCTTCCCATCTCTTGTCTGTCCACTCAAAAACCTGCAGTATGTTGGCCTAACCAATAAACCAGAAAAGGCAGTGATCGTTTTTAAAATAAAATTGCCAATTTTATAGCTCAGTAAAACCAAGAAATCCAAGATTAAAACAGACCATGGCGACTGGTAATTTATGAAAAAGAAAATTTGGAGGAAACATGAAAGAGATGGATGAAGTCAGCAAAAAATGCTGTGGGAAATGGCAGCACCCTACAACACAGACCAGCAAGGTCCAGTATGAGTTCATGTTGTCTCCAGCGACTTCATGCAAGTAATTCACACACACAGAGGTCCAGCAACATCAATAGAAGCTTAGCTGTTAGATGGTGGACATTAATAACTTAATATCAATAACTAATTAAAAAATAATAATAGTACTGGACTAAATTTCTCATTTACTCGAGCAAGGCTGAGTGTAACTTTGCTGTAGAAACTGCGACAGTCTTTGGTGAGATCAAACGACGAAAGACTATTCAGCGCCACGTCCAGAGTAGCATCCGAAATACGGCAAAACTCGAACAATGCAACCAGCTCTACAGAAACAAAAGCCAACAACAATTCGGTCACACTGATGGTTATAACAAAAAATTGGAGTTTAGTGGTTAGTATTCAAAACAGTCTGTTGAAATCAGTTCAAAATTCCAGGTTTCATTCAAATTGCACACGAGTAGCAAGATACATGAAAATTCTGTTTCACTTGTGCCACTGCTATATTTATTATGCCTCAAGAGTACTATCAATATGCATAAGTATGTAATGTATGTATGCATGCATGCATGCATGTGGCTACAATGCCATTAATAAGCTCACAAATGCATTGTAAATGGCCATCTGACAGACAGAAACATCAACTAAAACCGAATAAAAAGACAAATTTGAATGAGGATGTACGACGTTTACATGCAAAACAGCACACAACCGAGAACGACACACTTAATCATACATCTCAAACTTACCAGGTAATTCAAGTGCGGTTGATATATTGTTAGGTCTCTGAAGGGCTCTAGCCAGCGGCTCAGGGTAGCTCTGAAAACAGTTGCAATGATGCATTACAGTGAATGTAAAAATGGCAGAAACCAAACAAAACTGGTTCAACAAATATAGATCTAACTTCTATACTCATGTATCAGGCAAACAATATTTAGCATGTATCAGGTAAAAAATAGCACTATTGCGACGAGCTGCAAAGGTCTGACAATCGCTTTAAGTGCACTCTCCGCCCGAGTTTTCTGTTTAGACAGAAAGACATTCTCGATAAGAGAGCTGCAGAGACAGAAATTCTAGATGGAAATACCAACCACTGAGAATGAACAACCGGTCAAAGACAGGACTTGTACAGCATGCGTAGCTCGAGCAATGAGACCCTTACAACGCACTAAAGTTTAACCCTAATCCCAATTCATTACCAAATAGCGTAGAGTCTGTATTGTTCTTACAATCACTAGAGACAACTGCCTGAAACTAGATTAGAAAATTATTTAATCGCCGAACTGATTTACAAAGATATAGGCTGGACTTAAAACTCACCAATCGAAGGTGACTTGAATCGCTGTTGAACAGTGGATGAACGTAAAGTGGAATCGTCCAATGCAGATGAGACAACTGTTGCAAAAGCCACTGAACATGAACGTCTAGAAACCAACAGAAATCAAATCAATCAAAACAATCCAAAACAATTTTTAAAAACCATCCACATATAACTGCTATAACATTCTCAAGCTGAGATGCGATTGAAACGTTAATTAACATGTGGACTGCGGCAGAGTTGGATCAATTGGCAACCAAAAGGCTAAGGTTCAATTCCCAACTAGAGCAGATGTCTGCTTCAATGCAGCAGAAATTTAATTCAGCTCCACTTGCACCCAAGTGAATTCTGTTGATAGGAAGTTCAGACAGTGAGGGAGAGGACTGAGCATCAGCCCCCATGTGCTGAAGTCATGAAAACTGAATGTGTCAACATTTCACACCCACGACTAAATCTCAGGGTTAGCTGTCAAACGAACATTCTTCTTCCTCTTCTAATTTCAGAATGTGCCACAGGACTAACAGCTCGAACTTGTTGTACGTCTGCATGAGAGTTCAAAGTCTGGAAATTTAAAGGCAGCACAGCTTAGTATTGCATGTCATATTAATTTTTTAACCACGATAGCTATAAAATGTTTTTATAGCAGCATTGTTTTTACCTCTGCTGAGTAGAAACGATCCCTCATATAAGTTTATTATTTATCATCATCATCATTATTTTTTAATACTACATTAGTCTATTACATTTAACTCTTGTAATGAAAGTCTGACAGCCTGGTGTACGATAAACATGTGCCATTGCATTGCAGCGCTGAAAACAATACATTAATTTTTTCAGAATATTATATCTATTACTGATTTACTTTCACACAACGTTTCATTTGTCTCAACAAGTCTGGCAGACAAACCAAATCAAATCTGGCAGCCTACACGTCAAGTCGTAGACAGTCCCGTCACGCAGATTCTTCGACTCACTTGGCATTTTGTCCTCGGAATAGACCACCGTCTCCAGCAGGCTACTCAACGCAGCCACGGCCTTTTCCTTGAGAGCGGTTTTCTGGAGACAATACTGATTCCAGTTGAGCCAGAGATTCCGACAGCTGTCAATGACCTGACATAGCCAGACCATCAACGGAGCGACGGAGTGCGACTCCGCCAGAGATTCCAGTTCCGGTTGAAGACCGCTGTGTCTACGCACGCCGAGACTTTCGCAGACGACCAGGATGAGTTCGAGAGTGAGATCGGCGTACAGCAGATTGGCCGCGCTGTTGAGATTCATGTTGAGCTGGCTGGCGTGTGAAATGATGCAACGCTGCAGGAAAATCCGAGTCAAATGCAGCGAACAATCGTTTAAGTCGGACTACAAACAACAAACATGAATATTATTACTACTATTTCTCATTATTTTGGTCGTTTGTAAAGCGCATCTCCCCGCAAATTCCTTTCAGAAGCGCTCCCAGTGCGATTGAAGAGAGAGAGAGAGAGGAAGAGAGAGAGACCATTATTTATTATGTAAATAATTTATTATGTAAATAATATTTATTAAGCACCACTACATAGTGAGCAAGCACCAACTGATGGCAGGTAGGGAGGTGATAGGTTAGACGGAGTATGGTAGCGTAGGGAAGGCTGGGCAGGCCAGGTCAGTGCATAGTAGGGTAAGGTACTCTATGGTCGGGTAGAAAAGAGGAGAAGAGCGGGAGGAGAGTAAAGTTGTCAGTAAAAGACTCGCTTTAGATACCTAAACTCTAACCATCTCAAGGGAGGAGACCTTTCGAATCAATTGATGGAAATGGTTAAAGATAGAGCACTCAACTTATGTAACGAGTTAAAGGCAATGTGCATTACTTATGCGAGGCAAGACAAATTACTGCTTTGTCTTATAAGAAGAGGCAAACGCAATGAATTTTCCTATGCAACAGGTCAAAGGCAATGCACTAGCTTATGCAGAAATAAAGGTATGGCACTTGCTTATGGAAAAAGGTGAAAAGGAGTCATGCCTATGCAAAAAATTAATACTCATGCAAAAAGGCAACGATACAGCACACAAGTATAAAAAGAGGTAACAGCAATGCATTTGTTTTAATACGAGAAGACCAAGGTACAGCACTTGTTCATGCAAAGAGGTAAAGAGATGCAATAAGTGCCCTTGCTCATGCTCCTTAATGGAAACTCCTCAACGTCCATAGATCACAACACAATACTGGCAAAATTAAATTAAAAAACACAGCCGATTAGCGGCGATTACCTTGAGTAGATGGCGACACAGTGCAATGGCGTTCTGCTCCTCGTCTTTGAACGTCTCGGCCACCCACAGCCAATGACTAATGGTCTCAAAAAAGACGAGGTTGCCATCTTTGTTCTTGAGTTCCGTCAAGATGGGCAGCCGAAGAAACATCTGCAAAGACAATACGATAAACTTGACCGAACCCATACTGCGTATTTTAAGGCAATCACCAAACCCAATTGACTGCCACATCCACTCTAGTTCAGCATAAAAAACTGCTCTACCCATTCTTTTTAATTTTGAGAGATATGCAAAGATGTGCTGAATCGCTCAAAACTGACCTAATTGATCTGAGCCAGCTTGTGCTGGGTACTCAAACTAGTCGATCCCTAAACCCAGTGCCGTTTGCATGTACCGGGTACCCCACCATTCAAAGCCATGATTTCCTGTGGATGGCCTGGCGGGATGAAATGGCCACCCTCTGGAGCTGCACCTGTTCCCTTGGTAACTCTCTGGTACATCCTATACACACTTGAAAACTGTTCTTTTTAGCCGTGCTGAAGTCAGGAGCACCTTTGAGTAGTTTCCTTGAAGAGGTGCTACATAAATACTTGAATGAATGAATGAATGAATAAGCACTTAATGCGTACAGTACGGTTAGTGAGCGGCAAGACATGTGAACTGATGCAAAACATGTGAGCTGATGCAAGACATGTGAACTGATGCAAGACATGTGAACTGATGCAAAAACATGTGAACTGATGCAAGACATGTGAACTGATGCAAGACGTGTGAACTGATGCAAGACATGTGAACTGATGCAAGACATGTGAACTGATGCAAAAACATGTGAACTGATGCAAGACATGTGAACTGATGCAAGACATGTGAACTGATGCAAAAACATGTGAACTGATGCAAAAACATGTGAACCGATGCAAGACATGTGAACTGATGCAAGACACGTGAACTGATGCAAGACATGCGAACCAATGCAAGACATGTGAACCGATGCAAGACATGTGAACTGATGCAAGACATGTGAACTGGTGCAAGACATGTGAACTGATGCTAGACATATGAACTGATGCAAGAATTCAACCAAAGTTCAAACAATTGATCTACCTTGGCAACAAGATCAACGTGTTGTTTATTTTTGGCAGCGACCAGAATCAATCTCTCGAGAGTTACGAAAGGACGCAGGAAGACGAGAAACGAAAAGTCATCCACTACCTGCAAAATAGAAACAGAATTCAGATTAAATTCACAAGAAACCTGGCAGATCAAATCAGGACTCAAGACTTATTTGTTTTGTAAGGCCCATCCTGCTGTAAGTCGTACATGAGATGCACTTGTAATGGCATGGCTATGTTATGGCGCCATAGAACTTGTCGTTGTTATTATTTTTATCATTATTATTCCAGAGTCAGTGAGTAAGTATTACTTGGTCATTGTGTAGCTACCTTTAAAATATCTCAAAACAGCATTTCATTGACCTACATTATATCATCATAAGCATCATTATCAAGATAAAGCACAAAGTTCGTAAGTGCTACTATCCAATTGAGCAGTTGGGAGTGAAGGTCATACCTAGGATGCCTAGACAGTAATTTTCTCCAACCAAAACTCTTCATGTCACAATGCAAGCATTCTAACCAACCAATCAGCTTTCTATCCCTGCATAGACACGAACCCCACACCCTGGGTCGTCAGTCCACCACACTAACAAATAAACTAATAAGTTTTCGCGAGAAAAGCAAAAAACAGATAAAATTGAAGGTAAATGCTGAAAGTCGAAGTCGAGTCGCTCACATCTGAGTCGTCGATTTGTTGCATGTCGCTCGTCATCAGTTTGCTCTGAGCGTTCAGCAATTGTTTGACGAAGTCGTTCAAATCAACGTTGAATGGACTCGGCTCAGACCCTCCGTAAAGCAGCGTCAAGACATCGATTTGCTCGTTCAGTGACAAACGAGTGTAGACTTTCAGAATCAACTGCAACCAAAAAAAGCATATGTGGCTCGTATACAAATAATATACAGCACACAAAAAATCCTAGCAATAAGTGAAAGTGTCTAATGCACAAGCCATGAGATAATGGCACACCATATCAAACTTTTAAAGTGAATTGAATAGCTACAAGCTTTTAATAAACAGGCTCCATGTTGAGTTACCATAAGCCTGGTGGTCACACCACAACATCCTTGACTAACTTGTGGGGCGCGGTGGTGTAGTGGTGGCGTCGTTGCCTTGAAGCCGGAAGGTTCGAGGTTCGAATCCACCTCGCCGCGTAAGGACCTTGGGCAAGTTCTTCACTCACAATTGCTCAGCGCTTCGGCGTGAAACTCCGATGCAGTGTCCGCTCTGCATTCGGGAGCGCCTCTGAGTAGAAGAGAGCTTGAAGGGGCGCTATAACAAGTGCACATACAAACAAACTTAAAGACTGTCCAATTTAGCAGTCGTTAAACTGAGTAGATAACCTTGAAGGGGTGCTATATATTTTAGCAGATACATACACCAGCTCCCAGAACAAGACCTCATTACAAAGTGGTTCTTTTAATGACCACTAATGACAACACAGCAGCAAGCTTTGGTGTCGTAATTTACTAATTAATCAATTATTTAATAAACTATATACAATGTGCCAACTTGAACAAAGTAATCAACAACCTACATCATCATGTCTGATGCAGGAAAACTGACCTGTTGCAACCTGTTTAAATATTCTTCACCCAGATGTAGTTTCAACGTTTTTAATGCACGCAGAAGGTTAACAACGGTGTCTGTCTTCAAAACAAGGAAGCTTTCCCAGTAGCCGACTAGACATTTCAACCACCTATGAAACATTCAGCCATTAAAACATTGTTAAAATCAGCAATTAATTATAAACATATCAAAGCAGAATTCTCATCTAAGACAGAATGAAGATTCAAAGTGAATTGGTTCCAGGTAGATAACCCACCCACCAAAAAAGCATTATGCTGTGCTGCCGATAAGGTGTGTATGCAAAGGAGCATCTTAAATAATGCTATAATTATAACACAGACGCAAATCTACTGCATGATAGGAAATTTACCCTGTTACATGCAAAGGGACCTGCAATAGAAATCACATCATACCACAACTGATAATCAGACGTCAGTCACACTAAAACTGAAAGAAACGTTATTCATTTTCTGCTTCTAATAATTACTTATCAACGTTCTTAGTCTTGTACTAAAATAAAGAATCAAACTAAACTGACGACTAACCTTGGATCTTTCATTATCTCAATGCAATCAGTTTCAATCAAATATTCAAAATGTTCTACAAACAAAAAAGAAATGCACAAGTTCATTCAAATAAAGGTCAACCAAATGTTTCAGTCCAAATGCAACAAGTCAGTCAACCAAAGTCTTTTAATGTAGCAATAATACAGGAGATGCAAGTGCTGTTGAAAAATCAAACATAACCATTTGGCCTAGCATATAATTATAACGCTTTAAAATGCACTTTGTCGAGTGACTAGATAACCAACCAGATACATAAGATTAGACGAAACAGAAGACATCCATCCCCTTTAAATTGTAAACACACCAAATGAGTTGGCATTGGAAAGAAAAAGAAAGCTGAATGTCTTGACTGTTACTTGAAATATTGGATCACTACAAAGTGAGCAACACAAAATATCTCCTGTTTCATCCAAGTATCATCACATCATCAGCTTAAAATTGCACAAAAATATTTGTAACATTAAAATCAACTAACTTCCAGTTGCTACTAGCAGAGGTCAGTTGGCTGTGACCAGAATGCCACACGATGCATCACACATTGCCAAAAACTGGCCACATAAGTTTCCAAGAGAGAAACTCATATGGCAAGAAAGCTTTACAAGACTATGCCATTTCTTCAAAGAAACATCTAAATATTTAACAGACGTTGAACCTACCTTTGCCACCCACAAAGTTCTGTTCAATCAAGACCAAGGCACGCTCAAATTCCCGCATAGGATCTTCCTTCAGCGACTCTAAACTCTGAACACACTGCGAGACACGGCTCACGCAAAGATCCGCCAAGAACTGGACGCTCTGCGCAAAACCATCCACTTCAGCTTCGCCGACGCAAGCAGCCAGACAGCCGTACGCATTCAAGATGATTCTGCGATAGCAATCAAGACGCAAAACCGGATGTATGACTAAAACACCGGACACGTCGATCGCTCCCGTTGTCTGGCAGAGATAATCCCTCACCGGTAGAAGACACTCGGAAAACGTTGCGATGATTTTATTTACACCATCCAAGCACTCAGCAAGCAGAGACTCGGCAAGTCCAGATGATTCAACATATAACAGAGGATGTTCCACGATATTCAGAGCAATGAAACGATTGAATTCGTTGTCGGTCAACGATCGAGATCCTGCCTTCCTACGATCTGGATCCACGTGCTGCGGACACAGAGAGTACGACTCAAACAGACAGTGGTTTCTGAACACCGCGACCGATCCACCAACAAAAAAGTTCGCCAGGTTCAGCACGGCGATCAGCAGCCGAGAAGAGTCGGAAATGCACGTCAACTTCGACAGGTCGACCGACAGCGCCTTCTCGAAGCATTTCCTCAGAACTTCGATGATTGCGCCCTCCTCCTTGTCAACCTCTCCCAAACTGGTCTCATCTTCCAGACCCGAAGTGGAGATGTTTCTGCTGTCTGCTTTCGTTCCGTTCACGAAGCTTTCGTCGCACATCAGAATGCGGAGTTTCTGTTGTCCATTCTGAATGGCCGTGCTCACGTCTTGCTTTCCGCCGGACATCTTCATTGAAGCGCCGGACGACTGTCTCTTCGTGCATGGTGAAACCGCTGCGGAATTACCCTCTGCACTGTCTCCCATTTCCAGCCCATCGTCTCCTGAGTTATTCCCTGCAGTCAAACAGGACATGTACTTGTTTTCAATGAGGGAAAAATACTCCAGTATTCCCGTGATGATCTGAATGTCACCAGCATCAAGAGCGCCTCCATTCAGCTCATCCAAAACCAGCTGAACAAGAAGAAGACCGACTGTTTTTCTCGTGGCATCAATGACCTGTTTCGAAAACAAATGTCAATGAATATGTATGAATGAAGCAAATTCTTTACAACACCAGTTGCACACCAATGCTCTGGTGTTACATACAAAAGTCATACATCCAAATTGATGTGTCAATTAGAATGCCTCATCCTAATTATAACCATTTTCATCTGTCTTTAAACTGTTCACAAAAGAAGATATTCATGAGAAAGAGAAACATTGCATGACTATAATTGCAGTAAATAATAAAGCCCGATAATATTAATATTAATAATGTAAACATTCAAATACGCAAACGTCTATTATAGAATATCGTGCAACTATTACATACGTCGCAGTAAGAACTACCTGCAAGAATTGCTGGATCCAATTGCCATGCTTGATAAGGTCGTAGAAAAAGGCAAAATTCCATTCTGGCAGCAGCTGGACGAAATCGGTTACAAGATCATCAGCTGGCAGGACAGCATTCAGCTTCGGAACACAAGAAATCGTTCTCCACGTGGACAAAGCAGTAAGCATCAAATTCCAGTGGTCTGCCTGTGAGCACGGCAGGTCAGAACCAAGACCATGGGTAATTTCAGCAACAGAGTAACCGACAATTTTACGCACACATTCTGCGTCATGGCCATATCTTCCGAATTCCTTTAGGCCACCAGGGTATGACTAAAACAACAAACAACCCCACTGCACCTGATGACACACGAAAAATAAGAATAAAGTGCACTTTTACAACCAGCATTCAATGCAATGCACTGAAACTCAACATAAAAAATTAGATTATAAATAGACTCACAACCAACTATAATTATATATGCATGTGTATATCTAAGTCAACCAGTATACATGCAATAGTTTACTGCATATTTCTAAGCCGTATGTGCTGTAAATTGGCGACACGCACGAGTCCAGAACTACAAATCGCCATTTTATGCTAAACTAATTAAATTCTACCATAGTGATAGGGTTGTACAATTTTTAAATGACAAGATTAGTAATTTGAGCTCAAGTAGCAAGTCATGCGCTGGGGTGAGTATTGTTGTTACAACATTACATTAGTCAACAAAGAAAAACAGCGGTTGCTCGTTGTTGTTTTTGTGGGTTTTAAGACTCCGTCGCCGTTCAAGTCCTAAACACGTCACCCCCTTAACAATCGGGCTCTCTCGATTTTTGACCTCTGGCCACCAATCTTGTTTTCACCAAGCGCCTGTGAATAAGCTGGTTCCCGCGACGCTGCTTTTATTTTTCGGCGCTTTAAATTTGTACATACCGTATCAGCCAAAGCGCATGCCGACTGAAATACGGCTACTTCTGCACAGTACTCCATCAGTTTCTCAAAGGTTTAGAATCACGCAGATTGTCATTGTTGAAAGTGTAATTTCACCGGCAGAAATAATAAAAGTATTTATATAACTTCTACGAATTCGCCATGCAACACGCGTTCGAAATCGTAAAGATGCTCCAACAACGCAGAACAAGAACAAGAATAAAAGTAAGTAAGTAGCATCTAATATTCACCTGTTAAAAAAACTGTGTTGGTAGTAGGCGTCAAAGTTTATATTAACGACATCACAGTAAAAAATTTATAATTACTGTGACGACACTGTGTGATTACAGAAATTGTTGGCGTCGTCCTTCAGCAGGCTTGAGACTGGCAGTGACATATTGCGAACAGTGGGCGTACGTATGACATTTATTTAAGCAGAAGGGTAAAAAGGGTGATGATTTCATAAATGAATCCGTGTCACGCAAGGTAAAGTAACCGGTCCCAAGATTGCCAACCTGCATTTTTTCTGAGGAAGTTCGAAGGCTATGCCTCATAATCGCCCATGAAAATATAGCCACATTAAAAACCTATTAAGTCGAACTGAAACTGGCATGTCAATTAAAGAGGCAAACAAACAGAAGTAACCTTAACTCAAATTGCATTTTACCGCATTTCTAAGCATGCTATGCTAATGTTATCCTCGTGTAATTAAATCAGTTGCGGTGTAAGTCGATTTAAATTTTCTTGAGCAATCGATAATTTCCAGGGCTAGTCAATTCTGGCGCACACATCTTACAGGTGTTGGTTGTGCGGCGAAAAGCATGCCTTCGAAGAAGATGAAGTCTATAAAGAGATTAGAATTTCGTTGGTTGCAGTTTCGAGGCGCATTAAGACAGCACGTACCAGGAAGATATCTTTTGAAAGTTTTAACTGTTGTTGGGCTGATCGTCGTGATTTTATGGATTCGAAGTTACTTGAACAAGCCAGTATTTTTCACTTCGTCCATCAGTTGCAAAACTAAGATCGCTCAGGTGAGTATAGATTTCTATGTATGGCAATAATGTTATGGTTTCAAGCATTCATTCTTGTAAGCATGTCTCTGCGAGCTCCCGTTGAGCAAAAAGTTGACGTTTTAATAGAGGGCTCGGTCTGTAACTCGGCGAGTACGGGTTCGAATCACAACTCAGACAGTCTCTTAATTTGTAATGACCTTTCAAGAGCAAGTCCGCGCATAATATTTCTTGGCGCCTTCGATTTACAGTGCAGTATTATTGTCACTGACCTACTGACCTTAGATCACGTGACACGTTCGTTGATGTATGGGAATTATTCTTCTGAATTGGGTGACCTAGATAGATGGACCATGTGCTTACCCTTTGATATTAACTTGTGCGACTGTACAGGAAATGTACGTGTAACACTGCTATTATGATGATCAATAGAGTAATTCTCTCTAAAAAAAATGCTGAAGTTTTGAATTAGCTACAGGCTTTACATAAAACAAATGTGTTCTTAAAATTCAGATAGTGGTTACTTATTCCCTTGCTTCATTCTGTTATAAAGTCATACTCAATTCTGTTTTGCTTTCAATCAATCAATCAATATATTTATTGATCACCAAGACCATGATGCATGCAATCAACAGATTAGACATTCATGTGCAGTTGGCGTCAATGGGTAAACCCAAAGGAACACAAGGTTCCGCTAGGCACGGCCACCCTAGACATCAACAGATATTAATACAACAGTGTCTGTTTAAACTTTAAACACTCTGTAACATACTACAATGTCCTCAAACAATGCCTGAATATGGCATCCATTCTTAATCTACATACTGCAATGAGTCCTCAAACAATGCTTGAATAGGCATGGTGTCCTTTCGTAATCTACAGGAATGCAACAACCAATCAACTTGATTAATACAGTGAACGTAAAGTAAAATCATAAAATCATAACAATGCATGCACAAACCATGTAGCTGCACTAAAGCATTACAGAAAGTATTTAAATTGATGTTCTATTTAGACATGTTAATTTTTCATCATTGCTCTACTGGATGTCCTCCTGTTTCTAGATTGTGTTGCCGAATGAGCAAAAGATGCGGGAATACCTGAAGTCAATGGGAAATAACTTCTATGATCTGGAAAACGACTTCTTTTAGTATGTATTAATTACCATTATTGACAAATTCCAGATGCTTTGTACTGTAGCTGCCACCCATGAAATTTTTAGTTTATGGATATTTACGAGTACAGATGATCAGCTGCTAATAACCGTGACTGAAGTAGAAGTGAAATTGAATTGGTGCTGTAACAGCAGTTGGCTGGCTGGCTGATTGATTGATTGATTGATTGAAACTTTGTATTGATCATCTAAAAAGAAATCATTTATTGAAGTTGCATTTACATTGCTCCAAGTACTGGCATCACAAGATCAATCCAAAGGGGTCAAATGTGTCTCACTATAGCCTGGATTACCCTCTCACATATAAATGGAATACATGGTTAATTCAACCCAGCATAATGTGCAAGTTGATAATCATTCCTATTCAAGTGTACTTGCATAAAAAGAACTCAAAGAGTGCAGTATAAGTAAATAGTAATATACCATACAGACAATTAAATTGATGAGGATGCTAGGTAGCATTTCATTCATTCATTCATTCATTCACTACGACAATTTATACAGCGCCTCTTCAAGGTGACCAATCAGAAACATTCCCAACCCCAGCGCAGCTAAAGAGAAAGTTTTGAGATGTGCATAGAAAGAGTCAGAGTGAATCCTGGGAGACAGTGCAGCACCAATGAGATCCTGTTTCAAAGCGAAGGTCCAACCACCAGGAAGGCACGATTCTGGTTGGTAACTGTGTGAGTGCAAGTAACGACGAGCACACCCTGCTCAGTAGAGCGAAGAGAGCGACCACCCGGTGGACTCGGGGTAGGCAGCATAGGTTGCAAAGATAGGCCGGAGGAAGTCCCAACAAGGACCGCTAGAACGAAGCACTGAGGATTCGGTATGAGATCCGCTCCGGCCAGTGGAGCGCATCATGTGTGCCTCATTCATAGTGGATGTGTTATTTTATGTCTTCTTTTAGTTTTGTGAGCACAATGACGGTCAACTGCCAGGACCAGGTTCACCTCGGTCCGCCAGAAGAAGGGGGTTGGGACGTCTGTCTAGATCCTCGTTTTAACATTCGACAGCCGTGCCTTGTTTACTCCTTCGGGTAGGAGTAAAAACAATCTCCGGTTCTTTTTCTTCGACCTCTTTTACTGTATTCTAAGTTATCTAATATTTCTAATGTTATTAATTTATGTCTGGTCAAAGTTCATATATATATCCTTTGCTATATTTTAGTTGTAAATAGTATTTCCAAGGGCTCTTAAATTACGGGACTGGTTAATTGAATGCTTTTCTAATGCAAGCAAGATGTGAATTTGCCGGAACCCCAATTATCGTCCACAAACCATGGAAACAACTTAATGCATTGAGTTTCCAGTCCTGTGTAGAAACGGTCGAAATGGTCCATGTAGTATTGTTAGAATTTTATTTTTTATGGTTTTTGCCTTTATGTAGGCTGTGTTGCGTGACAGAATTTCCCCCCTAAAAGTCTCCCCGCGGAGACTTTATTTCGAAACATATTCTCTCCCCGGAGGATCTGTTCCAGAATAAATTCGCCCCCGGAGAGTATATTCTGAAATAAAGTCTCCGTGGGGGAGAGAATATTTTCGCCATCCACAATACAAAGTCTCCCCCATTCGGCGTAAAATTGGCTACAGTTGCATCAAATTTAGAGATGAGCAAGCTGAACGGTTAGTTTACGTTGCCAGATTATATAACAGGAAAACATATAATATTTTTACTTCAGAAAATTTCTTCCAATACAGAGTTTCATCCAGGGAGACTCTGTTTTGGGGGGGTGAGACTTTGTATCGGGGGAGACTTTATTTCGTGACACCTGCCTTGTGCTGCTGTAAAAATAAAACCAGTCAGAGAGTTAGTTTTCAGTCCAGTGAATCATTTGGTCTTTTCTGTTCTTCAGAATCAACAATGACTTTCGTTTTGAGAAAGCCATTGAAGAGCTTCTTACCTGCGAAGTTCATTCCTTCGATCCAAGGTTTGGATATTTTCTATCAATAGGTTATGTGGATATTTTCTATCAATAGGTTATGTGGATATTTTCTATCAATAGGTTATGTGGATATTTTCTATCAATAGATTATGTGGATATTTTCTATCAATAGATTAAATGAGGATCAGCATTTTTAGACCTTCAAGTAATACTTTGTGCACTATTTTAACAGTTCTGTATGAGCTACAACATTAATTTGCATAAATGACTTCTATATTTCATCAGTGCATATTTTTTATATAGATCTTGTTGAAGAAAATATAGACCATGATCGAATAGAAAGGTATTCAACTGCTGGACCCCTGGTCTGCCAGAGGATCCAGGTTAAAAGTGAAGGTGGAGCAGCTGTTAAGGCTGGTTTGATCAAGACAGAACACTGTTCTGAACATAGAACACTGTTCAGAACATAGAACACTGTTCAGAATATAGAACACTGTTCAGAATATAGAACACTGTTCTGAACATAGAACACTGTTCTGAACATAGAACACTGTTCAGAACATAGAACACTGTTCAGAATATAGAACACTGTTCAGAATATAGAACACTGTTCTGAACATAGAACACTGTTCAGAACATAGAACACTGTTCAGAATATAGAACACTGTTCTGAACATAGAACACTGTTCTGAACATAACTTCTGGCTGTCCTTATCACATAACTAACACTAGCTCTGTGAGAGTATGTTGCTTGTACGCCAAACAAACTTGAGTGCTTATTTGCCAAAATTCAGCGGCTGAACTTCTTGACATCTACTGAGGCGTGTTTTGAGTCATTGGTTGAGGGATGACTGCTGAAACAATGATTTGCATGTTCTGCAAAGATTTTTCTCTGCCATAGTTCAGAGCTCTAATGACTTGCACAGTGCACACTATTTTAAACTTCCAGATAAAGATGTTGCTAACTATATACCTAGATTACTCTATAGACGATAACTTCTGGAAAAATCTTATTTTTATGTTTATTATTTCATCTCTGTTGTCACATTGCAATCTGTCACTCTTTTTTGGCTGATCGAAGATATATATAGTAAAGTGCAACTGGCGGTTGGGCAACTTACTTACTTACTTGTGCAATAGAGGCACAGAAGTAAAAGTAGCTGAAGTTGCTTAATAGCAGCTTGTTTCAGAATGTGGATCTTATCGAGCTTCGATAGCAGTTACCAAAGTATGAAAATGGGGAACAACCTGATCACCATACTTGCATGCTTCATTCTTCTGATGCGTAAAAATGCTGGGCTGCAGCTGCTGCACACATGAAGTTACGCCGCTACCTGTTTGTGAAAATTTTTAGATTTGATTGAATAATCTCTTTGATTGAATATTCTCTTTCGTTTGTCTTGATTTCAGCATGCAGGTTGAATCGCACCAGTATTCAGCCAACGGTTACTTTCACAATTACGGAATTGATAGCATTGAAACGACCGTTACGAGAGGAAACTGGAGATTACGACGACTTGAAAATATCATGAAGGAACTGGGTCATGCGGGCGTTAGTGTCTCAGCATTTCATTTTATTAATATCTAGATACTTCATGTTATAAAAACTCACTTATTAAAAACCAGGTATTTCATCTTGTAACTCTTGCCTTTTCTGTCGCTGGCCATGCGATCTGGAATGGTCCACCTGTAGAACTACGTCTGATGCCTAGAGCCCTTGAGACGACACTCTATTCTACTCTCAAGACTGTTTTCTTTAGCTGGGGTTGGGCTGGGAGCGCTTCTGAGTAGATTCTCTTGACGAGGTGCTATACAAATTTCTGAAATGAATTAATAAATTAGTATTACTACTTCATATCATTAATGTCTTTGTTCTTCATTTTATAACTGCAGTGCCATATTGGTCTTGATATTTCATTTATCAGACATTTGTGGTTAGAATGTTGTATGCATGTCGACAGTTGATTGTCGTTAAGACGTATGGCATGAGATTGCGAATGTGCAATTGGTTAATAAATTATATGCTTACTTACTTAACACTGCATCTTAGTTCATCAGTTGATTGACAATGATCAGTGACCATAGCTTCAGGCCAATTGTTTTTCACAGATGTGCTGCATGCATATTTTCTGAAATTTAGCTGCAAAAGCTCAATAGCGATGCCCTGCATATAATCTTTCACCTCATCGGTTTGACTCAAACCAAACAGCCCCACAGGCACTTTCATCACTATGACATTTCATATTTCATATGTCTTTAGTGAAACTTCCGAACATGTTTTCATTAATTCTGAGAATTATATATATATATCATCTCTTCAAGAGACCTACTCAGAAGTGTATGTGTATCTGTTAATAATTACGGCACATTTTTAAAATGCTCTAAATCATGAGCTCACTTGTAGAATTATCGACCATAATGATCACATTTCTATAATCAATTAACAAATTTCTTCATTGTCTTCTCCGCAGAAGACAATCGACTACCTGAAGATGGACATTGAATTCTCCGAGTGGCCTGTCTTGTACGACCTCGTATCAACACGCCTGATCAACCAAGTGCGACAGCTGGCACTGGAGGTTCACACACCAGAGATGGACATCCATGATCGCCCTGACCACGTCTGTACCTGGTCAAGCGTGGAGACGATGGCGTTCATGATGAAGACGCTGATCGGCCTCCGAAACTCTGGCTTCAGCCTCTTCTACACTCGCACGAACCACCGAACTAAGTTCACATCGCCGATAACCGGACAGGAGAGATACTGCTGCCATAATCTGCACTTTGTAAATACTAAGCACCCGAGCAACAGCTATAATCGCTTGTAGATCAAAGACTTCCCGTCTTAAATTAATGAGAATTTTTTATGATTGCTTCGTCTCAGCATTTAATACAGCAAATATGTATTAAATCTGCTCACATACGTACATATTACATACACATATACTTCCATTCATATCTATTATATGTGTGTGCATATATGCATATGTATGTATATATGTGTGATATTATATATACAAGGCAGTAGCTAGGAGGTGTTTTGGGTGTTTGAACACCCCCGAAATGAAATAATGCCATTATGAAATAATGCTTTACTAACACAATCATGATGTTAGAACTAAGGGGATTTCATTTTGAAGTTTTGGTTGCTTGTCAGCTTGCTCAATGTCGAGTAAACACTCCCGAAATAGCATCCTCGCTACAGCCTTGTATATATAATATATATTATACATATATATATAGTACATTATATACATATACTTGTTTGCACACCTAGAAACATGCATGCTTAAATACATGCACACACTCAAATGCAGATCTGCATGCATAGGCTACATAGATGTCGTCAAATAAAGATGTCCTGTCTACGTGTAATTTACGACATTATTCATGGGAACAGTTTTAAACTGAGCAGAATTACCAAATTATGTGTTGGCCCTATTACCAAATTATGTGTTGGCCCTATTACCAAATTATGTGTTGGCCCTATTACCAAATTATGTGTTGGCCCTATTACCAAATTATGTGTTGGCCCTATTATGTGTTTCTCACAACTGTGACCGCCCAATATTTGCTGTTTTTGACAGACTCGTCAAGTAACCAATTTGCTTTCTAAAGCTGAACTACAGTTGGAATAGATGTTATTGACCATTTATACCAGGATTTGCTTTGCAGTGCGTCGTGTTGTAAACAATTGTCGCGCGCAGATATTCATGTTTTGTTGATCTGTCTTTTTTGGAGTCGAAATAAATAAAGCCGCAATAATTATTGTTATCTTGATTTACACATTTTTTAGTCATTTTAATATTATGAGATTGTATAGCTGTAACATGCTGGACGAAATAAATAAATGTGGCAAAAGTTGAAAAACGTTTTGAACATTTCTTTCTCATAGCTAATAATAATGGCTATACTTGCTTACTTCTCCAAAACTGAGCATTGATACAAGCAGCAGCCCAGCTAGAGAAGTGCAACATTTCTTTTTTGTCTGTGTGCCAGTAAAATTTCTCCAAGTTCATTCATTTCAATTACAATACACACACGCGCATGTTTACACCGACGTACAAAGATAATCATGGATGTACAATTTTACACTTGTACATATTGTCCCCCACATGAAATGTCTGCCCTGCTTGCTCACTCATGACTTTGATCGCATGCTAAACCAGCCACTTGCGCTTTGAATGGCCACTACCGAGAATGTCTGATAATGTTGATCATTGTCGCAGTCTGGTTCTTAGTGTGGCCGTTACTATGACGACGACCACAGAGAGGATGCTGATGAGACCAAGGACGAGAGATGCCACCAGTTGAGCTGAAATGGAAGAAAGCACAACCTTCAAAGTAACAGACTCCGACCTCGAGATCTCCGTCTGCTTGATAGTTGCTTTCAACTTTTATTGGTGGCATGCTAGGTGAATGTGTGTGCGCGCGTGCGTGCGTGCGTGCGTGCGTGCGTGCGTGCGTGCGTGCGTGCGTGCGTGCGTGTGTGTGTGTGTGTGTGTGTGTGTGTGTGTGTGTGTGTGTGTGTGTGTGTGTGTGTGTGTGAGCGAGCATTCATACACAGATGTAAAATAATTATGGTAGGGTCTATAGACCGAATACAACATTTCATGTTTCTACTTTCTTGTACACTTTTGTATACGCCTAGTATATGAGAATTTATAAGGCGATTTTTACAGTACTATAGCTACTAAGCGTGACAGCCCGATGAAATAAGAAAGACTTCAAGGAAGCGAAGGGCTGAAGATGACGCGCACCCCCCGCCCCCCAATAAGGTCTTGCTACGGATAGAGGGATGGAGATCATGCCACCTAGAAAGACCTACAATGATACAGGCGACGTGTTAGGCCATATATGTTATTAGTCCTTTACCTAACCGTTCGTTTACACAGCGCCTTAAAATTAAAGCGCTGCAGCAGTAACTATAAGTTTCTGTTTACCTTCACTAGAGTTGTTCTTCATGAAATCTCTGACTGCTCCGAAATCGTAACTTTGAAGCACCTCTTCAAAGGGACCGCCACTGTCATCGCCATTCGCTTTGAAGTTGCCGACGTCATTAGCCGGTGATCGGATCATCATCACCTGAACTTCATCCTCTGTCGTGGTAGACATGGTAGATGGTGGTGGTGAATCCACGACGGAATGAGACTTCAACGGTTGCTCGACGTGCTGTACCGGTTCAAGGTCAAGGACCTTTCTGGTCACTTCCGCCATCCGATGGGTCATGGTTCGGTTGCCTGACCTTGTCCAAACGAGCGGCAGCGATTGGCTTCTCGGCGCTGCGTTGCTAGGCAACGGCGCTGCGTTGCTAGGCGACTTGTTTCTACTGATGGCCATTGGTCCACAGATAGCATTTACGGCTCCGCCTTCTGACCCTGAACGACAACCAATCGGATATCGTTTCTAATGTGGTTATTATTTTCTCAGTTAATTAATTTTTTTGCAAAAATTGCACAAAAAATTGGAGACATGATTATGACTACGAGGAGTGAAATAATCTGATAGCCTGCAGCGTCCCCTGTCAGTGTTCTATCTAGGCATCTCCATTGAGTTAGTCCCTCCATGGCAGAAACTATATATAGCCTACATGATGTAGGTCCAATTTCCCCTAAGAAAGAATTGACAAAATGATCATGGTCTTACTTGTTGTTTACACCATTGTTGTATCAGGCTTAGGCCCTACATAGTACTGTTTCCATTGTTGTATTAGGCCTAGGCCACATAGTTTCTAGTTTCTATTAGACCTGCATGAACTGTTATAGCCTAAGTGATATTAATTACTATAGTATGATTATAACAATATTAACTATGGCCTAATATATAGGCCTAGGCCTACTATACGACAGGCCTATTATACTGTAATGAGTATAATCTGGGAATATGAAAATTATAGGGATTATGGTCATGCAGGTAGAATAATACTATTAATATTTGTGCAAATAATTTTCTGTGCAACTAAATGGCTTCCCTCCAGTATAAATAGTATTATCTTTCTAAAATTTTGCCAACCAGACAGGTCAGTGATCACTGGTCATTTGCCTTGCTTGCTCCCATTGCCGCAGGTACAGACTGAATAGACCTCACGTACCCTCCCCCACCCAAACTCATTTCGTTCCTAGGCCTACACATAAACCATAATTTCTCACCCGTCCAAGTTTTGTCATCAGTCGCAAATTATACATCTGGTTTTCTTTACCCTGTACGTGCATCCAGAATCCTCGATCGTGGTGCTGTCCATCAGTCTGGAAGGCGACCGTCGCTTCGGATCCATCCAGGCGCATCTTCTGCGCCAGCTGACCCCTCTCGTATCGGCCGCACAGCCTTCCACCCTCGGGTGTTGCCCCTGCCGTAAACAGGACGAACTCAACCTCACAGGAGTCCCGATCGGACAGCGAAAGATCGAGGACTTTGACGACCAGATGATGGTCACTGGTCACCAGGTGGCAGGAGCAGGACAGACCGTCCGAGTAACTAACATCCGGGTAGCCAGGCGAACGAAGGAAGACGCCTCCCGGCCGTAATTTATGGACGGACGCTCGGATGACGTCACTGCAGACGTCGATGGATGATGACTCTGCAAAATTAAGCGGAATCGATCATGTGTCGTGCGAGCGTGCGCAGTGGTAATTAAAGGTCAATTCTACCAAAATGGCCGACCTAAACACGCGACGCGCGAGTTTTTGACAGTCACAATATTAATAATCAACCTGGGACTAATATCGAAGGGATAGGAAGCCTCAACGCGTCAGCCAATCAGAGCTCGTTTCGTATGATGCGTCACGGGCGATGTCTGTGGCTGATATCCGGGTGGTTCGCAGGGTAACATTGAGCGGCCAAAAAGTAAACTGCGTGATACTTCGTTTTTAAGTTTTATTATAAATTCATATTTAATATAGTTTTAAATAACTCGTCTCAGCCAGGATGCCAAAATCCTGCAGCTACGGACGCTGCATGAATGTGCAAGGTCGGTCAGATTGTCGATTCTTCCAATTTCCATCAACGCATAGAGACCCGGAACGCAGACTGCTGTGGGCTGAACGGTGCAAAAGAAGTGATACAGACGGGCGTTCATGGGAACCAAATCCAAATACAGAATATGTCTTAGGGCTGCCAACCGTCCCGGATTCGCCGGGACAGTCCCGGAATCGACCATGTGCGTCCCGTGTCCCGGATTGATCTCAAATTGTCCCGGAATTTGTGGTAGAGAACTAGAGATGCACTTGACAAAAATGTTGTTATTTTGCACACTAAACTCGGCAAGTTGTGTGATGATTTTACGTGCTCTATTTAACCTAATGTTGTTGGCTGGACATCGAATGTTGGACACTGGACAGCGCTGTGTTCAAGTCTTGAAAACTTTACAAACCACTGGCATTCAGTAGCATATTGTGCCCTATGTACTTGTTAGTCCGTTCTAAATACTTTTTGAGAAGTGACGTGCTTATTTCTACGACGTTATGCCTATGTTCAGCTAGGAAATGGATGTGGACAGTGTAAATTGGTAAATGTCATATCTAGTGACTGCAGGCGTCCCGGAATAGCAAAATCAAGAGTTGGCAGCCCTAATATGTCTACGTCTGTTCGGACCATTTTATTACAGGTTTGTGTGTCAATCTAAGGTAATCGTGTATTTCAGCGTCGTAAATTATTCGCCCGTTGCAGTATTTTTAGTTTTAATCAATCCAACTTCTAGTTTGGCAGGAATCCTTCTCGTTGATCCAGCTTCTGTTTAGGTAAGAATAATTCATGTCATCGTTTCCGCTTCTATTTCAGCAGCAATTATTTTTCACCAATAAAAACTTCTATTCAATTAAAAATTGTTTATCAATGCAGCTTCAATTTTAGTGAGATGTTTGCATATGTCCCACTTCTATTTATTTAAAATTAATTTTCATCATTCCAACTTCTATTTAGCAAGAATTCTGTTCATCAACCCGACTCGTATTCGACCAATGCTGAAACTCATGCAATGTTAAATAATTTACGACGCTAAAATACACGTTCACTCAATCTAATTGCCTACTACATTTTACAAACTTTTAGATTATGTTAACTGCTTTCGTGCGATCTTAGATTCTATATCTCCAAACGGACGTGGAATAAATTATTAGATCATCATTATTAGTGTAGGTCTGTGCTAGTAAGCACAAACTTCGAAGACTTTAACGCTCTAGTCCGCAAATTGATATGCATGTCTTCCTAGCCAAAGCTTTCCCCTGCTTTGAGGAACTCCGTAAAGAAGCATATTTGCAAAATCCTGTTGCAAATCCTGTTTGTATTATTCATTTATTTGAAAATGGAATGCGGGAGACACACTGCACCCGGTTACATGTCTTAGATGTAAATAGCACACAGAACTAATAATATGATAATAATTATAATTATTTTTAAACAGCAATTTGATATAGTGCCCCTTCAAGGTTCGCCCTTCGTGGGTGGGGTGGTGTAGTGGTGGCGTCGTTGCCTTGAAGTCGGAAGGTTCGGGGTTCGAATCCACCTCACCGCGTAAGGACCTTTGGCAAGTCCTTCACTCACAATTGCTCAGCGCTTCGGCGTGAAACTCCGATGCAGTGTCCGCTCTGCATTCGGGAGCGCATCTGAGTAGAGAGAGCTCGAAGGGGCGCTATAACAAGTGCACATACAAACAATAAGGTTGTCACTCAGGAGCACTCCCAGTTCAATCACGGTCAAATAACTGTTATATAAGTCTCATATTTTATGGATCAATAATTATTAATTAAGCCTTTTCTAATGTGGACCCCGCAGTCCCTCTAGTTGGAATGGCCTCCCACGAACCTTGCGACTTAGCCTAATTACGCCCAGTCTAAATTCACCTGCTTTTTATGAGTTGCTCAAATCCTATTTTTTAGCCACAGACCGTCCGAGTAATTGCAATGACAAATGCAATGTTAGCATTGGATCTATCTAGTATAAATTTGTCTTTGCTTGTAAAATTATTATTAATACTTAGGCCAAGTTCTAGGCCTATTAACCTTATATTTACTTAGTAGGCTAAAGATAGTCTACTTGTTCCTAACTTCCTACTCATCGTAGCCTATAAGTTCAAGGTTTTTTTCAGTTGAAATGTCTTCTACTCACATACTTAGGCTACTCAATCTTCGAGCGCATGTACAAGTATATGGCTCTATATAGGGTAGGCTATAGGCTATACTGACTTGGTACGCAGGTGTACTGAACTTGAAGGTAGATGGCGTACGCCCTGCAGTTCATCAGGTACGGATTGCTGACGTAGATGGTACAGTGGTACTGTCCGTTACAGCGATCGTGCAGCTGGGTCAGCTGAACGCAGTGGTCAGCGCCGTCTTGACCGCTGTACCTGCACGACGTGTTGACCGACGATGACCCAAAGAAGGCCTGCTGGACGTAGATCAGCTGACCGCTTGGACACCGGAGATTCAGGGTCGGAACCCCGTGGATGTGGAAGCACTGGCTGGCCACTCGAGTCTCCAGGGCATTCCGGCTGGCAGGAACCGAGTTGACTGGAAAAAATAAGGGAAGAGCTAAATGGCCAAAACATTTACCGGTATTGTAAAATAGCAAGTTGAGGATTATTGAGCTGTTTAACAGTGTTTACAGAATAATTTTATAATATTGGAACCAGAGCCTATCGACTTGCAATTCTATCGTCTTGGAACTTTAAAGACCTGGAACACTATCGACTTGGAATAACGACTTGGAATTTTATTGACTCGGATCACTGTCGACTTGGCACGTATCTATCAACCTTGGAGCTCTATCAACTTGCAATTCTATTAAAGTATTAACTTGTAACTTTATCGACTTGGAACCATAGGCGTTGGAGGCGGGGGACCAGAAGGCAAATGCCCCCACCCAAATTTCGGGCAAAAGAGGCACGGATGGGGAAAAAATTCGGATTTTTTTGGGCAAACAGGTACAGGCGGATTTTTTCGGGCACACAGGGGCAAAAAGCTAAATTTTCTGAAGAGAAAACCCTTAGATTTTGGATTTTGGGCGGATGACTAAAAAAAGTCATCAGATTTTTTGGACAAAAATAAAAATTTTGCCCCCCCACTTTCGAAATGTCCCCTACGCCTATGCTTGGAACTCTGTCGACTTGGAATTCTATCGACTTGGAATTCTATCGACTTTGAATCTTTATCGACTTGGAAATGCGCTCCCTTTCTAGAACTTCTTCTCTGGCATTTCCATCCCGTCTCATGACAGTTTTATTTGACGGTGCTGGGGTTGGGAGCCCCTCTGCAGGGTTTCGCAATTAATATACAAATGCATTTAATGAATTTAATGAAAGAATTAATCTATGGGCATTTATTTACAGGAAAGCTAAAAGAAAAGTTAAAAATATATAATTAAATTGACCAACTCACCGAATCTTAACGACGATGTCGCTTCGGATGAAATAAAATTGACAATGGTCTGAATGGATGTCAAAATGAGAAACATTTCCAATAGGTGCACCGAACGACTATTCATTGGTCAAAATATATCGACAGATAATATTATTAGGTCGACCGGTGAAGAAGTATCCAGGAGACTGTCTCGAAACTCGAAAGACGCAGCTTGTGCTCTTGCTATTGAAAGACGTCATTCATTCTGTTCAGTCGGATTATTGATAGAGCGCCAATCGCACTTATAATATTATAATTACCAGCATCATTCATTACCGCTGTGCCGTAGATTCTGGTGCAATTCTTGCAAATGAAGGAAGGCGTTAGGCCTACAGTTCAAACTCTGGCGTTCAATTTACTGATATCGTCGACGAATAGGCCTTGGACTACTCTCTCTGGATCACCTTTTACAGTAGGCTACATGTAAGCCTGTGTTCCCATTCCAAGAGTCAGCTACAATAGACGTGTAAATTTTCATATAGCTCAAACCTCATATGTAGGCTTATAGGCTAGCCATAACCTTGGCGATTGCTAATGCACTTGACTTGGGCCAGTCAACTTTCTTTCCTTAATTTCTGGATTAAAGCTACTATTTGTAGGTAATAGACTTTTTAAATATGCTGATGACTGTTACCTAATTATTCCTGCATCTAATATTGACACTACTGATGCTGAACTTAATCACATTGCAGAGTGGGCTAGAAATTGTAACTTGCGCCTCAATCATAGCAAGTCATGTGAAGTCATCTTTAGGCGTCCCCGTTCCAAAACTTCTGATTGCCCTCCCCCCATTATTGGGATTGAACGAGTTGATACAGTTAAGGTTCTGGGTATTACGCTTTCATATAGGTTGGGTTTTTCTGAGCACATTGATAACATTGTCTGTAAAGCAAAGCAATCTTTTTATGCACTTCGTGTCCTTGTGTCGCATGGTTTGACTGGCAGCCGACTACATGATGTTGTACGTTCCACCACAGTCGCGCGAATGCTTTATTCTTCGCCAGCATGGTGGGGTTTTGCAAATGAGGGTCAGAGGAATCGTCTGTCCGCTATTATTAGAAAGTTGATAAGACAGGGTTTTTTGCCCTCTAACACCCCTACTTTTGACATGTTATGTTCCAAGGCAGATGTATCCCTCTTTTCTTCTATCCTCTGTGACCCCGGGCATGTCCTCCATTATCTTCTTCCACCTGAACGTGTAACTGGTTACTCCCTTAGGCCCCGATCACACAATCTTGAAATACCACGTTGTGATTCGTTGATTGCAAAGGGATTTATCACCAGAATGTTATATAGTTAACTTTATTGACGATGATAGTTTAGTAATTATATTATATTTAACTTTTGATTTTAAATTTTGCACGTTTTTATTACCTATTATTACTTCTATGTATTATATTGATGTTCTGTGTCCCATTGTGCGTTTGCAAGTGGAGTAATAAAGAAAATACTTACTTACTTACTTACTTACTTCTCGTGAGCTATATGTGTAAGGTACTATAGATTGTTCATGAGTGCTGCTTCAAGTCGTGTGAAGAAACGAAATTATTGTTGCAAGTCTGTTTGCCATGCAATGCAATAGACATGCTGTTACCTATCGGAGAGATACAAACTGCAGGTAGACACGTGTGCACGAGCAGACAGTCATTCAAGACAATCAGTCTATACGTGACTCTTGCGTACGTGTCTGTCTGTCTACCTGTCTGTCTATCTACATGTCTGTCAGTCTGTCAGTCAGTCAGTCAGTCTGTCTGTCTGTCTGTCTGTCTGTCTGTCTGTCTGTCTGTCTGTCTATCTCTGTTTCTTCACTAAGCATTCTCTGTCTGTGAATGTTCAGGCTTCGAAGCACAGGACGGTATAGCTAACGGGTACAGCACAGCTGTCACAAACATTGATAATTATTGTCGCAAAAATCACATAAGTCATTTTCATCGCCATACGTTGCATCTCTTCAGAAAGGCATATCTCACTCTGTCAGCCATGTGGTCTGTCTGTCCCTGACTGTCAGTCTCTGTCTGTCCGTCTGTCTGACTTGCTGTCTCTATTTATTTTTTATTTCACTATAAATGTATCTCTGCTGTCTTGACCCCATCGATTCTGAAAGTATTTACCGCAGTCCGCATGCATAAAAAGCCACAAATCATGCAAAGATTCGATTTCTACGTCGTCAATAATTCAATAGTCAACATATTATTTGCAAGAACAGTTTTGACATGACAATCAATTTAGTCCATAATTATAATGACCGCGTGCAGGAAAACTCTAGCTTTGTCTGTTTCAACTCCCTCCACTCATTTAGACCTTCTGGCCTAATTGCACATGTGCGATCCATGTTGACAACTTGGCATTTGAAACAGACCGCATAAATTGTACTATTATTAAGCACATAAACACATTGAACAGTGTGCATTGTGCAAGCTCGAGAGCTTTCGACGTAGACCATATGGTGCCTGTGTCCACAATGTCATACAGTCCATCATGTGTCTGTATGTTATGTATGTATGTATGTATGTATGTATGTATGTATGTATGTATGTATGTATGTATGTATGTATGTATGTATGTATGTAGGTAGGTAGGTAGGTAGGTAGGTGGTAGGTAGGTATAGGCATGCAGGTAGGTAGGTAGGTAGGTATTCGTAGGCTATAAATGGATTAAATGATTACAAGAACACTCAATATAGGACATTTTTAATAACTGCGTGGAGAATTAAGGCTCCGACCTCTTGGGCATATTATACATGTACGTGGCTGCCGCTGGTAATGCATGCAATTCGATCAGCTCTCTAAGGGGCCGTCCATAAAGTACATGTACGTCACGCTATTTTTGACCATTTTTGACCCCCCTCCCCCCTGTCACAAATCTCGGACCCCCCATAAAGTACGTCACACTTTCGAACAATTTTTTTTTAAACATAACCATTTACCTAACCCTCTAAACCCTAGGATACTATCCCTAATCCCTCTGATAGTGACGTGTGTCCCTAAACGCTTTGATAGTGACGGGAAATCAACTTTTATCCCGCCAGCCCGGGTTTTAGACACGCCTGGCCGGGCCGGGTCGGATTTTAGGTACTAAGAACAACAAAATAAAAAAAAATTTAAAAAATAAATGTGTGACGTCACACATGGCCTGACCCTCCCCCTGTCACAAACTGTCACACTTTCTTACACCCCCTCCCCCTCTGGAGCGTGACGTACTTTATGGACGGCCCCTAATCTAATCACACATTAATTAAGCTCACTTTTATTAAAATTAAAATTATATCAAATGGAACATTAAGCTGCGCGATTAAACTGAATTCGATTCTTTGTTTCGGTAATTAAAATAGACTCTTTAAAAGAAGCATATGTCTACAAAGCAGACGATTTAAATGAAGCATTGTCTTACACAACAGACGATTTAAATGAAGCATGCTCTTAGAAAACAGACAGTTCAAATTAAGCAGAGTCTTGCAAAGCATGCAGCCAGCCAAGCACACATCGGCCTATATTATACTGAAACGCACAATAAAGCACAGTTTGCAAGCGTAATAGGCTCAAGCGGAGTCGACATGTCGTATGGGCATGCGCAGTAGATCGGCTTATGCAAAAAATATGCACCCACGACGTCGTGCACGTGCGCTAATTTCCAGATAGACAGTCGTCGGTGTAGCCTACTGGTAGGCCTCCAAAAACACTGACACCAACATAATTATGCCGTATATTGAGTCAAACGTACACTGCCGCACGCCAGGGACGTCATTTGGGGGGGGCAGGGGGGGGCATTTGCCCCCCCTGAATTTGACCGATTGTTCTTACACATGACATATTTCGCATTGCTTTGCAACGCCACACGTTGTTCAAAATTCCAAAAGGCCTGTGTCTTCACGATGACCTCTGTGGTTTTGTATGTGCGGGCAGATTCAAGCTGCACACAGTGCACAGTTCATAGCCACAGATACATGTATCAACTTATGTGTATATTGTGATATTGTCTGCACAGGGAATGAGCTCAGGCTGATACTCCAAAGACGTACAGCTTGTTCCCCCTAGATAAAGTCCCAGGTCAGTATAAGGTCACCAGATGTGTGGGTCCTGTCAGCCACACATGTAGTGCAAGCCGACCAATACCCAGTTATAACATGAAGCAGCCAGGCATCTGATGCATGATTCTCCCTCTGAGCCTTATAAGCACTAGGCCTACAAACACCCCACCCCGTCTGACCGAGACCTGGAGCGGATTCGTCAGCCTCCAACACCGGCGACCTCTAGGGCAAGTAGCAGGCAAAGGACAATGAGCGGGAAGTTCTGAAAGAACACAGCAGAAAGATGTAGCCTATTACAAGGGCTAACTGCATGCATCAGTTGGGGGAGAGGTATGAGTGTGGATTACCAATGTAATGACGGTCAGTAGAGCTGATGATTGGGCTTTCTTGAGAACTGAAGAGGACCAAAGGAAATGAGAGTTCATCCTGTAAACACTCACAACGATCCACATTCCACACGGTAGGTCTATTATGTGACATCCAATTGAACTGGAAATTTACACAAACTGACTGTTTTTAGTGCAATGGTTATAGGCAGGTTACTTTTTATACATGAAATCTTGGATTTTAAATTTTTTTTCCAGTCATATCTTTTCCAGGTTGACATGATCACAAGCCATTGACCACCACTTGAATGATCCCATAGGCATAGCCATAGATAATAACAGTCATTAACCCAAAAGCAAAAATAATTATTGCAGACTTAGTGCATGCAGCATGCAATATTGCTATGTGAATTGTTATTAATGACAAATTAAAGCAGTGTCTAATCTGGGCCCCTCCTGGGGAGGGGATGTGCCCCTGCCTGCAAGAAATTTGTTTGAATTTCCACAGTGCAATGACACCATTTTAGGCTATGGTCTGAACAAAATTGCTCTGTTTGAGTCAGGGCCGGATTTAGGGTGGTGGGGGCCCATGGGCGCCCGTAATGGTGGGGCCCTTTGCTGCAACTGATATGTGGTTTTCGATGCACAGTATCGGACAGGAACAAACCCCACACACTCGTATACGGTCATAACATGTTGCAGACAAACCGTGCTAAAAGCAATGTTTAAATTGTTGACTTATGGTCAATAATTTTTTAAATACATGAATGAAGATCGACAAATTGAAAATATCATTTGCTGAGAAATAAAGTTTCTAAATCATTTCTCAAATGAAAAGTTAAAGGATAAACGCTAAGCAGCTTCTTGTCCAAATTTTAATAAGCATGCACTGACACAAAGGAAGAAAGCAAAAATTGTGACATAGACCTATGTGCGACCTCAAAAATAAAGCAGATAGGTCTGGCTTTATGCAGTTAAATAATTCGGTTAGGCCTACAGTTGGGTCTAAATTTCAGTAGGGTCATTAAGGTATTTGCACCCTTTTCCATTGGCAAAGTCATCAATTAACTGATTAAAATAGAGTTGGCATGGAATATGACTCCATGTTCAACACTGCAATGTCGCTCTATGTCTCACATGTGTCTGATTATCTTCATCTTGGAAAACGAGCAATCAGCACTGCAGTTTGTCATCATGAACAACAAATACATTCTTAGCATAATTTGCACATTTGAAAATGAATTTTCAACTCATTTGTCGAGTAGCCTACTTGGTAGGGCCTATATGAAGGGGAACGGACATTAGCCCCCCGGACAAAAGCCCCCCGGACATAAGCCCCCCGGACATTAGCCCCCCCGGACAAAAGCCCCCCAAGGTAGGACATTAGCCCCCCCAGGGGGGGGCTAATGTCCCCCAGGGGGGCTAATGTCCTACACCCTATATGAACTGCTACTAACTTATGCCAAGGCCGGTTCTTCCAATCTCGTCTTGAAGCATTGTTACAAAATAAGGGAACTGCTCGTTGCTCGTTGCAATGCTTTCACGAGGTCGTCACCATAACTTCTACAAGCTTTTTCGCAGAGTTGAGGAGTTCTCCATCACTATAGGGGCCTACATGATTCAAGATTAGATATAAAAAACAACCAAACCTTGAACAGAGCAACAGTACAGCTTCTCGTCGGCTAGGTCTAATATGCCTATTATATAGTGCCCATGCCAATTTACAATGCGGTTCATACCTGTCGGTTTAAATCCTTTAGACTCTTCAAAGTATATTAAATAATAGTCTACTGATTTGCAAACTCCATCTGTGACCTTATAACCCATGCATATTATGAAGGTAGAGTCTATAGGACTGGGGTCTAAAAGACATTGACAGCGCAGTAATGACAGTAAACATGTCGATGTCCACTGCTACAGATGTGGGCATTGGGTCACTCGGGGTCAAGATACCAGCCGAGCACTGGAGTGCTACAGTGTAAGACAGGATCTTCCACTCGGAAACCTGATACTCGTGGGGAGATGGTGGAGCCAGGACGCTGACTGTCTCGATCTGTTCGTTGTCTGCTGCGTATACCGTCTAGTCCAGAGAATACCTCTGGCATGCACTGACAGTGTCAGTATCTGTCTACACCAACGGGCTATCATAGCTTGAGTTGAACGAATTATAATCTGTCAACAGCATGCAGGTGTTGAGGATGTCATGCTTAAAGGCCTGCTGGTGAGCAGTATCAACGAGTACAGATAGACTGTGGTCAGTTCAAAACCACTTACTGATTAAGCCTAGGATCCCGTTGCAATACACTTATGATTCATTCCTTAATAAAAAATAAATAAAACTTCAACTGGTGGGGGCCCCTAAGTGGTGGGGGCCCATGGGCTGGAGCCCGTGTAGCCCATGCCTAAATCCGGCCCTGGTTTGAGTGCTGCTAAGAGTGGTCTAAGACTTCAAAAATATATGTCCACTAAAAATAATAGCAAATTCTTGTTGAGCTTCCACATTGTAATCATAACATGTAGGATGTTATCCTGACAAAATCACTATATTATTTCAGTGCTGATAAAAAGAGCGGTTTAATATATCAATATCAAAATGTAATTATAATTGCAATAATAATTTCTTTGTGTACCAAGTTAGGCAATTCTGTTCTGTTGCTAATGGACTATTACAATGAGTAACAGCAGCAGACTGGAGTATAATAATTATTATGTACATGTAAGCTTACTTTGTTGTACTGGAATAAGCTTACCCTTGTTGTTCAAGACAACACAATTAGTAGAAATGGTTAAACATGGTATACATAGTAAGCAAGAATTGCCAAAATACCAACATTGGGAAGCATATGTAATAATGATGTTGTTTTACTAAGTGTCTCAAGGAACAAAACATTTTGAAATCTGACAGTTTGAAATTTGAAAGATTACACTGGATAGTGGAGATAAGACATTTAATGGTAATTTTTTATTTTTGCAAGTATTAACAGTAAATTATTTTCCATTTCATGATGATGTCATCTATTAGACTATTATTATAGTAAGTAATATCATTATAATTATATAATAATCAATAATATTATGGTAGATTATAATGGTCCAGCCCGGTCTATGTAATACAATTCTATGTAATACAATAATGTAAACTGGAACAATGGCCATTATAATGTTTCAAATTTTTCTGTGGGTGAAGGTTATTTCTGTTATTTTAATTGTATAAAAATAGTTTTTGTACAAATATTAACAATAAATCCTACTCTTTTAATATGATACTATCATATATCATAGTAAATAATACCATTATTATAATCATATAATGGTAAATAATATCGCGGTATATAATAACAAGTGCAAAACATTTAATTATAGTTTATTTGAAGTAGTATAGGCATTTAAAATATACCTCATCACTGAATCAAAAAGGCCTATAAGTAGATTTAATAAATATGAGCATGAATAAAACATCTCATTTAAGCACAGTTTTGCACATGTTGGCTAAATACAGAATTTACGAAGCTTGTGGAGGTTGGACCCGCGAAATTTTTTTTGCCCCCCCCTGAAAAAAGCTGAAATGACGTCCCTGCCGCACGCGCACACAGTATGCCTACTGCAGTTAGAGACCCAGCCTCCAACTGGTCCAGTATTTAAGGCTAAGCACAGAACCGAGGATGGAGAGAACATATCGGATGGCATTGTTGATCGCCTGATCAGCAGTATCTATCCCAGCGGCAGCAGCCGACCCTGATGTCGTTCCATTTCGTGCATCTCCGGCTATAATTAACAGAAAAGATCACGCAGCTTGATTTTACATAAGTAGGCCTAAGCCAAACTAACAGTGATTAAGTCAATCAACAGTGATCGAGTCAGTTAACCGTGATTAAATCTATATCAACTGATTAAATCTATAATTATCAACAGTGATTAAATCTATATCAACTGATTAAATCTATAATTATCAACAGTGATTAAATCGATACCAACAGTGATTAAATCTATATCAACAGTGATTAAATCGATATCAACAGTGATTAAATCTACATCAACAGTGATTAAATCGATATCAACAGTGATTAAATCTACATCAACATTGATCAAATCTATATCAACAGTGATTAAATCTATATCAACAGTGATTAAATCTATATCAACAGTGATTAAATCTATATCAACAGTGATTAAATCTATATCAACAGTGATTAAATCTATATCAACAGTGATCAAATCTATATCAACAGTGATTAAATCTATATCAACAGTGATTAAATCGATATCAACAGTGATTAAATCTATATCAACAGTGATTAAATCTATATCAACAGTGATTAAATCTATATCAACAGTGATTAAATCTATATCAACAGTGATCAAATCTATATCAACAGTGATTAAATCTATATCAACAGTGATTAAATCTATATCAACAGTGATGAAATCTATATCAACAGTGATTAAATCTATATCAACAGTGATTAAATCTATATCAACAGTGATTAAATCTATATCAACAGTGATTAAATCTATATCAACAGTGATTAAATCTATATCAACAGTGATTAAATCTATATCAACAGTGATTAAATCTATATCAACAGTGATTAAATCTATATCAACAGTCATTAAATCTATATCAACAGTGATTAAATCTATATCAACATGTATTTAAATCTATATCAACAGTGATTAAATCTATATCAACAGTGATTAAATCTATATCAACAGTGATTAAATCTATATCAACAGTGATTAAATCTATATCAACATGTGATTAAATCTATATCAACAGTGATTAAATCTATATCAAGAGTGATTAAATCTATATCAACAGTAATTAAATCTATATCAACAGTGATTAAATCTATATCAACAGTGATTAAGTGATTTAACAATGATTAAGTCAAGTAGCCTATACCATCTGTAATGTTGGTCCACGCTTCAGATCCGACGACTGTCTCATTGAACTGCTGCTGAGTCTCAGTCTCCATTCCTCCAATTCCTCCAATTCCTCCTTCTCCAGCTTTTCTTTTTCCTCCGTCTGCTGCTTCGTCGTATTCCGTGTCTTCTGCCTCGAACTCCTGGACATCGGGGTCACTTCGGTCCAGCTGTCGACATGATATCTGAACACTGGCACCGCGGTCAGCTAAACAGACAATAGCCCCAATAGCTTGAAAATACAGTAGATGTATATAACACTGTCTTCTGGTGATCTGAGAGAGACTTGTTTTCTGTTGCGACGCCTCTCTATAGCTCTATAGATCTAACCGCTCAGCGTTTCAATTCGGTGGCCTTTCGAGGCACTTTAGCTGAGCCGGATCCAGAGCAGGGGCGGATCCAGGGTGGCGGCAATCCGGCCCGACCCCCCCCATTTAGAAATTTCTTTATTTTTGACCAGCTATATATTCTGGCTCGGAAAGTTGTCGTGGCCACCCCCATGAGTAATTCCGTAGGCCATCCCCACACCCACAAAGTCCGCACATGAAAAAAGGTCATGAAATTTTTCGGCGGATAAAATGGTGTATTTTCGTGGGAAATGGAGACAAATGACTAAAAAGTCATCAGATTTTTCGACGAACAAGACGAAAATTTTGGCCCCCTCGAAAATTCCTGTATCCGCCCTTGATCCAGAGGAGATATAACAATAGCTATTGCTTCCCTAGTTTATTGCACTACCTGTTACTCATGTTGTTTGTCGAAGATATTAAAAGGAAATAGTAATTTAAAAAATACTACATGGCGTGGTTTGGTTAGACAAGATGTTAGAATATTGTTAATATTATTGTCGCGGAACTAGGGCTGGGCAGAAAAGTACCAGGGCCGATCACCAACCCTAGCCGTGTAAGTCTTTCGATGATGTCCGGGGGGTAAGGCGTTAGCTGGGGACTAACGACTAGCCGGCTAGGCTTAGGCTAACTATACTTAAACGAACTGTATTCAAACGAACTGTTGCGAACCTGGGTTTGCCGATCGTTTATGTTCCACCGCCGACTGTATTGAGTGTATTGGCGGCATCGCTTTATGTGCCTCTCTCCCCCGCGGTCGCGAATCCTTTATGTTCCACCGCCGTCTCTTTGAAGTCGGTCGCCGCTTGGCCTAGTATTATCGGCCGCGACCGCGGTATGCTTTATGTGCCCCTTTCCCCCCGCAGCGCGAATCGTTTATGTTCCACCGCCGACTGTATTGAGTGTATTGGCGGCATCGCTTTATGTGCCTCTCTCCCCCGCGGTCGCGAATCCTTTATGTTCCACCGCCGTCTCTTTGAAGTCGGTCGCCGCTTGGCCTAGTATTATCGGCCGCGACCGCGGTATGCTTTATGTGCCCCTTCCCCCCGCAGCGCGAATCGTTTATGTTCCACCGCCGACTGTATTGAGTGTATTGGCGGCATCGCTTTATGTGCCTCTCTCCCCCGCGGTCGCGAATCCTTTATGTTCCACCGCCATCTCTTTGAAGTCGGTCGCCGGCGTGTACGACCTGTAGTATATATAAGGGAGCCCGTTGCTCTGATAGTGAGTGATCGAATAGTCTTCGAGTAGTCAGAGTCCACAGTCAGTCATCCAGTTATCGAGAGAGGAGAGTCGGTCCTCAAGTTCTAGCCAGAGATATAGTCAGTCGTAGAGCGAGTTGTGATGTACAGTTGATGAGTGTCGTACTGCCGTGAATAAACTGTGTTCTTCTCTTCATCGTCGTGTGTTTCTTGGGTGAGGCGTATCGGTCGGAAGGGGCTGCACTTCCTTCGAAATACAACGAAGGCGGACTCGCGTCTCCCTCCTGAGACGACACGCGGGCATATTTGGACTGGCACCCGCCAGATCGGTAATCGGCCATCCTACGGACCGAGAGGGCAACTGTTTCCGCAGTCGGGGTGTTACAGCCGAGGGTTTTGCTTTCCGCCACACTGGTACCCAGCAAGTGGGGTGTGTGGTCGCCTTCTGATCGACATTCGCAGATCGACCGACGATGGAAGAAGACGAGGAAGTCACAATCGCCTACGCCGCTGGAGGATTCGCCGATCTACGGGCGAACGTTTCCTCGCCATTGGCCGATGAGAGTGCAATGGCAGACCAGCGAACGGACCGAGGCCGACTCATCGAGGAGCTGCGGAGGCCGACGAGGGTGAGCTACCGAGAGACGTCTGACGATCGGGAGACTTCCCTGAGAATGCCGGAGACTACCGGAGGACGGCCGTGGACTCGACCGCCTCCTATGAAGCCGGGAAAGTTTGACGGCACGGGATCGCTGGAGTCGTTCCTGGTGCAGTTTGAAGTCTGCGCCCGTCACAACCAATGGACTGCCGCCGACCGAGTCGACTATCTTCGATGCAGCCTGGAGAAAGCTGCCACGCAGCTTTTGTGGGACTTCGGTGCCCGTCCGAACGTTGGCTACGAGGAGCTTGTCGAACGCCTTCGACAGAGGTATGGAACGGAGGGCCAGGCGGAAAGCTTTCGCGCTCAGCTTTATTACAGACGCCAGCGTTCCCAGGAGACTCTGAGCGACTTGCTGCACGACATTCGTCGCCTTGTCGTGTTGGCGTATCCAGTACCTTCGAACGAGACCACGGAGATCATCGCCAAGGATGCTTTCCTTGAGGCGTTGAGCGACAGAGACCTGTCACTCAAAGTACGTGAGCGGGAGCCAAAGAACCTGGACGAAGCATACAGGACTGCGCTTCGTCTGGACGCCTACCAACGGACGAACGATTCTGACGATAGACGGAGGCCTTCCAACCGCGTGCGGAGTACTCAAGAGACCGATGCGAGTACTCAGATCCAGTCTACACTCGACCGATTCCTAGAGACGCAGCGCGACGAGCAGAGACGATGGCAGACGGATATGGAACGAAGGATCGATCGCCAATTCCAGGAGCTGCGAAACCGTGCTTCAACCGACGACGATCTGGGGCGCAACGGCCGCCCCGGAAACAGCAGCGCCAACGACCAGGACCGGTCGAGACGGAGTGTGACCTGTTACAACTGCAACCGCGCAGGTCACATTAGCCGGAATTGCCGCCAGCCTCGTCGCCCCTTCGACCGCCGGAACGACGTCGAGACCACAGAAACGGAGGCGCCGCCGCCTCTGATGAACCATACGACTCGCCCAAGATTGCCGGACCGAGCCAGCAGCAACGCCGTTTACATTCGAGGGAGCATCAACGGACGACAACAGATGTGTTTAATCGACACCGGATCCGAGGTCAGCTTGATCCCGTCTACAGTCGTCGAAGGGTTAGCACTGCAATCTTGCTCTCGTTTTCTGATGGCTGCAAATGGCACTAGCATTAATGTCCTTGGGGAGGTCCGTTTGCCCATTAAGATAAGGGACGGATTTGAGATTTCCACCGTATTTTTGGTATCTGACCAGATTACCGAGCCCATGCTAGGTATGGATTGGCTGAGGGAACACCGGTGTAGAATTGGTTTTGGTAACGGGGCATTGTTTTTAGGACGTAGACGGGTACCCCTCGTAAAAGGGAACGGATCTATGTGGTGCCGTAGAGTGATAATTGCTGAAGAGGTTGTAGTGCCTCCTAAATGCCAGAGCGAAGTCTCTGTGAAGACGTTGTACGGGGATCTGACTACTATAGCGCCTGCATGGATGACAGAAGCCCAAGAGATACAGCCAGGGGTGCATCTCGCTCGCGTCGTCATTGGAGACCGCGCAGATGCTAGTGTTAGAGTAGTTAACCTGAGCGACGAGACCGTTACGCTAACGAAGGATCGATTCCTAGGAGGATTGCATCCAGTGGAGGTGGAATTGGGTACAGGTAGGGGACAAGGGACCGCACCTGTTAGTGAGATTTCGCCCCGAGATATGTTAATGGCAGATTTGCCGGAGGAAGTTCCCTCCGAGATTCGGGAGCGGTTGGACAAGTTGCTTCTTGAATATCGGGACGTATTCTCAGTGACCGACCGAGATTTAGGGAGAACGACTGCCGCTATGCATAGAATCGAGACAGACGAGACGCGCCCCGTTAGGCAGCCCTTAAGACGCCATCCCTTGCCGCATAGGACAGCTATCGACAGTGAACTTGATCAGACGTTAAAGGACGGGCGGATTGAATCTGAAATTAGTAAGCATGCCTTTGGCGGAGTTCGGGTGCGAAGGGATAATAACGCTCGTAAATTCTATCGGCAGCAGAGGGTACGGTTTAAGCGAGGACGAGGTGACCGTGAGAGCGCGCGCCATATTGAACGACACGTGCCACGACGGACGGATCGGACTAACAATTGGCTGGGGAGGGTGACGAGATTTCGTAAGTGGGTTACTATCTGTGGTCGACCCCCCACGCCCTGTCCCTTGTTGCTAGCGCCCGACGTATATCCGTGGGAGCGGGTAAGAATATTCGCGGGTGGTCCATTGCCCGTGGGAAAGTGCCTAAAGCAGCCGTCAGAGGGTTTGGGGCGGGGCTTCGCACTGTGCTACTGCTGCCCACCGGAGGAGAGGCGCGACGATGTCGCTCGTACACCTGATCCGCTGCGCGCGACGTACATGACGTCACCCGCTGCCGCACCTGGCGCGACGAGAGAATGGCCCAGGACGCTGGTTGGACTGAACGGCGCCCCAAGCGAACGGTGCGTCGGCCGGCCCGTTACCAGAATTAGATTGATTTGCTGATTGTGCCGTTGAGGTTGAGTCCCGATTTTTGACAGTGTGCAGGAACTTGGTTTGGGTCCGTTGGACGTAAATATCCTTGTTATGTGTTGTTCCTTGTGGAACAAATTTCTGTAGCTTGGTTGCCCATTGGGCACATGTTAATGTGTTACGGGCGGAACGTCGCCTCCGCCCGTTTGAGTTCACGCTTGTTCTGTTGCCTACGGGCATAGTTAAGATCGTTGTTGCCTACTGGCTAATTAATATTATTAGCTATTGACTAAAAGTCGTACGAGTAAAAGTCCCCGTGGAGGAATTGCTTTTCAGTTGTCCCTTGAAGGACGGGTTTCTGTAGCCTCAGGGCATATTTAGATTAATTGTATGATGACCGTGCCAGAGTTAGGGTATTGCTGTTAGAGACTTTCTTAGCTATAGACTCTTGGTGGGCCCGTTGGCCAATGTTTTCATCGTGGTGACTAAAATGAGGACATTTTATTAATCGTAGTGGGTGGGGGATGTTGCGAACCTGGGTTTGCCGATCGTTTATGTTCCACCGCCGACTGTATTGAGTGTATTGGCGGCATCGCTTTATGTGCCTCTCTCCCCCGCGGTCGCGAATCCTTTATGTTCCACCGCCGTCTCTTTGAAGTCGGTCGCCGCTTGGCCTAGTATTATCGGCCGCGACCGCGGTATGCTTTATGTGCCCCTTTCCCCCCGCAGCGCGAATCGTTTATGTTCCACCGCCGACTGTATTGAGTGTATTGGCGGCATCGCTTTATGTGCCTCTCTCCCCCGCGGTCGCGAATCCTTTATGTTCCACCGCCGTCTCTTTGAAGTCGGTCGCCGCTTGGCCTAGTATTATCGGCCGCGACCGCGGTATGCTTTATGTGCCCCTTCCCCCCGCAGCGCGAATCGTTTATGTTCCACCGCCGACTGTATTGAGTGTATTGGCGGCATCGCTTTATGTGCCTCTCTCCCCCGCGGTCGCGAATCCTTTATGTTCCACCGCCATCTCTTTGAAGTCGGTCGCCGGCGTGTACGACCTGTAGTATATATAAGGGAGCCCGTTGCTCTGATAGTGAGTGATCGAATAGTCTTCGAGTAGTCAGAGTCCACAGTCAGTCATCCAGTTATCGAGAGAGGAGAGTCGGTCCTCAAGTTCTAGCCAGAGATATAGTCAGTCGTAGAGCGAGTTGTGATGTACAGTTGATGAGTGTCGTACTGCCGTGAATAAACTGTGTTCTTCTCTTCATCGTCGTGTGTTTCTTGGGTGAGGCGTATCGGTCGGAAGGGGCTGCACTTCCTTCGAAATACAACGAAGGCGGACTCGCGTCTCCCTCCTGAGACGACACGCGGGCATATTTGGACTGGCACCCGCCAGATCGGTAATCGGCCATCCTACGGACCGAGAGGGCAACTGTTTCCGCAGTCGGGGTGTTACAGCCGAGGGTTTTGCTTTCCGCCACAGAACTGTATTTAATCGAACTGTATTTAATAACTGCGAAATCGAACGTCTTAATCAAACTGTACACTGAATGCTAGATCACTGCGACGCAACTGAACTAAACACGCATGAATGTCTTTCTTTTCCAAAGGTAAGTCACCGATGCACAAGAATCGATCTCACAACACTGCACCGAGCGGCACGATACTGTACCCACTGCGACTAAACTCTACTGAACTCTATCACAGAAGAAGCAGCTCTGACTGACTGACTGACTACTACGACGAACTCTTCAACTACTTCACACGGCAACTGACGACGACTACTGACTCTACTACGACGATCTGCTCTGCTCTATTTATACCCTCCCAGACGCAGGTGTGCTGAATAAGTAGATATAGGCCACGGTATGCTGAATAAGTAGACGTGCTGAATAAGTAGACATAGGCCAATGTATGCTGGATAAGTAGACGGAGGCTAGTGTGCTGAATAAGTAGATATAGGCCAATGTATGCTGGATAAGTAGACGGAGGCTAGTGTGCTGAATAAGTAGATATAGGCCAATGTATGCTGGATAAGTAGACGGAGGCTAGTGTGCTGAATAAGTAGACATAGGCCAATGTATGCTGGATAAGTAGACGGAGGCTAGTGTGCTGAATAAGTAGACGGAGGCTAAAGGGGCGGGGCAAGCAGACGTAGGCAGAGAGAGCAAAGCAAGCGCACCCAAACACAGCAGGCAATCTTCAAGTTTTTCCACACGGCCCCCCCAGGAGCAGTCCAAAGCCCCCTTTGGATAAAATTAACAGGGGAAAAACGAACCCCCAGCATAATAAACATTGTCCATCGCGATAAGGCACACGCCTCAGTCCACAATTCTATGCAAATAATCAATTCGCTTATGCAAAATATCGTCCATTTCGAAAGACGCCAACTTAACTAACACAAAATAAAGAACAGCATCCAAACAACCAAGCATCGTTCATTGACGAACAAAACGGCTTATAAAGTTAAACAGACGAAGAACGTCTTCAGAATAATTACGTAGGCGCTACTAACAGAAAATAATCGCACTGCGCGATACGAAACTTAAGTTCAGAGTCCCTTACGGCAAAACAAAACTAGGAGTGTCACCTTTCTTTCTTCTTTTTTCTTCTTGAGAGGCGGTCCGTCTTCCGGGAAGATGAGGTCTAGATTACGCGCACGTACGTAGACACGTGCGCCGACGAAGAAGAAGCGCGCGCGCAACCATGCGCGCCGACAGGAACTTGCGCGCAGACAGGAACTTGCGCGCGGAGGAGGAGTAGATCACGCGCAGACAGGAACTTGCGCGCGGAGGAGGAGTAGATCACGCGCACGTACGTAGACACGTGCGCCGACGAAGAAGAAGCGCGCGCGCAACCATGCGCGCAGACAGGAACTTGCGCGCGGAGGAGGAGTAGATTACGCGCACGTACGTAGAAGAAACGTGCGCCGTCATCCTCGTGCACTTTACTGGAACCGGACAGGTCGACGAACGGCTCGACGAGGTCGACCCGAGACCGTCGGTGTTCCATCCGAACCTGCTTCCGTTGCATCCGTTGCACCCGTTGCTTCCGTTGCATCCGTTGCATCCGTTGCTTCCGTTGCGTCCGTTCGATGTGCAAAGGACCTGGTCCTCGGCCGGTCGACGGCGGATGCCGTCGCACCATCGCTGACGTCGGTGTGCTGCGTCCTACACCTTCGTGGGCCGAAGCAGTAAACCCAGTCACCTTCTTTCTCAAATTTCTCTAACAGTCCATGAGAATCCGACCAATGTCCTCCAGGATCAAAAGGCACAAGTCCACAATTCAAAATCGACTTGCAGGTAGACCGAGCGGTACTTGTCCCATCCGCACGACCACAACTCACACTCCCATGGATATATCCACAATCCGACTCAAGCGTGCCAACACACACCGTACAAAGGGGGACTCTCAGACATACATCAATTCCAGAAAAAGGACCAAAATTCTTCCGGGTCGAACCAGGACAAAATCGCAAAGACCCATCAAACACCACATATGCAGAACATCCACCAACGGCAGGTTCCACAATAGATTCTACAACCCCAGTTTCCAACAATTGATTCAATTGCTCATCAGTAGCAGTCTGATATGGCAACGGCTGCCTCCGTAAGGGTTGTCTCACTGGACGAGAGTCCCTCGTATCAATTCTGTGTTGGGTTATCGTGGTTTGTCCCAAATCTCGGTCAGTGGTCGAGAAAATGTCCTCATATTCGACCAATAAATCCTTCAACCGTTCCTTCACATCCGTCGGGACATCCTCCGAAATGTCCTCCATCAGCTTCTCGACCAAATGGGTTTCAGGACCCGTCCGTCTATCACTTTCCTCCCTTACTTCGACATTTACGGGATGCAATTCACCCAACATTTGATTAGCAGTCAACAAAGCAGATTTCTCATTCAAATTTACTACACGAATGCACGACTTATTAGCATCATCACCAAGCACGACTCTGGCTACATGTAACCCAGGCTGGATCTCTTTGGACTCCGTCATCCACGCCTGTGCAGTGGTCGTCAAATCTCTATACTGCGTTGTACAAAGTATATCGCACTGGGAACGAGGAAGGACAGTCGTCTCCTCTGCAACCATCACCCTGCGGCACCAAAGCGAACCATTTCCCTTGACCAGAGGAATGCGGCGGCGACCAACAAAAAGTGCACCCTGACCAAAACCCAATCTACAGCGATGCTGTCTCAGCCAGTCCATTCCCAGCATTGGTTCACCGATCTGATCCGAGACAAGAAAAGTAGTGCCAATAGAAAATCCTCTGGAAATCACAATCGGAAGGTCAAGCTGACCCAAAACCCTAATCGCAGTACCATTAGCAGCTAAGAGGATGCGATTGCTTGGCTGGAGCAACAACCCATCAACATCAGACGAGGGAACCAGGCTTACCTCCGACCCAGTGTCCACTAGGCATGTTCTTTGCCGTCCGTTGATCGTCCCACGGATGTAGATCGCGTTGTTCGTTACACCCGTCGTTCGGTCTCTCGTTGTGTGGTTGGTGACGATTGGTCCATTCTGCTCGGGCGTGGTCGGACCCGAGTTGCGTGCGTCGTCTTGACGGTTGGGAGGCTGTCGGCGTTGGCGGCATTGGCGGGCCACGTGACCCACGCGTCCACAGTTGAAGCAGGTCACACCGCGGCCGGCGTTCCCGGGAGACCTTCCCGGAGGCGGAACCGGCGGAGAGACGTTCGGGGGAACATTTGGTTCGGCGTCGAGACTCGTCCTGTACGAACCTCGAAGTTCCTCCAGCTGTTGACAGATACTTCCTTCCATGTCCTGTTGCCACTTTCGCTGGGCAGCGAAGAAATTGTCCAATTGGGACTGAAGTTGTCCACCAGCGTCTCCATCTTGCGTCGTTCTCACCCGATTGGCTGGTCTCCGACGATCCTCCAATTCCGATGTCTGCTGATACGCGGCGAGGCGTAGAGCTGCTCGGTACGCTTCGTCGATCGTCTTTGGCTCGCGTTCTCTCACCTTGAGAGACAACTCACGGTCACGGATCGCTTCGAGGAAGGCGTCCTTCGCGACGATCTCTGTCGTTTCGTTAGATGGAACCGGGTAGGCGAGAACGACGAGTCTCCGGATGTCGTGCAGCAAGTCGCCCAGGGTTTCATCTGATCTCTGCCGGCGATAATAGAGTTGTGCCCGGAAGGTCTCGGCCTGACCCTCCGCGCCGTATCGTTGACGTAGTCTCTCGACGAGCTGCTCGTAAGTGACTTCCGTCCGGGCTCCAAAATCCCAGAGTAACTGCGTTGCTGCTTTTTCCAATGAACAGCGGAGGAAGTCCGCTTTGTCGGCTGCAGTCCATCGGTTGTGTCTCGCGCACACATCGAATTGTGCCAGGAACGATTCGAGGGATCCAGTTCCATCGAATTTTCCGGGCTTGATTGGACTCTTCTTTTCACCGACCAAGCGACTGACGTTCTCCAGAATCTTCGATTCCAAAGCGCTGGCGTCTTTCTCCGGAATCAGCATACTTTTGCGATCCCTCCTCGGCGAGTCAAAATCAATTTTCTCCAGGAAGCGACTGGACTCGACCTCGAAGTCGACCAGAGCGTCCGTTGCTCGTTTGACTGCTGGAGAAGAAGTAGTGGGGAGGCCAGAGACACTTCCGTCCATCCCAGCACGAGGAAACTCACCAGTTGCTGCGTTCCACATCGTTGTCAGTCCAGAATCAAATCAGCTCCCGCTTCCGTGTAACAGTGTGAATCGGTCCGACGAATGTAACAAAACCCTCAACTTCTTGAACTAGTTTCTTCGAAGATGAAACGAACAAAACCAAAATCCAGTTTCGAGGGAGTTCGACGAAATTCAATCACCAGTTCAGCGAAGTTAAAACGGACAAAACCAAAACCCCACTTCTCGGTGCCAAATTGTCGCGGAACTAGGGCTGGGCAGAAAAGTACCAGGGCCGATCACCAACCCTAGCCGTGTAAGTCTTTCGATGATGTCCGGGGGGTAAGGCGTTAGCTGGGGACTAACGACTAGCCGGCTAGGCTTAGGCTAACTATACTTAAACGAACTGTATTCAAACGAACTGTATTTAATCGAACTGTATTTAATAACTGCGAAATCGAACGTCTTAATCAAACTGTACACTGAATGCTAGATCACTGCGACGCAACTGAACTAAACACGCATGAATGTCTTTCTTTTCCAAAGGTAAGTCACCGATGCACAAGAATCGATCTCACAACACTGCACCGAGCGGCACGATACTGTACCCACTGCGACTAAACTCTACTGAACTCTATCACAGAAGAAGCAGCTCTGACTGACTGACTGACTACTACGACGAACTCTTCAACTACTTCACACGGCAACTGACGACGACTACTGACTCTACTACGACGATCTGCTCTGCTCTATTTATACCCTCCCAGACGCAGGTGTGCTGAATAAGTAGATATAGGCCACGGTATGCTGAATAAGTAGACGTGCTGAATAAGTAGACATAGGCCAATGTATGCTGGATAAGTAGACGGAGGCTAGTGTGCTGAATAAGTAGATATAGGCCAATGTATGCTGGATAAGTAGACGGAGGCTAGTGTGCTGAATAAGTAGATATAGGCCAATGTATGCTGGATAAGTAGACGGAGGCTAGTGTGCTGAATAAGTAGACATAGGCCAATGTATGCTGGATAAGTAGACGGAGGCTAGTGTGCTGAATAAGTAGACGGAGGCTAAAGGGGCGGGGCAAGCAGACGTAGGCAGAGAGAGCAAAGCAAGCGCACCCAAACACAGCAGGCAATCTTCAAGTTTTTCCACATTATTAAGAATATAGGCCTACCGGAGTCTTGAAAATAATGCTGCTCTAGTTATTAAGCCTATACTGAATTGATAAGTCAAACGGTGTTTAATGAAGTTTAAACGGAGTTTAATATCTTACATGAAATTATCAAATTACTCGTAAAATGGAAATTCATTTTTCATAACGAGTTTTGAAATTCTGAGTTTCAATTAGCCTACAGCCTTTATTTTCCAGTCGGCCGTGCTGCTTATTTCTGACCAAATTCTCTCAGGTGGCCCTGGCTAGCGGGACCTGTGGCCCCTTTTGGGTCTCCTGAATGAACCGACATATTAGATAACTGATGTATAGGCTAACTATATATATAGGCCTACTATCTGTAATGAATGAGTTGGTTGTCAAATAAAATGTTATGTTATGTTACAGCCGTACATGATACTATTTACACAACGTCAATAAATAAATTCAAGTCACATAAATGAAATTGGCCAAGAAAATTACTTTGATGGATGGATAGATCCGATTTGACCAGGGTCTATGACAACAGAGGTCGTTACCCTGGACAGAAATTTGCTCGGCATATTACAGCACTTAAGAGCAAGGTAAGCCTACTGAATCAACTTTTGAAGCAATTACTTTGATATGTAGCCTATGTACATTTAAGAGTAATAATAAAAGAATAAAAAGGTGTTTAGACGGCGGTGCAAATTGAGTCAACTATTAAATCCATATTATCTATACTTATACAATATACATGTAACGTTAGAGATGCAATAAGAGCAGATTTCATGGAAATAATATTCATCTAGACCAGGGGTCTCAAACACGCGGCCCGCGGGCCGCATGCGGCCCGTGGACCCGATTAATGCGGCCCGCGACAGCCAGCTGGATTTTGGTCTTGTAAGGAAAGAATTCGGTTAAAAACCGAATTTGCAGTTCCAATGCGATTTGAACCAGAGTTCAAACTAGTTTCTACTCCTTTTGCTGTGGACATTGAATCTGCAGCAGCAGATATTGAGAGGAAGTTAGTGAACCTTCAATGCATGGATATCATGTTGCACAAGAAGTAGCTTATAGGCTACAACCAAAGTAAGACTCTAATATCTTTGCTACAACGAAGTAACTGTACAGTTGTTATTCCGGAATTACGCACATTTCTACCACAAGACGAATTCTCAAATCTGCGCGCACGCAGAGTGACAATGTTTGGCAGTACATATACACATGTGTACAGTCATGTGAGCAGTTTTTCATTAATTAATAAAGAATTATGAATTTAAAAGAAGGGCGCGCCTTACAGGTAGCCTACAGGCGAATATTTGTAAACTGTGGGCCTAACGGCTTATAGGCCTGCTCCAATTGATCGCATTTCAGAAGGCAAGATCAAACATTAATGCTCTCGTAGTTGAAAAACGTCAGACGAGTAGCGCTAATCACAATTATTGTGCAAAACCTCCGAGGTCTATACTTATTATAAATACCTTGGTTTAGGGGTGTCCAGAAAAGCAAAAAGTTTCAGAAAACACCCATACTGAAGTTTTTCCCATGATTTTGTTCATGTGTGGCCTACAGATATTTTTTACAGAATTTTAAAATGTCATCCTGATATCCCTCATGGCCCCTGAACTTAGGGACCGATTTTGGTAGAAATTGCACTGTATTTTCAATACGAACAACTGATAGCGAAGCAGATAGGACTCACAGTTGCACTATTAGACACCAAACGGACATAATTTTCATTATTCTTAACTAATCAGCAATAAAACAAGTTGAAATGTACTATCTGAGCAATATAAGGGGCCGTCCATAAATGACGTCACGCAATTTAGGACGATTTTTGACCCCGACCTCCTCGTTACAAGTCGTCACAAAATTCATACGCTATCTAGCAAGAAATTGTCACAAATAGTCACAGATATGCGACCCGACCCCTCCCCTGGGGTGCGTGACGTCATTTATGGACGGTCCCCAATGAAGTACCAATATGCACCCGCCACAGGCGTCGCATCATATGGTTCAGAATCCACACAATTTCACATCCCTATTTTTCACATAATGTTAGTAATGCGACTGTTGCGAGTGCCTTGACACAAAATCTATATGCTTAAAGATGTCGACTCTGCAACAGCACCCAGACTATGATTACGGGACACTATTCGTAGTGCCTTGCTTAATGTCTTCTTGTCAAAAGTTTGGAATTGCTTCATGTGCTCTTTGACACCCTGCAAAGGCCATGGAGGATCTTTGTTCAGGATCGGTCGTAATAATGGTTGCGAAGTCTGATAATAAGCTTCAGTCCACGCTCAGCTGTGTCGTTTGCTGATGCTCCAGCACGATGATCTCACGCTTTGTCCATGACATGATTGATTTTAGTGTAGTTGATAATGGCAGTTGCCAATTTTGAAGTAGATTAACTTGGCAAGAATCCTAAGGTGGTTGGGGGTTTCAACCCTCAGTCTCTCCTACAGACCCATTGTAAAGTATGTTTTTCATAACCAATTCCTAGTGGATCATAGGCCAACCCACCCCGTTATTTGTCCACAATTCTCACACTGGTGGTACCTCACGGAAGAAATTGTTCCTTTTGTACTTTTGAGCAAAAATGCCATGATAACAAGAATTAACGACTCGATTGTTAGCCACACCACTGCATGCCTGAGACCATCTACAAGTTTCGATAGGTCTTACCTTCAAACAAGTTGCGCGCGATACAACCTTAACGAACTTAACTGACCCGGAATCACACACTCTGTTCTGACTGCTAGATATCAGCAATGATTGCCTAGTTGAGTCAGCCAATCAATAGTCATGTGACCAAACATACATCTCAGCTGAGAAATTGTTTCGTGCTGTAAAAGTTGTAATGGACACAGCTGAGCGTGGACTGAAGCTTATTATCAGACTTCGCAACCATTATTACGACCGATCCTGAACAAAGATCCTCCATGGCCTTTGCAGGGTGTCAAAGAGCACATGAAGCAATTCCAAACTTTTGACAAGAAGACATTAAGCAAGGCACTACGAATAGTGTCCCGTAATCATAGTCTGGGTGCTGTTGCAGAGTCGACATCTTTAAGCATATAGGTTTTGTGTCAAGGCACTCGCAACAGTCGCATTACTAACATTATGTGAAAAATAGGGATGTGAACCATATGATGCGACGCCTGTGGCGGGTGCATATTGGTACTTCATTGGGGACCATCCATAAATGACGTCACGCACCCCAGGGGAGGGGTCGGGTCGCATATCTGTGACTATTTGTGACAATTTCTTGCTAGATAGCGTATGAATTTTGTGACGACGTGTAACGAGGGTCGGGGTCAAAAATCGTCCTAAATTGCGTGACGTCATTTATGGACGGCCCCTTATATTGCTCAGATAGTACATTTCAACTTGTTTTATTGCTGATTAGTTAAGAATAATGAAAATTATGTCCGTTTGGTGTCTAATAGTGCAACTGTGAGTCCTATCTGCTTCGCTATCAGTTGTTCGTATTGAAAATACAGTGCAATTTCTACCAAAATCGGTCCCTAAGTTCAGGGGCCATGAGGGATATCAGGATGACATTTTAAAATTCTGTAAAAAATATCTGTAGGCCACACATGAACAAAATCATGGGAAAAACTTCAGTATGGGTGTTTTCTGAAACTTTTTGCTTTTCTGGACAACCCTAACCTTGGTTATACCGTAAACTCTTACCGGTACTAAAATAATGTGCTTTTGATGCACTTCATATCATTGTGACTCTGGCATGTAGCACTGCAATTATAGTTACACTGAAAATATAATATTATTTAAATTTTACAGGACTATATCATTATCGTGTATGCAGTATGCTGTAGGGCCCAATGATATACATGTACTATAGTCTAATTTCTATATAAAATTAATAGTTTCACGTGCATGCCATATTTGTATGTTGCGGCCCGCCAGTCATTGTAAATTACCAAATGTGGCCCACATGATGACTTGAGTTTGAGACCCCTGATCTAGACATCCGTAGCTGCTACCTCTGAAATGGAGCCAGAATCCCTTGAGCTTGCGAGTGAAGTAGTTAAAGTTCTGCACTCGGTTGTCCTGTCCGTCAGAATGGAATTGAAGGTCGATGGTATTCGACGACGTTGTGACGTTGTTCGTACCAAGTATCATCGCGCCACAGTGACGATGTCTCTCCGCTGCATTCGTCATCATCGGCATCAAAATCGTCATCGTCATTTTCATCGTCATCGTCATCGTCATCGTCGTTGTTATTATCATCGTCATTTTTATCGTCATCGTCATTTTCATTTTCATCGTCATTTTCATTTTTATCGTCATCGCCATCGTCATCGTCATCGTCATTTTCGTTTTCATCGTCATTTTCATCGTCATCGTCATAGCCATTTTCATCGTCTTCGTCATTTTCATTTTCATCGTCATCGTCATCGTAATTTTCATTTTCATCGTCATCGTAATTTTAATTTTCATCGTCATCGTAATTTTAATTTTCATCGTCATCGTCAATTTCATTTTCATCGTAATTTTAATTTTCATCGTCATCGTCATTTTCATTTTCATCGACATTTTCATTTTCATCGTCATCGTCATCGTAATTTTCATTTTCATCGTCATTTTCATTTTTATCGTCATCGTCATTTTTATCGTCATCGTCTTCGTCGTTGTTATCGTCGCCGTCATCATAATATTATCGTCACCATCAGCATCGTCGTCGTCATCGTCGTCATCATCATATATCATCATAGCTCTCGTCATCGTCGTCGTCATTTATTTTTTATCGCTATTATTATCATCGTTATCATAGTCATCACCATCATCATCATCATCATCATCATCGTCGTCGTCGTCGTCATCATCATCATCATCATCATCATCATCATTGTAGCCTCCCATTTAAAAGCTGTTTTGCTGCGTTTAACAGGTATTGAGTAAATTACTAGACCTTTACTATCCTGGCTAAAAAGACACCAATAACTTCTATGAAAAGTGTATTCTATTAAAATATCGTTATGCACAAACAATCAAATAACCTATCTACTTAATTTGGCGTTGATTATTTATATTATTCTTAATAGCTTATCTTTCCTCGACAGATGAAGTTCTTCTTATGAGTGAAGTTCAGCAACTTGTAGTCTGTTTGAAGAAATGCAACCAAGTGCTCTTGAATATATGATGCGGATAATAATACAACCACGAAGATCTTGCTCCAGGATGAAGAAAGACAACGTCGTTGATTATAGATATCGCCAGCAACAAATCTTCTTACTTGATGAAGTGAGATACGTCGCTTAACAGACGAACGCACTCGAACACAACCAATGTCCACCAACGTGATATCGTCCAAACGAATATCAGTTTCTCTGCCAATCGCCAAATGTTCATCACACAACCCGTTCGACGAAAAATCACAACACGAGAGTTCCGAGCTCCTTCAAATGAACTCAACTCCGCTATTTAACGTCCTAGTTGTAATGCCTTCTTTGTAACGAAAGCGCATTCAACTACCGTTCATCCGTGCCGCTAAATATGACTTAAGAAACGTCCGCCATAGCGATACGTCCTTCTTCCTTAGCGTTCAGCAACGGAATCAAACATTTTACTTCAACCGTTTCGTGACGTTGCATTAAAATCGTTATATTCGCTTCCGAGCGCTACCATTGGTTTGTTGACTTAATATCCCATGACAACGTTTTCGTTGCGTAACTTTACGCGCTGTTGACACGCTAGTTCCTTGGTAACCGCCCCTAAGCTATGTATTATTATTTATTTCGCCAAATTATTACATATCAAATTAAATCAACGCCAGTACTAAATTGACTAGCTTAACTCTTACTTATAATTAAGGATTAAACATTGTAATAAATTAGTTCAATAGATAATAGCGTATATAATTCGCTACAATCATCATCATCATCATCATCATCATCATCATCATCATCATTATCATCATCATCATCATCATCATCATCATCATCATCATCATCACCAGAAGAGGAAGAGGAAGACGACGACGACGACGACATCTATCTCAAATCCATCTGCTAGTTTCAATAAGACCAGACGCCAACGAAGTAAGTAAGAGCGCCGTTTAAATAATAATTGCTTCGTTCTCGAGTGTTGACCAACCATTTTGTCGAAGCATGATCCAGTCGGCTCTGCATCGACCCTTCTTCGTTTCGAGGAGCAGGTCATAGAAGACGAGGGTGAGACGGGCATCCTCCCTGTCGGCCACCATCCGACAGCTGCAGTCCTCGTTCGGAGGGTAGACATCCGGGTATCCGGGTGATGCGAGGAACCCACCCACTTCCGGTATGAGGTCCTGCGTCTGGCTACAGATGTCCACCACGCGGGTCTCTTTGTATCGACGCAACCATACCAGACACATATACATGTATCAGCCATGCACTGTCATTCACATTTTTATGTAGGAAACCTAATAACGGAAGGATCAAGAATTAAACGACAGCTTGTTATGGCCCTGGCCAGTTGCCGTCGACAAAAGTTTGTTTGGCATTTATCTGCCATATATGGCCATATAGCAGCTGATCTATAGTGAGCAAACCAATCAAGCATATTAGCAGGTCTATATTACAGTGTATATGCTGTGTGCATGCATGTATGTATGTATGTATGCATTTATGTAGGCCTATGTATGTATTTATATATGTACACAATCAGCGAGCGTATAAATGCCTATCAGGGACAAGAGGCCAGTACTACGCCTAAAAAAGGTCATCAACTTTTTGGCGGATAAAATGGTATCTTTTTCTTGGGAATTGGAGACAAATGACTAAAGCCTCATCGGATTTTTCGACGACCAAGACGAACATTTTTCCCTGCTCCAAGACCGAAAATTTTGGCCCCCCTTTGAAAATTCCTGTATCCGACCTTAATACCTATATATAAGTAACAAGGTAGGCGTATAAATAATCATGTTTATACTAAAAATAGAAATAATAAATCACAGTCTTGTTGTCAGGACCTGAAACCTCGAGAGTTATAAGACCAAAACTAAGACTTTGAAGCTCAAGATCAAAACTAAGAACAAGACTTTCGGATTCAGGACCAACAAGACCAAGACTTTTAGAAACGAATTACAGTGCACTCGAGACCAGGACCATGTCCTCGAGGACAACAAGGCCGCATAATATAATAATTAATTCGTGTGCATAACAGAATAATTCGATTATATATGATGCACCTACTTGGGATGCACTGGTATTCGACCTGCAGATAGTCGCTGAACTTGTCTCGTCCTGAGCAGGCCGGCATGTGTGACTGCATGACTGTTCGGACGCAGGATCCGAACCCCAGACAGGTCGACCAGTCGTAGACGGGATTCATGGAGTCGTCGATGCAATCACCCGGACAGTAGGTGCAGTTGACAGGATCGAAGCCAGGTCCAGAGTAGCATCTCTGGTGATGCGAAGGACCCTGCTGCTGCTGCTGCTGCTGCTGGTGATGTGCTGGTCTTGGATGCACGGCTGTTGATGCTGGAGATGGTTGGATGTTGCGGTGGGAGAGACCGATGCCGTGGAAGGCTCGAAGGATGAGGATCATTCGTGGTTGAGGGCAGCTGAAGGAGACTCGTGGAATACCAACGCTCTTGAAGCACTGGCTCGAGATGTGGACGGCAGGTGGCGGTGGTGATGGGGCTGTGTTGTACAAGTATATGAACAATTGAACATAGAAGATGAATCGGTCAAACGCTCGCAAAACATAGTAGCCTATCGATATGTGTATGTACGTGTATAATTTATGTAGACCTTTTTATGTACGCATGAATGGATCAAACGGAAGGATGGATGGATGAATGGATGGATGGGTGGTGGATGGAGAAAGGGAGGAAGTGAGAATGGATGGATCAAACGAAATGATGGATGGATGGGAGGGATGATGGATGGATGGATGGATGGATGGATGGATGGATGGATGGATGGATGGATGGATGGATGGATGGATGGATGGATGGATGGATGGATGGATGGATGGATGGATGGATGGATGGATGGATGGATGGATGGATGGATGGATGGATGGATGGATGGATGGGAGGGATGATGGATAAATTGATGGAAGGAGAAAGGGAGGAAATGAGAATGGATTATGGCTAGAAGGGATAGACGGGATGGATGAAGTGGTGGGTGGATAATTGGATGGATCGATGAAGTAATGAAGGATGAAGGGATGGATGGATGGATCGATGAATGACTGGAGGTAGGGAGCGAGGATGGATGGACGGAATGGATGGATGGGTGTACGGAATGGATGGATGGGTGGGGCCGGTGGATGGATGATTAGATAGATGAATGAAGTGATGAAGGAATGGATGAATCCATATATGGATAGATGGAGGGGTGGATGAAAGGAATTGTAGGGGACGCCCAGACACTTCTTCAACGATTCAAGCACTTGTCTATCCTATAGCAATTATTATGACATTGATGCTGGGTGTGCCTGGTTCTTGATGTCATACCTTTGCCATTCGATGACGTCCAAGATGAAGCGAAGAGCAGACACATCAACATTGAAAACGAAGACAAGGACATCAACCGAATTTCAGACATCGCAAAACTTCTTTAAAAGAAAATCTGTTCTAAACTTTCTAACTGACCAACCAACGCAGACCTAATTTTGCTCACTTCGTATCTCATCCAACTCCATGACTGCATGGGGAGCAGCAGGCTGGGACTCCGTGACACAAGGAGAAGTCTTCTGCTCCGTGCTTAATTTAGGTCCAGGACAGGCGAGACCTACCAGGGAAGCAGCAGGCGGACTGCTTCAACCCCGAGGGTTTTTGCCAAACTCGTGCGCCCTATCTCGTTGATAAACGGGGTTGCTGACAGTAATTGTCGGCGCGTGAATGCACGTGCATAATTATAATTATGCTTGCGAGCTGCGACTACACGTGATTATAATGTCATTGGTAGCCTACTATACCTGTATTTCACAGATGATGCATTTTAAATGCATTTAATGATGTGCGTGTGTAGGCCTGTCCTGTGTGTGAAAATAATTGTTTTTTTATTTAGAAAATTGCATATAGCGCCTCTTCGATGTAAGCTACTCAGAAGCGCTCCCGGTCCAACCACGGCTAAATAAGACAGTTTTAAGGTTCTAAAGGAACAGAGTGGAGTGACCCCTGGGAACGATGCGCAGTGTAACAGGAAGGTCATTCCAGGTAGTAGACCAGTGACAGAAAATGAACGACGCTAGCTGTCGGATAGCAGTCCGCGAACGGCCTGCTATCCGACATCATCGTCATTCATATAATTATAAGCCTGAGTTGTGCGACTAAGTTGAAATAAAATATATAGTCTCGCATACACGCATCATGACGCATGCGTGTCAGTAGGTCTGCATGGATGCCTGTGTGTGTGTGTGCATGTTTGTGAATGTGTGTGACTGTGTGTGCGCACGCGTGTGTGTGAGTAGCTTACTCGGTCTATTGCTCTTGCCGCAGCAACAATTCCTGTATTAAAAATTCCTAGCTTCTCGTGTCTAGTCGATTTGGTAACAGTGACTAATATAGTCCTCGACATACAATATGCCAGATATTTTGTGTTATCTTCTGTCGAAAATAATAAACAGACAACATATTAGAGGGGTCGGGGTAGTATAAGCTATTACAACGTATTAGCTTTTGCTGACTCCTATTGCACTGCACTTATCGTTTCACGTTTGTACTATTTGACTTTTGTGTGCAATAAACAAATTTATTCAATCACATCATAAGAGACTTCTACATGTGGTACCACAACTAGATATAGGAGAATTTAAGCCACAGTCATTGACTCATTGTAGAATTTCGACCACAGACATAGCAGACTATAAAGGCCACCATAATTGGAGACTTAAGGCAGGCTGTGGTAGACTGGCTTATAGCAGTCACAATATATTTAAAAATACAAAGACAATTCAAAGAATTAGATTTAAGGCATTCAATTGAGCTCTTCACCCTTCTAACAAGGCACTATTATACTTCACCTTTACCATAGGGCACTATACATGTACTTCACTGTTCGAATTTTTAACATCGAAACAGAATTTGATAAATTCTTAAATAATACTGACACCAAGATACACTATAACAATAACTAATTATCTCCTCCATCAAGAACTATCCTTCTGTGGATTTTCGTTCCCATGTCTCTGTCCGTGTCCCCACCAGATGAACTTCATCTTGTGGGTCGGGTGACCTTCATGAAGGTGACGTGTCGATCGAGTGAAAGTGTAATCTTTCTTACTCTTCATCCGCTTCTTTTTCGTTTCTACATCTGCACTTCGAGTGGCATCGACTCGAGAGTGGATGTCAGCGAAGAGCGCTTTGATCGGAAGGTCGTTTGGAAGGTCATTCTGAAGGTCGTTTGGAAGGTCATTCTGAAGGTCGTTCGGAAGGTCATTCGGCTGTGCTTGATGATTGTGGTGTTCTTTGTTATCTTTTCTTATCTCTTCCTTAATTAAGACACGGTCCTTCTTAAGTTCTTTGTTATCTTCTCTTATCTCTTCTTTAATTAGGAGACCATTCTCCCTAAGTTCTTTGCTATCTTCTTTTACCTCCTCTTTGATTAGGAGACGGTTCTTCCTAAATGTTCTTCCCTGTCGCTTCATCCACTTACTATCATCCTCGAAGTTCTGACCTTCACCTTCGAGTCCGTCTCCTTCCTCCACGCGTTTCCCTTCAATGTCCTCTTCTCCACCGCGCTTTCTCTCCTCCGCTCTTCCATTTTCCTCAATCGGTCGCGTTTTCACGACTTCCTCCACCTCAAGGAGGAGGCTCCTCTTTTCTACAGATTCTCTCCGTCTTTCGTTCAGTCGTCTCTTGTCAAATTCGACGAAGTGTTGCTCGATCTCTTCATCCAGCGATGGGCTGTAAGCATATTCAGATCGCATCCACGCTTCCTTTGCTTCATTCCCAACATCTCCAGTCCCGACATTCCGTGATTCTTCTAAATGGGATTCGTGGTCTTTGCTTTCAACGCTCACTGACTTTCCCATCTCCTCCAGCTGCTGTTGCCTCTTCATCCGTTGAGTCTTTTCCTCCGCATGCTTTCCCGCTCTTTTCCATCTTTCCAGTTCCAGTGCCTTGTAGAGCTCCTCCTCGTCTTCCTCTCTCGGCACCTGCTTCCTTTGTCTTGCCTGCAATAAAGCACTCTCCTCTTCTGGATGCTGTTGCCTGGTCAGTTCTGCGCTGCAAGAACCAGTCACAGTCTCCGTGCTCTGCTGATGTTTCTGCCTTCCCTGAAAAAGACAATAAACTCAGAAATTAAACAACAGAACGAATTAAGGTAATTAGAAATGATATCATTATTATTAGTAGTATAATAATAATAATTATTATTATTTAAATAACCGAGGTATCAATGATCCCTCAGGATTTTTAAAATTTAGGGGCAATGTTCTGGAACGGCTAGTCCTGCACATGGGAAAGGTGCTGCAGAAACCATCATTATTATTATTACTATTATTGTTATTACTATTATTTTACTATTATTATTATTACTATTATTACTATTATTATTATTATTGTTATTATTATTATTACTTAGGATTTTTTATATATAAACTTCTCTTCAAAGTACGCTAATCAGAAGTGCTCGAGACCCAGTCACAGTTCATTAGACCTAGGACAGTTTTGATATTCTTAAGGAACAGAATGGAGTGACTCCTCATTGATACAGGAATTTCATTCATTTAATTTGATGCTTTCTACAGGTTCCAGTTACAATCCTCTATGTAACAATTAAGTTCCTATACTTACACAACAGAATATTTCTTGGTGATTAAATACATTAGTGGCACTACATCTAATGACAACTATTAAAGTGAGCAATTGTGCATCAAGAATTACCCAATTTGTTTGTGCACTTATCCAAAGTGTATGCACTTATCAAAGAATATATAAACAAGCAGACAGACATTTTCTATTAATACACCACAAATTACATTTTTGACTTAGCGCTATGATGCTATAATAATTTTAATTTAATAAGTGATAAGTCTAAATAGACAAAGTTACAGAAAATTGTAATACTTATGACTGTAATGAGATAGATTTATGAATAATAATAATCTTCATTTAATTTCAAACTAACATGCAGCAGTATTATTATAGTGCATAGAATGAACAGATAATGACGTGTTATAACAAGAGTTGAATTTCACTGCAGTGGCATGCATGCAAGGAGTTCATTTTGTCCCTACATGACATATGATGCTTATCCTCTTAACAAATTAAATATAAGTAGAAAAAGGCAAAGAAAATGTCCAAAAGTTTAAGAATAAATACAACAGACACAAAAACCCAAAACATTGACTAAAACAAAACCTAAACAAGCTGATGTGAAACAAACAATAAAACAAAACCATTAAAAAACAATAAAAAAAGAAACACAAATCAACTCAAAAAACCCCAGTATAAATCCATAAGAAATGCAAATAAAGACAAAAACCAGTCAAAAAAGGTAACAAAAAAATGTATTTTTGACCGGTTTAAAATGTGTCAGCAACAGTAACAAAACACAAATCAACTGATAACAAAATACTAACTGAAATTACCTCATGCTTATCATCTTTGCAAATTACCTCAAAATGAAACATAAATATCTCTTGGCACTATTTCAGCTCATGTCAGTCTGGCAGGTATTGCTAGCTGAATGTAGATAGAGAAGCAGATAAATTATTTAAATTTAATAATTATTGTTTAATCTAAATAATCAAACAGCAAACTATTTTGCAAGTAGAGCAAAGCTTTTTTGGGCACACTATATCATAGCAGAAAAATACAGACAGACACAGACAGACAGCCAGACAGACAGAAAAATACAGACAGACACAGACAGACAGACAGAAAGATCGACACACAGACAGACAGACAGACAGACAGACAGACAGACACACCAACAGACAGACACACAGACAGACAGACAGACAAAGACAGACAGTGAGACACAAAGTGGAAGATATTTACTTGAGAGACAGGGAGAAAAATGACTTAAGAAAGCAGATAAACTGGGAAACAAGGATTTAATTTCAAGACGTGATTCAACAATTAACTTGTTTCAGCGTCCTTGAAACTAACTGCTAAATTATACGACATTTGAAAATTAACACAACCAAATTTATGTAGCGCATTTCTAAAAGCAACAACAACAAAAACAGCAACAGAAACAATAGTAGCAACAACAGTAGCAACAACAACAGCAACAGAAACAATAGTAGCAACAACAGTAGCAACAACAACAGCAACAGAAACAATAGTAGCAACAACAGTAGCAACAACAACAGCAACAGAAACAATAGTAGCAACAACAGTAGCAACAACAACAGCAACAGCATCAATGTAATAACAGGAAATGAGAAAAGCAAGCACAAAAAAGTTAGTACGCCAAATTCAGAGGGGCGATCCCAATTTGGTGACCATCAATTGTGCATCGACTCATACACCCATTGTGTGCACAACCTTTATGTGTACACACAATGTGACCACTCATTACACATTACTCATGTGGGACGCGGTGGTATAGGGGTATGTTCAGCGCCTTGAAACTGGAAGGTTGCAGGTTCGAATTCACCTCAAGTCGCCGTGTAGGGACCCTGAGCAAATCCTTCGCTCGCAATTGTTTGTGCACTTCGATGTGAAACTCCGATTCAGTGTCCATGCTGTAGTCGGAAGCCTCTCTGAGTAGAATCTTGAAGGGGCGCTATAACAGGTACTCATACGTACATTGACCCGTTATATTTACATCCACTATGAATTCACCCATTTTGTATGCACCTACTACTAGTCTACTATCATGGATCAACAACAGCAAATCATAATACATGAACTGTCTTTTCACATATTGCTGGTACAAGATATATTAACTCAATGGATGTTTGTGGCATCACCAACCTTCCGTACTCTACGTAGTCGTGCCTGTCGATTAATTGCGTACAGCTTGGCCCTCTGGCGAGCAGACAGGTAAGTGTCAGAGTTTCTCTGTGAAGCAAGCGTTCGAGGATTCGGTTTCTCCAACTTGGATGGCAATGTCACCACAGAGTTCGAAGCTTTTCGAAAATGGTGGATATTCCTTAGGTCAATTTCTTTCGATTTTTCCTGGAAAATTACAAGCATGTACTAAGCATAATAATCTCTTTTTCTTCGTTTATTCGATGATCCAGCTGACAGGCTGCTACCAGTTACAGTATATTTATGCAATTATCTCAGTTAACATCAATCTTTACGGCTAGCAGAACATAAATTATAGCCTGGCAGCCTGCAATACAATATATGAATTAATCTAAAACTTAAAGCATCAATTCACATTCACAAGCACCTGTAAAACATAGCCATCATAATTCAGTAAAAACAACTTGTAAAATAACTCCCTATTATTAAAAAAAATTATAGGAACAGCAACGGCAACAACAAAAACCATAAGAATAACAACAACGAAAACGATAACAACAACCCAAAACAATAACAGTATAATGTGTGAAGAAGTGAGATCCACTCAATAAGATGCTGAGAATCAGATCAGAAGACCCTCTTGCTGCAGCATAAATTGGTTAGTCGTGAGCAATCATGTGATCATCAGATATAAAAAAAACTACACATACACAAATAATAAAAAAACACCGAAAAAATTAATTTAAAATCCTAGCCAATATTTGCATTTCTACCTTTAGTCTTGTCACTGTTGCCTCAAGTTCCTTTTTCAATTCGTGAAAACTTTTGTTTGCCTGTCGATTCTGCAACTTTTCCGACCTTATCTCCTCTTGCTGCGACAGAGTCAGGCTCTCAACTTCAGTTCGGAGATTCTACAATAGCAGTGAACTGTATGAAAAAGTGTTTTCAAAGCTAACAAATCGGTTAGTAAAACGTCACAGTATGTCTTTCTCCTTCATCTGAACTGTTCTACAAGTGCCTGAGAGTGAAAATACTGCCACATGTTACAGGCACCTCTGACAGTGGTGCTCTATAAATGCTCGATTATGATTACAATTATGTCTGAATAATAATAATAAAAGTAATGATTAATCAATCAATCATCTATTATTAAACTGACACAAATTAAACCAGGCAATACTGTAAGGGTGCTAACAGAGACTATCACAACACAAGGATAAAATATTATGTTGGTAGATGTGCCTATAGATACAGAATACGCTAGATGCGGCTATGACAATCTTTAATAGGCAACGAGCAGTCATGTGATTGATCTAAAAGGTACCTGTATTTCAAGATCCCTCTCTCCGATTCTTTCCTCATTTTGCCTCAGTCTGTCGGCCAGCGTCTCTGCTCCCTCAAGTCTTTCTTTGTCGATGAGCTCACGGTATCTTCTCAACAGGTCCTTCATCTCTTGCAGTTCCTCCTCAGCAGCTCGTATCTTCTGGTCGTATTTCTGGCACCGTCTATTGTTGCTACGTACTTCGTTCCTCTGTTGCTGCATCTCCTTGCGATGACTCTCGCACGTCAAAGCAAAGTCGCTTTTCGCTCCTGTGTGCCTAGTGATCGCCGTGTCAAACTTTGCTCTGACCGACTTGAGACTTGCATTTTCGACTGCCTCTGCTTCAACCTGGTCTAGCAACTCCCTTCGACGGTTTTTCAGCTCGATCATCTCCGTTCTGCGGACAGATGCCAGTTGCTTACAGATGGGGTCCGGCAATGAGTTGATTCTCCTCAGCTGTGACATTGTTTATCCTTCATTCAGTCTATCTGTTTAACAAAAAATGAACATACAGAATGTGCAAACTGTCAAGGGTGTACCTTTTTCCAGCGGTCTCTATCCCCTAAACAACCGGGTTCAATTCCTATCCCCCGAACCGGCCTCCCTCTCTCGGGCCGACATTTTCCCCACCCGATATGAGTCACAGTTCATTTCTGATTCCCTTTTTCACTTGGGTCAAGTTGAGTCCGCCTCTGTACAGGGATAGAAGTCCCTTCAATTTATACAACATAAAACAGTAAGATAACGTGAAGGCATCCATAAGCATAGTGCTAGTCAAGCATGACGAACACAAGCGTGAGTACTGTTGCAATATTACATGCGTTGGCCAAAAGATGCGTTTTCTCGCCGGCTGTCTAAGTCCCAAAAAATGTAATTAAAAGTTTTCAAAAGTCCACTAAGCAGCGAAATCATTTTAACTACTTTAAAACAAATTCAATTAAGCGTGCTTTACTTACGCTCGTGCATAAATGCGACTTCCTACTTAAAAGGCCTCAATCAAGTATTCGAACAAGTAGCGAAAACTTTGTGACAAAGTTTTATAATTCGCGCCTAAAAGTTTTCTAACACACATCAAGTGAACACGTTATCGGTCAAGTTGCGAACGAACAGCAATCAAGTGCGAAAAGAGATCGATAAAACACGGCTCGTTGAACTTTGTTTCTAATTTGATCGATCACTTATGCTGAGTTCAACATTCCGATTCTATTGCTACAGGTCTCCTCCGCCCGCTGTAGATTGTTTACATTGCAAGTTGCTTAGCAATTTTTTTACATAGAGAATATATTAAAGACCTTACATATTAATTGCGTCACTTGGTCGTCAACTTAATCAGATTGCGTGAGAGTTGTGTGAAAAAGTCCTTCGATAAATTTAAGACATGCATAAATCTTATTGCAACAACACAAGACTCGAATTGTTGCCTGTTAACTGGTTTTGCTGGTCAGCGCCATTTGCTCAAGAGCCTTCACACGTAACTTGTGACGTAATATGATCGATGCAGTAAAACGATCGGAGTCCTTATTTACAACGTCGCGATTTTTCCCGGAGAGAAAATCCAGTACTGGGGAGGGAACTTCCTCTGTGAGACGTGTAGATTAGACACTGTCTCTTGGCGCGGTTTAGCTAGAATTTAACCAGCGTTGCCACTCCTTATTGGGTTTTTTTCACAAGTTCTTGGGTTTTTCGATCCGAACTTGGGAAATGAGGTTTTTCGGAAATAACTTGGGTTTTTTGCTTGGGTTTTTTCGAGGGAAAAAATCCGGAAATTTTTGCCATTCTCGCGAAATTTTTGCCATTTTCGGTAAATTTTTGCCATTTTCGGGGAATTTTAACATTTTCGGAAAAGTTTTTGACATTTTCGAACGATTTGCGCAGGAGGAATAAAAAAGAAAGAAAAAAAGAGGTCATCAGAAATTTCGGACGAAAAATTTAGAGCATTTTCGAAAGAATTGAGATTTTTCGGACGGGAAATTCTGAAAATTCGGGACATTTTCGAAAGATTTCCTGAACTTGGGTTTTCTTGGGTTTTATTGGCCCTCCAACTTGGTTTTTTTGCATTTTTTAGAGTGGCAACGCTGAATTTGACGTCATAAATTTCAGCTACTTTAGGTGAGCTTTCGAATTTACCGTTAACATCAGTGATGCCACAGCTGGGTTTTTTCCACTAGATCTGGGTTTTTGGCCTTCGTCTGGGTTTCTGGGTTTTTTGGGGGCAAGATCTGGGTTTATTTTGGTTAGTTGACATCAATTTGTGTACTTACAGCACATGATTATATTCTGTGAAATTCAATGTAAAATGGTTGTGATACATAATTTCCCACTAATTTTAATTTTAAACTCCGCAATCAAGATCTCATGTTGTCAATTCACAAATAATTTATAACCTGAAGAATAGTTCTGCACAGAAATAAACCATTTTGACATTTCAAAATAGGTCAGGTCACTCGTCTCTTTCCCTGTAAAGTAGGGCTGCCAACCGTCCCGGATTCGCCGGGACAGTCCCGGAATCGACCCTGTGCGTCCCGTGTCCCGGATTGATCTCAAATTGTCCCGGAATTTGGTCCAGATCGAGATCCACTTAGCACAATATTGTTCCTATTGATTTTTGCTTACTAAACTCAGCCATTTGTACGATGATTTTTATGTTCTGCTCTCTATATATATCAGACCTATACATTAAGCTACATCGATTGTTGGCTGAACATCGGGAGTTAAAGTCTTCAAAACTTTACAAATCACCGATACTCGGTTTTCGGTTTAGCATAATATTGTGTCCAGTTTTAATGCTTTTTGCGAGAGAGCGTTCAGCATTATGAACGATCTGTTGTCTAACAATCGCAAGTATACCTGAGCACCGAGAGTTCACCGGCTTATTAAAGCACAACTGTTAGCATGACATGTGCTTATTTCTACGACTTTGTGCCCAGTGTTCTGGAACTGCACATAAAATAGGCTTTAGGCTATAATATATTATTATAGGCCTATGTTTAATATAAATTCTGCTCTCCGGTCGCAGAACTTCCTCAATTTTGGCTCATAAGTCTTACTCTGATAAGCCTAGGTGACTGGAGTTTGAAATGCTTCTTCTTGAGGTTGATTCTTGTCTTAAATTCAAGCTATAAAATTATGTCTTTTGATGATTTGTCTGAAATTATTAAGGACTTTTTTTTTTATTAGATTGTAGATGTAGATTCTATACTTTTGTTACATTAGGCGCTTCTGTAGGCCTACATTGTGCAAATTGGTAATGGCACATCGAGTGGCTGAAGGCGTCCCGGAATGGCAAAATCAAAAGTTGGCAGCCCTACTGTAAAGCCGTATTACATCAGATTCTATAACATGCATTATACAGGTTCCATCCTCTAGTGGTATAATAGCCAAGTTGTTGCAGAGTATTAATGTTCTAGGTGGTTAAAACGTTGGATTGTTGGTGTATTAAGAAAATTTGGCTGGAAACCTCGGACAACTTTGTAAACTTAAGCCACGTGTGTTATGTGCTTACGATTCTGGAATACTCGACCCGCTGCGCATGCGCACACGAATATATCGATTAAGCTTATTTTCAGCATGGATCTCGAGTCTCTGACAACTTTGACAATTGATATTTTTAAAGTTGTAATTACATTTTATTCGACTCTTTTGACGAACATTTTGTTAACCCTCATACGAACAAGCTAAAAATCAGCTTAATTTGAACAAAGGGGGCCTAAAATAGCCTCTATAAATAGTCTGGGTTTTTCTGGGTTTTTTTATGAGAAAATCTGGGTTTATTTCTGGAACCTCAGTGGCAACACAGGTTAACATATTCATGTTAGTCACTCACGCGTTACTTTCCGCAGGTCTATCAATTTTTCTTCTAAGTAGGCCTAGATCTAATATTCTTTTAGTTTTCAATGTAAACTTTTAAAATTATAGGTTGCAGCGCTCTATTTTAGCGATTTTCTGTGCGGCCATAGGCCTACTGTTTAATTAGACTTATAGACGAAACCGTAGTCTTCGCGATTGCCCTTCAATTTGATCAAGAATTAGGCTATTGTTCATTAATCCAGCTAGCTTCGATTTCAGTTAGATGCTTTTCAGAAATACTAAATCTATTTAAGTAACAATTATTTTCGGCAATTAGTTCTTGGTAAACGAGTTTTTTTAGCGTCGTAAATTATTCGCGCGTTGCAGCATTGTCATATTTAATCAATTCAACTTTTTAGTTTGGCAAGAATTCTCCCATCTATCCAGCTTCTGTTTAGGAAAGAATTCTTTTAATCAATCCCGCTACTATTTAGGCAGCAATTTATTTTCTGGTAATTGGGTAGTTTAGCGTCCCAAATTATTCAGGTTATTGGTGAGGCTTGGAATTTCTCGTCAATCCAGCTTCTATTTTATCAAAACTGGAACCTTCATCCAGCTTCCATTTCTTTATCGTTCTTTTCATAAATCCAGATTCTAGTTTTTAGATCTATAAAAATATTCATCCAGCTTCCACTTCTCTATCGTGCTATTTATGAATCCAGCTTCTATTTCAGATCGATGAAAACTTGTATCCAGCTTCTATTTCAACTACTAATACAGAACCTTGATCCAGCTTCCATCTTTGAAGCGTTCTTTTCATCATTTTAGCCATAAGAAATCCCCATCCAGCTTCCATTTCTACGCGATAGTTACCCCGTTTGGGACTTCCTTGAGGTTTTCAAACACACATTTTATGATTTCCTCAATTAAATATGTGTTATTGTATATGTCTTTCAGTTATTAGGCCTATTGCAAAGAAATGGTCAAAATAATTTGGGACGCTAAACTACCCAATTACCTATTTTCTTAAACATAGATTCTATTTCATTAAAAATTATTGTTTATCAATCTAGCTTCGATTTCAGCGAGTTTTTTTCATTAATCACACTTCTATCTAAGCAAAATTATTTTCATCAATACGGCTTCTATTTACCTAGAATTCAGTTCGTCAATCTGACTTGTATTCGAGCAACGCTGAAATTCATCAAATGACACATAATTTACGACACTAAAAGACACTTATATAGCCTACAATAGGATGAATGAAAATAACTAAAAAGGTGCAAGAAAATACATACTGGGATGAAACCATGCATGTGTGATCTATGTCGGAAATCATTTATGTATGTATGCGCACTTGTTATACATTTACTCAAGGTCATAATGCATCTATGTGAGTTATGTTGGAAATCATTTTCTCACAGTGCTGATCTAAATGCTCACTCGAGAAGTCGAGAACCCATACTGGAGAATCGCCATACATTATAAGAAATCATTTACTCAATGTGGTGTTCTGGAAAAAAAACATGAAAACCCACACTGTCAAAGAAAAACCAAAGCAATGGGACCTATCAGAAGTTCAGGATGAAACTCTGAGAGTCCACATGAGAACCAATGCAGGAGAGAAACCATACAAATGTCAGTTATGTCTGAAGTCCTTCACTAATGATGGAACTCTTAAGAGCCACATGAGAACCCATACTGAAGAGAAACCGTATAAATGTCAGTTATGTCCGAAGACATTCACTCATGGTGGTACTCTAAAAAGCCATGTCAGAACTCATACAGGAGAGAAACCATACAAATGTCAGTTGTGTCAAAAATCGTTTACTCAAGGTGGTTCTCTGCTAATACACGTGGTAACTCATACTGGTGAAAAACCACTTAAATGTCAGTTGTGTAAGAAATCATTTGCTCAAGTTGTTGGTCTGAAAAGCCATATGAGAATCCATACTGGAGAGAAACCATACAAATGTCAGTTATGTTCGAAGTCCTTCACTTATTGTGGTACTCTAAAAAGGCACACGAGAATCCATACTGGAGAGAAACCATATAAATGTCAGGTATGTTCGAAATCATTCACTCATGATTGTAATCTGAAAAGCCACACGAGAATCCATACTGGAGAGAAACCATATAAATGTCAGTTATGTTCGAGGTCCTTCACTTGTGGTTCTAATCTGAAAAGCCACACGAGAATCCATACTGGAGAAAAACCATATAAATGTCAGTTATGTTCGAAGTCCTTCACTTGTGGTTCTAATCTGAAAAGCCACACGAGAGCCCATACTGGAGAGAAACCATTTAAATGTCAGTTATGTCAGAAATCGTTTACTCAAGGTGGTTCTCTGCTAATACACGTGGTAACTCATACTGGTGAAAAACCACTTAAATGTCAGTTGTGTAAGAAATCATTTGCTCAAGTTGTTGGTCTGAAAAGACACACGGGAATCCATACGGGAGAGAAACCATATAAATGTCTGTTTTGTTCGAAGTCCTTCAGTTGTGGCGCTACTCTGAAAAGCCATACGAGAATCCATACTGGAGAGAAACCACGCAAATGTCAGTTATGTTCGAAGTCCTTCACTTATTGTGGTACTCTAAAAAGGCACACGAGAATCCATACTGGAGAGAAACCATATAAATGTCAGTTATGTTTGAAGTCCTTCACTGATGATGGTAATCTGAAAAGCCACACGAGAATCCATACTGGAGAGAAACCATATAAATGTCAGTTATGTTCGAAATCATTCACTCATGATTGTAATCTGAAAAGCCACACGAGAATCCATACTGGAGAAAAACCATATAAATGTAAGTTATGTTCGAAGTCCTTCTCTTATGGTTGTAATCTGAAAAGCCACATGAGAGCCCATACTGGAGAGAAACCATTTAAATGTCAGTTATGTCAGAAATCGTTTACTCAAGGTGGTTCTCTGCATATACACGTGTTAAGTCATGCTGGTACAAAACCATTTAAATGTAATTTGTGTGAGAAATCATTTACTCAAGGTGGTGATCTGAAAAGACACGTGAGAATCCATACTGGGGAAAAACCATACAAATGTAGTTTATGTCAGAAATCCTTTACCCAAAGTAATAATTTGAATGCACACGTGGGAACCCACGCTGTTTATTCACCATACATGTGCCATTTATGTCAGAAACTATTTACTCAGAGTTGTCGTCTGAAAACACACATGAAAACCCATACAGGAGATAAACCATAAAGATGCCTCTTATGTTAGAAATCAATTGCGTTTGGCAGTGTTTTGACACGTAATATGTGACATTACGAATTCTTTCAATTAGCCGTGGTGGGTTAATATAGATCATCATTTACTGGCCATAATTATAGTCTTTGATAAAATGTCCGTGTGATTTATCTTAGATTAAATAATATACCGCGAAGTGCAAGCATGTCAGCAGCATGGGCGGAGTTTATCTGGGGCTGGGGGATAAGCCCCCAAGAAGACCCAGATTCATTTTTTACCGTGTAAATGGTATGTTCCCGGGCTTAGCCCCCCCAAGAAAGCGCAGACTAATAAAATTGTCGGGGGAAATGGTTCTGTTCACGAACGCGAAACTTCGGAATGACTGAAAAAGGGTCACCAACTTTTTGTCCGGGAAAATTTTTATTTTTCGGCTAGATTTCAGCCCGAGGACTAAAAAGTCAACTTTTTTGGGCCGAGAAAATATTTGTCGGCGCCGCTCGTTCTGGACCGAGTCTCAGCCCCAACAAAGCCCAAGTTCTTCCCAAGTTCTTTTTTAGCCCCTCTAAGAACAGAAACCGAACTCCGACCATGGTCAGCAGCTACATTTAGCCACGAAGTGGCCTGATATATTAATGCATTGATGCAGGGCTGTTTTTAAAGGAAATTTTAGAACTGCACAACTCCTTTCCTTTTCCATCATCCTTGGTAAAGTACTTCCAATCGGAGGACAATGACCTTTTTTGCTAGTTTTAACTGTACAGAATTCCTTCTACAACTGCACATTTTGTGTACAACTGCACGTTAAAAAAGCCCTGCATTGGTGTAGGCCTACGTCAATGGTTTCACCACTTGTGCTGTGATTCACGAAACCACTAGACCTATAAATTAAAAAATATATTAAACCCTTCGTTCGGCTAATTTTATCTCGCGACTTTCTGGTTTCATTCAACAACCGCCAAATCCACAATTTGGCAGGCGCGCTCCTTGGTAGAAATATGAAGGCAGTGCATGGTTCCACCAGGGGGTAGGAGGAACTTAACCCCATAAATGTGGCTCAGCCCCCTCCCTTATATTATAATTCCGAAAGTTTGTCCTTCCATATGTTTGTTTGTAGGCCTACGGATTTTGACCTATTCGTAACAGAAAAGGCTCGGAAATGACAGCTGAGAGTCGGTTTAACAAATTTTTGCAATTGATTATTACCCAAACTTTAAGGTCAACGCGACTATTTTCTGCTCTTAATTCACTTTAAAACTCTAGTTATTAGCGTTTTAAGACAGATTTAATCAATTTTCGCTCACGCTGACTAAAAAAATGTAATCAACTTTTTTGACAGAGAAAATGGCATTTAGGCTATTCCTGGAGATTTCGGCCAAATGACTAAATAGCCTAAGATTGTCAGAAATTTTGGCCTGCGGGTCGAAAGATGTGAAATTTCGTCGGCGACTCAGCCATTCGTCCGCCCAAAATCTCGCGTCCTTCCTTCGGTCCCCCGCAAGTTGTAGACCAAGTCTCCGTCCATGATCAAAGTGACGTATATAGTGATAAGCGAGCGTAGTATGGCCTATTCCCAAATGAACTTGCATAACAATTAGCCTATAGGTTTGCATCATAAATAAAGTGACGTGGTAATAAGCGTAGGCCTATAATTAGCCTATATATACACTAAAAAGAGTAATGAACTTGCACAACAATGAATATCAAAGTGACGTAGCAATATTCTAAACGTAGTCTATATAGTGTCACAATGAACCTGCCTATATATATAGGCCTATAACAATATTTTTAAACAATCAAAATGACGTAATAATAGGCTAAACGTAGTCTATAGCCTATTCTTGTAACGTTCCCCCCTTTTTAATCGTGGGCCGCCTGGTCTGGCACCACCGGGAGGGATCCCCAAACGTCCGTCCTCCAACCCTCCCCAGTCTGCCATTCCATCGCCCGTCCTAAAAAGGGGTTGGCCCCTATTGAACGTTGTTGTCGTCCCCGAGAGGGCCAACTGGGGCGCTACCCCCAGTTGTTTGGGTACCCCCTCGGTTCTGACCATCGAGGCCCTCTCCTCACTCCTCTCCCTACTCCCTTCCCTTACGATAGCGGAGTAACCGGCCTGGGTGGGAAACCCCAGCCTATCCAGTTGTGCATAGTCGGGCCTAGTCTTATTCATCAGTCTGGCACTTCTCCGACTATCTGGCATAGCCTCTGTACTGGTTCCCTTCCCTTCTTCCTCTCGAGGTGTCGGCCGAGCCTTTGGCGCGGAATCGCATTGCTCTTCGATAGTTTTCTCTTCACTACCTGGGTTCGTCCTAATCTCCTCCTCTTCCTCCGTTCTCGCAATTCTCACTTCCTGGTCCCTTGTTTCCTCTTCCTGCCGGATTTCTCTCCTGTCCTCTTCTCCGTCCTGCCAACCCGTACGTCTATTGTCCCTCATTAATGTCCATGTCGCGCTCCTTCCTCTCTCTTCATCTGGGTCTGCAAATACTAGGTCTGTCTCGTAGGGCATCTCCGTGAATCGTTCCTCTAACCGTCTTTGTCGGTCGGACAATCCATGTAGTCCGTCGTCCACTCCTCGTATTCGATCATCCATTCTTCTAACCCGATCGTCAATCTGACGTTGACCTTCATCCATTCTTCTAACCCGATCGTCAATCTGACGTTGACCTTCATCTATTCTTCTAACCCGATCGTCAATCTGTTGCTGTCTGTCGTGGACACTAGAAAGCGTTCGGTTCATATTGGATAACATGGCCATCAGTCCGGAATCTTGGCCTAAAGATCGTTGTCCGTCCCTTTCCTCTCGTCCAGTTTCACTCTCATTCTCATCCCCGTCATTACTTACAGAAAGCCGAGACATTTTAGTCCAATAGCCGTAGCTATGTCTTTATTACAGTCAATTAATACAATCAAGACACAAGATAGCGCAATATAATCAAAGAAACTAATTATAGCATTCACTCTTTCACTCTGCCTAGCCTAGCGCACAGCAACAATAATACGGGTTAATTTCAGACCTGGGTTTTTCCCACTATCAACAACAATAATAATGAGACCTGCCTGTCAGATCGCTCGTGTCAGTCCTTCCTTCATTCAATATGTTCTCACAGAATTCCGTCTTTAGCGTCTCCTCCTTCCTTCCATGAACTCGCAGAATCACCATCAGTAATAGTCTCCAATTTCTCGGCAACGTCCTTCGATTCCTGCCGTCTATTCCTAGTATAACGATCGCTTCACTTCTCGTCGTTCACCGCTGTTCTCCTCGTAGTTGAATCCTATCGTCTCGCAGACTTATCTATTAACTCGTCACTTGTTATCGAATCTAGACAATCGTCCTTAGATACGGGCCTTTATCCTCTCTTCTCTGCATCGTCCTCGCACACAGCGAACTAGCACAGTAACTCTCAAACTCGCAATTCGCACGACAAACTGGCGACTGGAAGACAACAACTGGCCTCTGGAGGACGACGAACTGGCCTCTGGAGGACGACGAACTGGCCTCTGGAGGACGACGAACTGGCCTCTGGAGGACGACGAACTGGCCTCACTCGCTTTCTTTAACTTCTCGGAATATTCCTCTCACGAATTCCCGAAATCCTCCTCGTCGTGGAACGTTCCTCCACGAAATCCTCAGCTCCTCATCGAATCTTTAACGCCTCCCTGGTCCATCGATCGCCAGGGGCACGGCGGGCCGTACTTCACACCATCTCCTCGAACGAGCACAACGTAAAAGGCTTCCGTCGACTCTCTACGATCGAACACAACGTGAAAGGCCTCGTTTGTTCGTCTTCACTCCCTTTTATACACTTTGCCCTCAGCTCTGTCTATTTCATGGTGTATCTCTCGCTGTCTGCCTGCGTCCTATTAAACTCTGTGCGCATGTCTCTGTGCGTATGCCACGCCATCGACGTGTAAAGACGTCGAGGCCTCCAATGCAGGTCCAAGTTCTCCCTTCGTCATCAGCCCATGAAATCAGGTCTAAGTCCTATACCATCGTCAGCGGTCCATTAAATCAGGTCCAAGTCCTCCACTTGCAGCGGGGCCTACTTAAACAGGGCGCAGTTCTATCACATATTACTCACACTCATACATACATACACTCTCATAACCATACATATTCATTCATGGCAATACACGCAGTTAACTTATAATCGATGTCACATGGCGCTGTATAAATGGAACCCTACTTCCTTACAATACCCCCGCCCATCTAATTCCGAAGCATGAGGAACGATTATATTGACTGCGTGTACACAACAGTTAGGCCTATTTTAACCATTCATCAACCAGTCATACCTTAAGCAGTAAAATGCAATCACCACAATATAAATCTAGCACATAGCAATATAACATTTCAATGTCTTCTGCAAGTATGCAGTCACGAATCGCCTCATAATATGCTCAGTAGTTCCATAAGCCTTAATTATCCGATAATAATCATCAATAGCACTCTCATTACTAATTTAAAAACAAAATCTTTCCTCGATCATTATGCACGTCCACAGTTAAAGACAGTTCAATAGCATTACTCTACTAATAGTCTCTATGCATTCTAATTAAGCATCATCTTGTAATACATTTTATCTAGCGCAACATTACTGATAACGACTAGGTTTCTTTATTAAGCGTTTTGGTCGTGCTTCTCGTCCGTTGAATTCCTCCTCGCTTGGCGTCAAGAATAAAACAGAGAAACAGAGTCACAGAGTTCTACCCGGTAGTCGATAGAAAATTCGGAAGACGACGTCGCCGGTGCCTGTTCGAATTTTCTCCTCCCGATTCTCGCGATAGTCGGTCGACTCGTTTGGTCGTTGATCTCATTTGCCATAGTCTGTGTTGCGATGGATGTTTTTGGCGTGGCAGAGTACGTTTGAGACACTGATTTGTATTGCTGTGCTGCCGTATGGTTCAGTCTCGGTTGTGCTGTAGTCGATTGTTCATAGCTCGTCGACCCCATTGTTATTGTTCTCCTTGGCAACCCTTCTACTGCTGTTTCATTAGTCATCATGTGCCCAGAGTACATATGCGTTTGCGGTGGCAACAGATTCTCGTATCGCCCTCTTGCGAGTATTTTTGAAGCACTCACGTATCCGCTTCTCGGATCCCCCAAAATAGATTCGTAATTTTGGTTTAGTTGCCTGTGGCTAGATTTCGGCCCAACATCATCAAAAACAACACCATCTTCATACTCATCATGCACACGTTCATCAAATCTTAATTGTCGGTTGTCGTTTCCTCTGTTCGTCGCACTTTCTGTCCATCTCTTTTCATTACAGTCAAATATCCTCATTCGTTCTTCTTCTTCGTCATAGCCAGTTCTCTGTCTGTCTTTATTCCTAATTCCTTCTTCTCTTCTAACTAATATTCCACCTCTATTCTCTTCTTCATTTTGTCCTCCTATTCTATGTCCAAAATTTCTCATCTCATCCATATTTTCATTTCCAAATCTATCTACATCTTCGTCTCTCTGTCTTACATGAGTCCCATCAGCCTCTTCATCATTGTAACGCTCTGTTCTCACTCCCACATCACCACCCTCGTCGCCATTGTAACGTTCCCCCCTTTTTAATCGTGGGCCGCCTGGTCTGGCACCACCGGGAGGGATCCCCAAACGTCCGTCCTCCAACCCTCCCCAGTCTGCCTTTCCATCGCCCGTCCTAAAAAGGGGTTGGCCCCTATTGAACGTTGTTGTCGTCCCCGAGAGGGCCAACTGGGGCGCTACCCCCAGTTGTTTGGGTACCCCCTCGGTTCTGACCATCGAGGCCCTCTCCTCACTCCTCTCCCTACTCCCTTCCCTTACGATAGCGGAGTAACCGGCCTGGGTGGGAAACCCCAGCCTATCCAGTTGTGCATAGTCGGGCCTAGTCTTATTCATCAGTCTGGCACTTCTCCGACTATCTGGCATAGCCTCTGTACTGGTTCCCTTCCCTTCTTCCTCTCGAGGTGTCGGCCGAGCCTTTGGCGCGGAATCGCATTGCTCTTCGATAGTTTTCTCTTCACTACCTGGGTTCGTCCTAATCTCCTCCTCTTCCTCCGTTCTCGCAATTCTCACTTCCTGGTCCCTTGTTTCCTCTTCCTGCCGGATTTCTCTCCTGTCCTCTTCTCCGTCCTGCCAACCCGTACGTCTATTGTCCCTCATTAATGTCCATGTCGCGCTCCTTCCTCTCTCTTCATCTGGGTCTGCAAATACTAGGTCTGTCTCGTAGGGCATCTCCGTGAATCGTTCCTCTAACCGTCTTTGTCGGTCGGACAATCCATGTAGTCCGTCGTCCACTCCTCGTATTCGATCATCCATTCTTCTAACCCGATCGTCAATCTGACGTTGACCTTCATCCATTCTTCTAACCCGATCGTCAATCTGACGTTGACCTTCATCTATTCTTCTAACCCGATCGTCAATCTGTTGCTGTCTGTCGTGGACACTAGAAAGCGTTCGGTTCATATTGGATAACATGGCCATCAGTCCGGAATCTTGGCCTAAAGATCGTTGTCCGTCCCTTTCCTCTCGTCCAGTTTCACTCTCATTCTCATCCCCGTCATTACTTACAGAAAGCCGAGACATTTTAGTCCAATAGCCGTAGCTATGTCTATTACAGTCAATTAATACAATCAAGACACAAGATAGCGCAATATAATCAAAGAAACTAATTATAGCATTCACTCTTTCACTCTGCCTAGCCTAGCGCACAGCAACAATAATACGGGTTAATTTCAGACCTGGGTTTTTCCCACTATCAACAACAATAATAATGAGACCTGCCTGTCAGATCGCTCGTGTCAGTCCTTCCTTCATTCAATATGTTCTCACAGAATTCCGTCTTTAGCGTCTCCTCCTTCCTTCCATGAACTCGCAGAATCACCATCAGTAATAGTCTCCAATTTCTCGGCAACGTCCTTCGATTCCTGCCGTCTATTCCTAGTATAACGATCGCTTCACTTCTCGTCGTTCACCGCTGTTCTCCTCGTAGTTGAATCCTATCGTCTCGCAGACTTATCTATTAACTCGTCACTTGTTATCGAATCTAGACAATCGTCCTTAGATACGGGCCTTTATCCTCTCTTCTCTGCATCGTCCTCGCACACAGCGAACTAGCACAGTAACTCTCAAACTCGCAATTCGCACGACAAACTGGCGACTGGAAGACAACAACTGGCCTCTGGAGGACGACGAACTGGCCTCTGGAGGACGACGAACTGGCCTCTGGAGGACGACGAACTGGCCTCTGGAGGACGACGAACTGGCCTCACTCGCTTTCTTTAACTTCTCGGAATATTCCTCTCACGAATTCCCGAAATCCTCCTCGTCGTGGAACGTTCCTCCACGAAATCCTCAGCTCCTCATCGAATCTTTAACGCCTCCCTGGTCCATCGATCGCCAGGGGCACGGCGGGCCGTACTTCACACCATCTCCTCGAACGAGCACAACGTAAAAGGCTTCCGTCGACTCTCTACGATCGAACACAACGTGAAAGGCCTCGTTTGTTCGTCTTCACTCCCTTTTATACACTTTGCCCTCAGCTCTGTCTATTTCATGGTGTATCTCTCGCTGTCTGCCTGCGTCCTATTAAACTCTGTGCGCATGTCTCTGTGCGTATGCCACGCCATCGACGTGTAAAGACGTCGAGGCCTCCAATGCAGGTCCAAGTTCTCCCTTCGTCATCAGCCCATGAAATCAGGTCTAAGTCCTATACCATCGTCAGCGGTCCATTAAATCAGGTCCAAGTCCTCCACTTGCAGCGGGGCCTACTTAAACAGGGCGCAGTTCTATCACATATTACTCACACTCATACATACATACACTCTCATAACCATACATATTCATTCATGGCAATACACGCAGTTAACTTATAATCGATGTCACATGGCGCTGTATAAATGGAACCCTACTTCCTTACATTCTTACAATGAAGCTGCATAACAATCAAAATGACGTAATAATAGGCTAAACGTATACTCTATTTTCTCACAATGAGCCTGCATAACAATATTTTTTAACAATCAAAATGACGTAATAATATGCTAAACATAGTCTATATTCTTAGGCCTGCAATGAAGCTGCATAACAATCAAAATGACGTAATAATAGGCTAAACGTAGTCTATGTTCTCAAAGTGAGCTTATGTAACAGTGGAATTTTATCACAATCAAAGTGACGTGACAATAGGTCTAATGTGAATTATGCTTTAACAATGGATCTGTTTCGTAATTATATTGAAATGACGTTGCCATGGCCTATTATTATTGTAAGGCGTATAGGCTACATTATAGGCATAGTAGCCTAAGACTATAGTAGATTTAAAAAAATAAAAGTTAGTAACAGATACTATAGAAGCAATTTCAATGCTTGAAATGACGTACAATGTGTTATGTGTATAAATCTATAATTATCTAAACTATTTAAATAATAGCCTACTTCAAACGATACAATGAATTCGGCGTAATTGCAGCATCGGGGCCGTGCACTGTGTGACGGTTAGGGTATACGGTCATGCAGCGTGACTCGTGAGGGTCGGTTATGGTCAGGTTGGGCGTCGTGAAGGTCGATTTGGGGGTAATGGGTTAATTTAGTGCTAGGGTTAGTGTCGTCATTAGAAACCATCCAAAGATATTGCATATGCTTCGGTCGTCGATGCTGAAATTACACCATGAAGGCGTTCATGGTTTGAATAACGTCTCGTTTAATGCGTCGCGATTCTCACAGGTTCGGGAGGACAATGGGAAAACAATACGTGCTTTGAATCTTTACAGATGCGCATGTAAGCTCACGCTATCTTCAATTAAATCTCACTATTATATTTCCCTCCTGCGCATGGCCTTTGCGTCGAAGCCACTGCAACCCAGTGAAAGAGAAATGTCTCTTCTGGGGAGGAATCCTAATTGTTTACTTTCCGATAATAAACAGACAACTGAAGCAGTTGCCATAGGCTAATTATACTGCAGCGATTTTCAGGGTGCTATAGATAGCCTACTTCAAAGCAGAGAGTCAGAAACTTTCTCTGTATACATGTACATCAAAGCAGGGAGTCATAGACTTTCTCTAATGAGCGCCTTGCTCTCTTTACTGGCACCCCGTTAAAAATAGCCCGGTCAAAATAGCCCCGTCAAAGCAGCCCCGTCATAATCGCCCACCGACAAAACAGCTCCGTCAAAATCACCCATCGACAAAAACAGCCCCGTCAAAATCGCCCATCGACAAAAACAGCCCCGTCAAAATCACCTACCAACAAAAACAGCCCCGTCAAAATCACCTACCGACAAAAACAGCCCCGTCAAAATCGCCCATCGACAAAAACAGCCCCGTCAAAATCGCTCAGCGACAAAAACAACCCCGTCAAAATCACCTACCGACAAAAACAGTCCAGTCAAAATCACCTACCGACAAAAACAGTCCAGTCAAAATCGCCCATCGACAAAACAGCTCCGTCAAAATCACCCACCGACAAAAACAGCCCCGTCAAAATCACCTACCGACAAAGACAGCCCCGTCAAAATCGCTCAGCGACAAAATAGCCCCGTCGTTTCCCTCAGTAGTCGTACAAGAACGCTTTAACCTTAGTATATATAGGCCTATAGTTTCGTAGTAGACCTAGTTTTGTTCACATTTTGCGGTGAACACATTTCAACTTTTGATACTTGTAGTTTCGTTAATTTGTTTTAAATGCACTGTTCATTACTTTTAACATTAGACATTTGAACCATTCTGGAACTGAGTTATCGGTGGCGTCTATGACGGGACTATTTTCACGGAACTGTTTTCATGGACCGTTTTGACGGGGTTATTTCGACGGGGATATTAAATTTTTTTGTCGGGGACCGATTTTTATGGGGCTGTTTTGACGGTGGGCGATTGTGACGGGTCTATTTTGTCTTTGGGCGATTATGACGGGGCTGGTATGACGGGGCTGTTTTGACGGGGCTATTTTGACGGGTCACCTCTTTATTAGCGTAATCGTAACCTATATTTGTAAACTTCAAATTTCCAAAACGCTCTATATGATAAAGCTATAGGTTCAATGCACACGCTTATTTGCGAGCGCTGCGTCGCAAAAGATATATGTTGTCCATAGATTGATGTCCAGGGCCTCATAGGCCCTAATCAAGCCCGGGAAAAGATATCATTTTCACGGTAAAAACATGAATCTGGGCCTTCTTGGGGGGCTTAGCCCCCCCCATCCCCTGATAAATTTCGGCAATGTCCATAATTAAGTTTTCTTTTCACACCCAAACTTCACACGGATCCGACTCTTACCCCCCCCCCCCCCACCCCACCCCGTCTTTTTTCTGCAATTCTCACTGATGCTCTTTCAGACGACAAGGGTGAAAATAACATTGGTCTCGTGTACGCCGATACAAAGCAAATGAAGGGGTCTGATGTGGACGGACGATTCTCTCATACTGACCGTCATCTCCAGTGTCATCAAATCGGCATGGGGTCTAGCTATCGCAACCTCTGCAGCTTTCTATATAAGCCTATAGGCCTAGTGTAGAACTATTTTAAAAATTAGAATCAGCATGGGCGGAGTTTGGTTTCCGTTCTTGGAGGGGCTAATGCAGTGGTTCCCAACCTTTTTTGACTTGAGGGCCACTTTTTCTAAGTTGGAGGACACGAGGGCCACTTTTTCTTAGTTGAAGGACAATAGGGGGCCACAAGGTTAAAATCGTATTAACTAGGCCTATATAAGCATATAAATTTTTTATAATTGATTCAAAATATAATGTTTGATGTTATTTATCGACGTTAACATAAAATAATTTGTAATAGAAAATAGTAATGCTTTCTATCATGTCAAAATTGTTAATTTTTTATATATTTTTGATAATTCTTTGAGAGATGAGGGCCATTTTCTGAGACCTGGAGGGTCATTTTCTGAGGCCTGGCGGGCCACTTTTGGCCCGCGGGCCACGGGTTGGGAACCGCTGGGCTAATGCCTTCCTGTGGGGGAGGCTAAGCCCGGGAAAAGATGCCATTTACACGGTAAAAAATAATTTGAGTCTTCTTGGGAGGCTTAGCCCCCCCCTATCCCCTGATAAACTCCGCCCATGAGAATCAGCTTTCTAACCGTCGGATATATGGCCAAAACAGAATCGATCGGCAGTGTGATTAATCTGTTATCCCACTTGTCAGACTTTTCTGTTTTGACTGAGCGTATTCGATTAATCTGGCTCCAGTCGTCTTCACACTTAGGTGCCAGGCCTATATAAATTTTGAGCTTGAGATTAATGTGCAGCCCCCATGACCAGTGTTTAATCTAGTCCCCCTCCTCTGGGGGGGGAATTGGAGTTTCTGGGGGGGGAGAGACATTTGAACGTCCGAATGACGCTCGTGATGCGTGTAGCACCGAGACTGGGAGGGGAGGGGTATGGGGAGGGGATGCGCCCCCTCCCCACCAGAAACTTTTTGAATTTCCACATTGCAATGGCAGCATTGTAAGGGGTCGTCTTAACAAAATAGCTGTACTTTTTCAGTGACCCATTAGAAAATTTTTGGATTTCCACATTGCAATGGCAGCATTTTAAGGTGTCATCTTAACAAAATAGCTTTACTTTTTCAGTGACCCATTAGAAAATTTTTGGATTTCCACATTGCAATGGCAGCATTTTAAGGGGTCATCTTAACAAAATAGCTGTACTGTTTCAGTGACCCATTAGAAACTTTTTGGATTTCCACATTACAATGGCAGCATTTTAAGGTGTTGTCTTAACAAAATAGCTTTACTTTTTCAGTGACCCATTAGAAAATTTTTGGATTTCCACATTGCAATGGCAGCATTTTAAGGGGTCATCTTAACAAAATAGCTGTACTGTTTCAGTGACCCATTAGAAACTTTTTGGATTTCCACATTACAATGGCAGCATTTTAAGAGGTCATCTTAACAAAATAGCTGTACTGTTTCAGTGACCCATTAGAAACTTTTTGAATTTCCACATTGCAATGGCAGCATTTTAAGGTGTCATCTTAACAAAATAGCTGTACTTTTTCAGTGACCCATTATAAAATGTTTGGATTTCCACATTGCAATGGCAGCATTTTAAGGTGTCATCTTAACAAAATAGCTGTACTGTTTCAGTGACTTATTAGAAACTTTTTGATTTTCCACATTGCAATGGCTGCATTTTTAGGTGTCATCTTAACATGATAGTATCATATATTATAGTATTAAAATAGTCATTATAATCATATAATAATAAATAATATCACGATATATTATAACACTTCATGTAAAACAATGATGAAAGCAATAACTAAAAACCAATATCATTTCGTCAAATTTTTCTGGGGGGGGAAATGTCAATCCTGGGGGGGGGGGAACTTTCCCCCCCCCAGAGACGTCTAGATTAAACACTGCCCCATGACGAAGCTAATGCCCTGCGCTAAAGAGTTCTTGGCCCTGCGCTTAGCTTTGACGCGGCGGTTAAAACAATTTATAAGTTTGGCGTTTACGATAACAGCAATAAAGATCAAAAATCCGCTTAAAAATTACATATGGCCAGCAGATGCAAGCTGTCACTGTGTGGTAAATAGAGATGTGAGTATCGGTAGCTGGAGAGAGATAGACAGGAGCGAGTGGAGTGCTCTGGTGGTATGCGGCGGTGCGCAAAAAACACGATTGCTTTTCTACAGCGCTCTGAAATCCACCACACCCCCTGGGCGAGATACAACGACGAGAGATCTGCGGGGGGGGGGCGAGAACCACCTGTTAGCGGTGATCAGACCACGGAGGCTTGGCATCGACGAATGCATTTCACGACAACCCTTCGCTAGTCCGCTAACTTCTACTCTGCTCACCGTTCCGTTTAAAACGCCGCCAATGCCGCACCGCAGTCGGCCCTCACGCCTAGAAACGAGCTTAGAATAGCGGACAATCGCATTGAGAGGAATACGAACATTTAAGATTTCTCGTCACAAAAGCGCTATGTTCTTACTACAACGCGTGCGATCTGACGATTCCTAGAAGTAAACCGTGTAATGACGACATCAACTCGTTGCGATCGGTCTTTGCGTTACTTCCGCTGCGGGGACTGGACCGTTCGGCGACCAATGGCATCCTTCCGCCATTCCTCGAAGTCCCGCCCATCACCGTTTCTCCCATCGCCGCTGCCGCTGCTAAGACCAGCAGCAACTCACAGCGCACGTTTTCATGGACTGATTCGCGGCATCGTTCTTCTTATCTCGTCTGCAGCGGGAAACGTCTGCTTCATAATCGTCTGCTTCATAATCAACTGCTGCTAGATCGTTCGCGCTGAGGATCGTCTGCCACGGATTCGGCTGTGCAGCCTAAAAGTCGTCTGCTTCCGAGTCGTCTGCTCTGAGTTCTCAAGCGTCGAAATTATATACTTTATGGTTCAGAGGAATTTGGTGTAAGATCTGTGGAAGAGAGAGACCTTCTTGTTCTAGGACAGAAGACTGTTCTGTATGAGGAAGTACAGAAACAGAGAGAGACAGGGAAAGAGGGGAAAGAGAGAGACAGCGAGTGAGAAATAGAGACAGACAGACAGACAGGTAGACAGATAGTCAAACATACATACAGAGAGGAGATAGAAAGAGAGGGAAAGGGAGAGACAGACAAACAGACAGAGACATACAGAAGACAGACAGAGAGAGATAGAGAGAGAGAGGGGGGAGGGAGAGAGAGTAAAGAGAGATTGAGAAAGTGTGAAACAAGAGAGGAAGAGGGAGATAAAGACACAGACAGACAAAGACACTGGTAGAAACAGAGATATACATTGTGGGAAGAACCAATTCAAACGTTGTCGACTTCGCTGTTATTATTGCCGTGGTCGAGATAAAAACGGAGAAGCGATGAGTTGCTTTGATGTCGTTTATCACCAGAGTACACATCACCCGGGAGGGGGAGGAGGAGGAGGAGGATACCTGGCCTACCAGCGATCCACACCAAACTCACCGCTTAAGAAGGTAATTATTGCGGCATGAGGACATATCAGAATTAGTATGCAAAATCTGTGATCCGATTCTACTCTGTTCTTCAACACTCTTGTGTCTTGTTCTGCTGCTGTTTTTAACCATCATCATCGTGGTCATCGTCAACCTCCTCCTCCTCCTCCTCAACATCGTCGTCATCGTCGTCGTCGCCGTCGCCATCATCATCATCATCATGTTCATCATCATCATCAGCAGCAGCAGCATCAGCATCATCATCATCAGCAGCAGCATCATCATCATCATCATCATCATCATCATCATCATCATCATCATCATCCAAGTTTTTATCATAAATGAAACCGCTTTCAAAGCTCCTCTGCCTCCTCTGTCTGTCTGTCTGTCTGTCTGTCTGTCTGTCTGTCTGTATGTCTGTCTGTCTGTCTGTCTGTCTGTCTGTCTGTATGTCTGTCTGTCTCTCGTCGGCATCCGCATTTTGGATATTCGATATACATATATAGCGCTCTGCATGTGCAATGCAGTGCAGATTATGACGTAATCTGGAGACACGTTCATAATTATATATATACTTACATGGGCAGTGCTTTTGAAATTTGAAGTTTACGATGATGAATAGAGAAGTAATATTATTCGATGAGAGTGTTGTATACAATACATTAAGATTACATTACATGAGCCGTGCTATACGGTGCTGCCCCTCCTTCAGTTAACAACAGCTAAATCGTTTTGACATCACTCAAAAAGACCTGAGCAACCAGCTGACGAAAAATCGTACATCAGAAGTATAGGTCTATTACGTATATATATTATATAATTTTTTATATATTCATATATATTATATGTATGCATATGCCTATATACGCCACTTATATATATACACACATATATATATATGCCTATAATGCGCCACTCCTCATCGCTTGCCGTCCAAGTTCCGTTGAAGGCTCAAAGCCGCGCGCGCACCTGTTCCACACTGACACTTCGTAAGACGATCGCAGGAGGCCCTGCTCCTTCTTCTTCCCTGGAAGCCCTTTGAACCTCATCCGCCGCTGTCCCATCAATCCATGCTCCCGTGCCGCCCCCATTCTGTCACCCCCGCCAGAGGTCGGCAGAGATTTCTTCTTTCGAAAGTTCTGCATGCTCCTTCTTTATGTCCCATATATATATATTATATATATAATAAAATATATATAATATGTAATATATACAATATATATATATATATATAATATATACCCAACCCAACTATAATGAGTGCATCGACCGTACACTGGCACTGTGGCATCTAAATTCCCATGCACCTGGATTGGGAGGACGACGACATTAATTAATTAATTAATTTAAGAGATTTAAATCAGGACTGTTTTTAAGGAATTTTTAGAACTGCACAACCCCTTCCTTCCCTTCCCATCATCCATGGTAGATTACTTCCAATCTGATGACAATGACCTTTTTGCTAGTCTTAACTGCACAGAGCTTGTGATCTAATCTAATCTAATCTAATCTAATAAAGCATTTGTAAAGCGCTTCTCACAGCAGAGCTATTCAGAAGCGCTCTCAGCGTGACAGGCCCATGAAAAAAGAAAAGTCTTCAAGCAGCGAAAAGATGCAGGTGAATTTCCTACAAGAATCCTGCCACGAATTTCAGAAGGAAGGTGATTCCAAATTAAAGGACCAACAATAGCAAAAGCTCGGTGTTGGGTTAATGATGTTCGTGATCTGGGTACAAATAGATCAAAGCGGTCAGCAGAACGAAGAGGGCGTGAAGATCTTGCAGAAAGAGGCTTACACATTAAGTCACACAGGTATTTAGGCGCTAAGCCCTGCAGGGACTTAGTAACTAGAAGCAAGACTTTGTATCTGATTCGGGCAAAGATCGGAAGCCAGTGAAGGTCATGAGTCATGAATGTAGAGATGTGCGAGTATCGAGGAAGTCGTGCAATAAGTCTAGCAGCAGAATTTAAGACAGATTGTACAGATGACAAGCGAACTTTAGGAAGCCCAATTAGTAGGGAGTTACAGTAGTCAATTCGTGAGGAGATAAAGGCATGTACCATAGTTGTAAACACCTTGGAGGACACAGATCTTCTTATTGCCCTGAGGCGTCTCAAGTGGTAGTAACAGGAACGGGTCAAGAGTGACAGGTGTTCAGTAAATGTCAGAGCACTATCAAGTGTGACACCCAGATCACGAACACTAGAGGAAAAGGTAAAATGAGGGAATAATGTGGCCAGTAATTGAAGATCAAGCTTATGTAATTGTTGTTTGGTTCCAAACCAAATTAATTGGGTCTTGGAAGGATTAAGGCTAAGTTTGTTTGACGACATCCAGAAGTGGAGATCTTGCAACAGAGAGCTCATCCTTTCAACCAAAGAGATCTGCTCATAAGGTAAGCCATGTACAAGAGCTTGTACATCATCAGCGTAAAGATGACCTCTGGCCTGGTGTTTATAGAGGACAGAGGGGATGTCTGCGGTGAAAAGAATATATAAAAGGGGACCTAAGACCGACCCTTGAGGGACACCTAAGTCAACTCTAACCCAGGGTGTTCTAGTGTTACCCAGGACAACCATCTGAGAACGATCTGTAAGGTATGATTTAAACCAATTAAAGGGTGTGCCACATAAGCCAAATGAGAGGTGTAGACGCTGCAGAAGGAGCTCATGATCTACCATGTCAAATGCCGCAGAGGCATCAAAGAGTGCAAGAAGAGAGAGCTGAGATCTATCAATTGCCGTGTAAATATCCGAGAGAAGTGACAGGAGAAGAGTTTCTGTCGAGTGGTGGCTTCTAAAGCCAGATTGGGTGGGAGGCAAAAGCCCAGATTGCTCCAAGTAAGGGACGAATTGAGCTGCAACAAGTCTCTCAAGAGTTTTAGATAGGTAAGAGAGGTTAGAGATGGGCCTGTGATAGCTTGTACAGCTGCACAAATCCATTTAGAACTGCACGTTTTGTGTACAACTGCACGTTAAAAAAGCCCTGATTTAAATAACGCACATTAAAGCGTATCTGCTGAGAAGCCCTCCTCACCCAACTCCGGATGAAGAGAACGTTTATTCATTCATTCATTCATTCATGCATGCATGTCGCATGCATTCCTTCATTCACTAATTCATTCATTCGTGCATCCATTCATACATTCGTTCATTCATTTATTCATTCATATATGCATGCATTCATTCATTCATTCACACATGCATGCATTCATTCATTCGTTCGTTCGTTCGATCATACATGAATTCATTCATTCAATCATACATGGATTCATTCATTCGTTTATTCATTCATTCATTCATTCATTGCGGAGATTTACACAGCGTCTGTAATAAAATAATCTCGATAAAATAAAATTCTATTAATTTATTCTTGATTGTCACGATTCAGAGATGTCGACTTGATCCGGATCTGCACCAGGTCGGCGGCCTGTCTTCCTCTGCTGCAGACGGTCTTAACTACTACGACCGGGGCCTCCTCTCCTTCCCAGGGACGGTCGACACCGCCCTCAAGCCTGACCCCCTCACCTCGGCAGCGACCCCATCCGCCGGCGGACACTCGAGCTCCCGTTCATCCGGCGCCGCTTCGTCGTTCTCGTCTGCGCTGACGTCACCGTCGGCGTCATCATCGACGTCACCATCGACGTCATCGTCAGCGTCATCGTGCGCCGTTGCCTCGTCGACGCGGACGTCATCATCGTCTACGTCATCCGTCGTCGTCGCTCTGAAATGCGAGCTGATGACGTCATCGTCGAATGGGGACGATGATGACGTGGCGCAGCAGCCGGTGATGACGCAACCGATTGGCGGGAACGGTCTTCTGCTGACGTACTTCAGCGAAGACATCGACACGAACATCGACAACCATTTCCACCGTGCTCTACGGCTGGCACAGCAGCAACATGGCGGCCACCAGCGCTTGATGGGACGGTTCAGCGCTGCCGCAGCCAGTTCAGTCATCGCTGAGAGCAAGTCACAAGGAAGCAGCAGTTGCTGTCGCCAAGGTATATCATTATTCAGCGCTTACTTATTTATCTACTTAGGCTGTATACTCTATTTTTCTGTTTGTTTGGCTGCACATGTAGTATATATATATATATAAGGAGCTTTCGATATAGTATTGTGCATGGATAGCGCGCTGGACAGTATATAAGCCTATAGTTAATAGTTATAATATAAATGTAATGTAAATCTCCGAGAATTTCTCAGCTCTCACAAAAGCCACGGTATACATAGGAAGACCAACTTATTCACTGGCGCTATAGCGTGATATATTGCCTTGGTTGTCTGGTATACAGTGACCCAGCGTATCTCATATCGAATTTTTGCTCTAATTTCACGGGTATCCGGTAAAAACCGCGCGTGCACACAAAACCGCGCACACAGAACAGCGCACGATCATAACCGCGGCGATCATAAATATTGAATAACCGCTCATTGATATAGACACACAGGGCTGTTTTTAAGGAATTTTTAGAACTGCACAATCCTTCTTTCCCTTCCCATCCTCCATGGTAAATTATTTCCAATCGGATGACAACGACCTTTTTGCTAGCTTTAACTGCACAGAACTTGTGACAGAAGTGCTTCTACAGCTGCACAGATCCATTTAGAACTGCACATTTTGTGTACAACTACACGTTAAAAATGCCCTGTAGACACATTGTCAAGCAATTAATAATTGATCGCTGTCTTTGCCGTGATCAGTGCTTCAATTGAATTCTTCAGCAACCTAGCTTTTAATGCTATATGAGCCATAATTAATAAATTTATATATTAATGTACATTGTATGTAGGCCTACTCTCATGCTGAATTTAAATGTTTAATAATTGCTTGCCTAATGGAAGTGGGATTGATGAAACGAAGTATTTGCGCAAGCAGAATCTCTAGATTAATTGGTGGAAATTACTGTTCCGGTAAATGGGTTTGCTGCATGGGCGGAGACTTAGGTGGAAACGGGGGGACCGTCCTCCAATGTTTGTGATGGGGGGGAACGTCCATGCATTTGTCCTCCCCCCCCCCCAATACTTATGTGTAAGGACATGCATATGGTTACTTGGTGAATATACTGGTAACGTTATAAGAAGAGATTTCCGACGAAATGACTAAAAAAGGTCATCAGCTACGTGTATTTTGTCAGGGAAAAAAGTACGTTTTAATAAAATTTCGACCAAATGACTAAAGAAGGTCGTCAGAAAATTTCGTCGTTGAAATGGAAAATGTTGTCGGTCGGTGACTCATCCGTCTGCCGAAAATGTGACGTGCCTCGACGATTTTCCTTCGGCCGCTCGTTCGTCCGGCCCAACTTATAGACCAATTAAGTGTCCGCCTATATATGGTTCCCTAGTACGAATGAATGAAAAAATGAATGAGTGAGTGAGTGAGCGAATGAATGAATGAGTGAGTGAGCGAATGAATGAGTGAATGAATGGGTGAGTGAATGAATAAATGAATGAATAAATGAATGAGTGAGTGAATGAATGATTGAATGAATGAATGAATTAATTACTTAGTTAATTTATATAGGATATAAGCTTATGTTTCCTCCATAATTGCCTTGAGTATGTTTCTGTTTAGTAGCCTACATGTCCTGTATATTGTCTTTAACCATCCTCGGATCGAGGGTTGGTCGCTCCACGGACAAGTTTTCTCCATCTTTCTCGATCCTTTTTTCATCATCATCTGATCGAAAGGCATCTCCAACCAGTCTCTGATATTTGCAATCCAGCTCGTCCTTGGTCTTCCCTGTGCTCTTTCCCCGGTATACTGTGTTCTGCATAATCTCCTTTTCCAGACAGCTTCCTTCTTTTATCATCAGATGACCGAAGTACATGAGTCCAATGTTATTCAACGTAACCTAGTATACTTAATTCGTGCAGAAAATCAGTGGAATTGATACTCAGTGTGGAATATTTTCAGTGTCGTTTTGCTATAGATATAGCGATGTATAAATGGCTGCATGCACTGTTTTCACCTGGAAGCTGAAATCAGTTGCCAAAGGCAATATGCCAATGGTCGCACTTCTAAGTCAAATTACATTGTAAGCATGTATGTTGTGATACGATGATGATGATCCATTGGCGTTATATGTTGACCTAGCCGTATGGATACCTTTGAGGTGCATGAAGAAACAAGCTATAGATACCTTTGAGGTGCAAGAAGTTTCTTATCCCTCCCTCCCTCCCTCCCTCCTTGAGATCGGAATATATACATGTAAATATACGAATAAGAGCAATTTCTGAAATTACTTTCAATCAATGCTTACATCAGTAATATTAGTGAAAATCAATTTAAAAATTGCTTATAAATTATCATTAGGTTAGTGATTATGGTTATCATATCAGTTATACAAAATAAGGATTCGGGTTTTGCGGTGAAGTTATTTGTTTTCCAACTCATCACTGGAGAAGTGGGACGACATTCGAGCGAGTGGGCGGCTGCGGAGGTTGAAACGGATGCGGCCGACTACAAGATGCAACATGGATGTTGTTGCATAATGGTCATCATCGATGGACCGGTAGACAGGCGCAGTAGTCCATGGCCTGTCAATCACCGGGCGCGCACCGAGTGATTGACAGGCGCCAGCAGCTGAGAGGACACGGAGAAGGATGTAGAAGGATGGAGAGGTATAGGGAGACCTATGGAGAAGGATGGAGAGGTATAGGGAGGCGGACATGACTGGGACATAAATAGAGGCAGCGATAGACGCATGGGAGAGGATTATAGATAAAAGAAGAATGATAAATTGCTGCAACTGACACCATCATCATCGTCGTCGTCGTCTCCCTCTGTCGGTCGGTTCAAGCAACACAGCATGAGTTCAGCAGCACCAGCTGTACTAGAACGCTCACAACCTTCGCTCGCTCCACTCTACGTATAGTCTCATGCACATACGTCATGTAGTACACGTGACCGCCCCTACGACTGGCTGGCTGGATGTCTGTGTCTGTGCGTTTGACCGTCTGTTTGTTTATGTGTTAACGAATGTAGCGCAAGTCGTACACAATGTCATGCTCATCCGTATTTCTTCTCATGTTCTGTCTGTCTGTCTGTCTGTCTGTCTGTCTATCTGTCTGTATGTCTGTCTATCTACTTCAATGTATGCTTAATCTTAAAGCCACCTATCTCAATGCTCTTGTGTATGCCTGTCTGTCTGTCTGTCTGTCTCTCTGTCTGTCAACTTCAATGTATATGCTTGATCTGAAAGCCACATGTGTTTCAATGCTCTTGTGTCTGTAAGACTCTGTATGTCTCATGTCTGTCTATCTGTCTGTCTGTCTGTCTGTCTGTCTGTCTGTCTGTCTGTCTGTCTACTTCGGATCACTATACTATTTTCTGCCCGTTGTCTTAATCTTTCGACCTTCGATCTCTGATGTCACGAAGCGCTCGTGATGAAGCTACAGGTTGAACTGATGCCCCGCATGCGTTTAGCATTGTAGCATTGCTTTAGAAATATTTGGAGCATACGACTACGGTGATTTTCTAAAAGCCTAGGCCTATATCAACTTGGCTGATTTGGCTACAGCTACTTCTCTGCAGTACATCGAATACAAAATTGCTGCGCTGGTTTGTCAGTTGTCACTGTCTCTTTGGCTATATAGGCCTATGCAGGCTCGGGTCTACCTATATGTCACAGGCTGTGTGTGAGAAACTGCCCTAACTGTATCTGTTTCTGACTCAATTACCTTTCCAGGCTGTGCTGCTGACCTAATAATGATTGGTATCACGACGTTCAGATTTTAAGATAAGTGCCGTCCTTGAACGTCTAATCACAAATTAAGCCGTGATTTTACATGTACGTCCTTCAGTGTAGAATGGTCTCTCGTTGCGTTTACAGGCTCCTCAAGATTTAGTTGCATCAACATGATTGGTCTGAGAGCGCATTGAGTAGGCTTCTTTGAGTAGAGCTATATCAATTCTTGACATGAATGAATGACTGACTGAACTTACTTCACCCAATAAATTTGTTTAGGCCTATAAATGAACAAAGTGTGGCCGCATACATTCGTTAGACATACAGGGTGCGCCAAAAAAGTAATCCCCTACGGTTCTCAGCCCATATCTTGGCCAAACATACGAATTTTTAAATGAAACTTTACAGTCTTAAAGGCAATTTATATCTATGTACAATGGTAAAATTACAAAAAAATATTTCATACGGAACAAAAGTTACACCACTTTTGGGGAGGCCACCCACCGTTTTTTGACGATTCAAAAACGAAGCACAACAAAAATTAGGTTTTTTGCCAATATCTTGGCCAAAAGTAAGAATATCGAAATGAAATTTTACAGGCTTATAGACAATTCATATCTGCACATGGTGCTCAGATTTCATCAAAATATTTCATACAGGACAAAAATTATACCACTTTTAGTGAGGCCACCCACCGTTTTTTGACGATTCAAAAACGAAACGCAACAAAAAGTAACAAAAACACGATTTTATTAAGTCTCATCTCAAATAACTGTTGTCAAATGACCTTGCTAGTGCTTCACAACTTGTGCTCAATGCGCCCACCACCCGTGCCAAAACTTCTTTTGAGTCTCTTTGCAAAGTTCTTGATGGACCTGTCGATTAAGCTGACAGATTCCTTATTTACCAATTTGATCGTTATCTTGAAAAGTGACTTCTCAGTGGCGCGCAGCTACGCTGGTGCCCTGTTTCTTTTTTAAATAGTAACAATAATGATCATCTGGCAATATCAAGGCTATTTGATAACAATTATTTAAGATGAGACTTAATAAAATCGTGTTTTTGCTACTTTTTGCAGCGTTACGTCTTTGAATCGTCAAGAAACGGGGGTGGCCTCACTAAAAGTGGTATAACTTATGTTCTGTTTGAAATATTTTGATGGAATCTGACCACCATGTGCAGATATGAATTGTCTTTAAGCCTGTAAAATTTCATTTCGATATTCTTAGTTTTGGCCAAGATATTGGCCAGAATAATTAAATTGGTTTTTTGTCACTTTTCGTTGCGTCGCGTTTTTGAATCGTCAAAAACCGGTGGGTGGCCTCACTAAAAGTGATATAACTTTTGTTCTGTTTTACATATGGCTATGAAATTTGGCTATTGTACGTAGATATGAATTACCTTCAAGCCCGTAAAACTGGATTTGAAAAATTCCTATTTTTGGCCAAGATATTGATAAAAAGCCGTAGGGGATTACTTTTTTTGGCGCACCCTGTATATAAAACATTTTCATTTGCATTTTACTATGCATACGGTGACGGTGTCAATGGCCCTATATACACTATACACAGAATTAAAAATTGATAGTATTAGGTCTAGTTGCAAATTTGCAATTAAACGACGTTGCTATTTTACACACAGGTTTAGCGTCGCCCTCCTCCTTTATCAACGATTTGGACTGGCACCGCCAGAGTATCTGGACCCAAGACAGAGGTTCATAGACTATGCAACCTTCGCAAATCTCTTGAATTCTGCAGCGATTGCTATCAGCTTTTTTAATCTGCATGCCTTCGAATTCCTCGCGTGTCTCTCGGATGAAGGATGGTGTGCGGGCAGTACGTGTGGCGCCCACTTGCAGGCACCCCCGGGGTTCGGAAAATGGCCCTCTTGCGGGGCGTGGGGCGTACGGCGGATATCATCATCGTGTCAGAGAGAGGAGACGGCAGAGGGCGGTATGCGAAGCGAACGAGAGAAGATAGGTCATTGCAGGCAGATTGACATAGATAGATAGCCAAGCGCACGCAGAAATATACATCGAATAGGTCACTCAGAGCGAAGGATAGCCTACTCGATCAGACATGATGAGACGGACACGTCTGAAATGGAATTAGTGTCTAGCAAAACGGGTGAGCGTTATAGCTAAGTGGTTAGTGAGCTGAAACGTTAAACGAGAGGGTTTGCGATTCAAACCCGTATGACAAGACAGATCTAAAGTGTCGAGATTTACGTATCCTTTGCAATATCAATATCTGAGGGTGCACGTCAATTAATCTGTCTGCAAGTGTGAACGTATTTGTAGGGCAGAGCTTCTTTTAAAGCATTTTTAGAGCTGCACAATCCCTTCTTTCACTTCCCATCCTCCAATCTCCATGGTAAATAACTCCCAGTAGGATGACAATCAGTGCTTAAAGTGCAGAAAAGGAAGTGCCTGGACGCTCCTTACCTTTTCAGGTGTGCTGGCCAAATAAGTGTCAGGACTGCATAGGGATTTGAAAATAAGTGCCTGGACGCCGTCCATGGCCGTCCAGCCACACTGTAAGCCCTGATGTCAACGACCATTTTTAATAATTTTAACTGCAATAAGTGCTTCTACAACCAGGGGCGGATTCTGGGGCCAATCGGACCATGCCCCATTCAGAGATTTGCACAAGACGTGAACCCCATCAGGTTTCAGCAAGCTTTCAAACAATGCAGCGGGGAAAGGTGATAGATGGGAAATATACTATAAGACTTAAAAGCCTAAAAGGTCATCAGATTTTAAATAGCCGGAGTTGCCAAAGGTTTTTAATCAACTTTTTGTGACAAAGACTTAAAAAGGGCATAAATATTTCGGCGAAAGGACAACGAAGATTTTTAGGGACTCAAGACCAAAAATTTCCCCCCCCCCTCTTCAGAAATTTCTGTATCCTCCTCTGTTTACAACTACATTTGGAACTGCACATTCTGCACGTATACGGTGAGAATTGGCACTTCAACCCCTCCCAGATATTTCTTGTACCAAAGATCTAACTGTAGGCTATATATAAAGTCTTTACTGCACAGCCGAACTTCACATTAATCAACGTCAGAACTGAAGTTATTTTTCTTCAGTAATTCTCATACCGTGCGTGCTTTGCGCTTGTTTGCGTGTTTGTGCATTTAGCTACATGTTATGTGTAGCGTGAAGGTTCACTGACCTGCATGTAAGCAACGAGGCATCATAATAATGAGGTTACTGAGTGAAAGGTTGGCCCAGATACGAGTAGGCGTGTTATACCTCTGAAGCGACAAGCGATCCTTATACCGTCTCTCGTTTAGTAGGTGTTCCTCCAACTCTGCCCTTTCTTCATCACTGTCCTCTTCCTCCTCTTCCTCCTCTTTCTCCTACTCTTTCTTCTTTTCACAGTCCTCCTCCTCCTCCTCCTCCTTACAATTTTCTTCTTCCTCCTCCATTTCGTCTTTCTCCACTATATTTCTTCGCGGTCAATTTGATCGACCACCTAGTGGAAGTCGATGCAGTTTCGGACAACACAGATTCCAAACCACATGCCGCTCGAATGAAATCCAATGCAAGGAATTCAGTAGGCCTATCTTTCATCCGTCCGTCCGTCAGTCCATCCATCCATCCATCCATCATGCATCCATCCATCCTTCCATTCCTCCATCATCCATCCATCCGTCCATCTACCCATCATCCATCCATCATATATCCATCCATCCATCCATTCATCCTTTCCATCCATCCATCCATCCATCATGCATCCATCCATCCTTCCATTCCTCCATCCATCCATCCGTTCATCTACCCATCATCCATCCATCATATATCCATTCATCCATCCATCCATCATATATCGATTCATCCATCCATCCATCATATATCCATTCATCCATCCATCCCCCTCAACTCATCCATACGTTCATCATCCACCCATCATCCATCCTTCCATCCATCCATCTATCAATCATCCATCCTTCCATCCATCATCCATCCATCTATAGGCTATATCCTTCCATCAATCCACTCCACCCAACCCCACTCTACCCATTTTTCAGTCCGTCCGTCCGTCCGTCCGTCCGTTCGTCCAAAGAGTTATAATAATTTATACTATTATTGTACATGCATTAAGCGTGAGATTAACAACTTACACGCGCGCACACACACACACACACAAACATTTCACTTTTACTGTTGTTTTGGTATACATTAAAATCGTGATGTTACTATTTCAGAATCCTCTCCGCTGTCTCAGCGCAGTTTCCCGGCATCCTTCTGGAACACCGTGTCCTGCTCCTCCTCCTCCTCCTCCTCCTCCGTCTGTCCCTCCTCTTCCACTTCTTCCTCCACCTCCTCCTCGTCCTACCACCCGTCAAACGCCTCCTGGTCTTCGCTGATGGTCTCCCCAAAGGCCGACCCCCTCGCCGCAGCATTCACCGTCTCCCCAAACCCCTCCGATCCCTACCATCTCAACGCCCACTTCGCCTCCGCCGCTGCCGCCTCTCCTCCAGGCGCCCTCGGTCCCCTCCACCAGGACCCCTGGAACCCATACGCCTTCTGCCCGCCACCGCCTCCCTCACAGTCCGGCTACCGCAGATACCGACACAGTATCCACGAGTTCTCCTTCTCCTCCGACTCGCCCTGCTCCCTCAGCGCCGCCGCTGCGGCCGCCGGCGGCCATTTTGGTTCTTCAGGTATGCGCTACAAGTCGCTGCTGAACGGAAGTGCTTCGTCCTCCTCCGCGAGGGATGACCCGAAATCCCACGCGGCAGTGGCTGCTGACGTATGGAGATCGCGTTGCTATGGTTGCGCGGATGTGACGGGTTCACACATTGCCACCGGATTCACTTTATCGGGTGAGTTGTTTATTTCTTCATTGCAATATTGACCGACTTTCTTCTGACTTTCTCACTCTGAATATTATTATTATTCCGTATGCAGGCCGGTTTAGAAGCTGCTTTGGGTGTTTGAACACACCCCACACCAAGAAATAATGCAAAATAGGAATTGGCCATTATCCTAACAACGTAGCAATATATATATCTATACCTATAAAATCGAAAATCTCATAACGTATCCTTGAATAAAACTTCTTATCCACGCGACCGATTTTTCCCAATATTTACAAAAATACTTTTTAGCACCCAATAACAAACCATAAGGGGTTCGCGATTCAAAACTCTTACCCTTTTCCGAGTTTGAAACATTTCATTTTCTTGCCATTTGCTTTCAACCATTAGGCCTAAACAAACTTTGAAAGTTGAAACTATCGATGATTATATTGATGAGTGAAACCAGTACATTAATGACGTCATGGCCGAACTTATTCTTATAGCGCGATATGCCGTTAATTAATATCGTACGACACGTATCAGTATTTAAGACGCAATGAAGGGCGGCGTGGAAGCGGGGTCAGATGTGGCGGGGGACGAAAATCGAAACTACCCAGGCGTGGGAGCGGGGGTCAGGAGTGGCCCAGAACTAAACACCGAAATTTCCCGGGCAACGCCGGGTAATTCAGCTAGTATATATATATATATATGACGCAACATTATAGTGTTGTAGACCAAGAAGTGGTCGCCTGGGTCAGTGTCGCCTGCAGGGTCAGCGCATTAATCTTGTTAATCGGGTTCTGTGCGGACCCATGACAACTGACGACCCGGATGCTGCAGAACCATTAGCACCAACCTTAATGCGGGCCTGGCCTTAATTGACCCGAACCGATCCTTACGACTCTTAAACCGACCCTAACCGACACCCACGGTCCCCGACACTGCAATTAAGCCGAAGTTTTTTGAAAAGCAGAGTAGATGTCAAAATATAGATGTCAATTTTTCCATGGGAGGGTGAAGTTCCATCCCATTTGCGAGCGCCCTTGCCTGCTGAATAAAACGACTTTCACCTCCTGTAATTCCCAAACGGCGTAACGGTGACGTAGACACTCATACGTCAGCAACCGGTTCAACAACATCGACCACACCACCAAGACCAGGCCGTAGGGGTCACGTGGTTTCTGCTGAAGTATTTTGGCGGCCATTATAATGAGTATTTGATGGTCTATTTTTAGCTCAACCAATCACAGCTCATGAAAGAACCACCAATCCCTGAAGAGAAACTATAGGAGGCCAGACCAGGCTTCTTCGGTTTATAAAACATTCTGAAGTTTAAAAGCGATTATATAATCACAGTCGATTCAATTATTTTTAAATAATATGGATATGCGTGGCGTGACGGCGCGTGACAGGTTGCGCAGTATACTGGTTGAAAAAATGCAGGAGGAAGTTGTTGCATCTTCTCAGGTTATTGTACTCCAGCGTGAATTCTGCGGACACTCGTTATTTTAGCCCGTTTACTTTTAAAAAATACTTTTTCATGTAATAAGTTGCGGTATGACAACTTCATTTTTCTTGAATAAACGAAGTAAGCTATATATTGCTATATATTGTTATCAATCATTTAAATTTATGTAGCGCGCTAGACTCTACTCATAGTAGTTATATTTATTTATTGATGACAAAAACTAATGCACACACCGCTATCCTCATATAACAGCACTTCTGCATAAGATGTTCTCACAAAAACCGTCAGTCAATAGTCATTTACCTTAGCAATAAAAAAACAACAGACAAGTTATTAAATGTTTGGCTCTTTGTGTGACGGATTTGTCAATTTTTTAACGTACTGCAAATTTGTGGCTGCTGTAATTCCTTTAGTTGCTTTATGAATAGAACTCGCATTGATGAAAAGTAATAATGCTGCATTGGGTAAATAATTAGAATGTTAAAAGGATGCATTACCAATTTCGCATTATAACAACTTGATAGCATTCCATAAATCACTTGTCAAGGCCATGTAGTTAACTCACCGTTTGCCTTTCCCTTTGCATGACTTCATCTTGTATCCTATCAAATCTGTGCCTGTCCCTGCAGATTCAGATATGCTGCTTGTCATTTTTGCAGGCAGGTACATCAGATGCTGGAGCAGACGATTTGGTGGAAACAAAAGTGAAAAGGAAACAGCACGGAGGGAGGAATTGCTCTGCACCTGGATGCAAAGTAATTTACGACGAACACTCCAAACAGCAAGGAATAACTTTTCATTAGTAAGTGATTTTGGGCTATGCTATAAAATGTCTATTTATAAAATGAGTCTACAATTTCGACATATCGCTTGGTGTTTTGTTTTTAACTCGATCTATCGATTTTTGTTGGCAGTGTAGAAACCTCGAGATTGTGATTACGAATATTTACGTTTCTGCCTGTAACATCGTTGTACAGCTCTATATTCACTGTTTTGATCCTGACCTTTGCTGTGCACAGAAACTTGCGCTTGATTAACTGTTTCAATATGAGCAATTGTATAACAATTGTATAATAATTGTTGTTGACTTTTATGGTAATTTATGAACTGAAAGTAAAGTTTGCATACTTTTTTATGTGACAGCTTTCCTTGGTCGAAACCAGATCTTGTGAAGAAATGGGAAGATGCTATGCACAGAACAGCATTTAAGGCAGCTGTACACTCATGCGTCTGTTCAAACCATTTCATCCCCGATTCTTTTGATCGCACCGGATTCAGAGTTCGACTTAGAGCAGGTGAGTTCAGAGCATGTGTTATTCTTACATGAAATAATTAGACGATATAGGCATGTAATCGTGGAACAGCGTAAAGTAAATTAAATGACGTGGATATATAATCTTGGAAACTAAGTTTACAGTGTAGAAACCTCGAGATTGTGATTACGCAGACAAAAGTAAAACATGATTTAACGAAAAGTGAAACATGATTGCATCAATTTTTAGCCCAAACAGACCTATAAATCTGAGTCAAGACTCATATATTTCAGTACTTAGTAAAAAGATAATTTATAATAATTTAAGAAAACTGACACAAAAGCTGTAGTAATTTAAGTAAAGTCCCCATTTTATAACATTTAGCATCACGTATTCTTGCGCTATAAGAAGCCGAAGTTCAGAGGATTTAAACTCAGCTCTGACATAACAGATGTTGTCACCTCGTTTCAGCATCATTTCACATTTCTGACTAGGCATAACAAGAATGGTTTAATATGGTTTGTAAGTGTTGGCTTACACCGAAGTAGCATTGTAGGCCGTACATTACTTGTGAATGCCTAATATTACTTGTATACAGTGCTGAACTAAAAGTTGTTTCTGATTGGTTTAAGGAGCTGTTCCGACGATTTTTGAGCAGCCTGGTCATATGCTGAATCCAATTCAACATCGGAAGCCACTTGCGGAAAGAAATGGTCATGAGTTGAGAGCAACAAAGATTTGCAAACCTACCACTTCATCAGCAGTTGAACATTCCTACTCACCAGTACTCGAACCTTCGTGTATTCAACATCGGAAGCCACTTGCTGAAAGAAATAGTCGTGAGTTGACAGCACCAATGATTTGCAAACCTACCACTTCATCAGCAGTTGAACATTCCTACTCACCAGTACTCGAACCTTTCTGTAAGCGTCTCAAGAAGTGTAATTCTGCTATTGGAACTAATGCTGTGTCTGTTGAATCAGAAGCAAAGAGTAACTTGACAATTCCGCCATTTAAGTTGAGCGTATGTAACGGGCACAACTACTCTTTACCCAGTCCTAGAGTGCTTAAGCGTAAGTTAGGCACAATGGAGTCTGCACTTGCCCGTTACAAGCACAAAGTTAGAATACTTACGCAGAAAAATCGGCGACTTCAATTGAAAGTCAAATCCCTGCAGCAGCTACTAGGCAACTTGCACCAGAAGGACTTGATATCACAGCAAGCTGCAGATAATATTCAATCATCATTTTCATTGCCAACGTTACAGCTGATAGGTAGAATGCTAAAGGGTAAATCAAGACAAGGAGTTAAGTTTCCTGATGAGCTCAAAGCATTTGCATTAACACTGCAGTTCTATTCAGCGCGTGCATATAGTTATGTTCGTGAAGCATTTAATTTCTGCTTACCCCATCCAAGAACTCTTTCTTCATGGTATTCATGTGTTAACGGGAACCCTGGGTTTCACAATGAAATATTTTTTGCAATTTCTGAACATATCAAAAACAATGACAACATCAGAATGCCATGCGCGTTAATGATGGACGAAATTGCAATAAGGAAGCAACTTGACTTTGATAGATCAGCAGACAAATTTGTAGGTTATGTGGATATGGGAGTGCCTGTAATTGACTTGGCTGGGCTGCCAATTGCCAAAGAGGCACTTGTGTTTTTCCTTGTTTCTCTTACAGATCGTTGGAAAGTACCTGTTGCTTATTTTCTAATTGATGGACTTCACGGCAAAGAAAGGGCCAATTTGGTTCAATTGTGTATTGAGAAATTGTATTTTGCTGGTGTTTTGGTAATTTCTTTAACATTTGATGGCTGCAGTGCCAATTTTTCAATGTGTCGTGAATTGGGTGCTTCGTTTGATATTAATAACATGAAGCCGACATTTTTGCATCCTGTTGATCCGTCTAAGCAGGTTTGTTTAATTCTTGACCCTTGTCATATGCTTAAGCTCATGCGCAACACACTGGCTGAAAAGAGGATTCTGATTGACTCTGATCAGCATGAGATAAAATGGCAATATATACAAGATTTACAAGTTCTGCAAAGCAAAGAGGGAGTCCGTGCAGCCAACAGATTGAGTGAACGCCACATTCAGTGGAGCCAACAAAAAATGAAAGTACGTTTAGCTGCGCAGACACTTAGTTCATCTGTTGCGGATAGCTTAGAATTCTGCCAGAAGGATCTATGCATCCCTAAATTTAAAGACTGCACAGCAACAGTGAAATTCATTCGCATAATTGATAGGTTATTTGATGTTATGAATAGTCGCAATCCTCTAGCGTATAGTGTATCGTATTATTCCTTCTGTATATATTTTGAATTGATAATTTATTATGTGTTATCTTTAAAGATTGCAGTGAGTTGATAATTTTTTTAAAGTAAATAAATCGTAAAAGCAAATATTTAATGTCACTATGAAGTTTTGCTTTGTTTCAACTTGAAGGAATTGTTGTAACATTTGCAAAGAATACTAGTTTGGTTATTCATTTACTTACGATGTATCATACTGTAGCTAACAAAATATTTAACTTTAGTATAAAACTGTAATTGGCTGTAACTTTTGGCATTGTCAATTTGTTACGTGTTAACTTTAAATTAAAAAATTACAGTGATGTCAGATGACTGAACATTTGTGTATTTGTTTATTTACAGTGTATCTCTTCACTGTAATGCAGAACTGTAATTATTTATTGAATTGGTAATTCATTAAGTGTTAACTTTAAAACAAAAAATTGCAGTAATAATGTAAGTTGATACATCTGTAATAAAACTTAATATGTAATGTCATCATATAGCGTGTAGATATTTTCTCAAATTTGCTGTAACAGAGCTCTGCTTCCAATACTGTTGCACTGTAATTTGATTCTCTTGTGCTAATAAATGAGAGGTTCAGTCTTCAAACTGGCTTATTTGCTATTTTGAGGAGGAATTGGGTAGATTGCTTCAAAACTGTGGCCGTGTTCAACACACCCACAAACACACAGACTTACGAATAAATATAAGATTGCAATTTGATATTAACATAAATTTATTATTATTATATTCGTTTAATTGGCAAAAAACCTGAGAGACAGGTATAAAAAGTAGTTCAACAAATGGAACACAATTATAGGCTACCGAAAAATGCTTATGTTCATTCATAAGAATTGAATCCATATAGAAAAATTACGTAAATAATAGCAAAAAGGGAATATTATAGGAGAATACTGCAGATAAAAAAAAACACAAAAAATAACTAACGTAGAGGTGCGAAGAAGACTTCACAGCAAATAAGACATGGTAGAAACTATAATGAAAAGAAAAGGAAACTGAAACTATTCGGACACATTCAAAGAATGAGTGATGATAGAAAAAAATAGAGCATAATGATGGGAATCATGGACGGATCGGGGAGAAGAGAAAGACCATGCAGAGAATGGTTGCAGGACATAGAAGAGCGGCGTGGGATGAATGCGCAGGAGCCGACACACCGGGCACAGGACAGAATCATGGAAGAGAGTAGTCAAGTGCGCAGTGGACACCTAGCTCATGGACAATAAAGAAGCTGAGATTAGATCATTTGACATAATTAATGGGCATAGGTGGCTTCCTGTACAAGACACGTGAGATGCAGTGTTTGTCGTCTTTGACTAGCAATACAAAGTTGTGAGGGCGTGGTCTCAATTGGTAGGAACGAATCGAACGATCGACAATCATTATAGTTTATAAGGCAAACGGACGACTTTACGGCAATAAATTACATTACATCATTAGAGAGTAAACCATATGGACATGTAATGTAACTTGGGCGCGATTAGTGACATTCTCGATTAAGTATGAATGGTGTAAATAAATTGGAAAGTGGAGATTAAGTTTAAAAAAATTATTTCTATGTTCCAGTGGTGAACGTAAATAACATAAATAACATGAATTGTTGATTGGTGGTTCTTTCATGGCGTGTGATTGGTTGAGCTAAAAATAGACCACCAAATACTCATTATTCTTATTTCCTGCTCTTTTTTCCACTGCTTCAACGTCACCGGGCAGCTCAACAGAGGAAGCTCTGTCTAGTAATATATATGAGGTCGTTGACCAAGACCAAGTTAACTGATTTGATTAATGCGTTGCGCGGCCGTCTCCGCCCCCGCACTCACGCCGAAGCAAGACACGCGTGCCCGTCATGTATACAGACCCCCGCATTGCATTGGCAGAGGATTCATGTCGAATAAAGCCAGATGGAACCGAATGAGGACAGCTTCTTCTACAGAGGAGGAGAGAACGCAGGTCATGCAACAGAAGCGTTCAGATATATTGTCAAAGGTAACGCGTGCAAGCTAAGGCCATTTTGATGCGAACGAGACCTAAAACAGACAGATCTAGTCGTCGATCAGTCGAATTAATAATATAGACTACAGTACTGTTGAAGTTGGGCAGAAGTTTTAAGCGTTCGAGGCTAAGAGTGAAACACGTTTAAAACAAAGTAATGAGAATCCAAAAAATTGTGAACTGTGCGAGTTGAAGCGATAAAGTGTGATAAGCACTGAATTGCCGTCATAGTAATCTCCGAATTTCTAAGCGTCACTCGAAAGCCAAGCGCGAGGCACCAACTTATTCAAGAGCGCTGCGTTGAGTTAGAAGGGTTATCCGTGAGAGTAGTCGGTGGCGGTCCGTGTCGAGATCAGAGGGTATAGGGCATCAGCTTATGCACGATTGCTGCTTTGTTGTTCCCTTTTCGTCAGCAGTTCAGATGGATACATCAGATGTGTCACCCAGAATCGTTGTAAGGTCGGCGTGTGCATTCGCCAACTGCCAACTCTACATGAGAGATGACATAGCCTACATTAACATCTTGAGTCCTTGACGTCGTGTCACTCACGTGGTGGAGGCCATGTCTGATCATGATTCATGAGCTCATGCATCCAGTTTTGACTTTAAATTGAACGGTTTTACGATTTTTTTCGCAAAATAGGCCTACACAGAATAAGTTTTTTTAAAATAGCTTTTAAAAACCCTGGCATAAGCCATATATGTCACTATAAAAGAATTCGACATCTCAGTTATCCTTAGACCTAGGCTATAGCCTACAGGCCATGACTACTGGAAGCGTAGTTATTGTAGTATAAAACATCGAGAATATTAATGGTCTCGATTAAATTAAAATTCCTAAGTTTATTGATTGATTGGGCCTACAGCCTAATAGTCTAACTGTCAAAACTTCACAAACTTAAGACTCGTGCGTTGCGTATTTAGCAGGCCTACAATTTTGGTAGAAGTGACCCGACCCACTGCGCACGCGCACACGACATATCGATGTCGCTTATTCACGAGGACAATAAGATAAGATAAGATAAGAATGGCTATCAAACGTTTAAGCAACTAATCGATTTCTTAAACAGTCTCCTGCACACACTCTTTAGAAAAACCACGGGCGGACCGCACTAAATCTCGCCGCAATAGTCTCGTACGTATACGCTATATCCTACGTTAGCCGTCTTATCAACAACAGTCGCAAACAATAGACAACGCGGGAACACCAAGCACACGCACACATCGCCTCCACCATCGACCACGATTCCCGGAAATTGATGACGTCCTTATATAGCGCCAGACGACAGACTTAAGCGCCGATGAACGACGGCCGACGGGGGCTCGTCCGTCGAGGGTGCTCGGCCGTCAAGGGGGCTCGCCCGTCACCCGAAGCGCCGCATACGAGTCCTTAAAATTGAAAGAGGCGCGGACACGGTGACAAATTGACTTGCCGTCGTCGTCGGCGGCGTGTCCTTTCCGACGCCACCGGCGGCGTATCTCATGTCACCAAGGGCTAGGAATGCGGTGATTACGCCATCGGTCCGTCCCCCTGTCATCTTACGCGTCGCAGCGGCCGCCGCCATTGCCACTCCTTCGCCGAAGACGGCTATTGTTATAGCGCCTTCATTATTGTGTCGTCCTTCGCGTCCGTTTCTCGCGCGGTTATTAAAGCTCGAGACTTTGGCGGCGGGGCGTACACACACACGTCGGTCTGAGCGTTAGGTGAAGAGGGCGATATGAAGGACGATCTGTAGTAGTGATGAGTGTGGTGATCGAGTGATGACCGACCGACAGAGGATGCTGCTGTGCGACCGACAGAAGATGCTGCTGCTGCTGCTGCAACAGAGGATGCGGCTGCTGCTGCTGATGCTGAGCGGCTCCTCCTTTCGCCAACTAATCATCGCTTTCATTTATCATTGGCGGCGGGGGAGCACCGACATCCTAGCAACCCGAGTCAAGTGCTGCTGCTGCCGCCGCTGCTGTTCGAGATGGTGGTCGTGGACTCGTGGTGGTGTCTAATAAATGAACGACTTTGAAATGGATTTTTCGCCGTGAACATGAATTTTAATCTCCAACTCCTGGTCTGTCTGTCTGCCTCCCATCCCACGGCCGTACTAGGGGTGTTTGAACACCCCCGAAATGGAAATTGCAAAAACAATATAATGCATTTTCTAGCACATGATGTAAAAACCATGAAATAAAACCACGAAAGCACACCCGAAATGAAAAATGTAAAAATAATAGAATGCATTCCCTAGCAAATAATGGAAAAAACATGAAATCGACAACTAAAAAAGGACGTCAAAAATTCCCCACCGAAAAAACACCCCCCAAAATCAAATCTTGGCTACGGCCTTGTCCCATCCTGTCTGCTTCCAGGCTTGTCTACATCCCTGCCACCTGCTGACGAGGGAAATTCTGGGGGGCACCTATAGGCAGAGCAGTCACGGACCCTAAACTATATTAAGGCTTAATGAAAAAAGAATTTTTTTAGAAACAAGTAGAAGTGATAAAATTACGATATACAATAATTTTCATATATATAAATTGATTTATTATAATCAGTTGTTAACTTGAATTGTTTAAACCGATTGTTGTTAAATTTATCTGCATTATTATATTTCAAAAGGCAGAATGAGAAGTCATAGGTTTTTTATACTGGTTTAGGCTATACAAATCCCTGCCTACCACCCATCCTTTCTGCCTCTTTGACCTGCAGTCTGCTCTCTACCTTTCTGCTCTCGGCCGCTCTGCATGCCCACCAACAGCAGTTACCAACACCAACAGCGTTTCGACGTACGCGTTTTCGCTCAGCGTAAATTATTTTTTCCATCGATGGAAACGAAAATAATATGAAATCTATCATAAGTACATGCACGTCAAATAAAGAAAGCTCTCTCTCCCATGTCGCGAAGCCAGAAGCTCATTTACGCTTTCTAATAGGTTGGAAGCTGTCAGTGAACAAGCGGCAGTCTTTGCACCGTGGCGTAACCTCGAATGTATCAGGTTCTGAATTGGCTTCCTGTCGTGCAAATGCGGCCAATACCTCCCTGCAATAATCGCGGACGCACAGTTGCACCGCTGGTAGCAACACAGTACACGAGGTGCAGGACTTCACCGTTGCTATCCAGTGCCAAGAAACCTCCGCGTGGCACACACGTTCGTGAATTTCCTGAGGTTAATTGTGTACGTGTAGGCCTAACCAGCGGTAGATCAACATTCTATACTTGCGATTGTCTTAAGTGCAAGGCAAGATATCGCATTATAATACCAATCATATCGACACCACCTCTATCAATCTGCGCTCAGTCAACAACCAATTACTTGAGCAAAAACGGTCGAAATCTGCCCGGATCCACAGCTGTGAAATCCGCCAACATAGGCGTAACTATGTAAACGATCTCCTCTGTGGTTGAAATTGATCATCCAGAGGGGGCTGATTCCGCATTTTTGCAAATCTAAAACCTATAAGCTTGTTTAATATCTCGCGAGTCTGGCTTGAAGCGAAAAAATCTAGGACTATAAAAATAAAACGTGCGAAATACAATACATAGACCTACAACAATTGATCACTGTAAGTCGGCAGCCCAGGGATTCTTTCAAGGAATTTTTAGAACTGCACAACCTCTTCTTTCCCCTCGCATCCTCCATGGTAAATTACTCCAAATCGGAAGACAATGCATTTCTTAAAGAAACTGAATCCCTAACTGCACAGACGAGCTTCTAAAATTGCACAAATCCATAGAACTGCACATTTTGTGTAGAACTGCACATTTTGTGTAGAACTGCACATTTTGTGTAGAACTGCATGTTAAAGAAGTCCTTCTGCAACCAAACTTATTGTATGAAAATTGTCCAGTTTTCAAGCAATAGCCTTGATTAATGGGCCTTCCCCATCTGCCTTCCTCTCTGGTAGTCTTTCCTTGTCTTTCTCTCATCTAAAGACTTGCCTGTTTTCTCGGGGTTGAACGCACTGGGAGCGCTTCTGAAAGGCTCTTGCTGCGAGAAGCGCTTAATAAATGATACAATACAATACAATAATGACACCGTTGCATAACAAAGTTGATCAGTGTCGCCCTCCTCGTTTATCGAGGCATTGGCCTGGCACTACTAGAGAAATTCTGACCTTGATTTATAAATGTACGTCCTACAGTTTTGTGTCTGTTTTTCGTTACAGGAGACATTGAAGTTACGCAGACTAATCTTCCGGATGCTTCCGTGAAAGACGTGTACTGGTTTTAAAACAATGTTCTGCAAACAAAGCCGCATAACATACTGGTTCACAAAATCTTCTGCAAATCTCCATAATTTTGACATGTTGCATTTGAAGTATGCAACAACCACAACAACTCTGACATGTTGCATTTGAAGTATGCAACAATCACAACAACTCTGACATGCTGCATTTGAAGTATGCAACAACCACAACAAACCTGACATGTTGCATTTGAAGTATGCAACAACCACAACAACTCTGACATGTTGCATTTGAAGCATGCAACAACACTTTGTGTTAAAGTACAATAGGTGCTATAGAAAATACAGGTTTACACTGTATATTGATTTCTGCACTAACTCAATTTTGCTTCTATCTAAGCAGGTAGTACCCTAACGAGTACCAATCAGTACAAGACATGAAAGATAATGAAAATAGCTCATTAACATACATTACACGCTTTCAAAGCTGATCTAATGACAAAATACACCATTCAGAAATTTTTAGCAGATGGTACTGCCATGTTTTGTCAGCTTTAGAAGCTTTATCCATTGTAGCTAAAATTAGAATTGATAAATTAAAAGCAGGGTGAGAATTGCCAATTGCCATGTGGTTGAGGGCTTAACCCCCGTAGTCCTTCTTCATACCCCATAGTAAATTCTTCTTTTCACAACCCAACTCCACAGCACACATAGTATGATGCCCAGTTATTTTTCTACAATTCTCACACTGCTTAAAAGCAGGGTATTGGTAGCGTGTTGAAAATGCAAGATTACTAAACAAACGTAGCTTATAAAACTGCAGCAATTGTATATAAATCTATTTCGACATTGTTGAATCTCGATTCTGTTATGCTGACACGATAGCAAAAAATTCAGTTGTCTCTTAACCACGCCATTGCTGTACAGAACTGTCTTGTTAAATTCAGAAGCGTTAGGATGTTTTCCTTTTTGAAACATTGATTGAAAATTGAAATACGGACGGGCTACCAGAGTCTCATGCTTCGAACTGATCGATATAGCGATGTCGCTTTGGAAAGTGTTGAAGCATCTGAGGACGATTCGTCATGAAATTCTAGCAGCAGATCCTAAGCAAAAAATACACCGTAAAGAAAGTCATCATATCCAAATCAGAATTACCGTATTGTCTGGATTGTAAAAATGCTCGTTTCTATAAGACGTTGTGACGCAAATTGGCGCTTCTCTGGTTTTAGAATGACGTCCTGAATATACCGTAAGTGGCATATACTGGTTTGGAAAAGGTTCTTGTAGAAGCAGTACAGCTAGAAACATGACTTTGTCGGGTCGGAAAACCAATGACTGCATTTACAAAATCACCCGTCTGATTCTTAAACACACCATTTGTTCTATTGAAATATATATATATTTATATATATATTTATATTTATCGGCGTCGTATTTGCAGTTTAACGTCACTGTGTGGTTACAAAGACCATTAGCGACGCCCTCCTCCTTTATCCAGGCTTGGGACTGGCACTGGCAGAGTGCAACCAGTGGCGGAGTTATATATATTTCAAAACAACAATATATCTCTCAAAACAACAATTCCTGCAATGCGCAAGTATTTAAAAATAAACAAACAAAGTTTCCTTGGTAACTTAGACCTTACATACAACCTCATATGCTAATGAATGCCAGAGACATTTCTTTAGAGTGAAGACCACCTGTTGCAGAATGTTGGCATTAATCTGATTTAAACAGAAATCAGGATCAGATGTATATTATAATTTCTTTATGGTTAAGTGATTGAAATGAAAAAAAAATTAAAACCGTAAACTTCTAAATTCTTTGAGAATTTTTTCTCATAACTATTTATCGTACGTGTATTAAGTATAACAATCTCATGAGCAAGACTTATCAGATGTGAGCAAAGAACTTGTCTCACTTACAATTAATAAGTTTTGAAAGATGGCACTGCAGAGAAGTTTTACACAGTGGAAATACAATTTACCTCCACTTCCTTTAGTAGCGCCTTTCGGTGTTTATCGTTGGAAGAAGAAGTCGGTGTTGCACGCGCGAATGACAGCATCTAAAAAATAAGACATATGCATCATGGTCAACATATAATTTTCCCAGCAATCACAGTTAAAACAAACCATTATCAGATACTCTCTTTCCCTCCAAACCTCACTCCATCCCTATTTCCATCTCCTTCTCTAAGGGTGGATGCTAGGACTAACTTTCCAGTGTATTTACAGCTCCACAACATTTTAAAGCATTGGCCAAAACATTCATGATATTTAGCAATAATGTTAGTTTATTAATTCGAATTTCAAACAGACAAGTATGCAGCAAGAATGCAAGATGCAGTAGTGACAAATGTCAATATGTCTAGCAGGAGTCGTATTTAACTGTATGGCAGTCTGCATGTAAGGCGTCCATATGTCCAGCTGTTCATTTCAGTTTCCCAAAGGGAGTGGAAGCCTGAGTCAACCTTATGGGGGTTCGCTGTATCAAACTTCCATTTGTCAACATTATTGTCGCAACTATCAACAGCGTCACTGTCTCATTATCGATGTTTCTGTATCTTTGGGTCAACAGTTAACATTGCAGTTGCCAAAGGCACGTAAAAGACATTAGCCAATTAAACAGCTCATCAGATGCTTTAAAAACCAATTTAAAATTGCAAACCTGTAATGAAGTTAGCTACGTCTGTCAATGACTTTTTTCATAGAAACAGCCTCTCCAAGCACCGACTTACTCAGCTAGTACACTGTTCAAAATAAGTGAGTAAGTACATCCTTTATTCGATCAACTGCTAACCACACTTTGGTGCACACAAAATGTTTAGCATGAATAAATCATCCTTATAATAATGTCACACTGATCATGGTATCTGCTAGTGGAATTGTTCTATTGTTTGTTTGTATGTGCACTTGTTATAGCGCCCCTTCAAGCTCCCTACTCAGAGGCGCTCCTTACTACAGAGCGGACACTGCATCAGAGTTTCACGCCGAAGCGCTGAGCAATTGCGAGTAAAGGACTTGCCCAAGGTCCCTACGCGACGACTTGAGATGGATTTGAACTTGCAACCCTTCGGCTGCAAGGTGACGAACATACCCACTACACCACCGCACCCCAATTTGATATGTATGAAGTACACAGTGTTAAATTCCAACCTTCAATCGTGATATTATGTCGAGATGAAGTTGTGCAAGCAGTCGAGTGTGAGAACTGTGAAGACAGACAACAGATCCTCCTCCGCTGTTGACTGGACCGGACAAGTGGACACTAATGGTCACTAAACGACCACAGCTTGACACAGCCCTGAGCGTTTCATTTTCGAATGACAAGTCATTGAAGAAAGAATTGTTTGCACAAAGGTACCTCAGTAACATCTGACGATCGTTGCCTTAAAAATAGAAAATGCATCATGTAATTATATCCATACCAAAATTTAATGCCAAACACAACTAATTTTCTGTTTAAAAAACTTCAAGTAATGGATCATTTTACTTTCTGCAACGGAAATGGCAGAAAGGCCAAGATGCAGTTAGTCTGTTTTTTTTACACAGCATAGTGCAGTTGCAAATTTACAGACCTTATCTGAAAAAGAAGATTCCACAAGAAAGAACATGAAAAGCTGCTAAGGCTTCCGTTTATTTAATTTAAATATTCACTCAGCACCAGTATTAAATGAATGAGAGACTTCTAATGGTGCTAATCAATACTGCATCAAAATCAATCACCTACAAATACATGACAAAGAAATCTGAAGTTATAGACAAACGCATGACTGCAGCTCACCTGTGCCAGCTTTTACTAAAGGATGAAGCTGGACAATTTCTCGAGTTATCTCATGAGGAATGCAGATATCAATGCGATAATCCTGCACTTCACTCATCAAAAGGCGATCTTTCTGACGTACCGAAGCATAAGAATGCTGATCGGCAATAGTTCGAAGGATCTTTGATAAGTCGTTTTGCATGCAACCATTCAGCACCGACCTGTACTGCGCCAATGGCCGCAACAATCTCAACTCATCAAACAATTCAGCTGGCAGTGGCAGAACCATTGGAGCAAGGTTTGTGCCTGACGCTAGCAAACCCTCGAGATCCAAAATCAACGAAGGCGACACCAGAAATGGTGACGTAAAGTCGCACGGCAACTCTATCGTGACGGACGTTGACTCCCCGGTGGACAAACCATCAATACAACACGAGGAAGATAAACACGGTGAAGCCATTCCAGTCTTAGCCGAGGTGTGTTGTTTTGAAACAGTCACCTGGAAAGTCCAACAGTTGCGGAAGATGAAATTGATGCAGTTTCTAAGGACAACAGTTACGAGCAACTTAGAATGAGAAGTTTGGATGGTGGTGAAACAACAAACAGGACAAACAGTTTCACTCGATGGAGCAGTAGATTGCTGACAATGCTGTGTGTGTTCATTACGATGCTGCATAAAGTAGTGACCTTGAGATTGCTGATGACCTTGGGACTGCACAATCCCAGCCAGGGCGAGCTGGCTTAAGGCAACATCAAGCATCTGAGATTTTTTGCCAAGTGTCCGGTATTCGTCTGAAAGCTGGCGGATGCCAATGAGCTGGCTACTCAACGTTTGACTTGGATCTTGTACGTCTCTCATCAAACAGTTACCGAGATCGAGGCTCAACCTTGACAAGCTTCCACTAGATGTCACCACAAACAGATCAGTTTCACCAGACTCTGAAAACAAAGTAGAAAAAGTTACACTTTACCCATTGCTTCAAAACCTAATGGGCAAGACAATAAGATGAAGAACAATTAGATCTATGCTCATTGTTTATGTGGGACCAATATTCAGTGATTTAGTGAAAGATAGAACTTGTTATTCCTAATAAATAAGGTTATTTTTAGGATAAAATTAAAAACCTTAAGAAACTGGAACCTATACAGCAGCCATATGTTACGTAGCCCATTAGGATATTAGATCACAGAACAATGACGCACAATATGTTCCATGATTTCAAAGTAGATCACCAAATCGACTATTAATTGAAACGCACAAGTGTGCAGTAAGATATCATGATACTGTTGTAACAGATAATGATAAGTTTAACAAGAGTTGAATTTAACTGTTATGACAGCATGCACAGCATCAATCTGTTTAAGCTCATTTTACAGTCACCCCCTAGTGAGTGGAAGGCTGAGGCAACCTTATGGACTAGCAGGTAGTGAACTGGCTTCTCCATTGACTGCATTGTGCACACACATTTAATTCCATTGATAAAAACAGAGTCATTGCTATGCGGCTGATGATAAGTAGGATCAGTAAATCAGTCCATCACTGAAATATAAGATTTTGCAAATAAACTTATCTTTGATTAATATGGATGGCTTCACTGTGAACTCAAACAATCTAAGAAATATATCGACACTGTTTCCCCAACACTAAATTGCTGAAATAAAACTACCTTAAAAATCAGACACTGCGGCACATCCAACTATCATACTCACCAGCAGTTTCTTTCACACACAAGGACAGTGCCACAACGTTACATATGTTAAAGCTTTTGCTTTTCAAATGCTGGACTGCACCACATTTTCTCGAATCAGCCAACTGCTCACTAAGGTCAACATGCAAGAGGTCATGACCTGTAGAGTAGAACAAGACAACTGACGAAGCATCACAGCAAACTACTGGTCCAGGAATGAGGCAACGCTGGAACGCAGGCATCAAAATTCCATTACGCGACTCACAATTAATAGTCAGAATCGAGCCTTGGCAGCCGATAAGCAACAGAACAGACTGCGGCGGCAAAGGTTTACCACGATTTGTCAATTTCCCGTCGTTTATATTACAACTAAAGACACCGACCACATCCTGCTCTAAATCACAGAGAACATTTGCTCCATTCACAACGGAACTTGCAGATGCACCATCGAGAACTCCAGATTCAGATTGGAAACCGCAGAGTGGAAGCCAGTGTATCATTCCACCGGGCCGAACAACAACAAGAATTGGCGAGTTCATCAAGTTCGAATGTCGGCCAAACAGGCAATTGTAAAGCTGGTCGCAGATTCGAAGAACACCGATGGTAACATCATTTGAATCGCAGTCCTTGTACGAGAGGGGCAGCAGAATGTACAGACGAGTTTGAACAGTAGAAGGATCAACTGATCCACTGTTGCTGTGGCTTCGAATAGCATCCCGGCACGGGAAGCTCCTTTGTTCTTCTTTTGATTGTTTGATCTCTGAACAACATTGATCTGAAATAATCTCAAGATAAAAAGCTCCAAACGCTTCGCACAAAACAAAAATCTTCTTTCTGAATGCAAGAAATGCAAGCGCATTGGAGAAATCTGCAACTCTATGTTCGTCAGTGACCTCGGTGACCCTTGCATCTTGTTCTGAATCAACTTCAACCAATTCAGATGAAAGGTTCCTGCAATACAAGAAAGTTAACCTTAAAAAATTAGCAATATTATTTCAACAGAACTTTGTCATTCTTACAATGAACAGCCGACAGTCAAACCTTACACAGGAACTCAATAAACTAATTGAGTTAACATCCAATTATATATATGTAAATTATATATATAAATATATATATATAATCTTAAATTTCGTGATGTACTGGTTCTCAAAATGAATAGAAAATCGAGACAGACAGAAATAGTGAACAAACAAAGACGCAAGAAATTGCACATGCATTCACATGGAAGTCGCCAATGCTACAGTAAATCACAACTTTCACAAAGTAACCCTATTATGATGATCTGAAAACGAAGTACAGAAAGTAAGCAAAAATGTAAGTTATACACAGAAATGACTTGACTACAGGAAACTTCTAGCCTGCTTCTCCGAAACTGTATATAGTTAAACTATGGTGACCCAATCACAAAACAGATACAGCAACATGACAATTAACTAAAAGCAAGAAATAATTAGAAAAAAGTTTCTTATAAGAGATTCCCCTTATCTTTGGGGACTTAATCATGCCCCTGCTTGCACTATGACAGTGCCAGTCCCAAGCCTGCATAAAGGAGGAGGCGATGCCAATATGATCTTCGTTATCACACACTGTGTCATACTGAAACTACTTACCTTGGGGACTTTGGCAACAACTGTCAAGTTGAAGTTGCAAAATTAAAATGCTGCAGTTGGCTAACGATGCAAATATACAAAGAGCATTGTTATAAGTGCATAATTATGCAAATGCGGGCATTTTGTTATCCGTAATTCAAGCAACTTCGGATTAAATACGAATAATTGCTCAACTTACGACAGAGAAACTGTGAAGATCTTTCCCAAAGATGTGAGTATGTGGCATTTCTTGTCTGCGTCTATGTAGCATGACTGTACATCGTGCTTTAATAGGATGACATGCTAAACAAAATGAAAGGACAATAATATTATATAACCTGGTAATTTGCAAGCAGTACCCATAAATTAGCTTAGCCAAAAGTCTGCAAAACGTCATAAATGCTAAAACTGACCAAATTATAGATTCCCAAGCGACATCAAGATAATAAAACGTACATATCACATGCATGCACTTTCAAAATATTAATGATGATGATGTATATCAATGTGCTCTCACAAGTCGATGCTTGTATGTCGTGGCTTCTATGTTGATGTACTGTTGCTGTGGGACAAAAAAACCTATAGAAGATTTCATCAGTTCCATTTATTGCGGACTGCATTGCATTTTCTCAAACATCTTGTTCATCAAATATCTTTTCCCATCTGACTCATAGGTGCATATACAGCGCCTTTATAGAAGTGTTCTGTTACATACTATGATACCATTACATTACATGAACATTGGGACAATGCTAGTACGCCTATTAATGGCAGTCCCAAGATCTGACTCTGGTTCCATTATTAATCATGAGCAATGTTCACGTTCCACAGATCAGGGCTATTCCACAAAAGCAGTATTTTTTAAAATGTTCGTAATGCTGCCAGCGTTTTATTTTTTGGTCTGTTCTAATAATGTGCTATTGTACCAATTTTCGTCACTGTATGTATGGTTCTTGTAAAGAATGAGCGGTTATTGTTACTGACGTCTCGGTAGGAAGTAAACAGTATGGCGGTCACAGATACACGCAGAATAGAGCGGCCTCAACTCCGGCGATCGATAGCCCAATGTTTCCGCGCGAAACATTGGGGTCCCGCTTCAGTCAGTGATGTTGTGTGAAGTAAGTAAGTAAGTGATGAAAGTATTTCTAGATCTGAAATAGAAGTCGGATTGATGAAAAAACGCTTAAGTAATGGAAGCTGGATGATGGTATTCTTATATTTGAAATAGAAGCTGGGCTGACGAAAATAACAGGCGAGAAACAGAAGCTGGGTTAATAAAAATATTATAGCTTAGATTGGAGCAGGATTGATGAAAATGTTGTTGATTAAATTAGAGCTGGATGGATAAGGATCTTCTTAATTAAATAGGAGCTGGATTGATTAAAATGTTCCCGATTAAATTGGAGCTGGATTGATTAAAATGTTTCCGATTAAATTGGAGCTGGATTGATTAAAATGTTTCCGATTAAATTGGAGCTGGATTGATGAAAAATAATCATTATTGAAGCAGAAGTTGGATTCATAAAACAGCTGATGCAATTGAAAAAGCTGGACTTTTACTTACTTACTTATTTTTGCCTGCTGTCTTATTGCACACTTGCCGTGAATTTTGACCATTGACTATTAAGCGGAAACATTGGGCTATCGATCGCCGGAGTTGAGACCGCTCTATTCTGCGTGTATCTGCGACCGCCATACTGTTTACTTCCTACCGAGACGTCAGTAACAATAACCGAATGAGCTTGTGTCTCGTGCTAATATAATTACTTGCCTGCTTACTTACTTAAGATTAGTAGCATTGTAGGTTATTCAAAGCACGTGATAGATAGGCCTACTGAACGCCTAAACGGCTGTCTAAACTTGAGTAACATTACCGTTAACACGTTTGAGGCCAGAACGTAGATTTGTTTTCCTTTGGTCGATAAAACAAGAAGCTGACAATTTCCTTGAAATTTGGTTTGATATAGTTGTATTGGTTTGCCTTTGATTTTTTGGCAATCAAAACGCAGCAACTCAATTAACTCTGCCGCCATTATTTTCAGCAGAATGTACACATTGACGTATATGCATAGATTTTTATAGTGAGACTATAACAGTCGATAAATTCCATTTTAAAGTGTGAGACACTTGGATTATTTTTGTACAAGGCATCCAATAATGTTATGGAAATCTAGAATGATATTAATGGTGATTTCAGTTGGATTTTAATTTTTTCTTATCGCCAAAACCGCATGCAAAGTTTAGCCTATTTCGTCAACTCTTAACTAAACAAGCAAATTTAATTCGAACGAATGTTAAAATGCAGCATACGTGTACGCTTTTGCATTTGGACTATTCTGAACTTGAGAATCAGGAAATTTTTCTTGGAGTAGTTCTTGCGTAGAGTAATCCGGCCCTTTAGGAAGGAAGACAAAGTAAGACAGGTAGCGTCTTAATATTGTTATTTTTAGGACAGCGTGATTTAAATTTTCAACATTTCTAATTGCTTGAGAATAAAAATATCTGAAAGGATTATTTACTAGTGTGATTTATATGATTGTATACAGGTGAATTTCCTACAAACATTTTCGCTGCTTGAAGACATTTCTCTTTTCATGGGCCTGTCGTGCCGAGAGCGCTTCTGAATAGCTCTGCGGTGAGAAGCGCTTTACAAATGCTTTATTAGATTAGATTGATTAGATTTAGAATGGGGTTTAATTTTATCCAAGACTTTTGAGGCGAAAGCGATACGAGCGACATCTATGAAGCGAAAACCTTGCAATCAGCGTTGCCACTCCTTGGGTTATTCACAAGATCTTGGGTTTTCGATCCGAACATGGGAAATGGGTTTTTTTCCGGGAAGATCTTGGGTTTTTTGCTTGGGTTATTTTCGACGGAAAAAACCGGAAAACTGAATATTTCCGAGAAATTTTGGACATTTTCGGGTAATTTTGGACATTTTCGAACGATTTGTGCCGGATGACTAAAAAAGGTAATCAGAAATTTCGGACGGAAAATTGTGAACATTTTCAAAAGATTTGAGATTTTCGGACGGAAAAATTCAGAAAATTCGGGACATTTTCGAAAGATTTGCTAAACTTGGGTTTTCTTGGGTTTTTAAGCCCTCCAACTTGGGTTTTTAATTTTTGAGAGTGGCAACGCTGTTCCTTGCAATCGTGTTTCCGCTACGTACGTGTCGACTCGAGATATGCGATCATTGCGATGGCGCCCGATCCTGGATCAGTTGTTTTGCTTATTCTCGGCTTTTATGTGAGTATTTAGACATTTTCTGATTTATATTACTAATTAGTATCGCGATTCAATTTAGTGAATACTTGCTAGGATCTTGTATTGTTTCGTATAGAGGACCAACATGCGAAGCGTTTTAAGTGCGTAACGTTTTATGATCGACGCTGAACACATGGGAATGAATGAATGAATCATCGTTGATTTGGGCGTGTTCAATTTTAAAAGACGGAGTTCTACTTTTTTAACAGATTGTAATGTAACATGCCTTTTGAATTTCGAGATGTTGGCAAGCAAAAAGCGAACCTTGCTTCAGCGTAGGTTCAGCTTTCTCGCTGGTCTGACTAGTAATAACTGAAGTTAGGAGATGCGTTTCAACAAGGCGTTGATATTAAAGGTCAAGGGTCGAACTAAAATCTCTTTTACAAGGCAGCTGCTCAACCCGGTTGTTCACTATGACACGCACAGTTCCAAGAAGTTTTTGTTATCGTTTTAGGCCTTAGTCTCGTGGTGTGAGGAGCTGAGTTCTGAATTATGTCACCAACGTGGTTTCTCAGCGAATCTGTCATGCAGTTCCTGTAAAGAACTAAAGCAGTTTCACTTAGAACCACTTATCGAAACGTGTGGTCAGTGTTGTCAGCATGATTCCGAAACCCAACAAGCCAAGCAGGTAATAACTTCTGAACTTCCTGTTTCCATAAAACTAGTTTACTTTAGCTTGTATTATTCCTTCATTTCCTCTACTTGTTATATTGTAGCATTTGTAGTGCCTTAACTTAGCTTTCTTATTTGAAAGAATTGGAGATTTTACTAAATGTGCCATTCAAACTATTTTCGTGCTACCCGAATCACATCTTTTCACTGTCTTAAAACTACTTTTCTTTTCTCTGGTCTTTCGCACTGGGAACCCCGTGGATAGAATAGAAGTGTGCATCACAACTACATGGGCAAGAAGGTATACATGTACTACTTTAGCAATTAAGGCTAAGTGAATCATGCATTTTCACTTATAAGGTTGTAGGACATACATGATTTGAAGGTGCAAATTCGCATTAAAAATCACACATTTAAAAAAAATATTTTAATAACTTATTCTTAGGAGCACCAACAAGAGATTGGTATCAGTAAAAAGGTTTTTCTTCAGGCTTTCCAATGATGTGCATTTGACTTGTTTAGCAGGTGGCCCACACGCCCATTTGGTCAGTTGAAAGTGACCACTGTCGCGGAGATGAAGGGTTTTTGGCAAAGTGCTGCAGCATTTCCTTGCAACCCAGACACAAATAAATTGCACAATTAAGACTCCACTAATAGCTGAATAAAACCACACAAAAAATTATTCCTTTCTTGCATATGCTGCCTGTGTAGTGAGTCTGCAAACATGACAAAAATGGGCTCGGCAAGAAATATTTCGACACTTTTCAAAAATTCTTATTAATTCCTCATACCAAAGACAGCAAATATTACTTGACCTTGCCAATCCATGCTATGCACAGAACTGAAAACTGAAAACCAAATGTCTTTAGCTGCTCTAGATCAAAAGTTATTGACGTCTGAAAATGGAGAAAATTCACAGACGCAAATTCACGTTCAATTTTCGGCCTACCTCCACCAACTTGAGTACCCCATAACTCGGTCAGTTTTCACTCTGGACACTCTGGGCACTTGAAACTTTCCAGTTCTTCATACCAGATGATAATTGATTTTTGGTGAAAATATCAAGAAAATCTGGATCGGAGAGTGGGGAAAAGTTAGAAATTTGGTTGATTTGGCTCGGAATGACCCATGTGTGCTCTGTTAGAATTTGCTCTTGAGAAATACCAGGTCAGTGGTGATCTATCCTGTTAAAACCTATTTGACGCTCATATGGTGAAAATTTAGTATTGCTTACATTCACAGGTGCCCATATGTATGGGCAAGTGGGCATTTGCCCACCCCTGGAAATTGTCAAATATTTTTAAGTTGCTACTTGTAAGTTTTAAAAAATTGTTGCACTAAAGCACTAGCAACACCAATGATACACAAAGGGAAACTCAGAAATTTGGCATTTAGAAACTATGAGAAATGCCCATGTTCTTCATTTTAGACCTTGCATTTTCACGTCCTTGCTAAGAATTTTAACTGTGGGCATTGTGCTTTGCCCCCTGCAAAAAATTATCTGCAGGTACCCATGCTTTCACGTTTTAAGGAAGTTACGTCACTTGTGTACTATGTGTAGTCTCAATTGGAAGTACAGTATCTCTGGTAGTAAGATAACAGACATGTTGTGTAGTTAAGATAAGATAACACAGCCATCAACTGCCAACATATCTTAGCTTAGACACATGTGGCTACTTCACGTATCACGTGAAGCGAGTGAAAGCAATGTACTGAATTTTTTGCTGTATGTTTTTAGGTTTACGCTTTTGCTAAGCTTGTTGTCTGTTCATGAAAGTTGGGGAGATATCCACAAGTCCAAGGTATTTGTTTATTTAACCCTTTGACGAGTAACGTGCACTAAATGCATTGAAAGGAGATATGTAGTTACAAGTCGTTAAAGGGTTAAGCAGTTATTGTTTATGCAAAGTCAGTTATTATACCTGTGATGTTTTTAAAGTGTGACACTGGTGTTAAAATCCCGAAATGTATTTCTGTAGTGTTTTTAAAGAAAATGTAAGCAAAGCTATTATGAGGCTAATTATATATTTATTTAGAATTAGACGAATTTTGGTGGGACTGTTGATCATGATGTCGTGGGTTCACATTTCCTTGTCGTGGTAGAAATTTGGTTTGAGATTTCTGTTCCATCTACAACGTTAGCCAACACAGTTACGAGTACATTGACCGCACACTGTCTTTGGTAAGGTAAAACGGTGATATGCTGTGGCTTAGAAAATGAATTTGATAATGACACTTCATACCGATGGTGCTTTCAGGGCTAGGTTTTTGGGACTGCTTAAGTTCTCTTCTTCTAGCTGAAATAAATCGGCAATAGCAAAAGTCTGGTTACTAATTTCGTTAGGTGAAGGATAATTACTTAGTTTCAAGTTAATTAATTGCTTGTAACTGCTGTCTTGACAGAGATTTGACGAGTCCATTAAGTAATCTAACGAAGGCGCTTATCTAGCTCCCCGACAGTTCTGAACAAGTGTGACTTAAATGAATTTGAGAATGATTCATGAGCTACTTGTGTGCATTGTAGTATTGCAAATTATTAATAGGTGACTTTTCAAGCATGTATTAAAGTCCAATACATGAGAAGCCACGGTGGGCTGACATCGATGTACGAGAGTGCAGGACTATCAAATCCCACGTGAGTCGCAAAGCGCAGGGATTGACGACCTGGTTAGTAGCGGCGCAGGGGGTAAGCCCCCTAAAACATGATAAGCCCCCCTAAAAACTGAAATATATGCATGAGCTTTTGACAAAATGACTAAAAATGGTTGTCAGAAATTTTGGCGAATGAAAATGGAAAATTTCTTCTGCTAGGGTTCAGCCCCCGAAAACTGAAATCCTGGCACCACCACTGGACCTGGTTGGGTTGGTTGGAGACGGGAATTCATTCTATGATTACAGCTCTATTACAGAATAAATCGCATGATGGTTGATTAACACAAGTGTAGAGTTGTATTAATTTTTGGTGTGTTGTTATCTCTTCCTCAGCGTTTGTCAAGAGCGATCTCCCGAACAACTTTCCCGGCCTGGAGGTCGTTTACCAGCGTGGAGCCGATCCGATCATAGAGCTGCTGAACGAGAACCGCGACGTCGTGGAAACGCTCAGCATCGACAAATGGAACACGGACTCAGTGGAGGAATTCTTCAACGAGAGGCTGAAGAAGTAGACGTCACACGCTACTGCTTCCAGCCGATGCGATATTCGCTGCGTTGCTCTAGCGCTGTCAAAAAGTAGTTTCAAATGACAGCATGCATTAATGTGGGTAGGGCTGGTGCAGATTTTTCGGGGTCACAATCGAGCATGCTCGTGTGTAGCTTGTCAGCAGAAAGTTTTGTGATTTTGTATGGTAGTTTCCAGTTGGTGACTGACTATTGAGCCAGCCACATTAATGTATGACGTCAGATGTTACTTTTTGGCGCGAATGCTCACTGTCGGTTCCATTGATACAGAACAATTGATGCAGATATTTTAGACATTTATTATCTTGTGATATCTGGGTATTTGGAGGGACAGTTTACGAACGAGTTGAAGTGGAGCATGCAGCTGTTTTTACCGAATGCTCGTGCATTTGTGTAATGAGGAAAATCGGTGCCGACTTGCATCAGCGCTGTCTTCATGAGTAGATTGTGCTAAACCTGTGGTGCACAAACTATGAGGCTTTGACAGTTATTGCTGCAAAATGGTCCTGATTTTTGTTGGTTAACATTTACGATGAGGGGAGTGAAATTAAATGTTAGATACGGTTTGTCTTGTGTTGCAAGTTTGTGTGAAGTATAGCATGGCTTTTCATCGCTCAGTTCATAAGACTTGCTTAATGCTGAGAAGTCCTATGAAGGGCCTTCATTCAATATTTCAGATTGTTTGTATAGCAAGACATCATCAGCACAACTCTTCAGAGGCATTCCCAACCTTAGTAGAAAGAAGTTTTGAACTCAATCAATCAAAAAAATTTAGATAGCATCGCTTCAAGATCTCCACTCAGAGGCACTCCCAACCCAAGCTTGGTCCAAAAGAAATGTTTTGAGAAGATGATGGAGAGAGCCAGCAGAGTCATGAAAGCGAGCGGATTGCAACAGGGAAGTCCATTAAACTGTTTCTAGACAAAGTGTTTCACCATCTTGCATCAACTGGTAAATGAAAAACCGGATAATGCATCATTGAAGCATACTTTGTATTTTTATTATTCCAAAGTTTAACATCGTCCTATGACATCAAAGTTGTTGGCATGTTTGTATGTTGTGGGATATTTCAATACATGTTGCATAGTGTGAGACTGCCATAAAAAGACAATAGATGTGTAGTAAAATGCGGCCATTTTGGTTGTATTGATGTCTTGCATTTCAACCAAACATACCAGCATTTGAGAGTTGAGACACACATATGTCTCAATGTCACAGAAGAATAAACCGGATGCACAAAGATTATGTGCATGTAGGTAATTAAGTTACAGTCACTTAAATGCATGGTAAAGAAAAATCTACCAGGGTGCTACCTGGTACTTATACTATAGTAGCATTTGAGACTTTGCATGTTATTTGAACAATAATTTAGTCCTCTTTCATACAGAACATTGCTAGAATTGATGTAGTTGCATAGTGTAATTTTTATAATAATGGTAATTTGAGTTTGTAGGCAGTCGATAATTCAAAGCAGTTATTCATATCATACACTTGTCCAAAATATAGGGCATGAGCAATTATCCGAGTTTGTGAAATTAGGCCTACACTGTCATAATAATATATTTAGGATGTTGAGGGGAATATGAATTGTCAAAATTGGGAAGACAGCTAACAATTAAGGCAAAAGCATTGCTTGAAAAGTATTAAGCTTGGCTGAATAATATTATGCATCAGTGAATGGATAAAATAAAGAAAGTGAATGAATAAACTTGACAAAGAAAGGCTGGTTAATAATATTCATATTTGCAGAAGGCAATATATAAAAAACAGAGAGGCCAATGCAAGATAACATTCTGTGTTGATGCAACTTGCAGTCACAGTAAGTGTTATTAATCTATTGCATATTCCCTCAGAGGGTTCTGCCATAAATCGGGTTGACCAAACTCGAGACCATACCAGTGGAAAACAGGGAATCAGAAATGAGCTAAAACTGACTAAAACCACCCGGAAGTGGAATGCAGGACCGGGAGTTGGAAGAAGAGCAATTGAGCCTGGTTATTTAGTGGGGGATAGAATTAAGCCACTGTCTGTGGGTAAGTGGCAACTCTTCGATTTCATGCTAGGCTCGTAAATAAGCTGATTAATTGCGTGTAACTGCTAAGTAACTGTTGACACGCAGTATCAGGTGACGAAGCCAAAAGAGTGCAAAACGAAATTCTGAAACTGTTGTACTATGATAATGATTATTATACGTGAAATCCCGTCTGGAAACTACCTAGGAATGTTTGGCTGTTCTTTTGTTGATTCTTGGTTATTTTTGGTCGTTGGTTTGTTGTTATTATTTTATATACAAGGAAGTAAATATTTTTCAAACATTCGATCGTTCAGACTAAGTGTTTAAATGAAATTTTATATGTTTGCTTACTTTTGTGTACATAGTAACCATATATAGAGGCAATAATGTCGAAGCGTCTGTAATAGATTGCCATCTCTTGTGAGCGATAATATATTGACTATTGAGGTTTGTATGTTGCGAACTTGCAGCTGATCTGTAGCCGGGTGAGTTTAAGTAGGTGAAACACTTAAATGACCAGCACAATACAGAACAGCGGATAGATCCAGATATGCAATAACAACTCATCGACTTCTTCAAGGCAGATTTTTCGTCGCCTTATAAAAGAAATTTCCCGACAGAGCGTGAAGTGAAAATGTTGCTATGGAATGCCATAACTCGAATTTCATGAGTGAACTGAAGTTCAGTCAGATGGATAACTCAACGGACGAGGACCTGCGGTCGATTTCACAGTCGCTTGCTACGTTGCAGCAGATCAGCTCTGCAGGTGAAGAATTTTCTATCACGTTTGCTTCTTGTATTAACAATAATGTCGTTTAAAGCTCTAGTTTCGTAATCGTAATCTCCAAATGTCTAAAACGCCACTCGAAAGCCAAGCGCAGGACACCAGCTTATTCACGAGGACTGTGTCTAGTCTCAAAGGATAGTCTGAACTCTGAAGACGGTCAAAGTCCGGTTATCAGAGGCTCAGAGGCAGTTTAGTTGAACTACTTTTAGATCTTCAGTTATGCATAACTTATTTATTTATTTAAAAAAATAACACTTATGATGTTATTTGTAAATTTATTTGTTATTAAATGCAGCAAGACTTGCTAAGTTATATAATTTTGTTTCTTTCTGTGCTCATCATTTAGCTCTTTCATTCGGATCATCGTTTCCTTTCACTCGGCCATTGCAACGGAAGCTTGAGGCTCTCACGAAATGCAACGTGCGGGACGTTCAGGGTCCTTCGGTAGCCATGAAGTCAGCTTTGACTTTGGCCGAGAGAGCGGTCAGCGACCTAACTGTCCACATCCAAGCACAGCAACATGAGAAAATCAGTCTGTGGACGGCCATTCGTTCACATGGCTGCCAGTTCCTTGGACCAGGTTGTTATATTTTGTGCGGATCAGTCTGGGTTTTTATAGCACCTTTTAAAACTGTCTGATGCATGTGTAATTGTATATGTTGTTTGGACAGTGTTGTGTTTTTCTGAACATTTATTTTATGTCGAGCATTTGTAAGAATCCATAGATATCAGTTCCTCTATATCTGAACTTGCTTCTTACGTACGCATTGTTGAAGATTTTTGTTTCTTGGCCTAGTAGTAATTTATTGATTTAGTTCAGCAATATTATTATTAATAATATTTAATTTATAAATAGTAATTAATTATTAGTAATTAATAATACAAATAATAATTATGATAATAAATAGTAATGGATCATTAGTAATTAATAATTCAAATAATGATAATTAATATATAGTAATTGATTATTAGTAATTAATGATACAAATAATAATAATGATAACTAATAATGATGATAATTATTATGATGCTGCGGGCTTAGGTTTGACCTGACTTGACCTGTCCTAGTTTTCATGGCCTTTTTTAACAATAAGAATGTTCGATTGAACAATAAATCGAATGTTTGAAGACTGGGTGGTGAATAAAATTACGATATCCGATCTTTTTGGGCTTATGAAGCTGAAAGAAATCACATGCATTGGCATGTTGTAATTGTAATTGAAGATGCTGTCATTGTACCGGTAATTGAAATGGAACATTTAAACAAAGCCACTTAAACCAGTAGACCAGTTATGTTGATTTCACAGGCCTTACAGCTGGTCTGTCAAAGATGTGCTCAGGTGTATGACATTGTTATAAAACGTTGGATTAACATAGAGAACTGATGTGACTGAATACTTATTGTGGAAACATGTTAGACCTCAGATGAAAGCACGGATATTTCTTATTTCATGTATTATTTGATGCAGTGTAAAAATGTGATGCAATTTATATACCCGTAGCAGCTTTGCCTGTTGTATGCATTTATCTGCACTCTTATTAGGTGCCTCACTATAGCCTAAAAGTGGTGATAAAGTTCGTTTAGCACAAAAGCACTTCTGGGCTCCTGCACTCAAGCATGACCCAACAAGTGGATTCCCATACAGAGTTGACAGTAATTAACACTATTTTCAGAGTTCTTGATTATTGTCTGTGGACAAGCTATTTGAATGCTTATTAGTTCATTTGCATACAATGCTTTTTAAAAGTATTATTCTGCATTCCTGTTGTTCTTTGAGTAATTCACAGCCAATGAAGAGATTTTGAAGAGAATATTTTAAAATTTAGCTCAGCGTTTGGAGACTTGACTGAGAAAATTTTTTCTCTGAAAATATTGCAGCTTATACTGCAACAGGATGCAATTAAGGTTTAATTGCAAGAGAAACTCGTTCTTGAAAGGTGCATCTATACCCACCGGGATTTTACCGGGATTTGGGTTTTTCTAGCAACTAATTAATTCGTGATGGGTTGCTGACTTAAGCAGAGTCTAGTCTGCTCTAATTATTCTCCTGTTTCGTTTAAATGTAGGATTTAATGAGCATGACTTTGTTATTTTGATGTCTACCACTGCCACGTTTTAATTGCTTGGCATCATTGTTTAACTTTGACCAGGTCCCTGAACTCAGTTAGCTGCTGTTGTGCAACATATGTCATTCTGTGCCCTTGCTGCTTGGAGGAAGCCAATCCCTTCAGTTTGATAGCATAGTTGTACTTGCCTACCTGTCTACATTTCCACCTCCATGCCTAACATAGTTCTGCCCACCATTCACCTACTTACAGACCATTTCGATATTCCACAATCCATACCCACACGCCAAGACTTTTACAGTATAATTTGTAATAATAAAATATACAATATTCAACATATTACTGAACTGAAATGAACAAAGATCTTCTGATTTTTGTGTGTTAAATTGTCATTGATTTCTTACTAATGTCATTAGGAATATGTACTGATGCATGTTTAATAAATTGTTATTTATGTCATTGCTGTTATTACTAGGGTTGTTTATTACTGTTATTGTTAGTGTTGTTTTGTACTGTTATTGTTAGTGTTAGTTTTGTACTGTTATTGTTAGTGTTGTTTATTACTGTTGTTGTTAGTGTTGTTTTGTACTGTTATTGTTAGTGTTGTTTTGAACTGTTATTGTTCGTGTTAGTTTTGTACTGTTATTGTTAGTGTTAGTTTTGTACTGTTATTGTTAGTGTTGTTTATTACTGTTATTGTTAGTGTTGTTTATTACTGTTATTGTTAGTGTTGTTTTGTACTGTTATTGTTAGTGTTGTTTTGTACTGTTATTGTTAGTGTTAGTTTTGTGCTGTTATTGTTAGTGTTAGTTTTGTACTGTTTTTGTTGGTGTTGTTTTTTACTGTTATTGTTAGTGTTGTTCTGTATTGTTTTGATAAATTATTATTTATTGCTCACTACTGTTTACATTGTTTTTCTTGTTTAATAGCAATGCAGGAAGAGGTTTTGAAGTTGGTCCTTCTGGCGCTGGAAGATGGTTCCTCATTGTCGCGCAAGGTTCTTGTGTTGTTCGTTGTTCAGCGTCTTCATCTTCAGTTTCCGCAGGCGTCAAAGACATCAGTTGGCCACGTTGTTCAGCTTCTGTATCGAGCATCTTGCTTTAGCGTAAGAGTGAATTGCCTTATGATGACTGATGAGGGTTGTGGTATTGGTTGTATGTGCACTTGTTATAGCAGCCCTTCAAGCACACTACTCAGAGGCGCTCCCGACTGCAGAGTAGACACTGCATCGGAGTTTCACGCCGAAGCACTGGGCAATTGCGAGTGAAGGACTTGCCCAAGGTCCCTACGTGGCAACTTGAGGTGGATTCGAACCTCGAACCTTCCAGCTTCAAGGCAACGACGCCACCACTACACCACCGTTGATATATATGCAGTTAGCAGTTGGTTTGAGTCTAAAATTTTAGAAAAGTATGGAGTGCCTCCTACAAGATATATTATAAGTTAAAAAATAAATCAATAGACTATTCAGTGGTACTTTTATGGAAGAGTATACACTTAACTTATTTACTTTTTGCTTAATTCTATAGAGGTGTTCTATGTTTTTGGCCACATTGTATCTAACAGCGTGCTTCAACAGCATGTGCTAAAGTAGAATCTTTGGAGTATGTTTGAAAATGCTTGGCGTAGCGATGTTTTCAAATTCAATGGAATTGCTTTCATCGTTATAACACTAACACCTCCCAGTAGACGTCTCATAAAGGTGCATGACTATTGTCTCAGCATTGTTCAAGTGTCTTTGTTTCCTTCTCCTTGTTTCCTCTTCTCAGTTTACTTTGCTTCATTTTTCTTTGTCACATTCTTCTTTGTTCACGTTATGTTGAAACGGTAAAGTTTAGTTAAGGCTACCACATATCTATTGGACACTGCATCGGAGTTTCACACCGAAGCACATGAGAAATTGCGAGTGAAGGACTCGCTCAGGGTCCTTACACATCGGGTTGGGGTGGATTCGAACTCACAACCTTAAGGCTCCAAGGCAACGAACATACCCCTACACCACCATGCTCCACAATTTGGTTAGAAATAAACCATTTTTAGTGATTGCTTGGAAAATGTGCTGAATGAATGACTGACTGATGGAGTGGTGATATTGGAGTGGTGATATGACGAACGCAGATGCGGTGCAGCTCTTGTTGTGGTTGCTTTTTCAACTGCTGGCACCCGCTGCTGGAACAGTCTGCCTGCCACAGTTCGTTCTGTCAGCTCAGTTGAGGTTTCGAAACTCGACTGAAGACATATATGTTTTCTAAGGCATACCTTATGACTTAATAGGCTATATTGCATTTGTTTGTAGAGGCGCCTTTGTAACGGCATGTGCTGTGTTACAGCGCCATAGAAATTGTCATTATTATTATTATTATTTTTATTATTATTATTATTATTATGTTGCTGCTTCAGGTGATAAAGCGGGATGAGGAGTCGTCACTGATGCAGCTGAAGGAGGAATTTCGAAATTACGAGGAACTGCGATGCCAGCACGATATGCAGATCGTCGAAATCAGTCGCGACTTTGGTTTGCGGATTGGACCGGAGCAGTGGTCGTGTCTGCTGTATGGTGATAACAATCATAGATCGCACATGCAATCCGTCATCGACAAGGTGATAAGGCATGACTTCTTTTAAGGAATTTTTGGAAGTGTGATATACAACCTCGTCCTTCCCTTTCCATACTCCATGGCAAATTACTCCCAGTCATTGCTCCCAGTCAGATGACAATGGGTTTTTCTATATTATTTTTCGTTGCACAGAAGTGCTTCTACTACTGTGCAAATACATTTAGAACTGCATATTTAGCATAGACAGTGGCGTAGACAAGGGGGTTTCGGGGTTTAGGAAAAAAGGTTTTTTGGAGGTTATTTATCCACTTAAATAAGAAAAAACAAAACAATTACTTGTAGTAACAATTGTTTTTCTTACTTTATTCTCTTTGTTACTTTATTCCCTTTTTATTTACTGTAATACTGTTGGGTTGGTATCAGAAATGGCATCCGGCCAGGCCATAAAACCCCCAAACCAAACCCCCCCATCATAAATTCCTGGCTACGCCACTGAGTGTAGAACTGCACGCTTAAAATTTCCCTGCAGTAAGGTCTTCTGTAGGTTCAATCTTATCTGTTGGTCTTCACATAGAATTGTTTAGAGGCGCTAAAATTCTCATCTGCCACATCTGCCAGGTCTTCACTAAAAATTCTATCCTTTGACTCTTGTCCACTTCGAATTCACTTCCTGGCTTTTGAGTGGACTTGCCGCAGCGATAGTGCGTAGACTGGTGTCTTGAGTAAATCTTATTATGGCTGTTTTCAGCTTTTAGAACTGTTGCATGATTTAGTTTAATGGTAAAGATTCCGTAACAGGTCTAACATCCTGTTTTCGGTTTTTCTAATTGTTTTGTACTATGAATGATGATGTTGTTATGTCCTTGGGTTGCAATAAAGTAATTTGATTCATTCATTGATTGATCGATTGATTGATTGATTGATTGACTGATTAATTGATTGATTGGTTGATTGACTGATTCATTGGTTATCTGATTAATTGATTAGTTGATTGACTGATTGATTGACTGATTAATTGATTGACTGACTGATTAATTAATTGATTAATTGATTGATTGACTGACTGATTAATTAATTGATTAATTTATTGATTGATTGACTGACTGACTGATTGCAGGTGTTGAAAAGACAGACGTTGCTTCGGAGCACAGAGGAGCTCATGGCCATCCTCCAAAAGTCCGGTGATCCATTGGATTTGTCAAATGAGTTGCAACCTCTGCTCGATCTTTTGATCGATTTGCAAACGAACACAAGTAAGCATTGAATTTCACTTTTGCATTTACATCCACTCATACACGCATGCACAAATATACATCAGTATATACATTTGTGAATGCATGTGTATTTGTGGTGGTCCACACTGAAATCAGCATAAAGTCTGAAATTGCAGATCAGAGATATTTAAGGAAATAGTATGCTTGTGATTTTTTTTATTTTTGTGCAGAATTTATTTTTTTAAATAATTTTTTAAATTTTATTTAAAATGTTTTTAGACACAAGTTTTAGAACTATTTTGGTGCTCTTGATATGCAAATTAGTTTTGTTTTAATTAAGTTAATTGGTTAATTAATTAGTTTAATTGGATCACTTTTTTCCTTATATCTTCGGTTAAAATAAAGGCAGAGCAATAATTTTTGTGTCATTTTAAAGCATGAGACAAGGCCTTTGAAATGATGTATCAAACTCAATATCTTGGAAAATCACCTTAATGGTGGTTTTTGGTGTGTGGCGCCACATTTGTGTAACTTCCCAATGAGCTGCTTTTTAGAATTCATAAAAATGGTTTAAGCGTATCACATCCCGACGTTGAGCAATCCTATCTTCGTTCTTCTGCTAGTCTCCACTTACAGTATGTCTTTACTGTGTGTTATCTTTGGGGATGACTGGGTCTGCGGGTTAAACCACAATGGTGAACTGTCGTGCGTTTGTGCGTTCCATGTTGCTGGACCAAGAAACGAAACTGTCTAACATCTCAAGATGTAGCTGCTCTTCACCTCGGGTCACGTTAAAATTTGTTGATAATAATAAATTTCCGGGGTAGATACATGGGTACACACACGTGTACACACATGTACATTGTACACACTTATGTGCGCGAGCTAAAACTGCCATGCTTTCGTTGACCGTGCATTGTGAAACCAGCTTTGATGCGTTCACCTTTATTTGTTTCATTCTAGGCTTTAAATCGGCCGCAATCAGTTTGCCTCTTTTGGACTCCTGTCTGAAGGCTATTGTCAAGGTCATCACCGCACTTTCCAGGTCACTCCAGGTGAGACAGTTGCGGAAGACGGAAAGCAGCCCAGCACTGTCGAACTGTCCACTTGAGACGAGTGACTGGAGCAGCGTGGTCAGCAGAGTGACCGCTGTAGCGACACCAGATTCACGCAATTCACCAATTAACAGGTGAGTCAAAAGTTCAGTGCATGCTTTCATTTACCTTTGGTTCTTTAAATTCATTAATTGGGAATTAACCAGATGAGAAAAAAGCTTTAAAGATGGCTTTGTTTTATCAAGCGTCATTTCTTGCAGTCCGTTGATAAACTATGTGCAGCAATACTATTATATATAAAATTATGTATATATTATGTATCTACATGTAGGGAGAATTGAAGGAGCTGCATTGCCCGATGTGCAGAATTGCGCGAAGAGGACATTGATGATGATGATGATGATGATGATGATGATGATGATGATGATGATGATGATGATGATGATGATGATGATGATGATGATGATGATGATGATGATGATGATGATGATGATGATGATGATGATGATGATGATGATGATGATGATGATGATGATGATGATGATGATGATGATGATGATGATGATGATGATGATGATGATGATGATGATGATGATGATGATGATGATGATATAAATGTATATATATGATATACATAGAAAGAGAGAAATAGGCAGAAGAGGGAGCCTGGAACAGAACAGTTTAACTGTGTTTGCGTATGGAGTGTTCACTTATAGTTGAAATGTTTCTGTGGGTTACAGTTCGCCAAAAAGCTGTCGGGAGTTTCATGAAGAATCTTCATTGGTGGGTAACCAGAAGAACTATTCACCAGCCTTCCAGCCAACATCTCGGTTTACAGACGACTCACCGACAGCAGACGACATCTCGAATGTAACAACTGCAATGAGGTAAAGCAGTCCATCCATCTACAGCCATAGGCGTAACGTTCTATTGTGACGGTGGTGTCCAGTCACCACCACTTTTAAAAGTGGTGGTGACAGTCACCACCACTTTTTGGTCCGACAAGGAAATATTTTTTAGAAACATGAAAGCATTTGGCTGTCTAACATAATAAAGGCGATTCATGATTGACATCGCAATGGCACCAAAGCTGATAGCCTAGAGGGCTCCACTGTCCACACTCCAAATCGTGTTCATTGTCCACAGTCATGGCTAAAAACATAAAGTGGGAAGGGAAGGAATCCCCTACCACTTTAAATTTGGGGAGGAAATGTGAAGAAATTCTCACCCACAAATCGCTGTGGCTCTGATGCAGTGCATGGCATGCTAACAGTCTCACAAAACCATCTGGAATCAATGTTATTATCAAACTAGCATCGAAGGGACCTCCGTACCTTTACCCCCTCCAAATGTTGGTTTAGACTTCAGCGAAGTGTGAACAAGAATCGAATAGGAGAATCTGGGTAAAAATCTGTGAAAGAACTCTTTTAAAAATTGATTTAGTTATTCGTGAGTGGAAAGATTGTGGAGTTCACCAGCGAGAGAGACGAACGAGTAAAGAGTGAGAATGGAGAAGGAGTCAACAGAGTTCATACTAAATTTGTATCTTGGAAAGGGGTAGGCTACAGCGCAGGGGTTCTCAAACTGTGCACATGGGGTGGTTAGGGGTATGGCCTAGGCGAAAAATTACAGAAATAAAAATTTTATTTGTGTTTATGGACTTTGTGTCCATCTTTCTTTGATTAGCAAAGATTTTTAACGTTGCAACATAAAATAGCATCACCATTATTTTATTTCTTTCACAACATAATTATGATTAGATTCACATACTATATAGGCCTAGTGCATGCAACATATTTTTGTTTAGGTATATTATTATAATTTTTGAAACAAATGGTGTTTAAATGTGAGCCAGAAATTCTCAGCGTAGGCCGATAGCCTAGAGCTCAAAATAGGGGTGAGCTGAATAATGAGCCGAACGATTAATTTCTGGTCGAGCTTTATTTTTTTTATTTTTTTCAGCACGTCATAGGCTATCTGTGTGAACAATGGTTTTAAAACTCTTCTTCCTGCCAAAGACAAATATGGCCTTAAAATCTGCGTTTGAATTTGACAAATATTAAACCAGATATTTTAAATCGGCGCTAGTAAAAACAAGCCCACAACACCACAACGCTATGGGTTAGTTCTTTCTTACAGAGGTTATAGACCAATTTTGCCTTTTGGTTAACATGATTACATGATTAACACTATGCATATATTTTAAATTTTGTTCCGTAATACGACTCTAATACACGGGGTGGGAGCAATAAAAATGAAGTTTGATAGCCGCTGGGGTTCTGTAACAGGAAGCCGAGGAAAGAATTGAACTTAGAAGTTGTGTGCTAAGGAATAGTCACCACCACTTTCACGGCGAAAGTTACGCCCATGTCTACAGCCACAGTCTTCTTCAAGTTCTTTTCTTCTACCCTTGTGCAGCTTTCAATGTCTGGTGTTGATGCTGGGCTTTCTCCTTCCGTTTGCTGTATCTATTCATATCCAGTGTTAAGGCGAATTCTGTCTAAGCCTATCTCTTGCTCTCTTTCCCTCTAATTGTTCCCTCAGTGATAGTGCTCAATTTGTAGTCTTTCTTCTTTTGGCTGCATACATACCTTTCCTAGAAACCCTTTAGATGAGGTCTGACCCACCAGACAAATTTCCTTATAGAACTTTTTCTAAACCTGAGGAATTCTTGATACCTTAGGTAGCAAAATAATAATAATAGTAATAATAATAATCAGAGATACACCTCCAAAGAAACTCCACAAAGGGCTCTCAACCACCTTGCAATGCAGTGCTACAATCGGGTTTTAAAATGCTCACGTACATGACGCAGCACAATCCTAGGAGCACATGTTGTTAGAATAGGAACTTGTCTGTTTTGCAATATAGGAAGTTGTTTATAATAATAATAATAATAATAATAATAATAATAATAATAATAATAACAATTAGGTGCTGTTCCAGAAGTTTTTATTCTGTTCTTAATTAATATAATTTTTTATAAGTCCCTGAAGGATCCTAAATACCTTGGGGCATTAAAAAAATAATCATGATAATTAATCTAGCGTGTGTCTTTTTTATTAACAGCTCTTGCAGTCTTAGTTGCATGGAATCGCAATTCTCGTCATCTTCTGTGATCGCCGAAGATGGATGTTATCAACTTTTGTCTTCCGGTTGTTCAAGTGGTGTCACGCTGTCTCCTCACCTGAACTGCTACTCCCTATATGAGTCTCTTCCATTTCGTACCTCACCACCGCAGCCTCTGTTCTTTCCCTCGCCGCTAAATGTCGCCACCAACGAAAGAGGTTTGATGCACTCTGTATTTCTGAGTTTCTTGCATTGATTTTAGTTTATTTATTGTTACATCGTACTTAGTCTTGCATTGATTTCTTACTGTGTTGCTATGATTCTTCATAAAAATTCTTTAAAATGGGACGTTATTTCATTTAAAAATTATTGATAATTTCATAATATTTTAAAATTATTGATAATTTCATAATAATGGTAATTATGATAGTAAATAATATTGGTAGGTAATTTTATAATTTTATCTCTGTAGATTTGAACAATTAAGCAAATGAAGACTGAAAGATTGCTTATAAAAATAGTGAAAAATAGTTCATTTAATCTGTCAATTTATGAGATTGTTGACTTCATGAAGAAAGAAATTTGTCTTGTGATATAATCGTTCTCAACAATGATATAATTAATAATTTGTTGTAAAGTTGATTTTTATTAGTAATTAATAATTTCATCTTAGTTTAATTAATATGTGACCATAGGCGCAATCACGTCCTAAAAGTTAGGAGGGACCAAATGAATCACGTCCTAAAAGTTGGGGGGGAACCATAATGATAAAGTCAATGGGACCACTCAAAAGTTGGGGGGACGCGTCCCGTGGGTCCCATAGGGTGGTTGCGCCTATGTATGTGACATGTACTCCTAGGATTATGCTGCATCATGTGCGTGAGCATTTTGAAGCCCGATTTTAGTGTTGCATTACAAGGTGGTTGAGAGCGCCTCTGTGGACAGTGTGTGGTTTCTTTTGATGTGTATTTCTGATTGGCTTGTGTTTTTTTCAGTTTGTACCCCTCTGACAGGAGGTTTTTGTCCATCACCAGTTCTCGTGTCGGTTCACAACCTACCAGGGCCTTCAGAGTTTTTCCAGCCGGTGTGGTATCCCACTGCTGATGACTACAGTCAGTGTGCTGTGCTACTTAATACGCCTCCAACCTCCAATCATGTTAGCCACTGAATGGTATGAACCTTCTGAGTGCATGCAGCCATGCTCTAAATGTAATGTGCAATTTATGTAGTGCCTCTCGAAAATATATCATATTCAGGAAAGTCGTCTGTGCTTCTTATATTGTTTATCAGCAGTTTTTGCATCTGTCAATCTAACTTCTCGTCTAGTTTTCACTTTTCATTTTGTATTTATGTAATTGAAAAAATCAAAAAATGGACAGAAAGTCTTTGTATGCGTCATTCTGTCTGCTTACATCTCTCTGTCTTTCTGTCTGTGTCTGTCTGTCTCTATCTTTCTGTGTGTCTCTCTTTCTCCATATCTCTCTGTGTCTCTGTTTTCTCTCTTCTCCTGTATATTTCCCTGTATCTTTTCCTGTATCTTTTCCAGTCTGTGGTAGAGTGGCCTGTGACATGGAGAATGCAGGTTCGATTGTCATCCGAGACAGTTTGCTGTGTCAGGACCGAGGGCAAGTCCTTTGTGACCGCGGGCAAGCCCTTGGTGCACAGTTGCACTGCAATGTAATTGTAATCTGCACCATTGAGGATTTCTGAATATGCAATTGTCTCTCATCTCTGTCTGTATGTCTGTCTGTCTGTCTTTCTCTCTCTTTCTCTCATGAATTTTAATGTTGATTGTGTTTCAGGTGGCTCGAAGTCGACTGAAAATTCAGTGTACATTCCTTCTCAGCGATTTTCTATTCAGTTATGGAACTGTAGTTTTTAATTGACGTCGTCAATAACTACCTCCTCCACAAACTCATGCAATGAGAATCCATTCCAGAGTAGGACTACTGTTAGTTTGAGTTTACTGCAGTTATGAGTGTATTATATTAATAAATTATGAATTTTATATGCTTTGCAAAAAAAACATTTTAAGAAGTTAGCATGGTTTGCTGGGGAAAATGGTCCGTAATGATTTCTAGCAGTCTTGTGTTAGTTTGTAGGTGATCTTAGAGAGCACTGCACGAAGTCATTTGAATCACCCATAAGGGGCAATTTAGATATGCATATATATATATGTATATATATGTATATATATGTATATATATATGTATATATATTCGCTTATTTCCAAAAAATAACAGGCAAAATGCTGTTGGTGTAATTTACTGTACGTTAAGAAATCGACAGTTTCGCAACTTAGTACTTATGATTGAGTTTGTTTGGACTCTTCAGTCTGATGGTTTAGATAGGGTGTGATTGGGCTACCTGTCTGTATATATTAAAATTATATATATTAGATATATATTATAGTGTGATAGTCTGAAAAAATGGCTGTGCGAAGCTCACCCCGTTCCACTTACAACATTGAATTGCACCTTATCAGTTGCTGTTCGGCCAGTGATAGTTTAACTGCTCACAGCACACGTGTTTATAGTTGAGTTCTTTTTAACTTGAACTTCAATGTAATGCAGTACCTCTTCGACTGTTCTGTGGCCTATGCGAATCATACTGTTATTACTAGAAGTATCAGTATTATTTTTAATTAGCAGTAGTTTTAATCAGACTTTCATCTGACTTCTTCTGAGCTAAATAATTGAACTTGGAAGCTTGGACACCTATGAAATATGTGATTAAACCGGTTACAGACTCAGTAGCGGCGCTAGGGGGGCTAGGGTGGGCTAAGCCCCCCCCTAAAAATGCCATCCATTTTTTCTCCCATGTAAAAATAAAAAATTTGAACGATTTACCCCTTTAGCCCCCCAAAACTGAAATCCTGGCGCCGCCACTGTACAGACTTTGCAATTTTTTACCTTAATTTCATTATCATTGTTCTTATAAAAATTGTGTAGTACAATTTATCATGATGTTTGTTAACAGACCAATCTAGAGATATTTTAAAGTTTTGTTTGTGTTGTCTTCTAGATGAATTGAATGCAATTAAATGTAAATAATTAAGTTGATTGAAGTGTATCAATTGTTGCAGTTAAGAAACATTTTGCGAAGCAGAACAAATGTTGAAGTTTATGTTCTAATCACTGGTATTAATTATGAATTACAGAAAAACAATGACTCGAAATTATGAATTACAATAATTTAATCTTTTTTTCTGGTCCAATTACACATTTTGTATGTAGCGCCATTATGCATAAGAAAAGAGTCAGTCAATATAACAGCGCTTCTTCAAGGAGGTATAGCACTCCCGGCTCTATCATGGCAAAAGCATAATTTTGAGTTTCGTGCTAGGCAAATGTGCTTGATTGGTTTGCACTTTATGCCTATGCTGCTATCATCTAAGAGTAGTTTCTATGCATGTTACGGGTTTCCCACAACATCATAATTATGTAGGACATGTAATTGCATATGGCATATGGAATAATGTTGTTCCATATTATGGTATGTAGAACCTAGCCCCATATGGTTTTGCTGTCATATGGATTTCATATATCTTAGATGATAATTATTGCGGTTGGGAGGATCACTGGCTAGTGGGCCACTGTATTCCTACATGACTTGAAAGTGAGCTGTAAGTACAATAAAAGCATGAAACGTCTTTCAATGCCTTAATTCCTTCTGGTCAACAAAAAATTCTTAATTCATTCAAGAATTTATTTATATAGCGCTTCTTCAAGGGTCTGCTCTGAAGTGCTCCTGGCGCTTGCACGTCAAAAATCACAGTTTTGAGTTTTATTATTTTAAATGCTTCAGTTAGAGCCCCAGGAAGCAGACATATTGCTCCTGTGGAGTCCATTCAAAACGCAGGGCTCCCCACAGAAAAGGTTGGATTCTGCATGGCTGAATTTTTTGCGAATGGACCCAAGAGCGCTCCTTTCTGTGCACAATGGAGGGGCGGTGGTCTTGGATACCTGTGGAGCAACAGAGCTCTTGCATGTAATCAAATTGAATGGCACACCTCAAATGGAAATCGCTGTGTTGCATCGTACGTGTGTCATGAAACTGCTGCAGTGTATTGGCCAACTGGGTTGTGATCCCAGTTCTTAGCATCACGATCATCCAGCTAAGTTTCTGCATGGTTGGGCTAAGCATGAAAACTGGACACTGCATCAAGGTCCCAAAGAAATTTATAATGAATTCCAGAATTGTATGTAGGCCATAGACCCTAGCCGCCCAAGCGTATATTAAAAGTGACTGGGAGACTAACGTAGCTCGTCATTGAAGTTTTAATAAGTTGGTGTCCAGCGCTTGACCTGTAAGCAGGAACCTATTCAGACGGGTTTGGGATAAAATTAAGTGTTATCGTTTAATGTAAGCCTATAGAAGCCCACCACACTGTTTTGCTCTTTAAAGTGGCACTGCTAAAGTCGTCTCGTGCTTGCGGAGAATACTAGACTACCTTAAGCCTATGTTTTTTTATTTTATTTAAACTCTGGACTAGTTTATAGTTTTTATTATGCGAAGATCATCTGCATTGCGAATCTTGTGAATCGTTTCGTGCAAGAATTAAATATTATATTCTGTCAGTGAAAAGATGGCGCTAGCTTACAGTGACTGTCATTGCGTCACGACCGTGCAATTGACCTACGATATATATATGGTCCAGTTGTGGTCGATATTTAAAGCGGTCTGTGGTCGATTTTTTACGGTTGTTTTCGTAACGACGAAAATGGCTGTTGTCGGTTTAGGTGTGATCCCGAAGTCGGAGTTTTTAGCCGTCCATACCGGAAATATTGTCAACTGGAATAGCTTGAAGCGAACGATCAATCAGTCGGCAACGGAAGAAGTACTTTTTATTCATTTCGTATTTAGTTCTTATTGAAATAACTCTGCCGTTTACTAACTGGCCAAGGCTACGTGCAGTGCAGACGGTGTGAGTCTCGCTTCACACCTAGCGTAAAAAAACTCAATGAGCGATTTGCATAGTCACCGTGACACAGCTCAGCGTTTTCAGTGTGGCATGTATGATTTGACAAATTGACATGCTCTTGGGTTTAGGTTATGATTTCTTGGCTTACACTTCTGGCACCCGTTGCAGTTGGCCAGTAGATTCCAAAAACTCTAGCCATTGTAAACTTATTTTTGTAGTAGGCCTATATATTTTTATCATAGTTATTTTGACTTTACTGAAATGTCACTTCAATGTACCAGAGGTTTCAGGCATAATAGTTTCCTTCCACCCTTGCAGGTCGAATTGGGACTTGGAATTTTCATGGATTGTTTGTGACTTTTACGACTCATGGTCACATGGTGCTCAACCTTTGCTTTTGCAACCTGAATCTCCATGCAGTTTTACCAGTTGACACTAAGTCTTGTTTATTGTATATCTGTATGTGTATAAGTATGCTTGTGTGAAATGTATGTATTTATTTAATACTGGATGTTTGTCCCTCCTAAGATGGTTAAAGGAAATTTGAGACTGTGTTTGAATATTCCAATGTACGACTTCTATGCAATACACTAATTACTTAAGATTTAATAAATTTGTGAAAATGTTTTGTGTAAAAGTCGTTTCATTTTTGTTTCTTTACTCACTGTTTTCTTTTATGGTGCTCTCTTCTGCTCCACTATGCTCTGATCTAATCGATGTGTTCTCTTGTGCTCACTGTGATGTCTTCTCCACTTGTTTCACTCATTTTTGCTCTCATATGCTCACGGTGCTCTGTTCTGATCACTGTGCTCTCTCTGAAATTGATCATCCATGCCAGACTGAGCAATCAGTGTTACACAACTCGACATTTTTTGTATATTATATAATTGATCTATGTATTTTGTATGTATATAATTCTATATACCAAAAGTGTGTCATTAATGTGTATTTATAACTGCAAAATAATGTTATTTAATACCTGCAAAATGTATAAATATTGTGTTTTAGGTATTTATGCAGGCGTACTTAGTCCTTTTGATCTGTATTCGTGTATAGATATATGTTTGTGTGTGTGCACATGGGTCGTGGGGGGGTGAGTGCGTGATACGAAAAGTCAATTATATTTGTAGACATGGCATGTGATAATGAATTAATCCTTAATACGGCGAAGGCAGGTATTTTTGTGTGACTGCCTGTCATTAAGGCAAGACTGTCTTCTTGCCAGATGGGATATGACATCATCAAGTTTAACTTTTGTGCTTCTAGATCTGGCTTGGAATTAGATCTGGCCCTTCTTGTATCACTGAATTTCTCTTTGACTAAGCACTATGAGCATGCTGGTTCCCCATATTTTAACAATTGATGAAGTAGTCATTAGAATTATTCACAATCTCAGTTTTATTAGATGTGTTAGAATTTCTTAGAGAGTATGCAAGGACCATTTCTGTAGTTTAACAATGCCTTCAGTTAGTTTAAGTTTTTCTTTCTTCAAATCTCCTTCTCTATTTACAAACCTGGTGGCACATTGCGATCTGGAGATGGTGAATCGGTACTTAATGACATTCATTGTTATGTTTCAGTACTTAATGACATTCATTGTTATGTTTCAGTACTTAATGACATTCATTGTTATGTTTCAGTACTTAATGACATTCATTGTTATGTTTCAGCTTGTTGAGTGCATTGGTTCGGTTTTGGAGACATGGCTCTCAGAGTCTGACAAGGATTCTTTACAGGTTAGCTGATTTTGGGCTTTATTTCGGTGTAATATCGCGTGCTTCATTAAATATAGTATGCCTGTATTTTTTAAAACATGCCCCAGTATTAATTACAGGTAATGTGATGTGCATTGTGCACGTTTTTTTAAATGGATGCAAGTATTACAGGTAGTCATTCATTCATTCAGTTTTAAGCTTTGTATAGCGTCCTTTCAAGGTTACTACTCAGGAGCACTCCAGACCTAACCTTGGCTAAAGAGGAGAGTTTTGCAATTGCGATAGAATGTGTCAGAGGTGACATTTGCACAGGGCAGGTAATGTAATGTGTATGCATTTTAACAGTATTTATCAAAGTTTTAACAGACTGAGCTATTATGCCCATGTGCTTGCAAAATGTAGAAAAGCAATTGTTTGGTTTTACTAGGAATATGCAATCTTTTAGGAAAGCAAGAGCAGTCTCAGTTGTTGTTTGATGTCCAGACAAGTGGTCGAGTGCATTTATAAGTTCTTTGTCTGGTGGTAGAAATGAATTAATTAAATGGGCGTTAGTGAAATATTGAATTTTTGAGCAGGTTCATGCGCATTGCGCACTCATACTTGATCAACTCCAAGCGATTTGCCATTTTATCAATGATTTCATCAATCACAGATCTGTTTAGATTGTAATCTGTGTTCAGTGGTGGCCCAGTAGGTCATTCTCTATGAATTATGTAAATCAATTTCGTCTATTCGCTTAATCAAACTGACAAGAACATAGAGCTATCGTTACATTGATTTATTAGATTATTGCTTTATGCTGAGCTATTTATTCGTCTCTTGTAAGGTTTATATGTGAATGTACATGTAGTTTCTTCTATAATGACCTTGGATAATATTTGATATGATTTCAATGGTGCTCATTTGTCAGTGAATTCTTTGGTCAGATCCTTCATCACCATTCAAGCTGTTTGTTTGATTGGGTCCCAATCTGTTTTGGGCTCCAGAGAAATATTTCTCTGAAATAAGCCGCCATCTTGCAAAATGTCATTTTAATGACCGTCAAGCTTTCAAGTTAATGAACATCAATGATGTTGCAGCAAAAAGAAATGTTAAAACTTCAAAATGATATAAATGTTCAGAATTAGTGATTTTTACCCAGATGTCTTGGTACAGAAGTTGCTTTAGATGTAAATCTTCAGAATTAGTGATTTTTACCCAGATGTCTTGGTACAGAAGTTACTTTCGCACACTGAAATGTTTGATTTGGTATTTTCAATATGTTCCATACAGCTTTTTCATCTTAACCTTGGGAGTTTTTTCTTTAAAATGTGGCCTGTCTCTTTTTTTAGCACCAGAGCAATGTTACTTGCGTGAATACAAAGTGCTTGGAAAGAATCGCGCCTGATGAGAGACTCGAATGCAAGATAACAGGTTTGTTTCTGAGCGTTAACGCAATTTTTCTTCCAATACGTTGTTCTTCATATTATGCAACAATGGCAATTTCGATAATTTATTGCCAACTAAACCTTCTTTGCTGATATATCATCTCAATGCCTACTCCCTGCACATGTTTGTAATCATGCATTCGACTATTTTCTTAATCCTATTGTTAAATGCATAATGTGTGATTGTTTTTGAGCAATAAAATTACTTTGATTTGAATTAATTGATCAATGAAAATGGTTTATTTTGTGTTTTTCCAGTGAAAATATTCGCCAACCGAATTGAGAAGCAGGCAGTTGCTGATGCCATCAACAAAGGTAATCAACTCGAATGTTGCAATCAATTGCTCCTTATGGCTTGCATATAAACGCACATTTATGCAAGTTGATTCCTTTTGCTCGCTGTTTGTAAAGTAAGTGTTTTAAATGCAATGTAAGCAAAAACTTGTATCTGGTACCTTTGTAGTAAAATGAGTTTTTGCTCAAAATATGCTTTTATCGATTCTCACGATTATCAAAAATAGGTCGTCGCAGATAATTTGACGTACTGCCTATTTTACTCTTGACCTGCCCTACAACCTGCCAAAATTCTTTGGAATTTGCTAAATCACCTTTACATTAAAATTCTTTGACCTGCCGAAAAGCTCATATGCATGGGCGAAGACTTAGGGTGAACGGACCCCTTCAATGTTTGTGGTAGGGAGCCGTCCATGCATCTGTACCCCCGCCCAATGGTCATGTGTTAGGACATGCGCATTTGATGAAAATAACGATCCACGTTATAATAACATGACATGATAAGAAGAGATTTTCGAGCAAATGACACAACAATTTTCACACTGGAAAAGTATGGTTTTGAAAATTTCGACTTGGAAACGACCCAAAAAAGGTTGTCTGAAAATTTCGTCGACGAAAATGAAAAATTTCGTCAGTCGGCGACTCAGCCCATCCCCCAAAAATGTTGGGCCTCAGGGATTGTCCTTCGGCCGCTCGTTCGTCCCACCCAACTTCTAGACCAAGTCTCTGCCTATGCTCCTATGACCCTGATGCAACTTGTTGACATTGTATAACTGATGTGGCATCAGTTATACAATGTTATACACTTGATTGTTGGTTGCAGTGATGTGTGAACTGGAGGTGTCGTCCCTTGAGACGGTCATTCTCAGCGTACCTGAGGCACACCGGAAGCTGGAAGACCTGCAGACGGTCTGGCGGGCTCTCGAAGAGCTTGTCGAAAGCGAGAAGGTCTTCAGTCTGGGCATCTCGGACCTCAGCACGACCCAGCTGGAAGAACTCTTCAACTGGGCACTGGTCAGCGTTGTTCCACAGCCTCTCCTTATAATATGCTTTTGATGTCTGCATTTACTAAGGATGCTTTTTCTAGTTGTGTACAACGTTAATGATGAGCTGCATGGGTCTCCCAGTCACTTTTAGTGCACTGCTGGACGTGCATTGTCTGAATTATTCTAGCTCTTTGAATGAATTGTTCTAACTTTTGAAATGAATTGTTCTGACTTTCTGATTGAATTGTTCTAACTTTTTGATTGGATTGTTCTAGCTTTTGAAATGAATTGACCTAACTTTCTGATTGAATTGTTCTAACTTTTGGAATGAATTTGTTCTAAACTTCTGATTGAACGATTGTATTAACCCTGACCGAATTGTCATAATTTTCCAACTATTTGATCTTAATAACTAAATTGTTTCATCCACTTCACAGGATTATTAAATTTTGTACATCTGCGTGATTAGCTGGATCATAAATAATCATGACTGACAACTTGAAATGTTGCATATAGATCTATACGTTGATTATGCAGTAACGCTGGACTCTCTATTGTTCTTGTTTTGTCGCAGGTGAAGCCGTCCATAAACCAGGTGAACCTGACGACCTGCTGCGTCATTCCTCCGGAACTTTCAGAGTTTGCCAGAGAGCACGACATCCAACTGCTGACCCACAGCGACCCTCCTGGTACGTTGTTGCGAAGAATTCAACCTAACAATTTTTATCCGTGGTTGTATTCCAATATCCTTGCTCAGCTTGTAAACACTAGACGTGGTGTTTGAATTCAGTTGCTGGCTTCCGAGTGCCGGGCAAAGGCAGTTTTAGGAGTTTGCAGGATGGGGTTTGTTTTGCATGTACATAATGGCACAAAATAAATGCACTCATAATAGTAGGTCATCAGTTACTCTGGTACACAAACTATTGTCAGTTGCTTTTATATCGATTGTCATTGTCGTTCCTTTCAGCTATCTTATCAATTGTTATTAAATATTATTGTTTTTCAGTTATCTAATCAATTGTTATTATTATTATTATTATATAGTTTGTTCCTTTCAGTTATTTTATCAATTGTTATTATTATTGTTTGTTTCCTTAAATAGTTGTCTTATCGATTGTTATTATTATTATTTGCTCTTTCAGTTGTCTTATCTATTGTTCTTGTTTCTTCCTTTCAGTTGTCTTATCAATTGTTATTATTATTGTTTCTTCTTTCAATTATCTTATCCATTGTTCTTGTATTCCTTTCAGTTATCTTATCAACCGAAAACCTTCAGACGCTGATCGGTGCCAAGGTGAGCGAGCACGACTCGCACCTGTGGCATCCTGTCTGGGTCGCTCGTTACTCCGTTCTGATCAAATGCCGTGGTGTGATAAAGAGCAAGGGTTACATCATGCAGGCGATGAGGAACATGCTTTCTCTCATCGGATAATCATCATCGTCTCTTTCACGCTCTGACACTCGTGGCGGCGATGAAGTACACACTTAGATGTAGTAGTTTTATTTACTAAACTTGTTTGCAGCTGAAAAAAAGAATGTCTTAATCTGTCTAATTTCCTTTTCTGTGCTAGGTAAGGTATATTCGGCGAGCGTCAAGCTTTGCCGTACTGGTATCAATATCAATAGAAAACTAATAACAGCAGTTATTGTGTTTAGCGATTAAATAACAATAGGAACTAAGAAAACGAATAACAGCAGTTATCAGTAATTAATTACATTGTTTGAGAATTTGTTCAGCTTGATATTGAGATATATATTTATATATTATTTGTTGTTTAGTCTTTGATTGTACGCGCAAGATAAATAAGTTGCGAAGATTTGGTACAGTGTAAACGTCTGTGCCAATCATAATGATAATGGTAATTAATTACTTTAGTAAAATTTATGATCGGTTTAGATTTGTTGAGCTGATTATAATGGGATGGGGTATTGGTGGTGCTGACATCAGTACATTGTTTGGGTTGGTGATGGTGCAATGGGTACATGCCACGACCATCTTGCCATTATAAATGCCACTGTAAATGCGTATTTTGACCACAAGAGTGGAATTTCAAGATACTTAGTACAGATGATGATAATGACAATGATTTGATCCATATTTAATCTTTTATAGCAGTAAAAATTAGGAAATTGAATTTGTGAAATATGTAAAATGGTATATGCTTAATCATTTTAATGATATCGGACATGTAGGTTACGGTTTCATTGCTGTTAATTTCTCATTAAGCTCCTGTCATTCCTGAGTTTTTGTACTGCCGCATAAATTTCACGAATCTGTTGATTTGATTAAAACAAAACAATTCTTCAGTCTGTTTACGGTTAGTGTTTTGTGTTGTCAAGCAACTAAGCACACTTCTGAACATAGTCGGCAGCTGCATGGCAGGGTATTGTCATAATATATCAGCAGTATAATTGTATGTTACGTGGGCTGCAAGTCTAGTGTTAATTGTATTCAGAGGTTGGGTTCAAATCTCACACAATGACAGATATTTGTTACCGTATTTCTGCTCCAACTAAGCTCTAAAGGCAGTGGTTCCCAACCTTTTTTGACTGTTGGGCCACTTTTTCTAAGTTGGAGGGGCCACTTTTTCTTAGTTGAAGGACATTAGGGGGCCACAAGGGCACACGGCTAAAATTTAATTAACTAAAGGTGTATGAAATTGTTATATTTGAATCAAAATAGAATGTTTGATGCGATTTATTAACGTCCAAATAAAATAATTTGTAATAGAAAAGAATTATATATTCTATCATGTCCAAATTGTCAATTTTTACAGACATTTTTCTTAATTCATTGAGATGCTGTGAGGCCGTTTTTGTAGGCCAGGCGGGCCACTTTTGGCTCGCGGGCCACGGGTTGGGAACCGCTGCTCTAAGGAGTATACTGACTGTACACTGGTGATGGGAAGATGATATGGCATGGAAGTGGCTAAGAAAAAAGCCACTAACACTTCACACACATAGCCGCCTTTCGGGCTGAGACTGTGTTTCTTCTGCTATGCTGGGCGATCCCGTGCATTTGAACGTAGTAATGTCAATCACTGAAAGAGCTGAGTCAGGGAGACCTGCTTGTCCACTGACACATAATCAAATAAAATCTTCAATAGTGTTCTGATCCTGGCAGTTTATGTATGTTGCTTGACTTACTGGCTTGCCATTGACAACCGTGCTCCCTCTGACAACTGTGCTCCTCTGGCAACTGTGCTCTGCTGGCAACTTGGGCCTTCTGGTTATCTTTTACACACCACTCTGATGAAGCACTTGTGAATAAGCTGGTGCCCTGCACTTGACTTTTGAGTGGGGCTTAGAAGTTTAGAGTTCATCACCACGATTATGACAGTAGAGTTTGTGGTAGATGTCCCTCTGAGCAAGACATTGCTGGTCATGTTGCCTAGTATTGCAAATTACAAGGATTTATATAGTGCATCTGTAATGCGACTACTCCGAAGCCTTCCCAAACCCCCCAGTATGGCTAAGAGAAGACAGTTTTGAGACGTAGTTAGAGAGAACCAGAGAGGACTCTGGGGAACATGTGCGGTGACAAAAGACGATTCTGCTTGGTGACTGCAGGCAAAAATGGCTGAGCACACCTGCCAAGATTATATCAAATACTCTCTTATTATTAATTCCTCCTGTTTTTGAGTCGCTCTATTAATCCGAGACTTATGACACCTAACACTGTACCACTACACTTGGAAAACAATTTTTTTTATGATATATCATTTCAACAGCTTTCCAGAAGTCAATCTCATATTAATTCTATGTCCTATTATAGGGCTTATTGATTTCTGACGTCAATACTTTGTTGACAATCATAACACGCACGAAACTGTTCAGCAATTAGTATCAAACCAACATCTGCTCCCTGCACAGCAAACTCTTTTTAATCTCTATAATATTGATTTTATAACTACAATTAGTGTATTTTCGTTCATAGGGCAGAGAGTTTTTGTTCCATCATTTATAAGTTGCTCCTGACGAATACAGGAACCAACCACAGGGGCGGCGCCAGAGGGCTAAGCCCCCCCCAAAAAAGGTTGTCAGGTTTTTTGCACAGGGAAAATGAAATATTTTCATGAGATTTCGACTAAGCCCCCCTTAAAAAGTCATCATGATTTTTGGGGAACAGGGAAATGAAATATTTTATTATTTTCTTGAGATTTTGGCCAAATGACTAAAAAAATCATCAGAAATTTGGAAAAAAAGGAAATTGAAAATTTTCTCCCGCGATTCGTCCCTCTCAACCAGCCCCCCCAAACTGAAATCCTGGCGCCGCCACTGACCAACCAGTAGCTTTAAAGCAATGTATGTATTGTAGATGCTTATAACAGTAGGCCTATAATGCTGACAAAATAGTCTTATTAAGCGACAGAAAAATGCAACCGTTCACGCCATTTTCAGACAATCAATTCCAAGGTGTAGCCTTTTGTAGGCTACAACGCTAGCGCTACATTAATCAAAGAGACTTGAGTCACTAGTTAACGTCTGACGTCACTGGTGGCATGACTTCCGGTCGCCGTCATCGTCGCTAGCGCCCTCTCCAGTGGCACTATGACCCTTCTTCGGGGAAAGCCAGCGTCCGCAGATGTCTTCGCTTTATTATCGCCATCTTTTCTGCCACACATTCTGCAGAGGGAGCGCAGTATACACAGCGCTATAATCAGCGCTGGAATGGCCACCAGGATTCCCACAATGATCAAAATCTGCGGATTCAGACCTTGCCTACTCGATCCACTGTTGTTGCTGTTGTTGTTAGGCTCCTGTTGGCTGGTCTGTTGCTGCGTTGCACGCGCCGTAGACAACACGTTGCTCGTCGTTGTCTCTTGGGTGGTTGACGTTGCCGTTTTTGCGATGACCTCAGGCAGTGACGTCAGCAGAACGTGCGCAGTTGTCAAAACGATTAACGTCACGTGTTTTTTCATCGACGTCATTAGCATCAGCATAGGTTGGTCGGCGGTGACCATGGTGATTGGAGATGACGTCATCGTGACGTTATCGAGTCGATGCTTTTGTCTGTTGACGCGTTTAAGTTTAAGAAACTATCTTAAACTGTTGACGACATTAGAATCAGTCTCAATCTGTAGGCTATTGTGGTTCTGCCAGTCCCAAGCCTGAATAAAGCAGGAGTGCGATGCTATAAGCATCTTTGTTATAATGACGCAGTTTCGTTAAATAGATCTGGTTAAAGTTAAAGCCTAACATGAAAATATTTGTAAAGGTAAGATAAGATGCCGCTAAGCTGGTTGGAAACCAGCAAGACCATCTAGGCCCACACTCTCATGGTTTAATTAAAGTGGGTGAGAACGGCGTACACACTGCTCCGGAAATTATTTGCTCGCGTTCTCACTGCTTAACATACATGGAACCCTGGAAACAAATACATTCCAATAAAACTTTTCTTTGGCAATCCCACTGCTCACCAAGACCGCTTTACATGTACCTACTGCTTGCTGTACATCAAATTTGCAATCTAGCATTTGACCAACAGGCTTCTAAAGAGCAATCTAATGGAACCTGTTCTTTACAAAATGTTAGGCCTACAGCTACCCACGGCACGTCGCTTTTCTAACTTCAAAAGACTGAAATAATGCCTACCACTTAGACTATACATCTAGCGCAGCAGCTCAACTTAGGCAAAGGCAGAATAACATTTTTAACCGTTACGTGTCATTTAACTCCAGCGATCTTGAGCTCTGAGGCGACGCCAGAATTTTCAAAATTTGAGAGACCATCATCACTAGATGTCTCACTTCTGGGTGCCGACATCTGAAGATAAATGGCTGCTCAGATGTCAGAGCGGATATATCTGACCATTTGAGGATAGCCTATAGTCAGCATGGATGCACAGTCAAGTCTGTCCTACACAATTTTCTGCACGCGTTGTTTTAGTCAGTTGTCAAATAGTACTGAGGATCGAAACTGTATAGCCTACAGATTATTAACTTAATTACACGAGCGCAGGTAAAAAGTCTGATGTTTTATGCTGCACAATGCACACAAAATTGCTGACGATTTGAGACAGGCCTATTTTCATTTCCCAGACTAGGCCTATAGGTTACTTTGACATCTTTTCAGCTAGGCCTACTTAGCTACAATAGCAGCTGCTGGAATAATCTAAAACACTGGGTTATAAGTTGCCTAGTTTGATCGTATACACAAGTTACGCTAGGCCTATAATATTTCGTAGAAAACTGTGTTACCTGTTGGGCATAAAATCTTCAATCAACGCTCGAGATATATCTAATCTTTGACTGCTCGACTGCTGTCTTCCTCTCCTTGGTCACGGAGTAGGCCTACTAACTGCTTCTTTTGCATGCATAATGCATAAGTCTGTGGACAATAATAGCCTGAGCTTGCGTAACATAAATATTTATGTCTGCTAAAGGCAGTCACTTGTGCGTCCAGAGCGCCTATTGTTCACCGGACATTGTACCTACAACCAGCCAGTGGCGTAGCCAGGAATTTTTGATGGGGGTGTTTTGGGGGTTTCATGGCCTGGCCGGATGCCCTTCCTGACACCAACCCAACAGTATTATAGTAAGTAAAAAGGAAATAAAGTAGCACAGGGAATAAAGTAAGAAAAACAAATTGTTACTACAAGCAATTGTTTTGTTTTTCTTATTTAAGTGGATAAGTAACCTCTAAAAACTGTTTCCTAAGCCAATGGGGGGATTAAACCCCGAAACCCCCATTGTCTACACGGTACACCACTGCAACCAGAAAAGCAGTACGTGTGCATGGCACTCAAAAACAACTCGTCTCAATTGGACAATAATTGTGCAAACGACAGCGCCTTAACACTCAGACTGTACTAGACACTTTCTGTTGGCGAGCGTTGCGGCCACACTATGTTTTCGAGACCATCCCAGGCTCTATGGACCATGTCGTTATACCATCGATACATGTCACACAAACAATGGTCGTTCGAAACGATCAACATATGACGGGCGCCTCGGTCTGCGCGGGCGTCACGCTTCCCTGTTGCGGTCGGTTCCAGCGGCGCTCCAAGACTTCTGCAGTCTCCTTTGGTGCCAGCGTCTAAGACAGATCAGCGGACTAAGAACAAAGCGCTTGAGACAATCGATGGAATCAAAACACAATGGCCGCAAAACACAATGGCCGCATGTCCGTTCGCTCGATCATTGAGCACAGTGATTTATCTGGACTGCCGCGAACGTAGCAATTAATATTTACAAACTTGCGCACCCATACATACATACATACATACATACATGTAGGCCTATTAGCCTGTTCTGTGCATGCATATATATATATGTACATATATATGTACATATATATATATGTTTGCAGATATATGTATATATGTAGACTCTATATGTATATGTGTGTGCATTAAAACCACCACTGCTCGTGCTCTGGCAGTGCCAGTCCCGAGCCTGGATAAAGGATGAGGGCGACACTAATCATCTCTGCAACTGCAGTGTCGTTAAACAGTAACGAGCATCGCAGGCCTATACATGCATTTGCGTATAAAGTAATACAGCAATA
>OX457052.1:30653584-30656084 GCA_949752735.1 Lumbricus terrestris | reverse complement strand
GTGCCAACCAGTTCGCTTCTAAAGAGTCTTGGTATTGATCAGAACAATCGATCTGAATCGCTCGATCTGAATCGCTCGATCTGAATCGTTCGATCTGAACAGTTCGATCTGAACCGCTCGATCTGACGTGTCGATTAGTTCGTTGGCCTGGATTCTGTTTCCGATTTTTTCAGAGGACATCGGGTGGAGTTTGCTCTCAGGGTGATCGATGGATTGATAGCGGAACAACCCCAAACCTCACCCCGCCCCACCCCACCCCACCCCACCCCGTCCGCAGTTGTCTTCTGCCGCCCAAGGAATCGAATGTCGTGCAGCGATCAATCAGATGCGAGTGACGACAGATCTATAGATGGTCGATCAACAGCTTTTATCTCTTCTATCGATGGGTCGACAGACAGGAAGATGGACATACAGACAGACAGGAAGATGGACACACAGACAGACAAGCAGACGCAGAAAGACAAGCAGACGGATGCACAGACAGACAGGCAGACGCAGACAGACAAGCAGACGGATGCACAGAAAGACAAGCAGACGCAGAAAGACAAGCAGACGGACACACAGACAGACAGGAAGATGGACACACAGACAGACAAGCAGACGCAGAAAGACAAGCAGACGGATGCACAGACAGACAGGCAGACGCAGACAGACAAGCAGACGGACACACAGACAGACAGGAAGATGGACACACAGACAGACAAGCAGACGCAGAAAGACAAGCAGACGGATGCACAGACAGACAGGCAGACGCAGACAGACAAGCAGACGGATGCACAGAAAGACAAGCAGACGCAGAAAGACAAGCAGACGGACACACAGACAGATAGGAAGATGGACACACAGACAGACAAGCAGACGCAGAAAGACAAGCAGACAAATGCACAGACAGACAGGCAGACGCAGACAGACAAGCAGACGGATGCACAGAAAGACAAGCAGACGCAGAAAGACAAGCAGACGGACACACAGACAGACAGGCAGACGCAGAAAGACAAGCAGACGGACACACAGGCAGACAAGCAGACGCAGAAAGACAAGCAGACGGATGCACAAACAGACAGGCAGACGCAGACAGACAAGCAGACGGATGCACAGAAAGACAAGCAGACGCAGAAAGACAAGCAGACGGACACACAGACAGACAGGCAGACGCAGAAAGACAAGCAGACGGACAGACAGACAGACAGACAGGAAGACGCAGAAAGACAAGCAGACGGACACACAGACAGACAGGAAGACGCAGAAAGACAAGCAGACGGACACACAGACAGACAGACAGACGCAGACATACAGGCAGACGGACACACAGACAGACAAGCAGACGCAGAAAGACAAGCAGACGGATACACGGAAAGGTAGACAGACGGATACACGTAAATGCAGGCGGATGGAAGCAGCGAAGAGCAGACAGAGAAGCAGACATACATGCAGAGTGACAGGCAGACAGAAAGAAGGACACATAAACGAACAAGCAGATAAACACATTGACAAGTGGAAATATATGGGGCGCATGTATGAAGCAGACACTCATGTAGAGCAGTGTACATACAGAGGTAGAAAGACGGACGGGCCAGGCCAATTTCACAGACAGACAGACAGACAAACAGCTGCACAGCAACATGCTCACAGATACGAGACTTATAAAGGCTGATTATATGCAGAAAGGCAAGACACTATCAGATATTGCAATAGACAGACAATGCGAGGGACAGACAGACAATGCGAAAGACAGACAGACAGCTGGTAGGAAGATAGACACTGATAGGGAGAAGGGCTTGTATATTATACTATAGACAGCACCAATTCATCTTGGAACTGTTTACCGTTTTAAGTGCATTGCACTTGATCAGGGATGATGTTGACCAATGTCTATGGTTACGGATTGCTGTCCGCACTAGCAGAGAGAGACAGAGACAGAGTGACAAACAGACAGAGTGACAAACAGACAGATAGAGACAGACAGAGGGATCGTTATGGCTGACTGCATGAACGGGAAGTGGAAAGATAGCAAGCAGAAGCTAAGTGAAGAGAAACGGAAGTCTAAGACTTCTAAAGTCGCTGTTGTATCAACGGAGGAAGTCTAATACTTCTAAAGTCGCTGTTGTATCAACGGAGGAATTCTAAGACTTCTAAAGTCGCTGTTGTATCAACGGAGGAAGTCTAAGACTTCTAAAGTCGCTGTTGTATCAACGGAGGAAGTCTAAGACTTCTAAAGTCGCTATTGTTATCAACGGAGGAAGTCTAAGACTTCTAAAGTCGCTGTTGTATCAACGGAGGAAGTCTAAGACTTCTAAAGTCGCTATTGTTATCAACGGAGGAAGTCTAAGACTTCTAAAGTCGCTGTTGTATCAACGGAGGAAGTCTAAGACTTCTAAAGTCGCTATTGTTATCAACGGAGGAATTCTAAGACTTTTAAAGTCGCTGTTGTATCAACGGAGGAAGTCTAAGACTTCTAAAGTCGCTGTTGTATCAACGGAGGAAGTCTAAGACTTCTAAA
>OX457052.1:30643584-30651084 GCA_949752735.1 Lumbricus terrestris | reverse complement strand
TGACTGACTGACTGGCTGGTTGACTGACTGATTGACTGGACTTATACTAGACTCACTGATGACTGGAGGCTGACTGACTGACTGACTGGTTGCGTGTCTGTACTCCCGTCTTTGCAAACGTCTCTTCATTAAAACCAGGTTAATACGGACATAGACAAAGGCACAGATAAACAGACTGACAGAGACTCCATCGGGGGAAAAGCAGGTATACACGTGGACTATACATGTATGCGTGGGCTATACATGTAAGCGTGTGCGCATCATTACATGGACTTGTGAATATCCATCGCACATATTATATGTTCTGTGCCTCAAATTAAATACGACGCGTGGAGCGAAGGAGGAAATGATAAACCGTCGTTCAACAGCAAACATTTCATTATTAATAATAATAATTTTTATTTAATATTTCTCGTTAAAGAAGGCTTATCGGGTTCTCAATTATAGCAGACCCACTAAGCACGCAACTCGAGCTCATCCGTTTCCAGATCCCGCGATGCAATCTTCCATCTAACCGTAAGACCCCCAGCTGACCTTGGTCACGTGATGATAATCACCTTTATCACGTGACCATGTAGATGTCGCTCCGAGCGACCTCTGGCTCCCTCCATCTGCACGTATCATCCGTAATCACTGGAAGGCATCAACGGCTCTTGAGTCGATATATTATCTTCGTCGTGTGCATGTCAGCAGTGAACGTGCGTGACAACATGTCAGAAGAAGGTTTCTTATTTCGCATTTCCATCGATTCTTTCGCAAAATTATTCTGCAGATTTGCTCGTGTTTGCATGTTTGGCGAAGTCTGCGCAGAAGTCTTTGAGGCCAGGACGGCGGTGAAATTGGAAATTCAAAGCGATATCAACTGTTGTCTGACTAAAAAATTAATCAGACTATTGAAACAATGATCGGAGACAATTCATGATTGTTATCTAATTATTGTGCAATATAATAATTATTAATTATCGTCTTTCTATTGCTGCTACTATCCGCATCGAACTATTTTACATGCCATAACATAACGGTACAAAAATATAATCATACAATGAAATGCAACAAAATATTAAAATTATTTTAATAAAATTATTATTAAAGAAAATAATGCAGCATTACGCAACGTAAACCAATGTCATACAAGTAAAAATAATGCAAATATAATACAAAATAAAATAGAACCATAGAATATAAAACAATATATGGGTCTTAAAATGTTTTATTATGTTATAATAATGCAAAAAAGGACATTATATTACATACAATGCACCATGTCGTAATAATGCAATACAATAAAAGAGCTATGCAATTATACAATGCATAACTGTCGTGCAATTATACAATGCACAGCTATTATGCAATTACACAATTGTGAATTGCTCGTAAATAAGCTGGTGCCCTGCGCTTAGCTGTCGAGTTATGTAATGATGCACTTGCACAATGCATGACTGTTATGTAATTATGCAATACAATACTTGTAACACAACACCAGCATAAGGTTCACTGACGAGAATCGACCAATATCTGAGATCGTATTCATCCTGTCCTCTAAAAAAATCATAATATTAAAATTGGGTCAATTGGGATTTGGCCGATCGTCCATAATATTATTATTTCCGACCCTATCTCCGGGGAATGAGATCGCCCCCGGGGACTGAAGCCATCAATCGTCTGTTGACCTATCTCAGCCATTCAACCTATAGCTTGACCCCCGTCCGTGAGTTCGGCCGGTGCGCAAATTAGCATATGTTGTCCAAACGCGTAGGCTATAATAGATGGATGATTGGCAGCCGAATATATAGAAGGTCAGATCCGATGAGAATTTCCACTTAACCCTTCACCCACCAGAGTGTGATATTGTATGGCATGGGAAATCTATCCCTCGGTCGGTAAAGCGTTAAAGATGACCGCAATTGCAGTCTAATTTTCTGAGCATTATGTATTTTTTACTGCATTGTATTGCATTTTATTCGTTCATTGCATGAATTTATCTAGCGCCCATTGTGATAACTATTGACTTCCGGTTTGTGCCTCGGCGTGGAAACACCGACCTGTGTTACGCTGACGGTTTGTGTTAGGTCGGGAGCGCCTCTGAGGAGTTCTCTTGAAGTGGCGCTATATAAATGTACGATTACAATTACAATTACAATTACAATTATAATTATTGCATAGGCTGCTTTCACGCTGCTGAGCATTTGAATTCTTGCTTCCATGTATCCTGTATTGCATTGTATTATAGCATGTTCATGAATTTATATAGCGCCCCATCAATGTAGCTTACTCAAGGGCAATCCCGATCCTGCAGCCTCTGGTGAAAAGGATAGTCTTAGGATGGGAATAGAAAATAGCAAAATCATTAGGCAATGAGGAAACCACTCCAGAGTCCAGACCTATAATTTATGACCAGTGCCGGTGTCACGAAATAAAGTATCCCGCGCATTAATCGGATCCCCCAGATGAAGAGAAGTTGAAAAACATAAATTTTTCAATTACAAGCCTTACGCATTTTTCAATAAGGTGACAGAATGGTTTCCCCCGGATAGTCTAGACCGGTATATTCCATCCGGGCCTGAAAGCTATCCGCGGGATGAATTAATCTATCCCACGGAATCCGGGGATAAATTAATTCATCCCCCGGATAGCTTTCAGAGGGATAGAATATCACGTGACACCGGCCTTGGGCTATACTTGCCACCAATACTCAGATTCGGTCGCTTAGTCACGTATTGGCGCGACTAGAAACCATAGCAACGCCACGCCCTTCGTTCATAGAAAATGGCGTCCTTTCGATGCAAACGTCTCGTTAAAAATACGCTGGCTTCAATGTATGGTGTATACGCAGACAGCGTATAGAAAAACTCCAATTGAAGTCAGGGAATTGATGATGATAATAATAATAATATGGTTGAGAAAATGTAGACAAACTGGCGTTTCAGAGTCATTCGATCTGTCTTCTGTCAGCATACCCAAGTGGAGCGGAGACCCTAATTATATAGGACCCACATAATATATTGGACACGTAAGCCTAATAATGTAAAATAATATGCGGGAATGACGACACGGTTAGTAGGTCTACAGAATGTACAGTACGTGCGATAAAATGCATTGTGTAAGATCAGGTAACTAATTGACGTATAGTCGTATACTATACCTGATTACCCGAGCAGTCAATATGAAGTCGGTAAGTCAGTCGATAGGTTTAAGTGACTTGTATACGACTTTGGTGTGACCTTGCGCGCGTAATAAATTTATGTAATAATAATAATAATAATAATGCGACTTGGTCGACCGAGAGGCGATAAGTAATCGCACCAACGAAGAGGATGACTGAGATGACGTCATGTCTGCTAGAGGAATAATGACCCGCAGGATTCATCCTGGCATTTATCTAGCGCATCAATATTTGGCTGGCCCCGGAAATCCCATTTCGCTCCATATAATAATAATTATCATAGAGGAACGATATCCATGAAATATGATAGTATTTATATAGAACACTTATTTCAATGACGTCATCTATTTTTGAGCAAACATCATCACAGCATACACGATAATTAATTAAAATCGACGGACATTAAATTTTCTTATGCGCCTAATTTCGTCGTAATTTGCGAGATTTGTCGCTTTTCAATTAAGCTTAAACAATAATATGTTTTTAGATTTCGTCAAGTCTCGCAACTTCATGCAACAATTTGGTCAAGTTCTGCATAAATTATTCGCGAACAAAATAATAAGATCACGTTTTTTAAATCTAAAGTCAACCAATGAAATATGCGCCTTCACCGACCAATCAAGCAACGGTCTATGCACACAAGCACCCATCCAATCAAGTTCTGTTCGCTTGTGAACCAATCAACTCAAAGTCCTGCACCTTTTGAAATCATCAACACTAATTTCAAGCACCTATCAAGTTAACCTCTGCGTGATCGTGAACCAATCAGAACTCTGCATCGTCAGGCACCAATTGCAGTGAAGTTTAACGTCTTTACAGACCAATCAAGTAATTTTCTACGCATTCATCCACCAATCATAATAAAGTCTTGCAAGTTTCATGGACGACTCTAGTTGTACTCTTCACACTGAGTCACCACACTCATTGACCAATCAGATATTGTTCGTTTATTATTGACCAATCAAGTGACGTCCACTCATTAACGAGCCAATCAAGTCAAGTTTACCAAGTAACAGCTTGCACCATTCGACAGACGCGAACCAATCAACGTTGATGATACATAACGTGCGACACAGTCGTAAAAAGAAAAGACGAATACTATTGGCTGCAGTGCAACGCAGTCACGGACAGCACGAAGTAAATGAGTATGCATGACGACAGGCATAATTTGCTTGTTACATGTTTAACGACACTGCCATAATTATCAAAGATGGTTTGTGTCGCCCTCCTCTTTTATCAATACTTGGGACTGGCACTGGCAGAGGAGAACAACCAGTACCGGCATAATTTGTCTGACTTAATCCTAAAAATAGCCGGTTTTAAAGACAGAAGAGTCTGCCGACCGAAAGAAGTTTCTTCCATAGAGTACTCCGCTTGAATGCAACATTGACACCTATACGCTGTTATAATTACATGTAGCCTATAATTGGGCTTCATTGTTACACATCTTGCGCGTATTCATCGGGTGCATTTCGGGGTCTCAATCCTCTGTTCTTCCCAAGGCCGTAGCTGGGGGAGGGTGTTTTGGGTGTTTGAGCACCCCCCTCCCAAATGAAATAATGCAAATATGAAATAATGCATTTACTGGCATAATGATGTAAAGAAAGTTCTACAGTGTGTAATGTATTGGCCGTCCACAATTAGATGTTGATTCGGCTGCTTGTCACGACATAAAAACTGTTGACACAGCTGCTTGTAGGCTTGCTAACTCTCTCGAGTAAACACCGCCCCCCCCTCCAATACAATCCTAGCTACGGCCTTGGTTCTTCCATTGGATATAGCCTGCGTGGATAATAATTGTATCACATAGCTACACATCGTTTCTTTCTGTATCAATGACGTAGCCGTACATCCCTTCTTTCTGTATCATAGACATATCCGTACACCCTTTCTTCTTTGTCATTCACGAAGCTGTGCATCCTTTCTTTCTGTATCTTTCACGAAGCTGTGCATCCTTTCTTCCTGTGTCATTCACGAAGCTGTGCATCCTTTCTTCCTGTGTCATTCACGAAGCTGTGCATCCTTTCTTTCTGTATCATTCACGAAGCTGTGCATCCTTTCTTTCTGTATCATTCAAAAAGCTGCAGTGTGCATCCTTCTGTATATCATTCACGAAGCTGTGCATCCCTTCTTTCTGTATCATTGACGAAACTGTGCATCCTTTCTTTCTGTATCATTGACGACACTGACGGTATATATACTGGTTGGTCTTCGCAGGATACTTTGAAAACACCTCTCAGCTGCATGTCCTGAGTTTCATACTCTCACTAAATTTTCTCATTCGCAAACCCAGCGATCATTACCCGAACCAGTGGAACAGAGAGACAGAGACGATCTGTCACTCCCGTCTTCTACAGTCGTAATCGTAATCTCCAAATTCCTAAAACGCCACTCGAAAGCATGCAGGGCACCAACTTATTCACGAGCGCTGGTGCCCTGCTCAGTTCGGACTGTGTCGACCGCGCTGCTGCTGCTGTTGCTCCATGCGAATGCTGACCTGCGACCTGCAGCTCTCCCGCCGCCTATCGTCCGCCGTCGTCTCCATTCTCTCGTCGGACGACAGGTGGCGCCGCTTCGACGACTGTGGCGCCACCTCGCCACCAGGGGGAGCCACGGTTGAACATCCGGGTGCTACGACGGTGATCGTCGTCGGAAGGTGGTCCTGCTGGAGTCGGGTGGGGGAGACGGCCTGGACGATGCAGGACGTGCTGGCTGAGAGGACGGAGGACAGGAAGGAGCCGCGAGAGACCCCGGAGAAGGAGTGGAGACGACTCGGACGACGCAGTTCACCATCGTCCTCTTCGTCGTCGTCGGCATCATCCTTTGAAAATGAAATAAATCAATGAAATATATGGCAGCAAGCATATAATGCAAGCATACATTCATTGCTAAACCTATTACTTACCTACCTACCTACCTACCCACCCACCTACCTACCTACCTACCTACCTACCTACCTACCTACCTACCTACCTACCTACCTACCTACCTACCTACCTACCTACCTACCTACCTGCCTGCCTGCCTGCCTGCCTGCCTGCCTACCTGCCTCCCTACCTGCCTGCCTGCCTGCCTGCCTACCTACCTACCTACCTACCTACCTATCTATCTACCTACCTACCTACCTGCCTGCCTGCCTGCCTGCCTGCCTGCCTACCTACCTACCTACCTACCTACCTACCTACCTACCTACCTACCTACCTACCTACCTACCTACCTGCCTGCCTGCCTGCCTACCTGCCTGCCTACCTACCTACCTACCTACCTACCTACCTACCGACCTAAACCTATTATTTAAATATACCTACCTACCTACCTACCTACCTACCTACCTACCTACCTACCTACCGACCTACCTGCCTGCCTGCCTGCCTGCCTGCCTGCCTGCCTGCCTGCCTGCCTGCCTACCTACCTATACCTACCTACCTACCTACCTACCTACCTACCTACCTACCTACCTACCTACCTACATATGCGGTCGGTTTAATTCATTATTTTTTTTAGACAATTAGAAATTTTGTGTACATAATATATCAGGTCAGGGCAATGTCTACGATTTGCCAGATGCTCCAGACGTTTCTCTTTAGCCGTGACTGGGCTGAGAGCAGTGACGCAGACAAGGGAGGTTTAAGGGTTTAAAAAAATCATTGGCTTAGTGAAAAGTTTTTTGAAAGGTTATTTATCCACTTAAATAAGGAAAACAAAACGATTGTTAATTGTTTTTCTAACTTTATTCCCGTTGTTACTTTATTCTCCTTCTATTTACTGTAGCACTGTTGGGTTGGTGTCAGGAAGGGCATCCGGCAAGGCCATAACAGAAACCTCCCCCCATCATAAATTCCTGGCTACGCCACTGGCTGAGAGTACCTCTGCGCACTGTGCAGCCTTAATTATTCTTAAAGGAGCCTGTGGTGTTCCGCAAGGTTCTGTCCTCGGACCCCTCTTGTTCATCCTCTACACCACTCCACTCAGCTCACTCATAAAAGCGTCCACAGTCGACCATCATCTATATGCTGACGACACCCAACTATTCATCTCTTTCTCTCCAAGCAGCTTCTCTGACTCCATAGACAATCTTCTCTCCGTGGTCACCCAAATCACCTCTTGGATGACCTCAAATCTCCTCTGCCTTAACCCCTCCAAGACAGAATTTATACTAATTGGCCTCAGAGAACAACTCAAGAAAATTCCTGATCCCTCTATTTCCTTCAACAATGACTCTTCTTCCAACCACACTTTCTCCGCAAATTCTCCTGTCCGAAACCTAGGTGTAATCTTTGACCAGCATCTTAGCTTCTCCGACCACATAACCCAACTTTCCCGCACTTGTTTCATGC
>OX457052.1:30636084-30638584 GCA_949752735.1 Lumbricus terrestris | reverse complement strand
ATACCTATTTACTTCAGGCATCTAAAAATTAAAAAATAAATAAAAATGATAGCAACGACAACAACAAAAATTATTAGGCTAATAATGATAATAACAATTATAATGAATGAGTCAGCATGATATAATTATATATGAAACAGAATTGTCCTTCGTATATACTAAGCTCGCACACGTTTATCAACCCAGTTATGACTGCAATAGCAAAAAAAGCGTAGGACTACATGTATCACGCCACACTGTACATGTACAATGTGTAGGAATATTGTATCGCCTCGGGCTGACGTTCTATCTTAGAGATTTCTAATCTCGAGCCATCACAGACTGCGTGCGAATTAGACCGTATATGTCCTACAGCTACATGGTGTATAGCGTTCACTCAAACGCACGGCGGTGGTGAAGGATCTTACCACATCAATTCGTTTAAATATTCATTCACTTCTAAAATCTGTTCAGCGCCCATTCAAGAAACCTACTCAGAGGCGCTCCCAGTCCAATCACGGCAGAGCAAATTAGATTTGAGCAAACTTGTAAAACGTATTGGCATTATTTCTAAGGAGTAGGGCAATGTGCTCATCTCCATTCCAAGTGGATTGGCCAACCATCGAGAATGCCCGACCCTGCCTGATTGAGAAGCTTGTGCTGTTGTTGTAGCTATTATCATTATTATTATTGTCATTATCATTATCATTATTATTATTACTATTATTATTATCACCATTATTATTATTATCATCATTAATATTATTATCATTATTTTTCATTATTATTATTATTATTATTTTTTTATTTTTTTTAAATTTATTTATTATTATTATTATTAATATTATTATTATTATTATTATTAGTAGTAGTAGTAGTAGTAGTAGTAGTAGTAGTAGTAGTAGTAGTAGTAGTAGTAGTAGTATTATTATTATTATTATTATTATTACTTTTTTTTATTATTACTACTATCATTATTTTTGTCAATTTTGGCAAGCTGACCTCAGTGGCGTTTGGTTCGAGCATTGAAGTTCTCCTTCTCATCAGACGTAGGGTTCTCTCTCCCGGTATTCGTCGATTCGCCAGCAGCTGAGATAGAACGTCCATCTGACGATGATGACCACACGCACGCACAAACATACACACACAAAGGTTTGATGCTAGAGGTTAAAGATCAAGGGTTGCCTGAGTTCAACATTTCTATAATAACGAATTCCGGTTTAATTTGCACGAAACACGTGTTGCGGTCACAAGTGCAACATGTACTATAGGGGTAACGGTCCACTATTCCGAGGGTCCACTATTCCGAGGGTCCACTATTCCGAGGGTCCACTATTCCGAAGGTCCACAATTCCGAAGGTCCACTATTCCGAATAACCGCTATATTTTGTTCGTTATCCTTGGTGGTTAGGATTACAGTGGGTTAGGGTTAGGGCTGGGGCAGGGCTTTTTTAACGTGCAGTTGTACACAAAATGTGCAGTTCTAAATGGATCTGTGCAGCTGTAGAAGCACTTCTGTACAGTTAAAACTAGCAGAAAAGGTAATTGTCCTCCGATTGGAAGTTATTTACCATGGATGATGGGAGAGAAAAGAAGGAGTTGTGCAGTTCTAAAAATTCCTTAAAAACAGCCATGGGCTGGGGTTAGGGTGCGGGTTGGGTGGGTTAGGATTAGGTTTAGGGTTATTGTTAGAGTTGGGAAGGGTTAGGGTCATGGTTATGATTGGGGTGAGTTAGGGTTAGGTTTAGGATTAAGGTTAGGTTTAGGGTTATGGTTAGGGTTGGGGTGGGTTAGGGTTAGGTTTAGGGTCATGGTTAGGTTTAGGGTTAGGTTTAGGGTTAGGGTTTGGAATAGTGGACCCTCGGAATAGTGGACCCAAACCGTTCTAGGAGCCATGAAAAGACAAGAGCTTTTACTAAAACCTACCGACTCTTGGTTATTTATTACCGATGCTCAATCATTCGTTATGAGAATTTATATAGCGCCTTTTCGAGAAACCGACTTAGACGAGATCCCAACATATATAATCACAGCGAAAGAAGAAATGTGACTTGAGTTGCATATAAAAAGAAGGCAACAATCATCGTCGAAATGACGGCGTCGTTAAATAAATGTTATCAAAAAACCACCGTGGCAAGAAGCGCATGTCTAGTGGGCCATGGCCACTTCAGATGGATGGCCACAGAATGGAAAAGCCGTCTATTATTGATGGAAGTGTCAGCATAAAGAACATCTTCTCCTTCCGAAGAGAGAAGAGCTCGACGGGCTGCGAGACCTGCTACTTAATTAACGTCTGAGTGATCGCAGTTATAAAAATACTACAACATCTACAACTACTATACTGACACCAAAACTACTTTATCCCTTTCCACCATCACCACCACTCCCATGCATCACCGCCGCTGCCACCACTACAACCATCACCGCAACCACCAGCTCCACCACCACCATGACCACCTTGACCACCACCACCACCTTGACCACCACCACCACCGCCGCCGCCGCCGCCACCGCCACCGCC
>OX457052.1:30616084-30633584 GCA_949752735.1 Lumbricus terrestris | reverse complement strand
AGTTTTAATATCATCTCTGCATTTGAATTATTCGATCTGCTGAATAACGCCCATGACCTATGACCCATGACCTATGACCCATGACCCATGACCTATGACCCATGACCTATGGTTCATGACCTATGACCCATGACCTATGACCCATGACCTATGACCCATGACCTATGACCCATGACCTATGACCCATGACCTATGACCCATGACCCATGACCTATGACCCATGACCTATGACCCATGAGCTATGACCCATGACCTATGGTCCATGACCTATGACCCATGACCTATGACCCATGACCTATGACCCATGACCTATGACCCATGACCCATGACCCATGACCTATGACCCATGACCTATGACCCATAACCTATGACCCATGACCTATGACCCATGACCTATGACCCATGACCCATGACCCATGACCTATGACCCATGACCCATGACCTATGACCCATGACCTATGGTCCATGACCTATGACCCATGACCTATGACCCATGACCTATGACCCATGACCTATGACCCATGACCTATGACCCATGACCCATGACCTATGACCCATGACCTATGACCCATGACCTATGACCACAGCCGCGACTTAGTCTGCTGCAGGGTCTTTGATATAACGGGTACGATTACACTGGACAACACACAAATTGCCTTCTAAATGAAAATAGCAAATCTTTACTAATTTTGAGGTGCTGAACACGAATTTGATAGTAAAATTTTTCGATTGGCTCTAGTTTAGGAGAGACAGAGATGGTTACGTACAAATGTCTCAGTACACATTGAATCGACCTACATATGTGTTGGGTAACCATAAATTTCTCAACGCTGTATTTCAAACTACATGCACATTATAGCAGCACACAATTATGTGACATATTGCATCCCCCTGCCATGCACCCCCTCCCCCGTGTGCAAGAAATTTTCCAAAGTACACGTAGTTGAAAGACGAGAAACTGGCCAATGCCCTTTGCTATTCCAATTGCTTGGAGAGAACCAAGCAATCACACGAAATGACTGCTACTTCTGCATGGTTCCACCTCCTTCTGCAGGCATGACAAGGAAAGAGAAGTGGCCAATAGGTTACCCAAAGATCTCATCTGCAATCCAGCTCGTTCCGTAGGCAAAGGAATTCCGGATCCACGGAAAGGATTCTTCATCGATTCAGACGATGAGGAGAGAAGCAAAGTGACTTCAAGTTCTCCGCAGCCCTTGACCCACACAATCTCACCCAAGGTGAGCTGAACGATCTTGATCGTGACCTGGACATATCCAAGACCAAGTCAGAGCTACTTAGATGAAGACTTAAAAGAAAGGAATCGTCTCCAGGAAAGTGCTTGAGTGACATCGTCATGGGCAGTTTGAGGATAATTTCCCCAAGCAAGATGACCTTGTCTTCTGCACCAATGTAGATTGTCTGTTGAATGCCCTCAGAATCAAACATGACCTTGAAAAATGAAGACTACTCAAAGTACTCATAGACTCCACGAAATTGAGTCTCAAAAAGGTGCTGCATTGATCAAAACTAACATCCATCCATTCTGTTCGGACATGCTGTCCTTATGAAGGAAAACTACGACAACCTAAAACACCTGTTGAATTCTGTTCACTAGAGCAGGTATGGATGGCATCGCTGTAGTGACTTGAAGGTTTACTGGCTGTCTTGGTGAGTCTGCAGCTTGGATATACAAAATTGAAAATACTGTTCCAGCAAGGACTTCGCACTAAGTGTGGAGAAACTGGCCTGAGAAGAAATCTCTGGGCGTCAGTAAGAAGTAGGCTATGTGCAAAACCTAGCAAAAGTTGAAACCCAGAAAATCCTGCTACTGTCGCTACACATCAAACTCAGTGTGATGAAGAACGTCATAAAATTCATGCACCGGACTGGATCAGCTTTCAAATACTTGGCTGTCATATTCCCTGGCGAAGCAAACATTAAAGAGGAAATTGTTTTGGGGGTACTCAGATCAGTCAGCCATCCAGAGATGAAATGTTCGACAACCTGCTTCAGGGTGACGAGAAACAAGCTTGGGACGCATTTCATTTGGTGGTAACTAACTTCCTCTGGGATGTCAGAACAAAAAACTACAAGGATTTAGTCGAGGACATGTTGTCTATGATTCCATGTAGCCTATCGCAAATTTGGCTACGATGTGTCTTAAAGATCCACTTCTCCAATCCCACTTGGAGTTTCCACCCGACAACTGCGGCATGGATATAATGACTGTTGAGGACGGTGAACGAATTCAAGAAAACATTGCAGCCATGGAAGAACGATATCAAGAAACTTCCATGTTGGGTGGCTATAGGTCTACTATGTGGGGCGCGGTGGTGTAGGGGTATTTTCGGTGCCTTGGAGTCGAAAGGTTTTGGGTGTCAATCCACCTCACCACCGCGAAGGGACCCTGAGCAAGTATACTTCACTCGCAATTGTTCATGCACGTCATGAAACTGTGATTTAGTGTCCGCGCTGTAATCGGGAGCGCTTCGGACTAGTTTTTTAAGAGGCGGTATAGCAAGTGCTCATAAATACGTATAGACCTACTTGCATGCTCGCCAGACCTAATCCTGAGCAGTCATACAGGAGACAATGGGAAGTAGAAGCGAAAATTTACTGGTACAAATGTTATATGTATGCATTGTTCTATTTATAGAAACTCTTGACGATTTCAGAGAAACTGGAGCCAATTCTTTAATTTCATTGTCATATTCGTGTCCACCACCCTAAAATCTGTAAGAAATTGCAAATTTCATGTCAGAGGCAAAACTTTTATGAAAATTTGTTGTCCAGTGAATTACTATCGTGGCTGCATGGTCACCCACCATCACCTTCCTCATGCTCCTCTATTCATCACCGCTCGAGCTTTCCATTCGAAACTAAAGTCTCACCTCTTTAAGAACTCTTACCCAGACTCACCTCATCTTCCATGCATCTTCCAATTCTCGAAATATAAAGTATAAGCGCCAACCAGCTTAGCAGATACTCTGCCTCCTCTGATCCATCTGGTGATGGACTGAGCCGTCGGTACGACGGATCTCACGTCGCGAGTAGTGTTCTAGTCCTGGGTGTTCCCATGTTCAGCGCATTGCTTCCTTGCTTTGCGCCGCTGCCGCTTCTCCTTCCATCTGGTAACCGAACTACGACCACCCCTTCGTACCAGTCCTCTGGACAACCCTTCCGACTAGACACAGCGCTCGTGAATAAGCTGGTGCCCTGCATGAATGCAGCGCATGGCTTTCAAGCGGCGCTTTAGAAATTTATATATAGGTCGCCGATTAAGTTCAATATAATAATAATATTATTATTATTATCATCGTCAATGTATATGTTTGTAAACCTCGTTCATTCGTTGTCTGACTTCCCAGAGCTGCGGCACTGCCCCCTCCGTGTTCACCGGAAGCGACACGTTGACGAGCGACAGCTTCACCTTATTCGTCATCCACGTCGACGCATTGGCCGCATGCAGCTGGGCACCCTGGAACCTCAGGGCCTGTGACGACGCCGACCCCGACCCCGTCGCGCCCTTCCCCCGTCTGCAGCTGTAGCTCTCCGCTGATCCTGGAAGCAGTCCCGCCCCGTTAGCGTTCGAACTATCCTGCAGTCTGTGCGGTGGCGGCGGCGTTTCGTGCACTCCCGGGTCTTCTCCGGACCCGCCGTGATCGATAACTTCCGGTTTGTTTTGAGCTGTGTCTCCACCCGTCATCGATGTTGGAGTGATGGTTCTCGCCGCCGCCTCCGATGCTTTATCCGTCTGCGTGGAAACGGAGAAGGAGACGGACGATGGCGCTCCATGGTAGATGCGGGTCTTCTGCATTGAGACGAACAGCGTCGACGTGAGGTCGTACGGGTTGCTGACGCCGTGCTGGATCAGGTAGTCGCGCAGGGTCCCCGACAGGACGGCCAGGAGGACGTCGTTCAGGTGGCTGCGGGTCACGTCCGTTATGCGCTGGACCGTCGCTAGAGGGATCGGTTCTGAGCACGTGACCTGTCTTTGTCGCGACATCTTTGGTCCGTGGAGGAGGTTGTAGTCGTCGTACGAGAAGACTGTCTTGATGATCGACAGGAGACCTTTGATAGACGAAAGTGCATTATATAGACTTTTGTAATGTAATTGAAATTAATTATGATTATAGTTATTACTATAGCGACGCTCGCAGCCATAGCCAGTAGCGCTCCAAGTGCGAGGATCCCAAGAAAGCAAATGCTTATAATAGTAGAGATAGATGTAGACAGTGATCCAGTTGGATCCCTTGGTCCAAACTTTAGGTGGACGAACGAGCGGCCGAAGTACGATTGCCGAGGCACGAAGCGCAGAGCAGGGGAGGGCTTTTGGCAGTAGGATTTGCCCCTCCCCAAATGTCTAAAATGTTTTAATTTCCACACTGCAGTGGTAGCATTTTAAGCTGTCATTTGAACGAAACTGCTCATCAAAGAACAAATGGAATCGTTCCTATACTTGGGAGCTATAGTGGAGAAAACTGGAGTTGGGAGCAGAGAAATTAGCGCCAGACCAGGGATGGCGCGAATGGCCATGGAATCACTTACTGTTATCTGAAGAGCAAGAGCTATTGGATCCTGGCTGAAGAAAAGAGAACTTATGAGGACACTGGTGTGGTCGGTGGCGTTGTACGGCTGCGAAACCTGGACTTTGAACGCAGAGGACAAAAGAAGAATATCAGCTTTTGAGATGACGACATATAGAAAGATGCTGAGAGTCAGCTGGAGGGAGCACAGAACAAACGAGTCAATACTATAGAGAAGCTGCAACCGGAGCAGCGACTGTTGGAGGTGGTGAAGAGTAGTAAGTTGAATTACTTTGGACACACGATCAGAGCGGACAATCTACCGGCCTTCATATGTCAGGGCTATGTGAATGGAAAAAGAGAACGAGGTAGACCGAGGAGACGCTGGATGGACGATATTGAGGAGTGGATGGGGTTGTCCATGGAGGATTGCTTAAGGGGAGAGAGAGGGGATTGAGGAAACTGAGTTAACTGACGTCGTTGGCTCCATGGCCTCCGATCCGCAGTAGCCTAATGAGGATGGTCAAGATGATGAGAATCATGAGTTGATGCTCAATCAATGCAGTACTAATAGTCCTGGTCTAAGACTTCAAAGCGTCCTCCCAGGTCGAAAATTTGTGAATTTTCACACTGCAATGGTGACATTTTAGGCTGTCATTTTAACGAAAACGCTCATCATTTCAGTGCTAATAGTCCTAGTTTAAGACTTCAAAACTTTCCCCTCATGGTTTAAATTTTTTGAAATGTCCACATTGCAATGGAAACATTTTAGGCTGTGATCTCAACAAAAATTTCTCATAATTTCTATGCTGAAAGACATGGCCTAAGACTTCAATAAATGTCTCCTCCACACTGTTTAAATTTTTTAGTTTCCATATTATGATTGTAGGAATTTTAACTGTCATCTGAATAAAATTGCTCAGTTTTCAATGCTGATAGTCATGGCTTCAGCTGCAGAGTGTCGCATCAAAAATTCAAAATTGTTTACAACTTTTTGAATTTCCACACTGTAACCGTAGCTTTTCAAACTATCACCTTTACAGATTGTTTCATGATTTCAGTGCTCAGAGATATGGTTTGAGACTTCAGTCCGTTCCCATTGCTTAAAATATTTTCAGTTTGCAAACTGTAATGGTGACATTTTAAGCTGTCATCTTAACAAAATTGCTCATTATGGATAAACAGTGGATAGCACTAGAAATTTATAATGATATTTCTTAAATATTGGGGATCTAAGGCTCATCATAAGGGCCGTTCCCGGTATCCCCTAGGTCTCCACCCATGCATGCCAGTGTATCCATTGCGCTACCGCCCCACCTTCCCAGACGACGTTGCGCATAATGAAGATGTTATTGGTATTGCCATAACTATTTACCACATCAGAGCCATTGACGCTGCTATTGCCATTGCTGTTTTTACCGCAACAGACATGTTAGGCCTGACTATGCTATTGATGTTGTTTATGCTATTGATGTTGTTTATGCTATTGATGTTGTTTATGCTATTGATGTTGTTTATGCTATTGATGTTGTTTATGCTATTGATGTTGTTTATGCTATTGATGTTGTTTATGCTATTGATGTTGCTGGCGTATTGACGAGCATAATAATATCACCGTATTAATGCCGTCTTATAAAGCCATGCGATTTGTATCTGAAGTCATGTCTGTAACTGCACAATGTCATGTCGAAACAATTCCAATTATGTACCTGACATGAGATGAGAAAAAGAGGTGTGCTCCGTGACACGCATGATTCAGCTAATGCACTATGTGAACCGAGAACAGTATCGGAGATCAATCTGAATTTTTATTATAATTATTGTTACTGTACTACTATGATGTTGCTACTGCTACTGCAACTGCTACTGCTGCTGCTGATACTATTACTACGACGACGACGACGACCACCACCATCACCACCACCAACCACCACCAACAACACCACCACCACCCCCACAACCACTAAAACGACGACCACCACTACTATTGCCACCATTACCACTATTATTATTATAATTACAATTATTGGTAGTAGTAGTAGAAGTAGTATAGCGGTAGCAGAAGCAGTGCCAGTAAAAGTAGCAGTAGCATTTGCAGTATCAGTAACAGTTGCAGTAGCAGTTGCAGTAGCAAATAGCAGTACAAGTAGTAGTAGAAGTAGCAGTAGCAGTGGTAGTAGTATACATTTATTCAGTGTCAATATCTGTTAGCTAAGCATCAATCATCATGGGCGACTTCGTCATCATAATCATCATAATCAACATAATCATCATAATCATCATAATCATGCATCAGCAGCACAATACCATTTACCAATAATTATTATTACACGATTCATACTGATTTCCAGGGCCTCCGACAGGATTTGGAGGCCCAGGGCCACAACTAATTTTCAAGGCCTTCTCATTCAATAATCTACGTCGAAATTCTGAATCGCTATGAGATCCTGCTTTAAGGTCAACATGTCTCATAATATCTGAAGGATTTAAAATAAAATTATTTGAATTATCTGATAGGCCAACATTGTCAATTGTTAAATGCTGTACAATTACATTTTCTTGGTTCAAAACTCCATTCTGTATCAGTCACGTGTGTTACAGTCATCAAGTCTCTTGAAGGTCACTTTCTGTTTGTGATATATTTATTTCTCGAAGTTACGATAGAGTTTAGACTGTTGAGTGTTGACAAGTTTTCAGTTTTACAACTAATAACAGATTAATGAAAAATTTGTCTACAGTTTGCAATTATTTAACGTCAATGATTTCGACCCGAAATTTTTAGAATTTGTATAGCCCTACATTTCAATGAATAACTCCTTAGTTCCGTAATTCTCCATTTCAATAAATTATTGCTTGAAAATTAATAGGGATTTACTGAATTAAGTAGTTATTTATTACAAATAATTCTGAAATTTCGAGGCCCTTTATCAAGTGAGGCCTGGGGCCAAATGGCCCCAGTAGGCCCCCCTGTCGGAGGCCCTGCTGATTTCAACAATAATTCAATCGACTAATCTAAAAAATCTTATTTCGATCGATCGTTTAAACGTTTTTAATCTAAATGTTAGATCATAATTCACCGTGAATATCTTTTTGACCGCTTGTTTATTTGCAGTTTTTAAGTAGTATACCTCATTAGTCTTGACTACAAAAGCACATGTGGCCGTATATCGTGTATCGACTGGAACCTAACCATAGACTATATAATAGGCCTACAAAAGAACGATTCCCCGCATATACAATTATACTGTACATGTAGCGTGTAGCACAGATGATGAAAAGAAATAATGTCCCGTTGATTAGCCGCACAAAGTAACGGATGACACGCAACTGTAGAGAAGGAAGAAAACCGAAAAGACCTGTCGCTTAGAATATTATAGCCTATGGATCCAATTGTGCTTTATTTCTTGCACGTTTTTACATATATATATATATCATATATATATATTATATTATTATACATTTATAAATTATATATACATATATAAAAATTATATATGTATGTTATTTATGTGTAATATATATATTTGTACATAACATATACACGCATAGACATATGCTGTAATATATGATATATCTACATATATATAAATTATATGTATGTTATCTATGTATATATCTACATTTATATATGACATATACATGTATATGCTGTAATATATATGTATATATATAACAGCATATAGTCGTGCTTTTGAAGCGTTGCTGATTTCTCTGCAGAAAACAGTGGGGTCTCACTAAAAGTCGTATAACTTTTGTTCAGCTTGAAATATGTTGGTGAAATTTGACCACTGTACGTAAAGATAAATTGCCTTCAAGTGTGTAAAATTTCATTTAAAAATTCCTACTTCTAACAAAACTATTGGCAAAATATCTTAAGGGTATTTATGCCTCACACTGCAGTATGTAATATGGATGGATGGATCCGATTTGACCAGGGTCTATGACAACAGAGGCCGTTACCCTGGACAGAAATTTGCTCGGCATATTACAGCACTTAAGAGCAAGGTACTGAAAGTATGTCATATGATTTCAAGCGTGCTTTTTATACTGACCGGCGCAGACGGCTCTTATGAAATTGAAGACTTCGTCGATTGGACCAAAGAGTTTCTTCCGCTCGCACGGCGCCGGTCTATCGGTCATCCTTCGATTAAATATCCTCATCAGAGTCACGCCATCACAGAGGCACGGATCACAGCGGAACAGTATGGCCCCAGCCCCGGCCCCGGCCCCAGTCTCGGCCCCGTTCACCCTCCCAAAGACATGCATCTGCCAGGGCGGTCGGTCCTTCGGAAGCTCCTGCGTGGCCAGGCGTCCTGCGTAGTTCAGCACTTCGTCTCGGCTGGACCCACTCGTGTCCCGCGAAGGAAGAACTGCGTGGGGACTGAAGATGTGCTGGGTGATGTCGAAGGCCTCGTCGTCGATCCACACCTGACACGATCGTATCGACACGAGTTTCTGCGTGAACTTCGGAAACAGTTTTCGACCGGAATCGTTACGGGCGTCGAGCACGGTCGTCTGGACCAACGTCCTCACTTCCGCTATCCCGAGACCCTCGCCGCCTCCGCCGTCCAGAGTGAGGACGCACTGGCTGACGGTCCTCCGCGTGTGCCAGAAGCGTTCGGGTCCGTTGAGCAGCGTACTGATGCGGCGCTGTTTGTTGAGGCAGACGATGATTGCGCAGTTGAGCGTGGCGAAGAGCGGCAGCAGAACGATGATGACGAAGAGGGTGGGACAAAGGAAGGCCAGGCAGAGGAGGATGTTGAGGAGGGCAACGAGCAGTGGACCGAGCAGCGGTCGGTCCAGCTGGTGGACGATCCGGGTGACGGGGGCGCTGCGGGCATACGGTCGACTGGGTGGAAGAGCCTCCGGTGGGATAGACTCCAGTTCACCGGTTGTTTTCTCCAGCTGCTCGATGGTTATGGGTTCAACGTCGGAGCAGTTCGGAGGTGGAAGCGGGGATGGAGCGGGTGGAAGAGAAGGTATGGGAGGAGAAGGAGTCTGTCCGTCTCTCACCTTGCGCGGCGTCGGGTCTGCTGCGATGACCTTGTGGCCGTCTTCCGATGTCGGATGGTCAGTCTTTCCAGTTGCCACGCTGACCGCTGCCACTGTTGTTGTTGTTGTTGTTGTTGAGGGTGGAGAGGGAACGATGGAATCAATCGTTCGCTTCATTGCACTGGAGACGATTCCAGGTCAGCACCTATACTTAAAAATACATACATACATACATACATACATACATACATACATACATACAATGTCATGCATACATACATACATACATACATACATACATACATACATACATACATACATACATACATACATACATACTTGCATACATACATACATACATACATACATACATACATACATACATACATACATACATGCATACATACATACATACATACATACATACATACATACATATATACATACATACATACAATGTCATGCATACATACATACATACATACATACATACATACATACATACATACATACATACATACATACATACATACATACATACATACTTGCATGCATGCATGCATGCATGCATACATACATTCATACATACATACATACATACATACATACATACATACATACATACATACATACATACATACATACATACATACATACATACATACATACATACATACAAACAAATATATTTACACATACAAACATGCATAAGTCTACATTTTTGCACTCGTGCATACATGCATGATTTCATGTATATGCTTATGCGTATACACATGACCGGTATACACGCCTAATTGTGCATTGGTGCGTGCGTGTGTAAGGACAGAACTCCGTTGATTCGGTTGCAAGGCACGTGTGTTCGTGACACTTTTCTATTAATTGTTTAGCTTAGGCTACTTATGGCATTTGTGCACGCAAATGACTTTTACCACGATAACGGAGCGTAGGTTTTTTAGCTTGCCATTCTGCACAAAAAAGTGACAAAATGTGACAAAATGTGACAAAATGTGACAAAATGTGACAAAATGTGACAAAATGTGACAAAATGTGACAAAATGTGCAGTTCTAAATGGATTCGAGCGGTTGTAGAAGCACTTCTATAAAGCGAGAAATCGTGAATAAGGTCACCACCATCCGAATGGGAGTAATAATTTAATTAGTAATTAATTTAATTTAATTTAGTATTTATTTACCAAGGAGGATGAACCAGTTACTATATATAGTGAACCAATCATTTCGAATCGCCTTCCTCCACAAAAATAAACGGACGTTTGCTCGGAATCAGGCCGTGGGATCGCGTGGTTCCTAGAGAAGTCTCTTCGGGAAAGAAAAAATGGCGGACAGGAAGGAGACAAAATAACGTGCTATAGGACGTGGCACATCTTACCCGGTAATATTATTTCATGTTATACTCTTGATTCCTGCTCTTTCCGCTGCTTCAACGTCCCTGGGCTATAGCTCCAACAAAGGAAGTTGCTCGGAATCTCCATGGACGATCCCTACGACATGACTTTCATGGACTGATGCCCTCCTGCGTCTATAGCTTATGCAGCGCTTTAATATTTTATATATTACAGCATGCATATATTTGCATACATAGATGTGTATATAATAGGGTGGAGTGAATCGGAGCGAAAAAAATTTTTTCTCGAATTTCCAATTGTAATAGTGATCAAAAGTTGCCTATGGTATCACAGAATTGCTACACAAAATTTGACCTTCCTGTGTTGACGTCTTCTGCCCTCTACCGGACGATTTAAGGACGCCATATTGATTTTCAGTACTGTCAGGAATTTTTAGACCAGGCATGGAATCTGAAAATTGCCCTGTTAGAAGCAAATCATGTAACAATTTTCTAACTGGTGTTTCTAGACTAATTTGACCCTCCTGAAAACGAAAATCGCGGTTAGGAAGCTGAATTTTTAGCGGTTCCGTGGGAAAACAAGATGGCGGACAAAATGGCAGACAATTCCTTCATATGACTAAAAGTAAAGTATTGTATGTGATAGGAACACGGTCTTAGGCTCTAAATTAAGATTATAGGGTTCAAGGAATGCAATAGAATCAAAGACATTTGTGTAGCACTGCAAAAAAATCAAAATGGCGGACAAAATGGCGTTCAGAAACTTAAAATGGCTATAGGTGAAGTAATGTATACAATGGAATCATGATTTCGGGGTGTAAGTCAACATTTTCGAGGTCAAGGAATATGATTGAACCAATATCGCTCATGTAACATTGCACGAAAATCAAAATGGCGGACAAAATGGCGGCCAGAATCTTCAAATGGCTATTGATGAAGTCATGTATGCAATGAAATCATGATTTCAGGGTCTAAGTCAACATTTTCAAGGTCAGGGAATATGATGGAACCAATTTCACTCATGTAGCACTGCACGAAAACCAAAATGGCGGACAAAATAGCGGCCAGATCTTGGAATTTTCTATTAGTGAAGTTCTGTATCTAATGATTGAGTCCAGAGCTCAATTCCTCCAAATACAGGTCAGCTTTGGAACCTTTCTACTCGCTACACAACATATGATTCTTCCCAAATTAACTTTCTACACCAAAATATCGTTAAATATAAGGCATACACTCAGTAGTAGGCAACACCTTTTCTTCTTTCACGGAACTACCCGCAACAGCTACATCTATACCTCCAAATGCCCAAATGTGGCTGTTGAGAGCTGAATGAACAGGAATGAAATTAGATCAGCTTTGCTTTCAGGCATACCAGGAACATTCAGCCAATTCTCCGACAACGGAGTTCCGCTATTTCAAGACTCAATACAATGACGAAGTTGTGGTCATAGTCGCCATTTATGTGTGATTCCACTTTTTAATAAGCAATTTCCAGGTACAGTACCTAGGTACCTATCCAAGACAATAATTATTGACCCTCTTGTAGCCAATCGAAAGTATCTTTACACGAGCAACCAATGTATCTGCCAGGTCACCAAATGTCTTCGCCTTTGAAAGGTCCCCATTGCTTGTACCAGTGCTTGTCCATCCAAAAATTTATCTGGATACTTGTCCTATGAATTGCGACACGTTTTATTGGGAATATCGCAAAATTTGGTCATGTCTCATATTATATGCAGATGTCTTGCATTGATTCCGTTTCCAGCAGCGTATTGCCTACAGGGTCTGTGTGCTGGTTAGTCGGTGCCTTGAGGGACGAGCCCCACTTGTCTGCAAAAACTCTGTTTTTCAACTCGGCTGTCCAGCGTCGATCCACTCTTCGGTGGCACACCAAGCTGAGCTTCTGCTATTCGACAGCAACGTTCATTCTCTGCGGCTGGATCCACAACCTGAAATGTCCACCATTATTATCTGGCAAAATAAGGGAATATTGTAGATAAATTCCACAACAGATGTCATCTTGCAAAGACCTGGCAAAAAAACTGAAATGAAATTCCGATTGCATACATGACTTCGCTTGTAGCCATTTTAGAATTCTGGCCGCCATTTTGTCCGCCATTTTGGTTTTCGAGCAGCGTTACATGAGCGACATTGGTTCCGTCATATTCCTTGACCTCGAAAATGTTGACTTACACCCCGAAATCATGATTCCATTGTATACATTACTTCATCTATAGCCATTTTAAGATTCTGAACGCCATTTTGTCCGCCATTTTGATTTTTTGCAGTGCTACACATATGTCTTTGATTCTATTGCATTCCTTGAACCCTATAATCTTAATTTAGAGCCTAAAACCGTGTTCCTATCACATACAATACTTTACTTTTAGTCATATGAAGGAATTGTCTGCCATTTTGTCCGCCATTTTGTTTTCCCACGGAACCGCTAAAAATTCAGCTTCCTAACCGCGATTTTCGTTTTCAGGAGGGTCAAATTAGTCTAGAAACACCAGTTAGAAAATTGTTACATGATTTGCTTCTAACAGGGCAATTTTCAGATTCCATGCCTGGTCCAAAAATTCCTGACAGTACTGAAAATCAATATGGCGTCCTTAAATCATCCGGTAGAGGGCAGAAGACGTCAACACAGGAAGGTCAAATTTTGTGTAGCAATTCTGTGATACCATAGGCAACTTTTGATCACTATTACAATTGGAAATTCGAGAAAAATTTTTTCACTCCACCCTAGTATATAATCGTCCCATGCATTCGTTTCAACAAAGCCAATTTTTGCCCAGCACACATTATACGTATTTTTGTCCGCGTGAACCATATTTTTACTTGTCCAACGGACAGGTAAAAATATGGTTCACGCGGACAAAAATACGTATAAATGTGTGCTGGGCAAAAATTGGCTTTGTTGAAACGAATGCATGGGACGATTATATACATCTATGTATGCAATTATATGCATGGGCAACATCAGCATAAATAAGCATTTCATTAGAGATGGATGATGCACAGATGGATTCGGATGAAATCTATCGTATACATATATGTACATGAATATACATGTATCTATATATTATGGGTATCTATGTATATATAATTATATATGTATATATGTATATGTATATATATATGTAAATATATATTTATATATGTATATATGTGTATATATATACATATATATGTATGTGCATGTATATATATATATGTATATATATGTGTATCTATGTATATATAGCTATATATTTATATATGTATATGTATATATGTATGTATATGTATAGATGGCGGTGCTTAGGATGGACATCATCGGCTTCTGTCGTCTGCTGAGAAATATCGATCGTCGTCATCGTCGTCTGCTCGTGGTCGATAGACTCCAATGCAAAGGCGGCAAATGGATGGATGGACGCGGACACACATGCATACATGCACACATACATACACAGCTCATGCATACATTTGTATACACATGCATCCAGAGATAGATATCCAGACAACAACGTCACAGCATAAATACATGTAGCCGACTCATGCCTATAATACACACTATATATATATAATAATTATAGTCATGCGTATGTATACGAGGTACATTTAGGCTACATTCATTCAAATAAAAATGGGCCCAAATATAAAATCTAATGTAGGTTGCCATAAAAACACACAGACAGACATACATACAGACATACATATTTACGAGGGCTCTACCAAACACTTTTCGACCGAAAACGGACAATTGAACCAACTGTTCGGACGAATGCAGTGTTTAATCTAGTCCCCCTCCTCTGGGGGGAATTGAGATTTCTGGGTGGGGGGAGACAATTAAGCGTCAGAAGGGCGCTCATGATGCGCGTAGGGTCCTGAGGGGGAGAAGTATGGGGAGGGGCAAATCACCCTCCCCACTAGAAACTTTTTGAATTTCCAAATTGCAATGGTATAGTATTTTAAGGTGTCATCTTAACAAAATAGCTGTAGTTTTTCAGTGACCCATTAGAAACTTTTTGAATTTCCAAATTGCAATGGCAGTATTTTAAGGTGTCATCTTAACAAAATAGCTGTACTTTTTCAGTGATCCATTAGAACATTTTAGAATTTCCACATTGCAATGGCAGCATTTTAAGGTGTCATCTTAGCAAAATAGTTGTACTTTTTCAGTGATCCACTGGAAACTTTTTGAATTTCCAAATTGCAATGGCAGCATTTTAAGGTGTCATCTTAACAAAATAGCTGTGCTTTTTCAGTACCACATCAAAAACTTTTTGAATTTCCACATTGCAATGGCAGCATTTTAAGGTGTCATCTTGACAAAATAGCTGTACTTTTTCAGTGTCCCATCAGAAACTTTTTAAATTTCCACATTGCAATGGCAGAATTTTAAGTGAGGCCACCCACCGCTTTTTTGACTTTTTTGAATCATCAAAAAACGTAGGGTGGCCTCACTAAAAGTGATATAACTTTTGTTCTGTTTTAAATATTTTTACGAAATCTGGCCAACATATGTAAATATGAATTGTCTATAAACTTGTAAAATTTCATTTCGACATTCTTACTTTTGGCCAAGATATTGGCAAAAACCTACTTTTTGTTGCGTTGCCTTTTGGAATCGTCAAAAAATGGTGGGTGGCCTCCATAATAGTGACATAACTTTTGCTCTGTTTGAAATATTTTGATTAAATTTGGCCATCATATGTAAATATGAATTGTCTATCTTCTTCTTTAGGTCTGCTGCCTCTCGGCAGGTCCAGATGCCCAACGACGCCACTCTCGGTGTTGTGCCTTTTCTTTAAGTTTCCCATATCCATCCTCCATCATCCAGTCCAAGAGCTTTTCCCTCGGTCTTCCTCTTCCCCTCTTCCCCTCCATTTTGCCCTCCACTATGTCTCTTTGCAGGGAGTTGCCTCTCAGTATATGTCCCATCCAGTTAATTTTGTCATTGGCATTATCTTGGGAAAAATAGAGAGGTGGTTTCCCGTTGCCTTCCTCTTATAGAATTGTCTATAAGTCTGTAAAATTTCATGTGGAAATTCTTACTTTTGGTCAAGATATTGGCAAAAAACCACCCTGTATATATAAATGTTTATATATAAATGTATATATAAATGTGTGTATATATATAAATGTATATATATTTAAATGTATATATAAATGTATATATATAAATGTATATACATATACAAAAATGTATACATACATAATTATATAATAAGTCGCTCAGTCTATTGGTTTCCCTCATCACTCCATGCAGCCTCAATCCTTCCATCAACATTCAGCCACTGCAGATGTATAATCTGTCCGTCTGTCCGGCTGTCTGTCTGTCTGTCCGTCTGTCTGTCTGTCTGTCTATGTGTCTGTCGACGTCGCTTTCTCCGTGACATCATTATCTCCATCCCGCCCACGCCATTCCTTCAAAAGGTCTATTAATTTCATCATGACAAGTATTGTCAAGTGCCATAGTCAATCAATTTGTCGCTTTTTGTGTCTGCCTGCCTGTCTGTCTGTCTGTGTCTATGTCTCTCTGCTTTCGTTCTTTTGTAGCTTTCTGTCCGTCTGTCCGTCTCCCTGTAGTTCTGCGAGACTGCTGTGTATGACGCTTTCATAATCTTCTATTTCAAAGAGGATTGGAATGGCATTTCCTTCAGTGACACAGTTAAGGTCAGACGTTGACGTATGAAGTGCATTAGCGACTGCTTGCTCATTAGCCTCATGAGCACAGGAGGGCTTCCTGCTTGTCATCATCCGTCAGATCCTCACACCGACTGCAGAGTGTATGGCTAATATACTCATTTTGCAGCTGGATCAATCGTCGGAGGGAACTGTGGAGCGGATATTTCGAAACGTATTTCCATGCGACACAGACCTTGAAGCTGACATTAATGCAGCAAACTAACCAGCACAACTCCCCTTTTGGCTCCCCAACTCTGATCACTCTGCGAAATGCATGTCCTCTACCAACTACCACCCTCAACCAAACACATCCTCTTCTTCCTTTGTTTCCCCATGTTAAGTTACTTGCCTACTTTCCTGTTTGCTTGCGCCTTCTCTCACTTACCTACTTACTTACTTATTTACTTACTTATTTACTTACTTACTTACTCACTTACTTACTTATTTACTTACTTACTTACACACTTACTTGCGTTCTTAGACAATAGTTTACCCGGACTGTGCCGGACAAAGACTGTAATCAGTGTGATCATTTGGCCCCTGGATGGAGGACATTGGAGGTCATTCAACCTCGCTCGACTTATACTAGAACCCGACAAGCTAAAGCATGTTTATCTGCTGCAATAATTATCTTCGTTAGGGTTTGACGACTACCAAGAAAGCCATAATAGCAGCATTATTTTGTCATCGATAGGTTTATAATAATAACTAGCTTTTGTACCCGGCTTCGCCCGGGAAATTTAGGGTTTTAAACACTACTCCACTGCGGTACCCATCGTTGACCGCTAAATTTCGGGTTTTCGCCAACCCTCCAGCCCACCCCGCTTCCCCAAAAAGCCAAACGTGACCCGACCCTGCGGGGCGCTACGGTAATTATTACTGAGCGAGTATGACGTCACGCAGGCTGTAGACTCTTTACTAAAGCTCGAGACTCTTTACTAAAGAG
>OX457052.1:30276084-30608584 GCA_949752735.1 Lumbricus terrestris | reverse complement strand
TAAGGACTAATGACTAAGGTCTAAGGACTAAGGTCTAAGGTTGACTAAGGACTAAGGTCTAAGGACTAATTTTTAAGGTCTAAGGATTAAGGTTGACTAAGGATTAATGACTAAGGTCTAAGGACTAAGGTCTAAGGTTGACTAATGACTATAGGCTCTAAGGACTAAGTTCTAAGGTCTCTAGCAGGTCATGGCCATTAACAGAGGCGCACAATTAGGATACATGCATAATTGTATATTGTATAATTATGCTCTCGAATAATATATAGCAGCAACAACCAGGCGCGGATTTAGAGGGGGCGGAGCCGGCGTACGCCCCCCCTAAACCTGCAGCAAATGTTCTCAAACTAAACTGACCTAAAACTAATATAATTGCAATTTGGGAATAGGATGTTTGAAGTATCTGGACCGGCAGAAAGGAGCCATTTGGTGTAGACGCAATCGGATCCATTGAAGCAGATTGGGACAGTAAGACGAGCATTGCTGCTTACGGACTTTTGAAGAGCATTACAGATCATGCATTTATCGTAAGCTTTCATATCGTTCGCCATTTCTTTGGCTACGTCAAAGGATTCAGCGCAAAGTTGCAAGGCTCATCTTTAGACGTGATCCAAGGATATGAAATGGTGACGAGTGTTAGAGCAGCACTAAACAATGCCCGACAGGATGACAGCGAATGGGAGCATGTTTTCCAGAAAGCTACTAAAATGGCAGAGACAGCTGGCGCTGGACCAATTACTGCACCAAGAATATGCTCAAAACAGATTCACCGAAGCAACACACCCGCTGCAACGCCAGATGAACATAATGAACATGTCAAACGAAACATTTATCTTCCATTTCTGGACAGTCTACTTCAGCAGTTTAGCCTACGATTTGGAGATCTTGCAAAACAAGCAATTCGTGGTCTAAGTTTCATTCCATCTAATGTTTCAAACATCGACGCACTCACTGCTGATGAATCCGGCGAAGGCATGGCATCATGATAGTAATGAAGAATACCTTCATTACTATCATGGTGCTATGCCTTCGCCGGATTCTTTTCATCAAGAGTTAAAGCTTTGGCAGCAGATGTGGAGAAACGCTGACAGCACACCAAGCACCCTGTCGGACACCCTCGCTGACAGCCGCTCCTGTCGTATTATGTATCCAAGTAATAATTCACGCCCCCCCTAACCAGAAATCCTGGATCCGCCTCTGACAACAATGCCACAGCATTTCCATTCTGCTCAAGTGATTTCCAGTGAGCGATCAAATTTATCGATTTCATAACGGCCGTACTCCTTCAACTGAGCCGCATCGTCATACAGCAGACCGAAATGATTCCAGACATGGTATACGACCCAGTGTTTATCTATAGTCCCTCTGCCTTGGGGTTGGGGTCCCAGGTTTCTGGAGACGAGGTCAACCACCTTGTGGGGGACGGCTAACTGCTGAGGCGCTGACCAGTTGAAGGATTGTTAAACTTGTCATCTCTCTTTTCCGCTGATCATTTTTAGTCTTTCAATACGAATCGTTGTAGTATATTATTGCCAATTTCACGATTATGGTAATCTGATAATGAATATAATTATTAGTACTTCGTCTAATTTATCTTTAATTTTATATCTTAATTCTAACTCTTTACTGTACATGTAAAAATCATGTGTAAAAAATTGTCTGGCGGTGTAAATGTCGTTCCTGGGTAACAGAAACCTCTGGATAAAACACTACAGGACCCACACACGAGACACACACGGGACACACACGGGACACACATCAGCGACACCAACTTACCTTTGCCTTGCAGCCGTCGTATACACAGCAACGAGAATCTCTACTCCATTCAGCCTCATCATCACAACTCGCAATCGTTATAATCTCCTCCGAATTTCTAAAGCGCCACTCGAAAGCCAAGCGCAGGGCACCGGCTTATTGACGAGCGCTGCAACAACGTCTCGATAACTTATACGACGATTAAGATGCATGAACCCTTGGCCATCATCATCAGTCCCTCGGTCAATCGCCGTTCGCGGGGCTTGTATAATGTATACACACAGCCGGCGGAAGTGTGCGCTGGCGAAGGCGGTACATCACACGGGATGCAACCGGCCGACCGACCGACCGACCGACCGACCGACCGACCAACTGGGTGTCCTTGGTTACTTGAAGCAGTGAAAAACTGACCTCGTTATTTCCATGTATGCATAGGCGGACGGTAGCTCGCACGAGGCTGCACGTTGTATACACAACCTACAGAACATCACTCGAATGGCGGTCGAATGCAGGGTGGACCATGATGCACGGACCGACGGACCGACGGACGGGCGGACGGACGGACGGACGGACGGACGGACGGACGGACGGACGCATGCAGCGAAACCCGAGTCGATTCTTGGCGCCCATGCCGAAGCATCTGCAGATATCTCCGATTGATGATGCTGAAGCACGATTTTAGCATCGTGCATGCATAATGTGCTTAGAGGCAGGGCTTAAAGTGTGCCTGGACGGTCATGGACGGCGTCCATGCACTTATTTTTAAATCTGACCGCCGTCCTGCCACTTATTGGCCAGCACTGACTGGACAGCTTAGGAGCGTCCAGGCACTTCTTTTGGAAAGGTAAGGGGCGTCCAGGCACTTATTTTTTCACACTTTAAGCACTGCTTAGAGGCTTAGAATAACATTCATTCCAATCTATAATGATACGCCCTAAATATATCTTCTTTTTTTTGTATGTGCACTTGTTATAGCGCCCATTCAAGCTCTCTCTCGTTACTCAGAGGCGCTCCCGAATGCAGAGCGGACACTGCATCGGAGTTTCACGCCGAAGCGCTGAGCAATTGCGAGTGAAGGACTTGCCCAAGGTCCTTACGCGGCGAGGTGGATTCGAACCTCGAACCTTCCGGCTTCAAGGCAACGACGCCACCACTACACCACCGCGTCCCACATGTATGTATGCATGCATGCATGCATGCATGCATGCATGCATGCATACATACATACATACATACATACATACATACATACATACATACATACATACATACATACATATGGAGCCTACAGCGTTACCTTAATCACCATCTTCGTTACACTCCTAAAGTGGCGCTATATAAAACGATGTGATTGATTGACTTCGTTAGCCTAATGTGAAATGGATCACACCGTCGTGCTAAAAAAGCTCGGTGATTGTAGACGTGTACAAAAGACGTTCAAAATAAGACCCAACACAAGTAACAGGCCAGCAGTAAAGCCTGCTAGGCCTACTTGCCAAATGAAAAATACCAACGATGCGGATTCAAATGCAATTTTTGAAGCTTCGCAGCGCCTCACAAACGTCGCGTGAAAGAGAGATCAGCTTAACGCTGTTGCAGCGCTCGTGAGTAAGCTGGTGCCCTTGGCTTGGCTGTCGAGTGGGGCTTTAGAAATTTGAAGATAACGATTAAGATTACATGTATAAATTATTAGCCTATATCAAGTCCGCGACATAGTCCCTATAATTATGTCCATCCCGGTGCCAGGTCAGGCCTGCAAACTACTATAGATCCAACGTCCTGCAGCTAGTTTGATTGGCCCTCTGGCGGACAGGAAGGTAGCTTGTCTTGTTTGCATAACAAATGCATTCAGTTAATTATGTCGGTTAATTACATCATTGAAGGAAAATCGAAGAATAGGCCTAATTAGGCCTACTTTTCCCGGATAAAACAGGACCTGTTGATAACAATATATATATATATATATATATATATATAAATTAAATGCCTAATTACGTCACACTTAATGCCGAGCATAAAGGATGAAGCAGGGCGTTATCTGTAGTTAGGCCTAAGGATCCAAGGGATGCAATTGGACATAGTCAATTAGGCCTAGTTAAGTTAACGAGTAGACCCTAGTCTAGGCATAATCATTTTATTCAGGTCTATTGTATCGTTTCCGTGAGGAATCCCTACAAATGGGATGTGTCCACTAATCGCACACATCAACTCCGCCACAAAGCGCAAGCTTGTGGCGCCAGTCCCAATAATAGCTAGAGGAGGGTAACGCTATAGGCCTAAGCATCTTCGTCATGACAGGCTTGACAGCAGCTGCTGCTGTCGTTAACAGCAATAATTGAATAATCGGAAATAGGCTAAGCGTGCCATTCAACGGAGGAGCGTGAATTGCAATTTATGACAATAATTTCATTTATTCAACAATCCGGTTGACGGACGGTTAACATGTAAACTTAAACAGTAGGCTATAGACCTGCAGTCAACTGTTGTCTTAATTAGCATCAATCTTATAGACCTAACTCAAGGACTCTATACAGAGGACTGGTTTCTTCTTATTCTTTAGCCGCCTTGTACCGGTTTTGGGGCGATAATCGGAGTTCCGAAAAATTTCAAATCTTATTTACAAAATTAAAGCATTCAATTAGTAACTTCTATGAAAACAGATTGACGACGAATTATGTTTGCAAAGTAAACAAATATCTTTGGAGATTAAACAAATATCTTTGGAGATTCAAAACATTATATTTAGCGATTGAAACGGAATTTTAAGTGGGGCGCCATCTGTTGCTAAGAGTGAAATCATGACCACGAAATGTCCACAAGTAACCTATCCTGTAATATAGAATCCTTGGACCTAACTATAGGCCTATATTAGCAGAACCAGCCAGCCTGCAATAAGCCAGTGCCTAAAATAGGTTGACCGAATTTCTATTTTCTATCACCTGCGGCTATTATTTTGTATGGGCTTGGAATTAAAGAAACAATCAGTTCGTCCACACAATGGCAAAAACGCGGTGTGCAATTATAAATGGTTTATTATATCCGGCCATAAAATAAGCGGCGCAAAACATTGAGACACACCCTCGACCTGCAGCCTCATGACCAGCCGGACATCAACATATTATTAATATGCGTCGTAGTCCAACAATCAATATCTTTAGCTGCTTCTCCTTGCATCGATAGTTCTCTTTCCAGGTCCACGCGATTTCTTTTCCCTATCCTTCCTTTCCCCTCTCCAATTTCCTTTTCCATGATATCGCATGCATTTTAGCCTACTCCTGTCCATGAAACCAAGAGCGTATTTAAAAGATTCTCAGCGATTCGATTGAAACGCCATTTTGCGAGAAACAGCAAGTAGTATAGTAGTAGTTGCAGTTTAACGTCATGTGTAGTAACAAAGACCGTTAGCGACGCCCTCCTCCTTTATCCAGGCTTGGGACTGACACTGGCAGAGTGGTGCGAGTCCGACCAGTGGCGGAGTTGAGAAATAGCAAGCCTGCCGTGACGTGCCGTCTTAGATAATGCATGAACATAGAGCCTGAATATAATTATTTTGTCCAGCGGTCGCCAGGCGTTCAATATATATACTTACCGTGCAGACTATAATAGTGCTGACTTTATTGGCCAGCTACTGTACCGACGACGCCCGAAGAGGACACGCATCGACGTCATTCAGGGACACGGGAAATAATTAATTGATCAGCTGTCATCTGCTATAATACTGGGAGTGGTTGGGCTTTAGGAAATATTAATTATAATTATCACCCGTATAATTATATGCGACGGACGAAAATTGCTTCTTAAAAGAGATTTCCTTTTCACGCGACGACAATGACGACATCATTTTATGGACAGAGAAGGGTTTAATTATTAGGCCTGTGCTATTCTAACGCGCAGCCGGACACAAAAGTGTGTAGCTGGGGAAGATATTGGTGCAGTTGAAAATCAGATTTATGTGGATCGACCAGTGGACTCGTTGGTCAATCAGTCGACCAGTGCACGGTCGGTACACTGGTCAACTGATTGACCAGCTGACCCGTACGTAGAACAGTAGAAACCCAGATCCATCGGAGTTCGTTATAGGCTATCTCGAGAATCGAAATATAACGAAGCCCGATTAATCGGGCACCTGGCAGGTATTGTAAGCCCCCTGCCAGGAATTGCTCAGTGGCGATCATACTGATGCTATACGGGCAAAGGCTCTTCCTTTTCACACCTTCTGGGTGAGTGGACATATCGTTTTCCTTTCCAATTGGTCAACGCGGTTACTATAGGCAACTGAGATTATGACGTCAAAGTCCGTTTAACGTCATACGAATCATTTCGTCATTTGTTTTAGCAAGTTCTATTGACGTCTTTTATTGACGTCATTGACTTTTCAGTGCAGAAACCTCAGCGGATTCGCACAGCAGCCTATAGTGACCCAATGATGTCAATTTATGAGAATTAAATATGTCGAGATGAAAACCGCGGAACAATTTAAAGTAGCCCAAATATCCCGAGGTCGCGATGACGAAATGGATATCGATGGGATGAAATTTCAGGCGCGGACACTTTTCAAAGTAGCCCAACGTGCGTTTTTCGAGACGACCTGGCAACTTATCAACGACCTCTTATTCCGACAAAGAGTATAGTTAGGTTAGGCCCCCCCAAAATAATGCTGTGTTTCCGGCAACAGAGCTCTAAAAAATTGGGTAGGTAGGTCGAAAAATATTTTTATTTTGGTAAAATATTTTTATACAGTGACTATCCGAAAAATTATACCCAACTACTCTTTTTGCATAAAGGTACACGCTGCAACAAAGTACGTGTTCTAAGTAAGTATAAACTGCCTAGTTACCGACTGTCTGTACCTAAAATTGCTCTAGAAAACAATTCTATTAATTTCATTTTGTTGACATCTTTTGTGGTAAGATAAAGTGGGAAGGGAAGGGGAAGATGAGTGCGAACAGAACATCACTGCTAGGGGTCGTTCCAGACTGGCCAAGCCAGTGACTAGTTACATCTAGAGGTTGCTAGATTTATTTTCCCTAGTCACCATTAGAGGTGGCTCAAGTGAGAATGATAAGGCTAGAGGTTTTTCAAGACTCGCAGCCAGGAAGTAGTTAGGCAGGCATGAAACTCTAAGGCAATGTCACTGTAAAAAAATTGCACAAAATTTTCCGAGTCTCGGCAATAAAAGTGAGTCGGTCGGGTTACCGGAAACACAACTTTTTTTGGCCTAAGATCCAACTCTATACGGAAGGCAATGTCACCATATTATGTCAATGAAAGTATTTTTTAAAAAGTTTAAAAAATTTTGAATTTTTTTAAAATTAACATTTAAAAAAAATTTAATAAATTTTTTACAAAATTATTTGAGTCGCGGCAATGAAAAAGGGTCGGTCGGGTTACCGGAAACACAACATTATTTTTTTGGCCTTATAGATGGTTTTGAGTTTGTACGCATGAAGGCGCCCTCAGGCGAATGGCGGTGCACTTATCTGACGTCTCACTTGAAATTGTGTTTGATTCCTGAACCTACTCCAAATCGGATTTCGTTGGGCTGGTGGGGTTTGTGAAGGCACTCAATTGACTATTATGAGCTTACTCGCGTCATCCATGGGCCATTATTTACTGATCACATTCGCTCTATACTTCTCTCTTTAGATGAGAAAACAATAGCCAACGCAGCGAGGTTGCATGCAGCGCATTAGAGTCACGCGATCGCTAGAACTCTACAGAAACGATAATTGATGTGGCTCTATAATTATAACTGTTAAGATCTTGTCTGTTTGCACTTTGACAGTGTCAGTCCCAAGCTTGCATAAAGGAGGAGGGCGACACATCATCTTTGAAACTGGTGTCGTTAAACAGCTACAAACCGTTCAGATCTGCTTTTAATCATTGTAATTGTACTTCCGGTCGTATGATCTCTGCTGTTTATACATCCTATTTATAAACGAAATTTGGAAAATTTTACCGAAGATTAGATTTAGATAAATTGCTTGTATGTTATTGTTGCAAAATTTAAGGCTTTTAAAAACTTATTACTTAGTTTAAAAGACGTTAGTACGAAATTTAAAAGTATATAAGGGTAACAGTTGGTCGTTGAACACGTAGCCTATATATCTACCCAACCGAACGGACGTAACTATTGGGCCATAATGAAGCGCGTTGCCTGTGCCATTATTACCAATATGTCTCACCGCACCCTCACGGCCCAGCTGCTTTCACAGACGGTGTGAACTGATTTAAATATCTCACTTTTTTCTCTCGGAAGTCGCTATTGACAGTATCTAACTCAAAGACTATTTTATATAATATTACCTTGAAATGGATCATAAGACGAGTCTTGGGCAAGAACAGAAGCAGCGGAAGGTTGTCGTATATCCAACGCAGCGGTCCATGTCCGTGTCTAAGAGTGACTCTCCGAGGTTCATTCCTCATGAACCTGTCAGAGGCGCTGTTTCTTCTTCGGATAAGAAGTCGTTGCTGCGCAGCGACAGGGTTTCTGAAGCTGCGACAAAGTGGAGCGTGGAACATCATGAAATACGACCGCTTCCCAAAGCTTCTGCAGCTAACACAAAGCGGAGTTTGGAACAACATGAAATTCGTGGCAATGAGGCTTCTGCAGCTACCACAAAGTGGAACGTGGAGCATCATGAAATGTTGCCAACAGTAAATGAACGGGCAACTGTGGCTTTGACAAATCGGCTTAACAGAGTGCAACCGCTGTCATCTTCTGAACAGGTTGGTAGGATATTATTAAATAAATTGTTCATGTGTGATTCTCATGGAAAGTTTGGGATATACTTTGATTAAGTGTTTCCTAATGATTCTGTAGAGAGATATCTTCTGTTGGTGCTAGTGGTTCGGAATGTCTTGAATGCCGTACCATTTTTTTATATTTTTATTTGTTGCACCTGTTTGTGCATGGGCTTAGCACAGCAGTATAGTAAGGTAGTTAATGAGTGTCAATATTTGTGTTAGCATTTTGGTATAACTAATCTTGCAGGGCTGTTTTTAAGGAATTTTTAGAACTGCACAACCCATTCTTTCCCTTCCCATCGTTCATGGTAAATTACTTCCTATCGGATGACAATGACCTTTTTGCTAGTTTTAACTGCACAGAACTTGTGACAGAAGTGCTTCTACAACTGCACAAATCCATTTAGAACTGCACATTTTGTGTACAACTGCATGTTAAAAAAAGCCCTGTAATCTTGTTATTTTTGCATTTTGAGGAATTCTACAAGTGTGACTCTGTTTTGTGAATGTGATTTTCGAACATATTCCTTTATGTCTGTATTTTGTGGGTTTGAAGTAGTTTAAACACATTTGACATATGTATTTTTCTCCATGCGGAGTTTTGAATTGGATCGTCTTCTTATGTGTTTTCCAGGTGTCCAATTCTTCTGTCGTGTATCCACAGCCTGTCCTGCAGTACCACGACAAGCATCAAGTTCCTTTTCAAGGAAGCTCCATGCTCTCCAGTTCTAACAGTCTGCCTGTGCCATCCGCCTTACAGCTTCCACTGCGTGAAGATCATACGGCTATCCTCAGTGCTCGATTAATGCATGGCAGCTCGTCTTTGGAGGTCACAGACAATTGCGGCAGAGACAATGGAGGATCACGTTTAAAAGAGGAAAGTCAGCTGCTGGATAGTTCGAGCGAAGTCATACAGTTGAAGGAGGAGCTGGAGGTTCTGATGAAGGCAAGTGCTTGCTTCGACACTGCTGAAATCTGAATATGCTGATTATTAGTGCTTTTATTATTAATTATGTATTTTTATTTGTTTGCATTTATTTTTTATTGGTGTGACCTTGCGCGCATAATAAATTTATGTAATGATAATAATATACTAAATTACTTATTATTTTATTTTTGATGTATTTTTCTCATTATAGAATTTAAGAATCCCCGTAATCGTAATTTTTTTTATATCCAGATAATGAAAGAATCCTTGTGACGAGGCCTATGTATTAATTTTTTGCCCATTTGTTAAATTATTATTAGTTTAATTATTAGCATTGCTATTATATTTATTACCATAAATCATATTTTGAGGAACTACATTGGTAACTGAAACTTACCATTAAACGTGAAGTTGTTGCCAGCATTGAAATTTCTGTTTGTGTTCGTTTGACTTTTAGGTTAATTCCGATCTAAAGAAATTGTTGGTCGCTTCTATCGGTGACGATCTGCAATACAAAGTCGACGCACTCGTTAGGTGATTAACTGTTGAACGTGGTTACCATGGAAATATTTAGCCATGATTTCTTAGTCAACTCTTGTGTTTGTAATTAGGCTGTTAAGATGATATGATTATAATATGACTACACCTCGGGTTGTCTACACAACTAACACAAGTCTGGGCCTGTTCATAGCCAGGATGTTTGGACAATGCAGAGCCGATCCTTCTCTGTGGTTTTTCCAACAACCTGGAACGGCTTCCCTTGACTATGCGACACAACCCAAACTGTTCAGAGTTTCACAAACTCTTGAAAACATCTTTTTTTCGCTTGACCTGAGCCATAGCTCATTTTTCTATTACTGTGTTTAATAACGGTTTAACACATTTGTGAATTGTTTTGTTTTTATTTCGGTAGAACGAAGGTACAGTTGGCTAACGAAATCGGAGACTACACACGTAAGCTGGTTGAGGATTACGAAGACCTTGATAAGCTGTCAATTCAAGCGGATCTTTGGCACTCAAAGTACCAGGCGAGCAGGTAACCAGTGCACGGCGCAGATGTAGTACACTATCAGAATTACTGTTTTAACCCTTTGAACTCTGGGCCCCCGTAACTCTATGGATAACATCCCGCTATAGCGGGAATCCGGGTTCAAAGGGTTAAGAAGCAGTTTACATTGATTGTAACTAGGTTTTCTTTTGCTCACAAAAATGTCCTTATAAAGCATCTGATTATCTTGTAATCGTAACCTTTAATTTATATAGCCCGTCTTTAAGAGAACTCCTCAGAGGCACTTGTGAATTCTGATTTTAGATTGTCAGGTACATGAATCTAAAATTTATCTGAATTTAGTTTGCTTCTGAATACGTTTAGCAGGTAACATATAAACTGTTTTTGAAGACATTGTCAGATGTTCAATTTGTTACGAGCTTTCATGCTCAATAGTTTATCCTGCTTGAGTTGACTTGCATGAGCATTGAGCAAGGAAGTTGATTTATTGATCCACTTGAGTCAGTATGCTGAGCGTGCTCAGTGTAGTGTGCGTGGCTCATGTTTGAGCCACTGAGAATTGACTTAATGACTCGCATGAGCCACTGTGAATTAAGTTGATGGCTTTCTTGATGAGTAGTTGTTTGATTCTTTCAAGAGTTTTGGTGGAACAGCTAGCCTTGGAATGTGACCGGCTGAATGGTTCGTTAGGTCAGGCAGAGATGGCGCTCCAGTACAACATCCAGGAGAGACACGAGCTTCAGGAGTTGCTCTTGCTTTCACGCAGGTACGATTAACGATTAACAGGATTGGAACGAGGTATTAATAATATTATCAATGCTGCTGCATATTTTCTGTCCTTCAGACATGCTTGCATGTGTGTATACATGCATATCTGTATATGTGTATACAATACATGCATGTTTGTATGTGGCTATGCACGCATTCAAGTATTTATGTATGCATGTTAGTACCGTATTTGGTTATTTGTAGATATATGTATCTTTGAATAACTGGATATATATATATGCATATATCTGTAATGTATATATAATTATATATATATGTGTGTGTGTGTGTATATATATATATGTGTATATATATATGTATAATTGTGTATATATATATGCATGCATGCATATTAGAGTGTTTCAAAAAAAATTATTTTTGAAAACTTAAGTGGCTAGATGCTTAAGTGATGCCGTTTGGTGTTGTAAATAACTCCTTACATTTTCATGAGATTATTCCACTGTTTAGTGACACCTCAGTAGAGTTCTGTATTCTGTAATCAGTCATTGTGAATTTACCTTCATTTCCGTAAATAAAAAAATACATTATTTTGTGCTGTGTGTGGCAGACAATCAGACACAGTGTAACAGACTAAATACATTATTTTCTTTACTTGCTAGCATTTAAGATGCACATTGCACAATGTGTTTCAAAGAATATTAAATTAAGTCTTAGCATCTTTGCTAGATGTCTCGACTCTCGAGTTGGAATGACAATCTAAGAAATGGGATGACAATGCGGATTGCAAGAGACTGATAAAAATTCAACAGGACAGGATTTTTCTACAGCACCTGAGAGAAGAGAGGAAAATGACAACAGGTAGTCAGTCTCTAGCATTCAAAGAATGTGAAAAGAAACGCAAATACAGAGGAAGTTTGAAGAAATTTGTCGCATCAAAAAGGCAATGGAAGCAAAAGGTGATACAAAGTCAGCTACACTGACAGAATACAAGGATGACACTGACGATTAAGAACTGCTAATTAGCAAACGTATATCATTGACACAAGACTTGCTGCTGAAAACAAACACTCTAGTGACTCCATGGATAACAATACAAACTCATCAAACTGCGATGTTCACTACACTCAACATATGACACCTCACTGATGATCCACTGTCTGCGGCAATCCTTGATCGCACAAAAGCTACACCATGAGAAGCAATACACATTGGTGCTCCAGCTCTTACTTGCTCTTGGCATTGACGTCGAGGACATGACACTGTCAACTAGTTCTATCTGGAGAGCATGGAAAAGAGTTAGGAAATTCTAGATACATGCAAAATACGTGCCAGGTACACCATTGATTGCTCATTTTGACAGAAAGTTACTACCAGACCCTGATAAGGACCTGGTTGACAGGATGACAATTGTTCTATGTAGAATGAATGTTGATAAATTGTTGGCCATTCCTGAACTCCTAGTGAGCCCTACTGGTCCTGGTGAACTTATGGAAAACACTGTGATCCAAGCATGACACGACTGGAAAGATGTACCAGACTGGTGTGCAGGTCTTTGTTCGGATACAACCAGCTTAAACACTGGTGTTCAAACCGGTGCCATTATTATAATAGTCATTCAGCAGGCATTTGACAAATGTCCACTGTCACTGCCGGCATCATAATCTTTGAACTTGTTTCAGCTGCAGTTGTCAAACAATATTTCAAGTCTTCCAGGCCACAGATTGCAGCAATATGTAAGCTTACTCAATTCAAAGAATAGTGGAATTTCATTGACAGTTAACAAATACAATGTTCACACTGTATGCTGTAGCCATTGGAGCAATTCTGATCTCACAAGTAGTGAGCTTTGGTGGCTTGACCAGAAGAGGGAGGACAATTATAGGCTTCCTTCAGACTCAACTCAGCCAAGATATTCAACTGTGTCAGGATTGCCTCAAGTTCATAAAAATGGAACTAGATACTGGGTGCAAATGTCACTGTGTAATGATCAAGCACATTTCAGCCCTCCAGGAGCATATCACCGTGCCAGATGGATGGCAAAGGAAATTTGCTGTTCAAAAATTTACTTGTTCGTGAACAATTCAAACCTACAGCACATGAGCCAAAGGCTCTTCGACAGACCCTGTCTGCTCGCCATTAACACCAATGTGAAGGCCTGGTTAACTGCTTCAAACAGTTCAGACGTTCCATATAATGACCTCTGTCGCCTCCATACTTTGGAGCAATTTGGCAAGGATGACAGTCAAGTGGCAGACATTACACTGAAGAAAATGAGAAAGCATCTGTGGTATATGAGGGAGGATTTGATTGGTCTTGCATTGTTTCTGATTGTGTCTGGAATAGGGAAGATAGATGTGATGATTGCTGTACTGAAGAGACGAAAACAGATGTCAGAAGGGTTTATTTCAAAGTCAATTGAATAATTCCAGGAATTATAGATTAATTGGATTCTGTCACTGAAAGATCTAAGCAGCTGTTCACTGCACTTACCAGGTAAAATTGATCCACATTTTCTTACAGATGATCAAATTGTTTGGCCTTCCAGCCCTGCCTAGGTTGATGCCAAGCATAAAAGTTATCAATGACTCTGTGGAACATGCTGTCTAGTTGCAACGGACCTCAATTGTGCTCAGCAGCAGCGTGTTTTTCAGATAGCCGAATATGATCGACGTCTCATGACGACTTTCATTTAAGAAAAAGTACAGAGCTGACAAGACACATTCTAATCTTTACCTACATTACTGTGAACACTGAATAGTAGTGTGACATGACCTATGCACTATTTCACTCAAATATTTTGAACAGTTCAAATAAAAATTAACATTAAATGTTATTTGACAGTAAAAATGCCGTTTTCGTCATTTTACAAAACTTTGCATGTCCTGAGGTGTCACTAAAACTCACTGTAAATGCCTATAATTTTGCACTAATGTTACTGATACCAAACGGCACCAAACTAGGGTCTAGCCCAATATGAAATGAAAAATAATTTTTTTCCCTAACATTGGTGAATCGGCCTAATGCATATTGCATAATTATATTGTAGTCTTGTGGCTATTTTGTTCTAATATGGGCATGCAACTATGCACATGTATCTGGCTATTAAAATAGTGTCATTTAACGCTTTAATTGCAAGCTGCATGGTGTCCTGTGCTCATCAGTAAAGGGTTAAGCAACTCTAAATGGTGGTCTCAAGAATGACATGCTGGAGATTGGCAAAGGCGATGCAGTGGCTAATTAAGTTAGTGTCTGAAAGGGTGACTGGTAAATAGAGCAGAATGGTAAGGATTAATTTTTGTTTCAATTTCGTATATATGAGCGTTTGAATGTTTGTTAGGAATCTTCTAGCGTTGGTCGGTTCGCAGAGGCAGTCTAGCGTTGTTTCAATTTTGTATATATGAGCGTTTGAATGTTTGTTAGGAATCTTCTAGCGTTGGTCGGTTCGCAGAGGCAGTCTAGCGTTGTTTCAATTTTGTATATATGAGCGTTTGAATGTTTGTTAGGAATCTTCTAGCGTTGGTCGGTTCGCAGAGGCAGTCCAGCGTCGAAAGGTTTCGTACGAAGCGTCCTCATACGTTGGACCTCGCGATCGACATCAAACGCCTGACTGACACAGCTTGTCGCAGTCTCGCTGGAGGAATTCCTCCGTCTGAACCGGAAGAGGATGTGAGATCGTCCTTCACACCGGCTGAACTACTCACACATCAGGTAACGCAGGGGGTCGTCCATTCCCTGTTCATTCATTCTTTCATTCGTTAAGTGAATTTGTATGGCGATTCTTCAAGGGAACTACTCAGAGGCTTTCCCATCACCAGCACAACCAAGAACCAAGCAAAACTGTCTTAAGATGATAGAGGATGCCTGTGAAGGAGTTCTAGTGTCATGTCATGGGGAGGCCATTCCAAGTGGGGGGTCCTACCACAGATAAGGCATGGGTTCTGCATACTGGACATACGAGCAAAAGTAGAGTAAATGCCGAGGAAATGAGTGTGCCATTCTGTCGGAAACCACAGTCTCTTACATAGCAAGAAGCACTTTTCTTAGACAATTGATGATGGTGGCGATTTCTTTGCCCGAAGGCAGGTCTGTTTGAATTTTTATGCCCTGGGATGAGGTGAGTTTTCTGCTGCTTTCCTTACAGACAATTGTGGGTGAAAAACATGACCAGGGTTGCTACGAGGTGGCTTGAGGTAGTTACTTAGCCTGTGACACTTCGATTGCAAGGCATGGATCGTAACGCTACCACTATGCCATCATCTCCTTAATAGGTACTTGATAGAAGCTTGAAAAAACTGCAATATCGATAAGTACTGTTGTATTGTTTTTTCATTGAAATGTGCTATAATTTGCCTCTTCAGAATCTTATATGTGAATTATTTCCGATCTCTCAGGTTCTATCTTCCGTCAAATCCGGTGGATCCGTCTGCACAACAGGTCAACGAGGGTCAACGTTCGTCGCTCGTCACCTGCCCATCCTTCTTCCGCGGTTTCACCCGGGTGCGCGCTACGAGGGATTCACCTTTAGCTGCTGCGCCCACTGCAAGGGTGAAGTCTTCGTCCTATGATGACGGACCACAGCCGAAAAGATACTTGGACCAGTTGATGTTGTGGGAACAATGGTTTTGGATACTGCTGCTGACTCATTTGTTTGGGTTCTCCAAATGAGAATTCTCCTTCGCCTTTGTTTAGTCAGGGATAATTGTGCTTTAGAACTATTGTCTGGTTGATAGCACTTTGAGTTGATAGCACTTTGAGTTGATAGTGCCTTCAGTCAATAGCACTTTTACGGGGTTTTGTTTGAAGCTGCACGAAGGGCCCATCTACATAAATATTACACATGCAGAAAACGTGCTTTTGACTCTCCCCGTTGCAACTCGTACATTTTGTGGAATCCCCACCCCACATATGCATACATACAAATAAACTTCTCTACCCGCCACCTGCTTAAAAAGTTTATTGGATAAAGCTATCTATAAAACATCTAGCTTTACCGTAGAATACTATTAATTTTTTTAGACATCATATAAACTTTGCTAGCTAGAATATGTTAACTTTTTGGTTTACTGTTTAGATGTGAACAGAATTTAATTTTAAAGTAGTCAAATGCCATGGAACGACTAAAATAGGATAATACAGAGTTATAGATAGGCTAAAGTGTACATCGTAATTAGAAATTTACTCTTATAAATTATAAATTTATTCTGCGTATGTACATTTAGTAAAATCACCCACCGCACCCCATAGCTCGCCATACATACCTATACACAAATTGCCTATATCCAGTGACCCACCCTACATGCGTACGTAATATAATGGACAACCCTGATAGAATTGTTGTCTAGTCGACCGCACGTTGACAGGATTTTGCGGGAAGCAGCTGTAAGTGATCGGTTACAGTTACGAATGTATTTTTCTGTCGGAATCCACCAACCGGTATTTCTGCCAGATTTAAAAGTGAATCAATCTCTATTTTTCGGATTATATTGTGACGGGCTTTTCATTGCGCTTCATGCTTTTCTATGCTTGCATGCTTTCATCATACTCGTACATTACATGAGGAACACACACATGTGGAGCGCTTCTGACTAGTTTTCCTCGAAGTTGTGTTATGTAAATTTGTGATTACCTATCTAGTGGACTGTCGTGTAGTAGGATATTTTCGTTAATGTAAGATATTGTTTTTCTGGTATTATGCATGACTAAGGTATTCGAGGAAAGCAATTTGTTGATCAGCTGATGACAAGTGTGAGTCACCATTTAGAATTGATCTATTTTACTTGATTTTATACTTAATGAGAACTTATTTATCTGCGTTTCTTGTTTTGTACTTATTTCGCCTCGAGAAGCAACTTTGTGGTGCCACTTGCACGCACAGCCATCAAACAGAATAGGGCTGTCTCAGTTGTGAGTACCTCTGTTTGGAATAATCTCCCGTGTTGTCTGCCACCTGCGTTCTTTTCTCGTTGAAGTCTCTCTATAAACTACTCGAGACTTTCCTCTTTGGCCGTTCCTATAGGTCGGTAGCGCCTCTGAATAGTTATCTTGAAGGGGTTTTAGATAAATAGATAATTTTGTTTAATCTAAATCGATTATTTTACTGGCTCAGGTGTTGAATTACAACTGCGGTGTAAGTGCGTTTCTTTTCGAGTTTGACACTTATGCAGCAGGTAGAATTGATTTAAAATAAATTTGGTCTCTGGTTGAGGTATTGTGTGCTGTTAGTCGGCATGGCTGACCAAAGGTGTGTGGTTGTTTAAAAGTTGAAGACTGATTGAGATAAGTTTTGAAACGTGTCTTTGCATGGCTTTTAAAGTGGTAAGGACTTGTATGATCTTGTAAATTGTTTTACCGTTGAAATATGCAATGTAAATGTCTCCAGATACAAACGTAAAAAGAAATTGATAACATCCACTGTTTCCACACTTCAACGTGTTGTTTGTAAACCAAAGTTAGCAACTGGTCTATTAGAGGATATTCTTACTTCATACTGTAACTAGCAGAACAATAACTGCATTACAAGGGCATGTGAACTTTTTCCCAAACACGTCTTCGGGATATTCTGACCTGGTTGGTCGCAGTTTGCTTTCGATACACTGTGCATTAGACACCAGAATCACAGAAGTCACTAATTACAATTAGGTAATTATATGAATTCTGAAAGTGTGGGTGGACCAGTGGAAAAGTGTTCCCCGTAATCTGTCGCTGCATGGCCAGCTGCCCTGACATCTTGTGACACTGCAGGTTGTAAGCAGTATTTGGACCATGCGTCATCAAGTCCAGAAAGCCACGCAATGAGTTTTTGACTTGAACCGAATGCAGGACATGCATAAGTGTGAAGTTTAACCGAATTCAGCTTTAAAGCATGTGCTATTGTGCTGTCTCGTCATTAGAAAGTGATACGACAAACAGGTTCCAGTGATTATCAGGAACGAGTTAATGTATGCATGTGGTTCCAATGAGTACAATCTGGTTCCAGTTAATGTATGCATGTGGTTCCAATGAGTACAATCTGGTTCCAGTTAATGTATGCATGTGGTTCCAATGAGTACAATCTGGTTCCAGTTAATGTATGCATGTGGTTCCAATGAGTACAATCTGGTTCCAGTTAATGAATGCATGTGGTTCCAATGAGTACAATCTGGTTCCAGTTAATTTATGCATGTGGTTCCAATGAGTACAATCTGGTTCCAGTTAGTGTATGCATGTGGTTCCAATGAGTACAATCTGGTTCCAGTTAGTGTATGCATGTGGTTCCAATGAGTACAATCTGGTTCCAGTTAGTGTATGCATGTGGTTCCAATGAGTACAATCTGGTTCCAGTTAGTGTATGCATGTGGTTCCAATGAGTACAATCTGGTTCCAGTTAGTGTATGCATGTGGTTCCAATGAGTACAATCTGGTTCCAGTTAGTGTATGCATGTGGTTCCAATGAGTACAATCTGGTTCCAGTTAGTGTATGCATGTGGTTCCAATGAGTACAATCTGGTTCCAGTTAGTGTATGCATGTGGTTCCAATGAGTACAATCTGGTTCCAGTTAGTGTATGCATGTGGCTCCAATGAGTACAATCTGGTTCCAGTTAGTGTATGCATGTGGCTCCAATGAGTACAATCTGGTTCCAGTTAGTGTATGCATGTGGCTCCAATGAGTACAATCTGGTTCCAGTTAGTGTATGCATGTGGCTCCAATGAGTACAATCTGGTTCCAGTTAGTGTATGCATGTGGTTCCAATGAGTACAATCTGGTTCCAGTTAGTGTATGCATGTGGTTCCAATGAGTACAATCTGGTTCCAGTTAGTGTATGCATGTGGTTCCAATGAGTACAATCTGGTTCCAGTTAGTGTATGCATGTGGCTCCAATGAGTACAATCTGGTTCCAGTTAGTGTATGCATGTGGCTCCAATGAGTACAATCTGGTTCCAGTTAGTGTATGCATGTGGTTCCAATGAGTACAATCTGGTTCCAGTTAGTGTATGCATGTGGTTCCAATGAGTACAATCTGGTTCCAGTTAGTGTATGCATGTGGTTCCAATGAGTACAATCTGGTTCCAGTTAGTGTATGCATGTGGTTCCAATGAGTACAATCTGGTTGTATAAAATGTATGCGTATGGTTCTAATGAGTACAATCTGGTTCCAGTGAATGTATGCTTCACAAGAATGCGTGTATCCGGTTTCAGTGAATCCATGTATCGATCCAGTGTGTATTCAGCTGGTTCCTGTGAATGCACATAACCGGTTCCATTGAATGTATACGTATGGTTCCATTGGATCAGCGGTTCCCAACCTTTTTTGACTGTCGGGCCACTTTTTCTAAGTTGGAGGACACAAGGGCCACTTTTTCTTAGTTGAAGGACATTAGGGGGCCACAAGGTTAAAATCTGATTAACTAAAGGCGTATAAAATTGTTATAATTGAATGAAAATAGAATGTTTGATGCGATTTATTAACGTCCAAATAAAATAATTTGTAATAGAATAGAATTATATATTCTATCATGTCCAAATTGTCAATTTTTACATATATTTTTCTTAATTCATTGAGATGCTGCGGGCCATTTTTGTAAGCCCAGCGGGCCACTTTTGGCCCGCGGGCCATGGGTTGGGAACCGCTGCATTGGATGCTTGTATCTGGTTCCAGTTAATGTATCAACTTCAACTGAATGTATGTACCTACGCATTTATGCACATAGAGTGGGCCGCTGGTTATTTGCATTATATTGTGATAAGCTTGATCCTGAAATACAGTGAAATCATTCAGAAAGCATTTTTCTTACAAAAATATTGAATATATTTGTTAAATATGCAGTTGTAAAAAACGTCAACACACAAAACATGTGCAACAAAAAGTACAGATCTGTTAAACGTCAATCACTTGTTTCAACACAATGCTTCCAATCTGTTTGATATAAACTGCTTTATAAGAAAACAAAATGGCAGCTGATGTAACACACATGTGCACAGAAGAACTTCAGATCTTAGGAAGCCATCTGCATTTACAACATTTTAGATTTCATATTTTCTTATAAAATCTTGTGGAAGATGCAAGTTCCAGCTATGGTTACGATCAACAGGTAACAATCACCGAAACATCTGCAATATGAGACAATTAATTACAGACTAGTAAATGTCTGTTTAAACAGTGCACGTGTCTGTTTAAACAGTGCACGTGTCTGTTTCAACAGTGCACATGTCTGTTTCAACAGTGCACATGTCTGTTTCAACAGTGCACATGTCTGTTTAAACAACGCACATGTCTGTTTCAACAGTGCACATGTCTGTTTCAACAACGCACAATGTCATGTCTGTTTCAACAACGCACATGTCTGTTTCAACAGTGCACATGTCTGTTTAAACAGTGCACGTGTCTGTTTCAACAGTGCACATGTCTGTTTCAACAGTGCACATGTCTGTTTCAACAGTGTAGATGCAACTGCTCCCAATAATCAGCCATCAATCAGTCAGCCTTTTGTGTTCAAATCGTGTGTCTCCAGGGCTGTTTTTAAGGAATTTTTAGAACTGCACAACCCCTTCTTTCCTTTCCCATTCTCCATGGTAAATTACTCTCAATTGGAGGACAATGACCTTGTTTGCTAGTTTTAACTGTACAGAAGTACTTCTACAACTGCACAAATCCATTTAAAACTGCACATTTTGTGTTGAACTGCACGTTAAAAAAGCCCTGCATGTCTCAAAATGTTTTAACTCTTAATTGTAGTGGTTGTGTTGTGATAACCGCAGTTTAAGTCAAAGTTGTTTCAAAGACATGGCTGAAAGTGAGCCGATTATTGCGACCTGCCTTTGCCGGGTCTTAGGAGGGTCGCATGTTTAAGATTTAGGGTTAAATTGTCACATTTTCGTGTATTATTTGATAAACTCGATACCGATTACAAACATTTAGCCAACAAAATTTGGACAGAGGGTGTCGGCCTCAGCGGTTGTTGCCATCCGCCTGAACTCGGACCTGGGCTTTTTTCTTCAAACCACTTTCAGCCAAGTATAAAGGAAAAATTGCCTACTTTGGGCCATTATTGTCCCCCTGCCTTGGCAACATTCAAGTATCAGCACAGATCTAAGGTCTAGATGGGGCAACTGTTAATCCTACAGGGCTTAATATATGTCGATGCGGCTGTGTTACTGGGTCGGGTACTTTGATACTTTTGCATCCAGAAAATCTACTCTAATTGAGAGTTCCAACACCATACAGACTATCTGCTAACTGAAGTTTGTGTTTAAGGCACACGATGATGTGCTGAAGTAACTGGAACAAAGTTTAGTTGTGCAAGTCTGCAGTGGGCACAACCTCACTCACACCTCTTGTCTGCATTTGGATGATCATCCTTCCTCTCTAAGTGCAGACTTCCTTTTGGCTGAAGTGCAAAACTGAAAGTAATCCAAAATACAGAGAACCTTTACATGAAAAAGTATTTTTGAAAGGCAATATCCTTAAATGTAAAGGTTGAGATTTACAACGGAGGAGGAAGGCAAGTCTGTAAATTATCTGTAGTCTGTCTTAATATAACAAGCATGATTTTTTTTAATAGCGTAAGGGCACAGCCATGAAAGAATTGTCGTGGAGGGTTTTCTATTTTGGAGGTTTTCCATTGAAATTGTTGCAGAGCATGGGGAACTGTTTTAAATTTTCTTCAGCAATTATTTTGTTGGAGGGGTTGAACCTGTAAATTCTAAATATGCCCACAGAATAGAGCAATTTGAAAATTGTCAACATTTAGCGTTGAACCTATTTTCTTCAATGATAGTATTCATAATTGATAGATCTAGATGAGTTCTTATATCTTCAAGTCTGTAATAATATTATTAGTGTATTAATTTTTATTCATTTTTGTTTTGTTTTCTTCAACAATTGATAGCAGCATATTGCATATAGGCCTACAGTGGTTACAATTGGCAGGGCTGTTTTTAAGGAATTTTTAGAACTGCACAACTCCTTCTTTCCATTCCCATATTGCATGGTAAATTACTTCCAATCGGAGGACAATGACCTTTTTGCTAGTTTTAACTGTGCAGAAGTGCTCATACAACAGCACAAATCCATTTAGAACTGCACAGTTGTGTACAACTTCACGTTAAAAAAGCCCTGACAATTGGCAGATTTAGGTGAAATGCAAGTTATACAGTGGTCTGTTTTTATTTAATTGCTCTAACAATGTTAATAATTCTATAATTTATTCTTTTGTTTTCGTCCAGGGTAAAGCTACATGTATCTGCAACCCAAAAATTTGGCTGAAATTCAAGCTTTATGTTTATGTGGTGTGTATTTAAAAAATTTGAAGATTCTTTCTTGGAGGAGCAAGGCGGATTCCGTAAGTTTTTAATACTTGCTAATAGTGTTGGATGATCTGGGTGAAGTTTGGTGTTGTGTCAAAAAGCCTTTGGGTGACCTGTTGTGTAGTTTAAGCTTCGCTGTTGAACTGGATTCCCACAGTAATTTGTATTTAATTTAAGATTCTGCGAGTTCCAACATAAGGGAAAAAAGCAAACGGCTGCCAACTTGCCATAAGATCTTTAGAGCTTGGACTTTAGTGACCGATGTTTATGTATGATTTACTTTACCTTCCTTTGTTTTATTTTAAAATAAATTTATTATCTGGGTCAATTGATTTCAACATGCTTCACGAGCACATAATTATTGTACCGTACCAGTAGGCCTACTTATCTTTTGCAAACAAAATCATCATGACCTAATTGAACACATTTTCACTTGGAGCAATAAATTGAGAAGCTTATACTCAAATATTTGATTAAGTTGCGCATTGTGTTGGTGAATTATGCAGAACTCCTTTAGGTGAATGAATGAAAAGACTGCTGGCTCTGTAACATGGACAGTATGGTTCTTATGTTGCTCAAGGATGTTACTGTGTAAAGAGCTTGAGCAAGTCTTAAATGTCTAGTTCCATCAATGCTCTATCGTTTGGTCATGTACTTCTGAACACTGGGAAGCAAGCATTCTATCAACAGTTTTACTTGTATTTACTGAACAAGCTGCATGTGAAGTTGTGACCACTGCACACAACAAATGTGTGCAAACCTGTAGGCCATATAAAATTAAGTGGCAGAGGCATACCGTAAGAGTAAGATGGACATTGTTACGTGTTTGTTAACATGTTAACTACTTTCTCTTGTTAATATGCTGGTTCCTGCAAAGACTTCTCCGTTTTGTCGACACTGTTGATAATCTCGAGATCATGATTCGAGCAGTTCCTAAGTTTCCTCAGTCATTTTTCAACCAGCTGCTAAATCGCCATTGGTTGAATGAAAACTTGAGCTATTGAGATCATAAGTTTTTGACATCTTTGGTTTTACTTATAACCATCTATTGCTCATAGCACCACATTTTAAGTTAGACTGCATGTAAAATATGTCTCATTATAATACAACCTTAGCGTTGTGTGTGTTCATAGAACTCCTAACATTCTTAGGTTAGTTCCGAACACCATGTATGCAGCATGCAAGACAAAAATTTGTCTGCATCAACTAGTATTGCAGTGCAAATCTGAGGCAAGCAATAATGCCAGGTGATCACTTCTTCTAATGCATGTATACACCAGATGTGTTTACAAATGCCTTTGCTATGGACCACATCGCGTACCTTATGATAATACGAAGTAGTGGGTGCAAATCCACAAAAGTTAAGTGATTTGTGTCACAGATGGTGAATGTATTTGTGTATGCTATATAAGGATCTGGTTTGGTGATTCTTGCTCGACAAAATTATGACATTGTATAGCTCGGTGGATTGAATATAAACTGTTGCCGTTTATATTGCTTTATGTTTTCAGTTTAAGCTGCCGACATTTAGATGTTCATGTGTATGCTGATACTTGGCAAAAGCTATTTCATACGATGAATGTATTTTCGGACTTGTTTTCGATAATTACAGTAGTGAATACTTTACAGGAATCAGTGGCACTACCTTTTGCAGTGCTAAAGCCAACTTGACACGGGACTTTCAGTAACTAGAGAGCTCCCTAATACGTAATGGCGTAGCGAATTAAAGGTAACTGTGGCTTCTGTAAGATTGGTAGAACTGCAGAGCTGCACTTGCTACATCTGCAATGTCTCTTGCAAGTACAGCAACTGTTGCATCAGCAACAAACCAAGATCAAATCTGCAACAACAGTTGCACATGATCACACAACAACTGTTAAATCTGCAAAACCCAAATCAACCTCTCTGTTTGAAGAAAATGTGCTTTATAGAATTTCAACCTGCTGAATCGGAGCGGAATTGTGCAAGTAACCAAAGCAGGCACTCCAACAAGGTGATTGCTAAGCAAACAGGACAAGAACCGCAATTCCAAAAATCACGGACAAATCTTAACAACATGCCAAAAAATGATCTGTATTGGCCGATTAAACAGCAAATTATAGCTTGCCCTAGATGTAAGTGGTTTGTATTTGCATAACAAGTGGCAACGTTAGAAATTGCCAAACAGATGTGCCAAAGGTTCACTGTTCCATCCGAATACTGTCCAGCCTAACTACCCAGTGGCGTAGCAAGGTTTTTGGGGGCCCTTGTGCAGGGCTTCGGTGGTGGGCCCCTTCATTACTTGAATCTCCTCGATTTCAAACAAAAGGCTGTGCAAAAGCGCCTGGCTCTTTTTCGATAGACTCTAGTTACATTATTTCGAACGCGAAATTAAATAAAAATTAACTTATTACAATTTTAATTATTTTCTCCCGTTAGGCCTAATCTCTATTTTCTATTTCTTCAGGCTACCAAAGAAAATTCAACTCGAGTAGGCCTACTTGACACAATTTATCAAAAACCATTGTTTCATCTGTTGAAGTATAAACTATCATCCACATTTTAAATTCTGTCAAACAGTTGAGTTTGACTAAAAAAGAAACAATATAATAAATTGGTATAATGTGAAGTGACTCAAGTCTCGGTTGCTACGATAAGTCTAAAAGAAGAAACCAAAAATTCCGAAATGTAAAAATATTCACTTGGGCGAATTCCCTTGCGCAAAAATAATTGAGATGCCTTCGTTCGTTTCCGAAGCGTTTCTCTGCTCGGTGTCAATATCCACCACCACCTCAGCACTGATCACTACAGTACAATGTCATGTAGACTTGATTACATTCGGACTATTCTGAATGTGAAAACTTGACTCTGACCGCCAGGGGCCCCTAGTGCAGTCTGCACAATCCATTGCAACCCCACCGCCGTACATGTAGATATAAATACATTCTGAATAATTCTTAAAATAAAATATTGACTCTGACCGCCGGGGGCCCCTCAACAGCCGGGGGCCCTTGTGCACTGCACAAGCTGCACAACCTATTGCTACGCCACTGTAACTACCCCTAGAACCTAAATACTTGTGTGTACCAGAATTTAAGCAGCAATTCCTACATAGTTCTAAAAGGCCCGGACTGACAGGTCTGAAAACATACACTGGTATATGCACCTAAAAACTGCTAAAAATTATAATTATGGGCGACCAGGACTGCAGAACAGAAAACTACGTGCTCTGCTACCGATTCTAAACAGCTCAAAAATATAAAATCACAGAACTTAAAACAGTGGGGCAAGAACACAGACCCCCAACAGCAGACCAAAGGGCCGATGATAAAAGCACACAATACACGACGGCAGTGAACTTTGTCATCACATAATACCTGCTAAAAGCATAGTTCGCCATAATGCTCTTGCGACCATCAGACTTCTGCTAAAGCTGCCTTTGAAAATGGTCCAAACCATTTAGAAAACACCAAATAAAATTGATCACAAAGATCGCTGCAGTTGCATTAAAGCCGAAATCTTTCTCCACAACAGGACCGGGTCTAGGCTCACCATCGCAAACGCAATTCACTGGCAGTCTGTTAAAGACAGCAAAAGGAACGAATTCATTTCAACAAAAACATCAACCAGAAACAAGCAACGAACTTGAGAACAAGGGACTATCTTCGAACAACGTTCATTAAACTTCGGCCGAGCCAACTAGGCGATCGTACTACCAAGAAACGATTTAAGGGTACAAGTTCTTCAGTTTCAGTAGGCTGGTCTTCTAGCCGTATGAATCGATCAAGTAGCACTACAGCGCTCGTGCAATACCAAACAGTATGCCTTGGTTCAAACGCTCTTTTCTCTAGAAACGCTTGCCATTCCATACTGGATACTCGGTGCTCTAAAACCGGCAATAATCTGTTCAAATCAAATCGAAACAGAAATTTAAATAAACTCGTCAAAGCTTCGGCTCTGCCTCGATCAGACTTTTCGACAACACGACGAGAAGCACCGGCCTACTGCAGTCGTTGACTTAACAAAGCTGTCAACATTTCGACAGGTTCCGATCACAGAACGAAACGAGGGAAACAACTCTCGGTCGGAGCGCAACAACGCCGAACCTGTTGACGAACGTTGCCGGCAACCCAACGTGCACCACGGCCAGCAGCAATCGAAACAGTCGTGAAAGACGGACATTTCTTTCGCTTTTCCAGTTCCTACGTCGGTCTCAGTGAAACCCGCTAGGGCCGTCATTACATTTGTTTGAAATGCGAACTCCCTTCGTGAGTTCGGTCGTCGGACCAGACAGTTTCTGTTTCGTGGCGGATTCGACTGAATTTGCCTGCGACCGCATGAATTCGTCGAGCTGCGAGACGAGCACCTGCTTTTTAAATCGTAACGCTTCGTCCTGGACGTTGCGGATGAAGTGACAGCGCAGTTCAGTCGTGCCCTGCAGCAACCGGAGATGTTTGAAGATGCCGTCGTAACCTAGAAATACAAACCAAAACTGTATGCAAAACGATAGGATGAATCTACGCATTTCACCAACAGACATTCATTCGTACCAACGAGGATTTATACAGCGACCGTTCAAGGCTACAACTCAGAAGCACTCTCGACCCCAGTATGACTAAAAAGGAAAGTTCTGATATGTGATATAGAAAGCATAGAAAGAGTCGGAGTGGACCCTGGGAACAAGCACAACGACAAAGGATCACACGCGACAAATATTCCTCCAAAATAACACCAAATTGCAGAGCTGAAAAGTCCACAGCATATTCAGAGACACCACAGTGATTGTGAGAATGATAGAAAGCGTCAAAACAGTTGAAGAGACGACAAAGTCACTTTAACTCCAGCCAAAGCCCACTTACAAAGGTCACAGACACACTAATCAAAAGAAGACTTTTGCCAGAAAGAACATGCAAGCAACAACTGGACTGCATCAACATTATCTATATCAATCAAACCTAATCTTGATTTGCGTGTTGCATGTGATCTGAACATGCATATATAAAACCTTCATAAAATTAGTTAATGAATGGACGTGACTAGGGGTCCGCCAGGCGGCCCTCGAATTCCAAGTACTAGGGGACCGCCAGTGGCGGCCGTCCAATACGGGATACTAGGGAGCCGCCAGGCGGTCGTTGCAGCGTAGTTATCTTTAATAAATCCAGCAGAATGACTGCACTAACCCTAAAACTAACCCTAACCGACCCTCACGACGCCTAACCTGAGCCCTAACCGACCCTCACGACGCCTAACCTGAGCCCTAACCGACCCTCATGACGCCTAACCTGAGCCCTAACCGACCCTCACGCGCTAAATTCCGCTTCTATTCGGGTCATGTGACAGGTTACACGTGACTGGCGGTCCCCTAGTACTTGAAATTCGAGGGCCGCCTGGCGGAATTCGAGGGCCGCCTGGCGGCCCCTTAGTCACTCCGTTAATGAATAGGCTGTGCCCTGCCAGGCTGAGGTTTTAAATAAATGGCAATTGAATTGAACTTACGCTTCCCAGGTTTTCGAACTTCGACGATCGCTAGCTTCTGCAAGTTAGCATTGCACTCCTGTATTTTTACGCTATTTACAAAGTTGTTCGGTTTTTTGTTATTGCTTAAGACAGATATTTGCGTTTCTCCGTTCGTCGTCGTCGTCGTAATCGTGTCATCGTCTAACGTCAGATCGATTTCAAGTCCTCCGTTCAGTTCGGAATTAGCGACGTCCTGAACGTGATTCGTAAGATTTTCCAAACACGAATGGACGTGATTTGGCAGCATGCTGTCCGAACCTTCATCCTCGGAATCGCCTGCAAGAAAATTGAAAACAAAATCAAATTACATCACTGACTAAATGGGATTTATAGGTGCCTTACTGCTGCAACATGCAATTCCTTTGCATCTTGCCTGGAAACTTCCAACTTGACATTTCACTTAATATACAACTACCGTCAACCATTTGAAGTGAAAACTTACATCATTGATCATGTATGGATAGTCTTTGAGAGGTTGCTACACATTAGAGCTCTACATATTTCAATCAAGAGGCGTGGGTCCACTTTTTTTATAGTGGTTGGGCCCCGTGTCACACGGCATATTTTGCAACTTTCTCGTTATTCCGCAGGGCCTTCCTTTGCCTCGTTTCTGCCGAGACTGAAACCGGCTTGGTTTGACCGTTGTTTTTGTGTTTCTAGTCAGCAGTTTTCTTCAGAGGAGCTACATAAATCTACAGGTTTATAAGCAGGGATGTTGTCTGTTACCTCAGGTATTCTGTTGGGAATTTAAGAAAGAAAGGATTTACAAGCTGTACTTACCGATACTGGCAGGACCGAGTGGCAGATATATTTCGACCATCGGTTCAAGGGCATCCGGCGAAGATGGAATAGGTGAAAGCGGAACTGGAGACATAAGTTGACGAACAGGAACGTCCCTTGGCAGTGGACCTAAACATCAAGTCGAACAATTATCAATAATTGAAACTAACAGGTTCCAGGCATTCTAACCATGTCAAACAAAATATCAGAGCGTGATACAATAAATGAGAAATTATGCAGACCACCTCATCATGAAAGAAGCAGCACTGATTAAGATCTGCAGCATTTTTGCTTGATTACAACCTGATCATTTGCAACAGTAGCTATCTGTTATGAATTTGTGAGAACGTCTACCAATATTACCCCCCTGGCCTCAAATCATAAAACACATTTTTTTTAAATAACTAATTTCATCTTCAATATATTTTAAAAAGTACCATTACAATCAAATCTTGCTCAAGTTCCATCATCTCAACTTTTCATCTGTGTCTACTTCCAAACAAATACACCAACAGTTAACTATTGAAATTATAAAATAAATCCATACCTAAATAAAAAACACAATTTATAACAATTGACAGAAATCACAAGAAATTATAAAAGTAACAATTATAGAAATTTAGAATTCAAAACTGATAAAAGAAACAATAGGACCAAACCGATTGGCAACCAACCTGGCTTCCTTTTGTTAGGTCGTGGTGAGGAGGCGGGAGAATCTGGCGCCGGTCGTTTCCTTCCGGTCGGCTGACCAGGCATCGCTTCATCGGCTTCGTCTATCATAATATTCTGAATCACATCGAAACAGATCATTTCGATTAATAATAATAATAATAACATAAGTAGATGACCCTGTATACCTCAAGGCAATAAAAAATAAAATAAGTACATTGGAACAAAATAATAATTATGACAATTTATTGTGTTTTCAATTTTGGATTTAATTTTCATGCTAATTTTTAAAATAAATGTAATTTTCAATGAATATTTATTGATATCCATCATCCACTCGACTACGGAACTTAATTGAACAATGAACATGTATATAAAGAAAATTTAAAATAATGTAGTTTAAGGCGAGTTCAAAGGTGGCACAGCTTTAGTTTTCTTTGACGATAACTTATTTAGATATCAGTTCCATTGTCCTCCCATCTTTTACTCGCCAAAAAATCACTAAAAATGTGGAAATTTACAGGGTGCTTGTGATCGTAGACTGCTCAAGTTGTCCCAGACTGCAACAGACTCTCAAGTCAAGCCTCAAGTCATATCTTTTCTATAAGGCGTATCTCACTTATTATGTTCTTATGTCAATTGAGGTGCCCTTGTATGATGTGCCGGCATATGCTGTGTTACGGCACCATAGAAATTGTTGCTATTATTTTCAAAATAATTGTCATTATTATTTTCAAAATAATTCTTATTATTATTAGTTGCACTTATATCTCAGATGAAGAATGATTCTCCTGGAGCCACACTTCTTCTGTAGAGGTGCATGATAGCCAAATGGATGCAGCACTCGGCCTGTAAAATGGAGAGTACTGCTTCAAACCTCCACTCAGAGGGTCAATGCGTAAGGACCATGTTAAAGTCTACACACAATTGTTCAATGATGATCTGTCACAGGTCACGTACGCTAGTCTGAATTTTGGAAGGAGCATATATATAAAAAAAAAGCAGATACGCCGGGCTGCATCAACGACGACACGTAACGATTATTTTCATGATCCATAAAATCTGACTATTAAACACGTCAAGTAAAGCTAAGAGAAGGTCAGCTCAGAAATGTTATGAGCTTAACAAGAAAGTGAAAAACAACAGAAGACACAGGTGATTGTACATCACTTACTTTGTTCACTTTAAATGGATTTCCAAAGGTATGTTGTCTGACGGGCAGGGTTTCGATTTCCCGCAGAGGTTGCGGCAACTTCTTCAAGTATTCCTGATAGTTGCCCATATCCTGAACGGATATCGTGTGCAGGTTTTCTGTGAAAAAATAATTAATGATCAACGCACAACCCCAAACGTCGTTGGTAATTCCAATCAATTTTGACAACTAGTACAGGCAATGCAAAAAAACCTGTGACATTTTCTGCTGAATGTAGGCGTAACTTCAAATTCCAAACACACACATATTTAATCTTTAAAAGTAACTAATCACATAGCTTGCAATGTGGTGGTAAAATTATCTGTCTGTAATCGATGTATTGTGTACCATTTAAACCCTGCTTGAAGAATCCAAGTGACAACCATGAGTCAGTTGCTTGCAAACAACTGCCTCTGTCAACAAACAGCATATACTCTTTGATGCAAGCTGGAGGGAGAGCAAACAGATGTGCAATGTGCTGGCCCTAGTCAAGGATTTGCCCATTGCCGGCTTAAGGGTTAAAAGCGGTAAAATAAGAGCACCTACATGGAAACTGAGCTTTAAGTTATTAAAAGTCTATTTAGTTTTTCTATTATACTACTACTACTTTCACTATTACTTTTACTATTTATGCTGTACGTCAACTTTCAGCTGAATGAAATTAATGCCCAAACCACTATTGAATTTAAATGCGAAACTTCAAGATGAGTTTCTGCTAGAACTCTGGAAATTTACAGAACAAGTGCAGCATCTACAGAATAATACGAAGTACGTATCGTATGCGTATGTTTCGTAAGCGTATGTTTCGTATTCGTATGTTTCGTATGCTTTACCTTCTTCTCGAAGGTAACTCGTTCCAATCTTCGGCATCTTCATGAAATTTACTCTCATCCGCACGATCTGGTTGAGAAGATCGTTTCTCTTTATGTCGAATGGATTTCTGAACAGCAATAAAACTTTCACTGAGAGAAATGTCCACAGTTTTACAGATCTGCATGCAGTTCATTAACGAAAGGCTTCATTAGCTAGCTACTCTCACTCATGACAACCTTCTGTCACAGTTCAAGTTAATGCCAGTAATAGCCTTCACGTAACCAATCTCACATCCATCACGTTTATTGATCTGCAAAGCATATAGAAAACCATGTATTTCTCCAACCATGGGGTAGGAGGGGAATTGTGACCAAATGATTAGACTTTTAATGCACAGTTGAGGTTTCAGACTACCCTGTAGGGACCTTCTTCTAGCATAAACGTCATTGGTAATTGCTCAATACCATCGAATCTTGATGCTTCATCATTATCTATCCGTCTATCAGCTCAATACCATTGATCCTCGATCACTATCTACCTTTCTGAGGAATTTATATAGCGATTCTTCAAGATAGCGGCACTTAAAATATGTGCAATAATAAGACTCGGCAGCCTCGTGTGTTATTTTGGCATCAGCTTCGAATATTCACCCATCTTTGCTCCAGAGAACTGACACCATGGCATCAAAGATCACACAGCTGGTTGAGTACGGTGCACCCTGCCACGACATTTTCTACATCTGACACCATTTTCATAGCAATTCTTTTACCGCATGGTTTATGAGACGACAGAATGAATTCCGTTACAAAAGGTACACGAACTACAGTACAAAAATGAAGCATCAATTACGTGTAAGCGCGCGTTGCCGGGTTGCGCGTTTCGACGTGCAGCATCAGCGTGTCCCAGTCCTTCAGCTCCTGCTTCAGACTCGACAGGTCGCCACGGTGATGAGCGAGCAACTGGTTGAAGTCGGCGCGCTCGAGGATGGACGTCTGCGACCGCGATGTCACCTTTATGCCCTGACAGACGGGCAGACACTGGCCGACGGATGCCACCAACCGGTCGTACTCCAGCTTTGCCTGGAAATGAACAAACAAGAATGTCCTTGCTGAGGTTCATTTGTCACCATGGTTAGAACTTAAGACGACCATAAGCAGGATCACTTCCCGCTACCCTCCCAAAAGGTTCACTCAACCTTCCAATCAGCAGATGGCACTGGTAGAATGAGGAGCAGGATTGATGGGCACCATGTCTGGCCACCGACAGTTAAATTTAATTCGCTGTACATAATGACTTGTGATCATCCGTTCATTAAATGAATTGTAATCATTCTGCGTTGTGTCAGTCGGAATTAAATTATACAGTATCCCTATCATGCTCATAGCTGCATAAATACATTATGAAATACATTATTCCTTATATGCATACCTAATATAATATATTATGCATGAATTAGGATAAGCTGAAAGTGCAATAACTTCTGGTTAAATTAAATTTTTTACTTCATTAATTACACCACTAAGCTACAATCATAATCGTAAACAGTACTACAGTCACAAGTTAAACGGCAACGTACCTGATTCTTTAGTTTCTTCAGATAGGAGACGACAGCGTAACTCAAGCAGTTCTCAATCTGCTCTGGAATGAGGTTTGTCGGAGCTCCCATGCGTGCCAGCGCTCGCTTCAACGGCTGGAACAGACGAATGAAAAAGACAAATAAAACAACCAAAAACGAAAAAGATTACTGAAACCAATGAACGAAAAAGATTACTGAAACGGTGCAGTTATAGACATACAGCCACTGGCTTAATTCCTTCTGTCTGCAATGCAAGTTCTCAGGTGCTTTCAAGTTAGCCTGACACATGAGCACTGGCATAATAATAAAAAGATTAATAATAATAAAATTAATAATATTACTACTACCAGGTACTAATAATAATAATAGCATCATCGTATAATTACAAATCTGACGAACTGCAATACGACCACGACTCATAGTATTAATAGTCGAAAACAAGTATTTACAGAAGTCGAATTTAACTGTCCGGCAGTCTAGCAAGGCGCCTGTCACATCCCACTGCTCATCTTTCCAACGCCGTCTATCGAATGGAAGGTGACCTTTGGGATGGTAGCACTTGGGAAGCAATCCTGCGTGCGTTTGTTCTTCATGCCAGTGTGCTAAAATTACACTTACCCCTCCCCATAGCCTTCCTTCTTGTCATAGCCTTCATTCTTGTATTTCTTACATGACTGGCTCTCATCCCTAAAAAAGTCTGATCCTGAACTGTTTCCACGAAGATTTCAAAGAGACCATCAGTTGAGATCTGCGCTGTCTCGATAGAGCAGGGTGGCTGAACAAGACTTCAGATTTGACTCCATGGGTCTTTTTAATAATATACAGCTTGCCTAATCTTAGAGATCATTGATGCTTCTATCTAGAGCTTAAACTCGCCTGCTCTTCATAAGTCATTTAAATCTCAGATTTCCTTAGCTGAGACTGGGCTGAGAGCACCTCTGAGTAGGTCTCCTGAAGAGGAGCTATTCAAATTCTTGAAATGAATGAACGAATGAATGTCAACTTTGGCTTTGTTGCTAATGTCAAACCATTGCCCCAAAGGCAAAGCCTCTGGCAGAATCAATTCTGTATGTTGGTACCATAAATATGCTTTGGACAAAAAAAGGTGTTCAAAAGGAAGTCATTGTGAAATCAAATGCACTCTTCAGAATATTTTCCTAAGCCAAAACTGCTCTGTGCTCATCGGTAGGTAAATCTTATGATCACAGCGTAACAATAACGGTGAACTGACCGCGGCATAGTAGACGGGCATTGTCTTCAGATAGGCGTCGAATTGTTGTCTCCACTTTGGTGGCGGTTTGCATTTGTGAACTTTGAATAGCTCGTCTATAACAAAACAAGCAATCACTTCAGAGACATATCTACAATTCTGTAGACATAACAGTAGCCAAGTGGAAGGGATTGTCGGCAAGGTCTAGGAACAAAGACAAATCTAGAGCAGGTCATGGAGATTTAATAGTCTGAATAGCAATAATAGTCTTTGTTTAATTTTAAACCAACACAATGTAAACTGATTACAATTAACACCATACACAGATGATGACAAGTTACTACAAGAGTCAGATGTAACTTTCAACAGTAATGAAAGGCACCCAACACATGTCACTGTTCATTTTACTACACCCAACACATCTCACTGATCTTCATTTTACTATTGTCAACTGTGGAATGAAAAGTTGAGTGGACCATTAGGCACGGTGGTGGGAAGTGATCCTGCATCCGTGCGCTTCTCATTCCAGTGTGTTAACCATTACACAATTTAAACCCCATCCACAATGAATATAATTACAGATCTAGTACGTTAACCTAACAGCATACTACACGATTAATTTCAGATACAGAGGTGAGACAACATGATGTGGCAGAACCACATAACTTCACATCTCGACATAAGAGGATAAATTATATGCCAAGGAACTACAACAATGTAACAGACAATAATTGCAAAGCTACATATTTTCTGACAACAGTATCACCTTGAAAGCAAAACATCAAAATCGTGCACCAAATCGCTGCAGTCTACGACTTTTCGCAAGCAAATATCAGTGACCCCCGACGAACACATTCAAGCAACATCCAACTGCTATCAAAGTTTCTACACAGATCCTGTCGAGAACGTGAATAACGAGACTTACCGAGAAGTGGTACAAGCTGTGGGTAGTTGTATGGCATGACAAACAGATTGACGGAAGAAAGGCTCGTGCTGGCCTTCAGATAACCAAAGGGAAGTCCGATGTCATTGTACTTGGCACTGCCAGCAATAAACACCTAAGGGAAGACGACACAAATCATAGATGACCTGATCTTTGCAAATAAATAATAATAATAAAAATAATAATAATGAAAAAATAAATAAATTAATAATAATAATAACTTGGTCGCTTTTAAAGGAACTTTCTCTTCAAACCCTGAAGATGAGGCCTGACAATTCCAGACTAGTTTTTAAACAATAGTTAGTGCTCAATAAAGTCCCTGAGGGGTCCTAAATACCTCGGGGCAAAAAATTTATAATAATAATATAAATAAAATAATAATAATAAATTATTATTTTTTAAATTCTGCAGTGCCTTAACACAGACATGTCATTATAAGAGTGCCTTGCATGCAATTAACAGCCTGTACGTCACGGAATATTTCGATGAAACAGAGTTCTCAGATTTCACAAAATAAACAAGCTGACCGGGTCAATTAGTTCAACAAACTTTCCCATTCAACAGCACATGAACATTTCACAGATTCAATAGTGTTCATCAGCTTCATCAACTAGGCAAAGGCATGCACTGTTCATGCGAAAAGGTCTCATTGACATCAGATATCGCATGGCAACTGGGCAATCCCGTTTAAGAAGAACCATTTTGTTCAACTATGCACTCCTTTTGACATCAAATGTGTAACTTGTAACTGTGTCCTGCAAACCTATTCCTTATCTGGCTATAAATAAAGGCAACTCTTTTTCAATTAATCACAAGTTCTAGATCTCTTGGAATTTAAACAAGATTTGATTTGATTTGAACTTAAGAAATTTCAGAACTTGAGAAAAGGTGCATATTAAACCATTGGGGTGTGGTGGTGTAGGGTTATGTTCATTTCCTTGGAGCTGCGAATTCAAATTCACCTCAAGCCGCCAAGTAGGGACCCTGAGCAAGTCCTTGACTCACAATTGATCATGCGTTTCGACGTGAAACTCCGATTCAGTGTTCACCCGGAAGTCGGAAGCACCTCTGAGTAGATCTCTTGAAGAGGGCACTATAACAATTTCTCACACAGCCTGCCTTTACTCTTTAGAACCAACCGCCTAACGTACTTACCTGCCAAGCAACGTTTGGCTGCCTCCTTTCAAGAATGTACTGCGTAAGTGGCGATGGTTCGAGCTCGTACTTATCGAACGGCAGGTTGTCTAAAACGACCGGTTCACACGAGTTACACGAGAACTTGACAACAGGATGAGACAACCGGGGAGGCTAAAACACAGAACAGAAAACGTCAAACAGCATCAACCAAATGTAAAAGTATCTAACATGTCGACCATGTCAAAGGCACTAAACACATGTTCGCAGAATAAAAGCGCACAACAGCGTGCTAGCGAGTGTGACCTGCAATCCAGAAAAACTCTCGTTAATTACAGCGAATTTTCAGTCAACGGCCGCAGAATGGGGGCAGGGTCTGCGTCTCTTGGAAGGATTGTAGTATCGGGCGGTCCCTGCCAACCAGAAACTGTTAATCAGCAATGAGGAAAATAACAAACAACAATTTAATATGCCATCGTACGTACAACAGTTTACAGCCTGCGCTTACCGTAAATGGGGACACGTGCTTACACACCAAAACCGATGAAAATAACCAAAGGACGCTTTAAAATATGACAAATCAAAGCAGTCACAGAATGGGGAAAAAACCTAGTTACAATGAAACACAGTGCAGGGACTCTTATAAAGATTTCCAGTCTGTAAAGTAACAGTAAAGTAAATGAGATGAACGATGGATAGAGGGCGCCACGTAAATCCGGCTGTAACGTAAGAACTCCATGGCTAACTGTCAACTCCTGTTACCTGATTCAACGATTTCCGGTGGCTATCATTCCACCCGAAATGCACCAGAGGATATTCGGACTGTAACAGATTGATTGTTGCGAGTCACTAGAGCTCGCGTCTCTCAGCCGTAAGACTGGCGCCGGCGCCGGGCTGAACACAACATATGTTGCAGTGTCACATGCGCTGCCAACGCCCGACATATCAACGTTTTAAAGAGTTCTACTACCAATCTGAGACAGCCTCATCACAATGACACTTCACAAGACGACGCTTCTCAACCAACACACAGGCTTTATCTAGCAAATCTTTCCAGTGGTGCATCTTTCCTAGAGCTGCCAGCAGAACAAGTTCACAGCCCTCTCTCTCTGCATTCAACTATGGCAATTTTTTAACCGCTAAAGACATACACAGGAAATGTGTTTGGGCATTACAACTTGAAGCTGGAAAATAACTTCTCTTTAACAGGACCAACCCAGTTTTTAGACAACCACTCAACACAACTGGTTAAAAATCTTCGTTAGTTTGCCCACGGCAATTGCAAGAACAAATTTATGGCTTGCCAGTAAACATTCAATGTACCCAACAGGTGAATTGCGCAGTTCAGGGGCAGCCTTAGGGTTGAAACATAACCCACCAGAGAAGAATGAAGATGAGGCTATCTCAAGGACTTAACGTCAAGCAACCAAGACCCCTTTACCCAACCACAACAAAAACAATAAGACAAAAATCGAATCAAGTTTGAATGGAAATGTTTCCGTTAAATGCGGATGGATAAGAGGTGAAACAACAATTAAACATATAAGGTGAAAAATGATTGCAGCTCAGCACACAGAGCGCAGCAGCAGCTCACCAGCGACGGACTGTTAAGGTCGGGCCAGAACGATTCTGGGATCGGCCAGTGGCCCACCGTGTAGCCCTTCTGCGCAGAACGAGGCACGTAGATCAACCGACGACAGCTCTGCCACGCCTGGTCCTGCCCTGACGGGGACGCAGGACGCTTTTCACCGTTCTTTTCATTCTCTGCAATGTGGAAATCAATTTCACTCTCTCAGAATATCATCAAGGATTGTAAGTCACAACATGCAAGACAGAAAGTGCTCTGGTTTCAATAGACATCTCACTTCTTACTGCACACTTAATTATTAGGCCTAACGTATATTTGAACTTTACTATTCAATAATGTTACTTTGCTTTAACCCTTTACCGACCGAGGATATAGGATTTCCCATACCATTTACTACACTTTGGTCGGAAAAAGGTTAATATTACTTCAGTGTGATATTTACATCAATATTACATTTCGATGTCCAATTGTGCATCGGCTAAAATTGGAGCAATAAAGGCTAACTAACTTACTTACTCAACTCAGCCCACATTGAAAAGTAAAGAAGTTGCTCACAGTTTACAACAACCTGTTCTTATCATGATTCCTATACAGAACACTTTTCCCCCGGGACTCTCGAGAAAACTCCATAAAATCCGACAACGAAAACTGCCGTCGATATTAACAGTAACGAAACAGACGCTGTTCAGATATTAAAAACGAAACAATCTCCAGGAACCAAAGAAGACTTAGTCGCCTTATAATTCTAATTCCTGAGATAATATAGTGGCTGAGAAAAAAAACAATATTAGTAGTCATAAAAACAATGTTTATTAAATATATCTTTACGCCGCATACTTTTTTTTATTAAAGTAGAGATTCGAAACAAATAACAGTTAATTTCAACAACAATTTATCGAGAAATATCATCAGAAGAGATGGGCAGTGAGTGGTACAGTGTTTTTCATTAATAGTAATAATATAGATTGGAAAGTAATTACTGTTCCTCTCATTTAAGTAGATTTTATTGAATTGTAATAACCAGTAAAAATAAGGACAGTGCACATTAAAAACATGCTTGTCTATCAAAGTGTAAAATTCATGAAATCTGCAATAGCTTCAACACAGCTAATAACAAAATCAGCTTGTAGTTCACAATTTAAACAGCGTCCACACAATTATTCCAAGTCCACAAATTACACGAGAATGTTCAAAACAACAACTTTAACGGACAGATATATATAAATTGGTTTTATGAGAAGTCAGTGCAGGGACAATTTGGTGCAGTGACATTTCTTGCAAACTGTTGCTTTCATAAATCCTACAATACAATTGAAACAATTCCCATTGGAAATCATTGCAATTCCATTCTACTTTGTAATCGAAATCATCTGGTAAAGATGCTCATCATCGTAACATTCTAATCCACCAAAACCAACCAATTGTAATTATAGTTTGAACCATTGTTCCCATGCTGAATTGTCCTGCGCCAAATTCTCTGGTCACCATGTAAATCTTGGAAGTTACACAAATTTATAATTTTGTTAACTTAATCCACATCGAAACTTACCGTTTGCATAAAGAGTTCCTTCGTTGGGAAGCTTTTCGAAACTGACGACGACTCCGCTTTGACATTTCTGCACCAGAGATTCTAGGCACTGAATCAGAGTTCGCTGTGACGATATGGCATACGAACGCCCTATGAAACAATGTGCAAAAACCATGGCATAATTCAGTGTTCAGTGTGATATTTTACATCAATATCACATTTCGATGAAACGTGCAAAAACCACGGCATAAATTCAAAATCAACTTTTTAAAAATAAACAGACGCAGCAACTCAGTCAATAATATGAAGAAGAAAAGCCAAACAGTCCATCACTACAACCATATGTTTGTATGCGCACATGTTATAGCGCCCCTTCAAGAAAAATTCTACTCAGAAGCGCATGAATAAATGAATGTATGAATGACTAAATTCATGGATGGGCTAATGCATGAATGAACAAATGCATGAATTCTTGAATGCATGAATTGCTGAATAAGTAAATTCATTCATTCATGATGCATGACTGAGTAAGTGACTGTATGAATGGATGAATGCATCTGCTCATTACCTCCAGTAACCTCACACATCGCATGGATCGCTGTGTCATCGGCCGACGGAATGTAAGTGAAGACATCAACGGGTGGTGCCGCAGCCATTCGTAAGACGACTCCGAAGAGTCGCTGGTCCCACCGGAATGGTTCCTTCGTTAGTTCGCTGCCTGGCACAGCCGTGTTCATCGGAAGATTCAGCTGAAAGCAAACAAGAAATTTATACGATATCTTTTAAAGCAACGTTCAACCACCTCGCTGATAATACTAGGTCACACTTATAAAGCAGAGTGTATAGAACAAGTAATGGTAGGAACAGAAGAAAAATGTGTCAGAGAGTGGGTGACCTAGGGAACAGACCTCGAGATTGAGGCCATTCCATACCATCAGATCACCCACAGAAAAAGGGTGTTTATATCCACTTCTTTGTATATACACACAATCACACATGTATATATAAATGTGTGCATGTGTGAGTGTGTGTGTGATGTATGCATACATGGTTTGTACCGGCGTACATGTGCAACATTGGGCATACGCCTATGCATGCACGTGTGTATTATTACCCATGGTGGATGACGTGTGTAATGCAGACGTGTGTGCAAGATGAAAGGAAATGCTTGACACCTGTCAACCTAGATAGTGTCTGCAATAATCGGTTTCTGCATGCAGCCTATGCCTGACTAAGATAGCCATACCTGACTAAGACAGCCATGCCTGACTAAGACAGCCATGCCTGACTAAGACAGCCATGCCCGACTAAGACAGCCATGCCTGACTAAGACAGATATGCCTGACCTAAGACAGCCATGCCTGACTAAGACAGCCATGCCTGACCTAAGACAGCCATGCCTGACTAAGACAGACATGCCTGACCTAAGACAGCCATGCCTGACTAAGACAGCCATGCCTGACCTAAGACAACCAGCAGAGACGTTATCCAGCCACGTGATCATCATTCAATTATGGATCAACCTTTCCATAAGAATGATTTACACTGTAGCCAAGAGAGGATCTTAAGTGCCCTACAGAGAAGACAGGAGCAGACCCTTTAGAAGCAAGCCCTGGGGCAGTCATGTCACAAAGTAAGAAAGTATTGACTTTAATTCTCAGATGCAGACCACATTCAGAGTTACAAACGACATTATACAAAAGTACATGTACAGTCAAAGACGCGAATAATCAGAATATAGCAAAATGAATAAGAAACATTCCTCACACTCAATTGTAAGCCTCTGGGAGAACTCTACTCATGCCCCAAGACTACTTTACTGGGGGGGAGGCACAAGTAATTTTTTTTATTATTTTATTTATTTCCTGAACCAACAACATACTACAATTATAGCAATGAACATAGTTATTTAACATAATTTGGTCATCAAGGGGAGAGACCCAGAAGGGATGGACAAAGTGCCATAAAATTTTCCAAACAATTAGTTCAATTCCATTTATTTCCTGAACCAACATAATACATATTAAAATTTAATACAAGTATGACAGTGAACATAATGATTAAAATTATTTGTGGTTGTCAAAGGGAGACCCAGAAGGGATGGACAATACCACTAATAGGGTCACCAAGTAATCATGTAAAATAAAAATACAATAGTGCATGACAGCCAGTTCATACAATAACCGGTACAGGAACACAAAGAAAATCAGAGGAAACTTATCAACAGAAAAAAATGACAATAATCTAATACACCCAATGAATAAAAAGACCATGAAATTGACGAATAGATAAAGAGATACTGTTTCAAACATTCATACAGGACTTCAACTCAACAGAGAACAACCAAATGTTTGTATGAGCAAAAGGTTGTCGATACAAACTTAAATATTTTGTAGAGTAGGAATGAACATTAGAGACACATATACTTGTATGCAGGTATGCAAAAAGGTACTTACAAGTATACACACCTGCATCCAGATACTTATACAGCATACATACAAAGTTGTATTTAGTATTTCTCAATAATGCATGTTAGAGATCTCTTAAACTGTCCTTTAATTTATGAATAAAGCCATTGAATGTTGACAACGACGATAGTAGCGAATTTATAGATCAATCAATATGTCTGACGCCACACATATAAATAACATAGCAGACGAGACATAAATAAACGACAAAACAGATACTCCCACAACGTTACAGAAGCCGGCCAAGCTTTAAAAGAAAAAAAGAATAAGCACTTATTTAAATCATTCAAGAAATCAATGAATCTGCATTTGCAAATTTATGAGAGATCGCGGTTCAGCAACGTAATAACTAATTTATAACAATAATTTTTCGTTTATTCAATAATCCGGATGACAGACCACAACCGGCTATAGTGTACTGTACAGTTATCTTAATCAACATCAATCTTAACTACTAACAGAACAGACAGCCCGCAATACAACGGCCCTAATATATAGCAGTCTACACAGCACATCTGTCCTATACAGGTTTCGGGAATTGAACTCAACTCCATTGATCTTTATGCCAGTGTGTTATCCAATGCACACCATGTAATGTCAAAATGAGACAGGAACTGTAACTTTGCAGATCTGCAGTCAGTAACACGTAATTCAGGCTAAAGATAATCACGGGCGGATCCAGGGGCCAATCCGGCCATGGCCCCCCATTTAAAAAGCGCATGCGAAGTGGCCCTCCCCCATTTGGTTTCAACAAGCCATTAAATCAAGGCAGCGGGAGAGAAAAGTAGGAAACTAGAGAGGCCATAGTATATTATTTATTTATTATTGCTTGTGCAGAGATTACTTCGACCGAGATGACTAAAAAAGGTCATCAGTTACTTTGGCAGGAAAACTGGTATATTTTCCCGAAATTTCAACCAAATGACTAAAAAAGGTCATCAGGATTTTCCGGGGAAACAAAGATCACCGAAAATATTGCCCCCCTTTGAAAATTTCTGTATCCACCCTGAATAATGTAAGAGTTTAAATCTAAACACAGTGTAATCTCTCAGCGTTTCTGATTATCAATAGACAATGAAACTGTCTTCACTTCAAACATGTATATTTGCACAACTTTGCTAGTATCATCTCGTCAAGACTTAAACCAATCTTCCCTTGGCAATTTACACAAGACATTTCTTTGGGCTTCAGCTTATCACCAATTCATGGATTTGGCCTTTAATTTGCATCTTAAAGACCTTCATAACTAGTGTAAACCGCTGGAAAAAATAATCAGTCCTCAGGCAATGAAGCTCTTGTGTCATGTAACTGACTAAAAAAAATCTGACATGAAATAATGAAGCATCCAGGACAAAGACGACTTAGCTACAGCTTCTACATCAGACTTTCCTAATAGCATGCATACCGGTAATTACATATATAGCGGTAATTACAATATGGGTTCTGATATAAAACAGTCAGGGTCAAAGATCAGATCTAGAAAATGGCTCCATTATAATGCAATCTCGTCACACAAGGCAGTCCAAGATACATCACTCACAACGAAATAATGAGAAGATAACTTTGGTACTGTACTTGTTGCAATAACACTGCAATATTCTAAAACACTGACAAGATTTGAAACTTGTAGTTCATTAATCAATCAATATTCATTTAATTCGACAAATTTAGCTGGCAAAGACACAACCGGTGACAAGATATGTGAATTAAGTAGAAGAACTGCTTGTCTCCTGTGCTGTTTAATCAACAATTGATTTCTTCATTAGCATTGCCTGAAGACTTCTAGATTCATCCAGGGCTTAAAGTGTGCCTGGACGGTCATGGATGGCATCCAGGCACTTATTTTAAAATCTAAACACTGTCCTGCCACTTATTTGGCCTGCACAGCAGGGAAAGGTAAGGAGCGTCCAGGCACTTCTTTTTCTACACTTTAAGCACTGGATTCATCCATTCAACCCAAGAATTTATATAGCACCTCTTCAAGAGATCTACTCAGAGACTCTCCCTGCCTAATCTGTTTCAACAGTTCAAAAAGTGTGATTTGTAAGTAAGTAAGTATGTATTTGAGGGACTTGCAAAAAGCAGACAAGTCTAACCGAAGCATCAAATCGCAAGTCTAGTGCGGAAGTCATTCCAGATGGGACGAGCTCACAATCGAAAAGTCTCAATGCTGTCTAATAGAAGAGTTTAACTGCCTTTTAAGGTCAAAGACAGGTCAACAAAGATCAGACAGACCGTAGGATGCAGCACACACAAGAAGCACATCCAAACAAGTGCACAACTTGGTGGGAGATGTACTGAGAAGCAGGGAACCAGTGAAGAGCATCATGCATATAGGAAGAGACAGAAGCACATTTAAGAAGATGGCTAATGAAGCAAACAGCTGAACGAAGAAATCAATCAAAGAGCCCTGGATAATATTATATTATATAATTATAAACATTATATATTAGAAACATATTATATATATGTTATATATACACACACACACACACACACACACACACACACACACACACACACACATACCCGCATACACTACCTTAAGCGGACATTCCATGTGGGTACAATTCATGAGTTCAAAACATGCCTTAAAGTACACGTAACTCTCTGGGGTCAAGGAACTACTTATATTATATATGCACACATCTAATTAATATTCATTACAGTGTCGAACACACACACACATGTCTCCATATGGATGTCTTATGGAGTCAGGAGTGTGTGCTGTGTGTGTGTGTGCTTGAATAGTGCCAAAACATACCTTACCGAAAGCAGTGCATGTGGGTACAATGATCTATGCTTTCTACACACTAAGATGTTATACTTGAGCTCCCTATTACTATTAGCCTGTTAAGATACAATAACAGGATTTCAGAAAATTATTGTGGCTCAGAAACGGCGTTCTAAGTGTGAGATTAAATATTTTTCGTCCACTCTCGTGATCTTCAAACAAGAATAATTTTACTCTCAAAATACCGGTGATGTTTCAGTTTAAGATGAGTTTGATTGACATATAAATCTTGCACACCAAATTCAAAAGCTTGAGTAAACCCACTGAGAAGAAAACCCTTTTCAAGTTTAAATACTCGTACCCAGTCTAAAACCAGGATTAAAAAAATTCTTTGTAATACTTGGTATAGGCTTAAGGTTCTTTTTCACTTATTTAGTAGACCCGGCTGTCCTGATTAACATGAATCTGTTCTAAATAGGAATCACTGTGTGAGGAGGGACAGTGTGTGAGTGTATGAATATGCAGACCGCATTAAATAGATAAAATGATTGTCTCCACAAGAATTCAATAACGTGACCAATGTACGTGTGAGACTATGCTTACTGAACTCAGATAATGAAACTTTTGTCTCCACAAAGATTCAATATGGGTACTCACACACGTGTGTCTGTGTGAGTGTGTGTGGGTGTGTGAGAGAGATACCGACAGACAGACATACAGACAGACAGACAGACAGACATAGAGACAGAGACGGACAGCAAGAGACAGAGAGAGACAGAGAGAGACAGACAGAGACAGAGAGATGGATGCAGAGTGAGAGATAGAAAAACAAGACACAGGGAGGCTGCTTGTCTCCACAAGGATTCTTTGTGAAGACACACGTTTGTGTGTGTGTGAGACCATGCTTTGGCCTACTGTATTCGAATGATGAAACGTTTGTCTCCACAAGGATTCTTTGTGAAGACACACGTATGTGTGTGTGTGAGACCATGCTTTTGGTATTCGAATGATGAAACGTTTGTCTCCACAAGGATTCTTTGTGAAGACACACGTTTGTGTGTGTGTCAGACCATGCTTTGGCTGCATTCGAATGATGAAACGTTTGTCTCCACAAGGATTCTTTGTGAAGACACACGTATGTGTGTGTGAGACCATGCTTTTGGTATTCGAATGATGAAACGTTTGTCTCCAGAAGGATTCTTTGTGAAGACACACTATGTGTGTGTGAGACCATGCTTTGGCCTACTGTATTCGAATAATGAAACGTTTGTCTCCACAAGGATTCTTTGTGAAGACACACGTATGTGTGTGTGAGACCATGCTTTTGGTATTCGAATGATGAAACGTTTGTCTCCAGAAGGATTCTTTGTGAAGACACACGTATGTGTGTGTGTGTGTGTGTGTGTGTGACCATGCTTTGGCCTACTGTATTCGAATGATGAAACGTTTGTCTCCACAAGGATTCTTTGTGAAGACACACGTATGTGTGTGTGAGACCATGCTTTTGGTATTCGAATGATGAAACGTTTGTCTCCAGAAGGATTCTTTGTGAAGACACACGTATGTGTGTGTGTGTGTGTGTGTGACCATGCTTTGGCCTACTGTATTCGAATGATGAAACGTTTGTCTCCACAAGGATTCTTTGTGAAGACACACGTATGTGTGTGTGAGACCATGCTTTTGGTATTCGAATGATGAAACGTTTGTCTCCAGAAGGATTCTTTGTGAAGACACACGTATGTGTGTGTGTGTGTGTGTGTGTGTGTGTGTGTGTGTGACCATGCTTTGGCCTACTGTATTCGAATGATGAAACGTTTGTCTCCACAAGGATTCTTTGTGAAGACACACGTATGTGTGTGTGTGTGAGACCATGCTTTGGCCTACTGTATTCGAATGATGGAACGTTTGTCTCCACAAGGATTCTTTGTGAAGACACACGTATGTGTGTGTATGTGTGTGTGTGTGTGTGTGTGTGAGACAATAGCCTACTGTGTTCGGACGACAGAATGTTTGACTCCAGAAGGATTCTTTGAGAAGACACACGTATGTGTATGTGTGTGTGTGTGTGTGTGTGACCATGCTTTAGCCTACTGTATCCGGACGACAGAATGTTTGTCTCCACAAGGATTCTTTGTGACATCATTTTACTTATCCATGCACTTGTTAGTTTTTCTCGTTTTTGCAATTTGCCAATTTAGCCTATTTATATTCACGATGATAGACCTATAGACAACAGAAACAGTAGGACACCAAAAAGGAGCGTTGCCAAGAAAACCATGGATCACGGAAGAAATGCTACAGGGAATGGAGGAAAGACGACAGTGGAAACATCAGAGTACAGAAAAAGCAAGGCAGGGATACAAAAGATTAAACAATAAACTGAGAAGAACAACAGAAAAAGCGAGAGAGCAATGGTGGGAAGATCAGTGTAGAGACCCAGAGGAACTACAGAAAGAGGGGAGATATGACAAAGTGTTCGAAACAGTGAAAAGGATCACTAAAAAGAAGACAACAGGAGGAGGAATCGCAGTGCAAGATAAGAATGGAGTGATGCTGCAAGATCCTAAAGAGGTAAGAGAAAGATGGAAAGAATATGTGGAAGATCAATATCAGAGCAAAACTAGACCCACAGAGATTATGGAAGAAACGATAGCAGAAGATAAGGAGAACACAGGACCGGATATACTGAGGGAGGAAGTGCTAGCAGCCATCAAGGAAATGAAAGATAGTAAAACAGAAGGAAGCGATAACGTACCGGCTGAAATTCTCAAATGTCTGGGAGAAAAAGCAATGAAGGAACTGGTCACACTATGCCAAGACATATACACAACAGGAATTTGACTAGAGGATTTTCTAGAAATCATCATGATCCCAATAAAAAAAAACCAAATGCAAGCATATGTGAGGAGCATCGTACCATCAGCTTGCTAACACATGCTTCAAAGGTGATGATAAAGGTGATCACAAAAAGATTACAAGCTAAAGCAGAAGCAGCTGGATGCCTTGGAGAAGACCAGTTTGGGTTCAGAAAAGGCAGAGGCACCAGGGATGCTATTGGTGCCCTAAGAACGCTAACAGAAAGAAGTCTCGAACATGGAATGGAGGTATGCATATGTTTCGTAGACTACGAGAAGGCATTTGACAGAGTAGATTGGAGGAAGCTGATGGGTGCATTGAGAAGGATGGGGGTCGACTGGAGAGACAGAAGACTCATTGGAAATCTGTATATGAGGCAAAAGGTCAGAGTCAGAATAGAAGGAGAATATTCTGAACCGGCACAAATTGGTAGAGGAGTGCGGCAGGGGTGTCCGTTGTCACCATTACTGTTTAATATATACATAGAAGAGTTAATAAGAGAGGCAATTGATGGTACAGAAGAAGGAATAAAAGTAGGAGGAAAACTGATAAAAGCTTTAAGGTTTGCTGACGATCAAGCGATGCTGGCAGGAAACGAAAAGGATCTGCAACGAATGATGGATCGGCTAAATGCGACCTCAGAAGAATACAACATGAAAATAAACATCAAAAAGACAAAAGTTGTCATACAGAAATAAAGAGGAGAATAGCAATGGGTAAAGAGGTATTCTTAAAACGGAAAGAATTGCTAAGAGGAGGGCTAAATAGGAATCTGAAGAAAAGAATGTTCAAAACATTGATATGGAGTGTGACGTTATATGGCGCAGAGACATGGACAATGAGAAAAGAAGACACCAAGCGGCTGGAAGCTTTTGAAATGTGGGTATGGAGAAAGATGGAGAAAATTAGCTGGACAAAGCATGTTACGAACGAGGAAGTGCTGACGATGGTAGAAGAGAAAAGATCTCTGCTAGATGCAACAAAGACAAGACAAAAGAATTGGATAGGACATTTGCTGCGAGGAAACTCACTGCAGAAAGAAATAATTGAAGGAAGATTGGAGGGGGAAAGGTGCAGAGGAAGACCTAGACAAAAACTGCTGGATGGGATGATGGAGAAGGGTTACAGAGAACTAAAGGACATGGCACAACAGCGTGAAAGATGGAGACATTGGACGTTCGGACCTGCCACTTGGCAGAGAACCTAAAGAAGAAGACCTATAGTTTTCTGAGTTATAACACTTTCGGGTGGTGCTTTATTAGAACCCTGGAATTTAAGGCTATGATATAAAGCTTCAAATTTGCTGGTTTTTCTTTGGGGATTAAACTCCATGCTTGGGACCAGTTTTGTCGAATACATGGTTTTCATTGCCAAGAGGCTGAAGGCATCCGTGTCTCATGATGAAGAATGGAGCTATGGCTTGTGAGCTCATATTACCGGCCGAGGGAAATGTTCCTGCTATGCTTTGGGGATCCATAGCATCATGGTAGCATAGCTGGCGTGAAGAGCAGAACATCAGGTAGGATGCGGCATAGATTCCCGTTATCATACCAAAGGTCCACTCAGTCGATCATTTTCTAGATCGTTTGATGACACTAGTCTGGATATGAATACAAAGAACTAAACATCCCAAAATGCGATATTGTAATGTGATGTGAATGAATCAGAATAAGATGTTGCACGGCTATTCACACAGTCCTAACAGGAATTTACAGAACTAAATAAAGATGACAAAGCATAATCAAAGAGAATATTTTGTAGGCTAACTGTAAACTCTAAGGCTTTTTTTTACCTCAGATTAAACAAAGTGGTCCGTTTCCTTCTTTGCCCTCAAAATATTTTGCGACAGAAATTGTTTAAGGCTAATTATTATTTCACCTTGGATATTAAATCAGGACCTGGCCATGGAATTCTGTTGGTTTCTTTCTCCAAGGCAATCCTACGCTCTTCTCTACACCAGGTGGTGGTATTTGCAGTTGAACGTCACTGTGTGGTAACAAAGACCATTAACGACGTCCTCCTCCTTTATCCAGGCTTGGGGCTGTCACTGGCAGAGTGCAACCAGTGGCGGAGTTCTCTACACCAGATAGGACCATTCTCCTTTTCATAGCCAGCCTCACCAAGACAGTGTCCCTTGCCAGCATACTGCCTCTGTTCAGTCTCAGGTGCCTGACCGTTGTCTCTCTCTATTCACTGGCCAATCGTATACCTCACTCCTTTGGTGACCCTGCCGGTCGGCATCTGGCTTCCTCTGTCATCACCTCAGCCCCAAGATCAATCCACACAGTGTATTCAAAGAACCTTGCTCAGCCCTGCATTACCTCAATTTGCATATTAATAGCCCTTAAACCCAAACCGGTTTAGTCTAGTTTAGAGTCATAATTATGACCCTAGTCATGCAGAAAGATTTGTTTATGTAATTTATAGAAATGATGCTAGAAAGACGAAAATAGTTTTTTGACCTAATCTGGAGCTGTGGGATGATTAAAAATTACACACATATTATATGCATGCATATTTATACATATGCATATATGTACATAGGGGAACGGACATTAGCCCCCCGGACAAAAGCCCCCCCGGACATTAGCCCCCGGACAAAAGCCCCCCGAGGTAGGACATTAGCCCCCCCAGTCTATGATATCACTACCTAAAAATGATGCACAAAATGTAACAATAGGCCTAAGTTGAGCGAATTTATTGCTCATTAATTTAACATTGTAAGAATATGCTAAGTTAATTGAAGGTTTAATATGCATAGGCTACTATAAAACATTTAAAGACACTAATTGCCGAACGACGGGAACAACTCATTGTGTAAAGTCTCTCATAAATGTAGCAAATTTGAAGTCCATGCAAAGTGTGTGAAATCTAGATAAAAGTTTAATGCCTAACTTACGCTAACAAACCTTCGTAGTAGCCAAAACTGACACTAATAAGTAGGCCTACTTACTGTATACGATTCCCATTCGTTTATTTCTCTAATGTATTGAATCTAATTTTGAATTGAAACGACGCTAATAAGTCTACGAAGCTGAGACGTAGCCTAACTGACGTTAACAAACCGTAGTTTGACACTAAACAAATAGACTGTATAGGCCCTATACGATTCCCATTGGTTCATTTCAAATCTAAGTCTATAGGCCTACTAACACAATTAGAACCTAAATGACACTAAGAACTTTCGTTTGCATGTGAATGCCAGTGACAAGTCACCAGTTACGGCACTACCGGTACTCTACGATTTGCACATTGGGAGGGGGGCTTTTGTCCGGGGGGGCTAATGTCCTACCCAAAATCGGGGGGGCTTTTGTCCGGGAGGGCTAATGTACGGGGGTGCTTTTGTCCGGGGGGGGCTAATGTCCTACACCCATGTACATAGTACATATGTATTTATAGATACATATATACATGCATACATATATCCGTATATATACATACATAAACATAATATACATATGCTATCTTGCATACATACATACATACATACATACATACATACATACATACATACTACATACATACATACATTGTGGGGCGCGGTGGTGTAGTGGTGGCGTCGTTGCCTTGAAGCCGGAAGGTCCGAGGTTCGATTCCACCTCAAGTCGCCGTGTAGGGACCTTGGGCAAGTCCTTCACTCGCATTTGCTCAGCGCTTCGGCGTGAAACTCCGATGCAGTGTCCGCTCTGCAGTCGGGAGCGCCTCTGTATGTATGTATGTATGTATGTATGCATGTATTTATGCATTCATGTATGTATGAATGCAGTATGTATGCATGTATGTATGTATGTTTGCGTGTATGTATGTATGCATGTATTAATGCATTCATGTATGTATGAATGCAGTATGTATGCATGTATGTATGTGTGCATGTAAGTAAGTATGTGTATATACATGCATGCGTATACGCACGTATACGTACGTGACCATGTATATATATTTATATATATATATATGCATGAATTTTTGTACATATTATGCAGAAGTATGTTAGCGAAAAGGTTCATAATATGTAAACTTTTTTACGTGGGGTCCGTTTAGACACCAACAGAAATGTTTTTATTAAAAATTCAAAATAAATGTCCAGGCCCCAAGTCAGTATTCGCCCGTAGCAGAGGTCTCACACTGTGCAGAGACAGAATGTCTATACACTACGGGTGTAGGACATTAGCCCCCCGGACAAAAGCCCCCCCGGACATAAACCCCCCCGGACATTAGCCCCCCGGACAAAAGCCCCCCGATTTTACCTAGGACATTAGCCCCCCGGACAAAAGCCCCCCTTTGTGCAAGTCATGGAATAGTGCCGTACTTGTCACTGGCATTCATATGCAAACGAAAGTTCTTAGAGTCATTTAGGTCCTGATTGTGTCAGTAGGCCTAAATTTATAGACTTAGATTGGAAATGATAAGGTAGGGCCTATACAGTCTTATTTGTTTAGGGTGCTACAATAAGGGCTTGTTAACATCAGTTAGGCCTAGGCTACGTCTCAGCTTCGTAGGCTTATTAGTGTCGTTTCAATTCAAAATTAGATTCAATACATTAGAGAAATGAACGAATGGGAATCCTATACAGTAGATCGGCCTACTCGTTAGTGTCAGTTTGGCTACAACGAAGGTTTGTTAAAGTCAGTTAGGCATTAAACTTTTATCTATATTTCACAAACTTTGGACTTAGAATTTCTTACATTTATGTCGTTCTACAATTAATGCCTTTAAATGTTTTATAATGTGCACAATAAACCTTCAATTAACTTTGCATATTCTTACAGTGTTAAACTAATGTGCAATTTAGGCCTAACTTAACTTAGGCCCATTGCTACATTTTGTGCATCATTTTTAGGTAATGATATCATAGACTGGGGGGGCTAATGTCCTACCTCGGGGGGCTTTTGTCCGGGGGGGCTAATGTCCGGGGGAGCTTTTGTCCGGGGGGGCTTTTGTCCGGGGGGGGCTAATGTCCGTTCCCCATACACTACATTATGTCTGTCTGTGGGTCTACCTACCCGTCTGTCTGATTCACTGACTGAGAGACAGACAGACAGTCAGACAGACAGGCATAATGTACTGTTAGACAGACAGACCTAATCTGGACAGACAGATACAGACATACAGACAGAGAAAAGGAAATAGGCCTAATTGCTGTTCTTTTCCCTTCTTTAGAGTGCTGCACTGAGAGCATGGAAGAAAATGACAAAATCGTTAGGCCTAGATAATGGAAATCCAGAACATATTCGGTAAGCCGATTTGGAAGCTATAGTGAGACAGACAGAAAAAGGCCACTCCATGTCTGTCTTTGTCATGGGCGCCTGCACACATGGGGCTAGAGGGAGCACTTGCCTTTCCTGGAAATTTTCACTTTTCACATGATTACCTTTTGATTTCTAACAAATTTCTTCTTGATAAAGCATTAGTGATGCTTGATACACGTTCATGTGGTAAGCTAATCTCATTTTTTGAGAAAGTAGGTATAGGCCTGTTTCGAAAACGATGGCCCGGGTCACAGAAAGCAAAGTTTAAAAAGTTTAACAAACATTAACTATTGGTAAACAGGAAACAATACTCATTGCCCAGGAGCAGAAATCATGCTAAATAGTGTTATTTAAGAAGCCGAGGGAGTATTACGATGCCCGGTTTAGTAGATCTGTGGATCTATATAGCCTACCTGTTTGTCTGAGTCACTGGTTGAGAGACAGACAGATAGACAGACACACAGACAGACAGACAGACAGGCAGGCAGAGACTGAGGGGCAACGGACATTATCCCACTGAACATTATTTTCCTCGAACATAATCCCCCCGGACAAAATCCCCCTACACATTACCCCCCAGGGTAGGATATTATCTCCCGGTCTATGATACCATCGCCTAAAAATGATGCAAAACAATATAAGAATAGGCCTATGTTAAGGCGAATATCCATACATTTAGACATCACAGTTGAAAATTGTTAGAATAGTTAAGGCCTATATCTGTATGTTATACATGAAAATTATCCATAAAAATTCACAAGAATATGATAGGGTGTATAGTCGTAGGCCTATATAGGCATTAAGACTATAGGTCGAAATACACTCTTAAGAATATATCATTAATTTATTACACTAGTCGTCAAATGTTCCCGACATGTAGTTCATGGAAACGTTCACTGGATGTTAAGAACTTAAGTCGCAAGCAGCAGTAAAAGGTCGTAATTGCGGGGAACGGACAGTAGCCCCTGAACATTATCTCCCGGACATTCCCCCCCCGACAAAAGCTGCCACGGGCCTACCCCTCCCCCCGATTTTAAGTAGGACATTATCCCCCGAGAAAATCTCCCTATGTAACATATATAGCTCTGTTGTTATATTTTGTGCATCATTTTAGGTAATGATATTATAGATGGAGTGGGCGATAATGTTCTACCCGGGGGAGGTAATGTCTTTTGATCAATTCAACTTGCGTACTTTGGACCGGCATTTTATAATACAACCACTTACACGCAATATGTTCTACCAGGTTTTTTCTCCTACCCTGGGGGAATTGTCCGGGGGTTTGTCCGGGGGTTTGTCCGGGAGGTTTGTCCAGGGGGAAATGTCCGCGCCCCGTCTAAGACAACGGGTGTAGGATATTAGTCCCTTGGATATTATCCCCTGGACATTATCTCCCCGGGGTAGGACATTACCCCCCCTCCCCAGTCTATGAAATCATTACCTGAAAATGATGCCAAAAATTTAAGAATAGGCCTATGTTAAGGTGAATATCCATATATTTAGACATCACAGTTGAAAATTGTTAGAATATGTTAAGTCTTGTATTTGTATATTTTACATGATATTAATACAACCAACTTTCCCTAACACTACTCAACCACTTACCACTCAACCAACTATCATGAATAAATTTAAATTCACGTTAAGAAGACATTGTCTAAGACAAAGGGTGTAGGACATTAGCCCACCTGGACATTATCCCCACGGGTATTATCCCCCAGTATCATTTTATTCGTATAATGGTAAATAATATCACGGTAAATTATAAGAATTTGTGTAACACAATAATGTAAACAGCAACTAAAAGCTATTATTAATTTGTCAAATTTTTCTGGCAGGTTAAATGTCATTTCTGGGCAACTTTCCTTTTTGGAGATGCATAGATTAAACACTGATCGATAGATAGATTGATGGATGAATGAATGAATGGCTGGATAGATGGATTGATAAATGGCTGTATGTATGTATGTATGTATGTATGTATGTATGTATGTATGTATGTATGTATGTATGTATGTATGTATGTATGTATGTATGTATGTATGTATGTATGTATGTATGTATGTATGTATGTATGTGTGTATGTATGTATGTATGTATGTATGCATGCATGCATGTATGTATGTATGTATGCATGTATGTATGTAATATATATGTATGTATGTATGTATGTATGTATGTATGTACGTACGTACGTACGGATGGATCGATGGATGAATGGATGGATGGATGGATGGACGGACGGACGACGGACGGACACATAGGCATTATATTACTATATGTTTCGCAAACAAGCATAAAGTAATCAAATTGAAATCGAAGATAATAGACTTGTGCTGTTAGATGGATGGAAGCATTGATGAGCATGAAAAATTCTGAACTTTTGAGTAAATCCAGAGGTCGAAGAATTGAGTAGGCCTTTAATGTACTTCTTGTTGTGGGAGCTAAACCAGTTAGCGTTTAATATTTGACCTGATCATCTCTTTCCAGCGGGACTCTGCAGTCCCTTCTCCGTTCCCTTTTGAGACAAAGAGACTGAAGCTGATCTATTTGTCTCTGCGTGTCTGTCTGCGTGTCTGCCTGTCTCCCTCTGTCTTCACTTTAATCACTCTGCCTCACTATGAATAATTATTCTGCAAGGTGTCAATATGCCTGTGTCGTTTGTACGGCCTAGGCAAGGACCCGGTATAAGCGCTTACACATGGGTCCTCGGCCTAGGCATGACCCTGAGACCACTGAGCTGCCCACTGTGCTTAGGGCCAGGGTCAGTATTCGCCCGCAGCCGGGTATAGCGAACCCTCAATAGATAGACAGATAGACAGACAGACAAATTCATATTCACCCGTCGTAGTTCGTTCATAGCTGTGCTGTTGATGGCACACGACAGACAGACAGACAGACAGACAGACAGACAGACAGCTAGACAGACAGACAAACAGACAGAGAGACAAAGAGACAGTGACAGAAACAGCGACAGAGATAGACATACATGTAGATAGAGACAGACCGCTAAACTGCTGCCAGATACGAATTTTGGGATACGACGGGGGGGCAGGGGGATAATCAGGTCAAGCGATAACTGCACTGACTGACCACAGCACCGCTGAGAGAAACAGTGTGGCTTCTTGAGCAGGTTGCAGCCTTTTGATATAGACCTAAGAGGTAGGGGTGTAACTTGAGGAGGCTGATAGTTTATGCCCATCTGCTACATCTGCAACGGTGGTCAGTGCCCTCACAGCTGGAAGGCCTCAATACAATGGTCCCGTTGTCTGAAACGCTGGGGTGGGGCAGTTGACATAGCTTGCACACACAGAACTTGTATGGGGTTAGCATATATAATGTCAGAATAACTGTATAAGGAGCAAAGCAATATTAATTTAAAACCCAAATCCGCCACTGGTTGCTCTCTGCCAATGCCAGTCCCAAGTCTTTATAAAGGAGGAGGGCGACCTTGATCATCTCTGACATGGCAGTGTCGTTAAACATGTGACGAGCAAATTAAAACCTTCACGTGAATACATTTTCTTGAACCTGTTAATAAATAATCTGGCCCCAAAGAGCCTCACCGCTCGATATGCCGCACAACCTTCTGCTACCCTGTATATATAGATAAATATCTGTCTGTCTGTCTGTTTGTCTGTCTGTCTGTTGTCTGTCTGAGAAAAGACAATAGGCCTAAAGGCCTACATCTTGACGATGCGTTCCATAGCACTGAATAGATAATACTAATTAGATAAGTTTGTGTAGCCTGCCCTACATTTTCAATTGTCCTCTTGATGAGCGGAGTGTAGGACATTTCCCTCTGGACAACCCCCCCGGACAAAAACCCTCGGACAATAACCCCCCGGACAATTCCTTCCTGATTTAGCCTAGGACATTAACCCCCCGGACAATTCCCCTTTTTGCTGCGCATAGTCTATTTCTGTAGGTATTATTTGCTCAAACTTAGGCTAATTAATGTTATTGCCAAAAGCAGTTTTGGAATAATGAGGGTGAAAATGCATAACAACCGGCAAGTTATTACTGTTTTTTTAAACTGCAGTAGGCCTACAAAGGGGGTAACTCAAGGAATTTTGATGTTGCGTGTTGTCACAACTTTCGAAATGTTACCAAGGGGTAGCCACTAAAAAAAGGTTGAGAAACGCTGATGTATATGATGATTTATATTGAACCTTACATGACCTCACGAAGGCGCTAAACATAGCTACCAGACAGGTCTAAACAAGGGACGCGGACATTTCCCCCCCCGGACAAAACCCCCGGACAAACCCCCTCCCCGGACAATAACCCCACCGGACAATTCCCCTCTGATTTAGCCTAGGACATTAACCCCCCCGGACAATTCCCCCCCTTTGCTTCCATTTAGGCAAAAATTCGTTTTATCCAACTTCCCCGGACAAAAGCCCCTCCGGACATTAGCCCCCCGGACAAAAGCCCCCCCCGAGGTAGGACATTAGCCCCCCCAGTCTATGGCATCTTTACCTAAAAATGATGCACAAAATGTAACAATAGGCCTAAGTTAAGCGAATTCATGGCACATCAATTTAACATTGTAAGAATATGCTAAGTTAATTGAAGGTTTAATATGCATAAATATTATTATAAAACATTTGAAGGCACTAATTGTGGAATGACGCGAACAACTCATTGTGTAAAGTCTCTCATAAATGTAAAAAATGATAAGTCCAAAGTTTGTGAAATCTAGATAAAAGTTTAATGCCTAACTGACGTTAACAAACCTTCGTATTAGCCAAAACTGACACTAATAAGTAGGCCTACTTACTGTATACGATTGCCATTCGTTTATTTATGTAATGTACCGGTATTGAATCAAATTTTGAATTGAAACGACGCTAATAAGTCTACGAAGCTGAGACGTAGCCTATAACTGACGTTTACAAACCGTTGTTTGACACTAAACAAATAGACTGTATAGGGCCTATACGATACCCATTGGTTCATTTCAAATCTAAGTCTATAGGCCTACTGACACAATTAGGACCTAAATGACACTAAGAACTTTGGTTTGCATGTGAATGCCAGACCCAGTGACAAGTCACCAGTTACGGCACTAGGCCTACTCTACGATTTGCACATAGGGAGGGGGCTTTTGTCCGGGGGAGGGCTAATGTCCTACCCAATGGGGGACTTTTGTCCGGGGGGGCTAATGTCCGGGGGGCTTATATCTGGGGGGCTTTTGTCCGGGGGGCTAATGTCCTACACCCGGAATGAGGATGGGATGAGGATTGCGATGATGATGGCTATGAGGCTAATCATTACAATGATGGTGATGATGACTCGTTGATAGTCCCGCACTATTGTGCATCGAAGCGGAGGGTCCAGCTTCTCAGCTATTCAACCTTCATGCTGTAGCAGTAATGTAATGACGACAATTTCTATGGCGCCATAACACAGCCATGCTGCTACAAGGGCGCCTTGACAAAGTTAACAAAGACAAGCACACATTCAGAGACAAACGAACGACGGGCTCTGCAGAGGCAGCCACACACGGCACCTGTCCCACCACCACCATCCAACAGCGTTCCATTCACTGCATGTATCTTATGAAACATTCTCAAAGTTACTAAAGTCGAACATCAAAAACAGAAAAAAATGCATGCATTGGCTACAAAGGGGGGGCCCTAAAGGGATTGACATCCCGCTAGGGAGGGTGACCCAAGTAAGAAAAAAATAGCAAGAAAAATTATACAAGATAGCAAAATTTAAAAAAATTAAATCAAATTAGGTGATGACAGATTGCACAAAGATTAAATTGTAAATAGCATGTATAGGAACAAACTTAACTATATACTTAAGTAAAACCTTAACTACAAGTGGTCATGTGCACTTCTAAGTAGACTTGGTGGAGGAAAGAAAAATTCGAAGTCTCTTTTTAAAAACCTGCAGACTACTGGATTGACGAATATCAATTGGTATTTTATTCCACATTTGAGCGCCATAAGATTTAACAGTAAAACGCCTAGTGTTTGATTGAGCTCTGACAGGGCGATATGCAGATGAATTCCTAGTGAAATGCGAATGGATGTCAGAGGCATGAGGAAGGCGGTTGTAGGACATTAGCCCCCCTGGACATTATCCCCCGGACATTGTCCCCCCCGGACATTAGCCCCCCCGGACATATTCCCCCCCGATTTTGCGTAGGACATTAGCCCCCCCGGACAAAGTCCCCCCCTATGTGCAAATCGTAGAATAATGCCGTAACCGATAAGACTTGTCACTGGCATTCACATGCAAACGAAAGTACTTAGTGTCATTTAGGTCCTAATTGTATCAATAGGCCTAGGCCTAGACCAGTGTTTCTTAACCAGTGTTCGACCGAACCCCTGGGGTTCGGTGAGCCAGTGCCAGGGGTTCGGCAGAGGTCCTCTGAAATATATACATATTCAGGGTCAGTGAGTGTGAGTGAAAATCGTTTGCTATTATTTTTTCTACTTTTATTTAATAAATGTTTTTGAAATAGATTGCTGCCAGGCCCTACCTTATGAAATTTAAAGCTGTTTATCCTGTTGACCTTAGTTATGTCTTACTGCACTTCCCGATAATTAGGCCTAACACTACGTCGAGTCACAGTTCATCCTCGCCTTGGCCTACTTGGTTGACATCTTTGGTGCACTCAATCATCTTAATTGCCAGATACAGGGTGGTGGCATCAATATAATTGAAGCGGAAGAGAAGCTTTGTCCTTTCCGAAGGAGGTTACCATTGTGAAGTGTCGAATCGAGAACAACAACTTCGCTAACTTTCTTCTGCTATATGAGTGTGTTAGTCACGATGAGTCTAAAGTTGGAGATAGGCTATTGTTGTACCAGAGGAGTTGAAGCAATTGATTGCATGCAATGCACCTGGTGGAGCTGGCAAAGTCATTTGACGGTCACTTCCCTGACAAAGATATCCAGCAATATCCAGCATGCATGCGACAGCCTTTCACCTTCGATATTGTAGGCTACAGCAAATGTGAACGATCCATATATACCTGGACGATCTTATCGAACTTCAGCAGAGCCATGGCACATTCAACAATTACTGCTCTTTGGTGCAACAACACTCTCGAGATTTTGGTGCCGCCAAATGGAAGGATATCCTCGCATTGCTAAAGCCGCCCTTGAAATCCTCACACCGTTTGTCCGATCATGTGTCTGTGAGCAAGGATTCTCAAAATTGGTGGAGATTAAATCCAAGCAAAGAAGCAGATTTGATTGTGAAAATGACACGAGAGTGAGTCTTTCCAAAACAGAGTCACGCATTTCTCACATTGTTTCCACACGGCAACAACAAAGGACACCTTAAGATGCGATTGGTAGTGTTGGTACGTTAGTTAACTGTTAGTAGTTGACAGTGGTGTAGCCAAGGAGGTTTCGTAGTTCCATATTGCCATAGGAAACAAGTTTTTAATGGTTATTTATCCACTTAAATAAGAAAAAGAAAAAAACAATTGCTTGTAGTAACAATTGTTTTGCTTACTTTATTCCATTTGTAACTTTATTCCCTTTTTATTTACTGTAATACTGTTGGGTTGGTTTCAGAAAAGGTATCCGGCCAGGCAAAATAAACCATGAAAAATTCCTGGCTACGCCACTGGTAGTTCATGTATTGAATTAATATTGTATCACATTTGGTACGGTTTTTTTATTTCCCTTTGTTTCCAAAAGCAAAAAAATTATTTTAAAAACTTGAGGGGTTCGGTGAGTGGTCATGGATTTCTCTTGGGGTTCGGCTACCTTGGAAAGGTTAAGAACCACTGGCCTAGACTTTGATTTGAAATGAACGAATGGGAATCGTATGTAGGGCCTAGGGCCTGTACAGTCTATTTGTTTAGTGTCTCACAACAAAGATTTGTTAACGTCAGTTAGACTATGTCTCAGCTTCCTAGACTTATTAGTGTCATTTCAATTCAAAATTAGATTCAATACATTAGAGAATACTGGCCTAGTTAGCTACACCGGTAAGCGACAGCTGCATTCGTCTGTTGGTTGCAACGGACTGCGGTTCAAGCCCCGGGCTGGGAGTTGACATTCAGAGATTTAGATATCTCGGGCTAGCACGTGTGGGGCGCAGGGGCGCAAGCTGCTGCGGAGCAACCTTGGGCAAGTTGCTTACCCATCATTGTCTGTGGGGAAGGCAACGGGAAACCACCTCACTCATCTCATCCCCAGGGGCGTCAAAGCCAATGAACCTGCCTTCGGGCAGAGCACCATCATCATCATCATCATCACATTAGAGAAATGAACGAATGGGAATCGTATACAGTAAGTAGGCCTACTAGTGTCAGTTATGGCTACAATGAAGGTTTTTTAACGACATTTACGTATGAGCTTCGTAGACTTCTTAGCGTCGTTTCAGACCTTTAAAATGTCTTATAATAATTATACATATTAAGCCTTCAATTGACTTAGCATATTCCTACAGGATGTTAAACTAATGTGTAATGTATAGATATTCATATAACATAGGCCCATTAATTACATTGTGTGCATCACTTTTAGGTAATGCTATGATGGGGGTATATAGAAGAACTGATAAGAGAGGCATTGGAAAACTTGGAGGTGGGAATAAAAGTGGGTGGGACACTGGTAAAGGCACTTCGGTTTGCAGATGACCAAGCAATGTTGGCAGGCACACAGGAAAGACTACAAGAGATGATGGGCCGTCTAGAAAGGACTTCTCAAGAATATGGTATGAAAATAAACACTAAAAAGACTAAAGTAATGAAGATCAGCAGGAAGAAGGAAACAACAGTAACGATAATAATCAACGGAGAGAAGGTAGAACAGGTCGGAGAGTTCTGTTACTTAGGGAGTGTGGTTACAACAGATGCAAAATGTCATAGCGAAATCAGGAGAAGAATAGCAATGGGGAAGGAGGCATTCATGAAGAGGAAAAAATTGCTGAGAGGAGGATTGAGTAGGAATCTCAAGAAAAGAATGATTAAAACATTGATATGGAGTGTAACACTATATGGATCAGAAACGTGGACTCTAAGGAAAGAAGATACTAGAAGACTGGAGGCTTTTGAAATGTGGTTATGGAGGAAGTTGGAGAGGATTAGTTGGACTGAACATGTATCAAACGACGAGGTGCTACAGCGAGTAGAAGAGGAAAGAGCAATGTTGGATACAATAAAGATGAGACAAAAGAAATGGATAGGACACATCCTGAGAGGAGAATCCCTTCTGAAAGTGATCATTGAAGGAAGAACTGAGGGAAAAAGAAAAAGAGGAAGACAAAGACAGAAACTACTGGACTGGATGCTGGTTGAAGGTTATGGGAAACTGAAAGAAGAGGCTCAACACCGGGAAGAGTGGCGCCGTCGGAAGTTCGAACCTGCCGTGGGGCAGAGAACATGAAGAAGATGATGGGTGTAGGACATTAGCCTCCCGGACAAAAGCCCTCCCGGACATTAGCCCCCCTGACAAAAGCCCCCCCCGATTTTGCGTAGGACATTAGCCCCCCGGACAAAAGCCCCCCTCTATGTGCAGATCATCATAGAATAGTGCCGTAATTGATGACTTGCCACTGGCATTCACATGCAAACGAAATTCTTAGTGTCATTTAGGACCTGATTGTGTCAGTAGGCCTATAATTGGTTTGAATCACACCTTACAGATCGTTCTCAGATGGGAGTCCTGGGTAACACTAGAACACCCTAGAGTTGACTTAGGTGTCCCGCAAGGGTCGGTCTTAGGTCCCCTTTTATATATATTCTTTTCACCGCAGTGTCATCTATAAACACCAGGCCAAAGGTCATCTTTACGCTGATGATGTCCAAGCTCTTGTATATGGCTCACCTTCTGAGCAGATCTCTCTGGCTGAAAGAATGAGCTCTCTGTTGCAGGATCTCCACCTTTGGATGGCATCAAACAAACTTAGCCTTAATCCTTTCAAGACCCAATTAATTTGGTTTGGAACCAAGCAACACTTACATAAGCTTGATCTTCAATTACTTGCCACATTATTCACTGACTTTACCTTTTCCTCTAGTGTTCGTGATCTGGGTGTCACACTTGACAGTGCTCTGACATTTACTGAACACCTATCACTCTTGACCCGTTCCTGTTACTACCACTTGAGACGCCTTAGGGCAACTAGAAGATGTGTGTCCTACAAGGTGTTTACAACTATGGTGCATGCCTTTATCTCCTTACGAATTGACTACTGTAACTCCCTACTAATTGGGCTTCCTAAGGTTCGCTCGTCATCTGTGCAATCTGTCTTAAATTCTGCTGCTAGACTTAATGCACGACTTCCCCGATACTCGCACATCTCTACATTCATGACTCATGACCTTCACTGGCTTCCGATCTGTGCCCGAATCAGATACAAAGTCTTGCTTCTAGTTACTAAGTCCTTTCAGGGCTTAGCGCCTAAATACCTGTGCGACTTAATGTGTAAGCCTCTTTCTGAAAGATGTTCACGCCCTCTTCGTTCTGCTGACCGCTTTGATCTATTTGTACCCAGATCACGAACCTCATTAACCCAACATCGAGCTTTTGCTATTGTTGGTCCTTTAATTTGGAATCACCTTCCTTCTGAAATTCGTGGCAGGATTCTTGTAGGAAATTCACCTGCATCTTTTCGCTGCTTGAAAACTTTTCTTTTTTCATGGGCCTGTCACGAGGAGAGCGCTTCTGAATAGCTCTATAGATAATAAATAATAAATAGGCCTATTGTTACATTTTGTGCATCATTTTTAGGTAATCATATCATAGACTGGGGAGGGCCCCTTCCCAGTCTATGATATCATTACCATAATGTCCTACCTCGAGGGCTAATGTCCGGAGGGGCTAATGTCCAGGGGGGGCTAATGTCCGTTCCTCGCTATTAGCACCCTTGTGTAATTGAAAGCCGTCTATGCTGTTGGTAGTTAATTAAAATTATTTCATAACATTCCAGTACAATGTACACCTACAGCGCAGTGCCTTTGCATGCGCTTCATTAAAGAATTTTTTAAAATTGTTATTGCTGTAGTCATAATCATACTCATGTATATGGACTGGACATTTATGTTGCGCCCTACTTGACCTCACAAAGGCGCTTTTATTGACTCGACGCAGCGCTCGGGAATAAGCCAGTGCCGGAGTGACCTGCGCTTGATTTTCGAGTGGCGCTTTAGAAATTAGGAGATTACGATTACGATTACGCTTAACGTAGCTACCAGACAGGTCTAAGCAACTGAGACTTATGTGACTTTGTTTGAGAGTGTTTCATGAGATAAACGCAGTGCAGTATTGCGAATTGTTAATGGAGGGTGTAGGACATTAGCCTCCCCTGGACATCATCCCCCCGGACAAAAGTCCCCCGGACATTATCCTCCCAATTTTGCGTAGGACATTAGCCCCCCGGACAAAATCCCCCCTATGCGAATATACATATTAAACCTTCAATTAACTTAACATATTCTTACAGGATGTTAAACTAATGTGTAATGTGGGGAATGGACATTAGCCCCCTGGAGATTAGCCCCCCGGACATATTCCCCCGATTTTTCGTAGGACATTATCCACCCCGGACAAAGTCCCCCCACATGTGCAAATCATAGAATAATGCCGTCACCGATAAGACTTCTCACTGGCAATAACATGAAAACGAAAGTTCTTGATGTCATTTAACTACCTCTGAGCCCTTAGCCTCATTATTGTCGTTTCCATTCAAAATTATATTCAGTAAGCTTATACAGTAGATAAATGAACGAATTGGAGTCGTATACAGCATACGTAGCCCTACGAAGGTTTGTTAACGTCATATACGTAGGTCCAATTTGTGTCAGTAGGCCTAGACTTAGATTTTAATTGATCGAATGGGAATCGTTTGTAGGACCTATTAATTTTGTTTAGTGTCTACAACAAAGGTTTGTTAACGTCAGTTAAGCTACATCTAAGCTTCGGAGCCTCATTAGCGTCGTTTCCATTGTTCGCGTTTTTCGACATTTAGGACCTTTAAATGTTTTATCATATAGGGCCTACATATCAAACCTGGAATCAACTTACCATATTCTTACAAAGATAAACTAATGTGTGATGTATCGATATTAACTTAACATCGGCCTATTTATATTTTTGGTGGATCATTTTCAGGTAATGGTATCATGGACTGGGGGAGGATGTCCTACCCCGGGGGGGAATATGTCCGGAGGGGGCTAATGTCTGGGGAATCATGTCCGAGGGGGCTAATGTCCAGGGGGGCTAATGTCCTACACCAGTGTAATGTGTAGATGCTCATTTAACATAGGCCTATTGGTACTTTTTGCATCATTTTAAGGTAGTGATAGCATAGACTGTCCTACCTCGGAGGGGGGGGATAATGTCCGGGAGACTTTTGTCCGGGGGGATAATGTCCGGGGTATAATGTCCAGAAGAGCTAATGGTGTAGGACATTAGCCCCCAGGACATTAGCCCCCCGGACATTATGCCCCCCGGACAAAAGCCTTCGGACATTACCCCCCGATTTTGCGGACGTTTCCACCCATTTTGACTAGGACATTTACCTTTGGACATTTCCCCCTCCTTCTTTGAATACCACCTCAAATGACCATACGAGTCCTACCCTGAATTCTAGACCTACGCCTAGGCCTGTATAATTAAATCTGAAACTTTTACAACGATTCCTTTGAAGTAAATGCTAAGGAATCCGCTTAAATAGCTATGCGTTTAAAACGCACAAACATATTGTCAATAAATAAACAACGACCGTAGATTACGTTCTAAACCGTTAATGTTGGCTACAACGAAGGTTTTTAACGTCAGTTAGGCTTCGTCTGAGTTTCGTAGAATTATCAGCGTCGTTTCCATTAAAACTTAGATTTGAAGTAAACGAATGGGAATCGTCAGATATTTATGAGATACTTTACACACTTAGTTGTTCGCGTCGTTCTACAATTGGGGAACGGACATTAGCCCCCCCGGACAAAAGCCCCCCCGGACAAAAGCCCCCCCGGACATTAGCCCCCTGGACAAAAGCCCCCCCAAGGTAGGACATTAGCCCCCCCAGTCTATTATACCATTACCTAAAAATGATGCACAATATGTAACAATAGGCCTAAGTTAAGCGAATAAGCCTACATTGCACATTAGTTCAACATTGTAAGAAAATGCAAAGTTAATTGAAGGTTTATTATGCATATTATAAAACATTTAAAGGCATTGTAGAACGATGCGAACAACTCATTGTGTAAAGTCTCTCATAAATGTAAAAAATTATAAGTCCAAAGTTTGTGAAATCTAAATAAAAGTTTAATGCCTAACTGACTTTAACAAACCTTCGTTTTAGCCAAAACTGACACTAACAAGTAGGCTGACCTACTGTATACGACAAACCTTTATTGTTACAGTAGGACACGAAACAAATAGACAGTATAGGCCCTGTATACCATCCCCATTCATTCATTTCAAATCTAAGTCTATAAGCTTAAGCCTACTGACACAATTAGGACCTAAATGACACTAAGAACTTTCGTTTGCATGTGAATGCCAGTGACAAGTAATCAGTTACTGCACTATACTATGATTTGCACAAAAGGGGGCTTTTGTCCGGGGGGGCTAATGTCCTAGGTAAAATCGGGGGGGCTTTTGTCCGGGGGGGCTAATGTCCGGGGGGCTTTTGTCCGGGGGGCTTTTGTCCGGGGGGGCTAATGTCCTACACCCCTACAATTAACGCCTTTAAATGTTTTATAATATGCATATTAACCCTTCTTACAGTGTTAGAATAATGTGCAATGTACGGTATACATTATTACTATTGTTACATTTTGTGTATCATTTTTACAATGTTAGAATAATGTGCAATGTACGGTATACATTATTACTATTGTTACATTTTGTGCTTTATTTTTAAGTAATGATATAATAGACGGGAGGGGCTAATGTCATAACTGGGGGGGCTTTTGTCTGGAGTGGCAAATGTCCGGGGAGGCTTTTGTTCGGGGTGGGCTGTCCGTTTCCGGGGCAAATACTATGAAAATTCTGGGTGAACACAGTATACCCCGCAGTCATTGGTCAAAATTTGTGTTTTTATCCTTTTGATATTTCGTTTCTGTTTGTGTTCATCTCATGCATAACAACAGCGGTTACGTCAGATTATTCGTTAACAGGTTCAAGTTAGCAGGTCAAGAGTTTCAAGGAAATTCGTTCACCTAGAGGTTTTAGTTTAGTACTGCTTTGCCCCTGAGACTTCTGTTACAAGTTTTGGGTGTGCAAACTATGTCAATTACCCCACCCCACGTGCGTGTCAGACAATCATACCATTGTATTGAGGCACGACACCCCTCCTCCCAAAGGCACTAACTGTGTTTGAGTCCTCCGTAACAGATGTGCATCCACTATCAGCTGCCTGGTGGTACACCCCTACCTCTAATATCAAAAGGCCGCCCGCTACCCGGCTTGGGTTCCTCCCCCCAGCGGTGCTGTGGTCAGTCGGTGCAGTGGTCACTTGGCGTAGTTTGACCTGATTCCGGGCCGTCGCATCTCAAGATTCGTATTCAGCGGGCGCAGGCCGCTCGAATTCATGGCCATCTGGAGTGGCTACGGTGTTTGTCTTCTCTCTGTCCCTGTTTCTCTCCATGTGCCTCTCTGTGTGCATGTCTGTCTGTCTCTGTCTGTCTCAGTCTGTCTGTCTTTCTGTCTGTCTCTGTCTGTGTCCCTCTGTTTGTCTCTCATTCTGTCTGACGGTGAACGTTAGCAGTTCATTTCCTTATCAATTAAATGCAGCAATAGGCTAATTGCAGTGAGATAGGCTCTGTTCTGGGAAATATTTCATACATAAAATCGGGGGAGAGGATAATGGAATAGCAAAGTTGCTTCTTCTTCTCTTTTGAGCATGTCTTGAGCAGAATGATCTGGTGACTTAAATGGTAGTTGTAGTAGCCGTTTATTAACAAAGCATCAACCAAACACGAAATAGCAGCAATCCGTACAAAGTCAATAACTTTCAAGTGATTGGTGCATAAGTCAAAGGATGAATCCAAAAGGGTCGTATGAACCCGCTGAGGCTGGATTGACCCTTTTTTCTCAATTGACAAGCAATTCATGCGACATGGAATGGGCTCACTTCTACTCTTCGTGAAAGGCCTGCTGGTTTCTCTCATTTCTCGCTTAATATCGAAACACTAAAATAAATGACTTCGACTAATACGATAATATATATTCTTATACATTGTTTGACGAGTAGCAATAATGCATATATACTAATATGTACCTCAGCATCACTACCAACACACCCCCACCACCACCACCATCACCCCACCACCACCACCACCACCACCACCAACACTACCACCACCAATACCATCAACATCATCGTGATTATAATCATCGTCATTTTCCGCCTCCTCCTTCTCCTCCTCCTGTTCGTCCTCCTTGTCCTCCTCCTGTTTCTCCTCCTCATCATCCTCGTCTACATCAAGACCATAATCAAACTCATCATAAGCTTCACCATGCTGGTCGTTTGTCACCACCACCATCACCACTATATCTACCATAACCACAATCACCACCTATACCACCACCTCAAACATCACTACCACCACAACCAACCGTCGTTTCCTACTCCTCATCCACCTCCTCCTTTTTGTCCTCATCATCCTCGTTTACGTCATCACCATCACCATCATCATAATCGTAATAGTAATCGATCCAGTGGATAAAACGATTGTCTCCATAAGGAATCTATTTGAAGACAAATGTGTGTGTGTGTGTGACTTTGGTATCTATATCCAGTGAGTAAAACGATTGTCTCCATAAGGAATCTCCATGAAGACAAATGTGCGCGCGTCTATTCTAGCTATAATCCAGTGGATGAAGCGATTGTCTCCATAAAGAATCTCTATGAAGACAAAATTAATGTGTGTGTGTGACTATGGTAGCTATATCCAGTGGATGAAACGATTGTCTCCATAAGGAATCCCTATGAAGACAAATCTGTGCGACTATGGTAGCTATATCCAGTACATTTTATTTATTTATTTTATTTATTTATATTTATTTATTTATTCATTTTTCCTCAACCAAAACAACAAACAAACACGATACAATTATGGCATTGAATACATTAACATAGCATTGAATAATACAATAACATAATTTGGTGAAGAAAGGGAGACCCAGAAGGGATGGGAAATCCCGCTAATAGGGCCACCCACAATTCCTGTAAAATATAAAAGAAAAACATGACAGAACATTCAATTGTAGGAATATAAAGATTATGAAGGAGAGAGAAAAAATATTAGGCATCGACAAGGGGAAAACAACTCTTAATTAATGACTTAACTAAAGACTTAACTAAGGACTTGGCGAAACCACTGAGCAGAAACCACAATCATTACATATCAGGAAGTGTTATGTACATAAAACGATTGTCTCCATAACTATGTATGTTTAGATACCAAGGTGACGATTCTAAGTGTACTAGAAGCTGAGAAATTGAAAAATCCGTTGTTTGATCGCCATTTTGGAAAATGGCTGCCATTGTAGCCAAAGGGAACATTTTCAATGGCCTTGTTGTAATCCTTGCCCCTAACTATGTATGCTTAGACACCGAAATGACGATTCTAAGTGTACTGGAAGCTGAGAAATTGAAAAATCCGCATATTTGTCGCCATTTTGAAAATTGGCCGCCATTGAAGCCATGGGGAACATTTTGAATGGCCCTGTTGTATACCTTGCCTCTAACTATGTATGTTTAGACACCAAGTTGACGATTCTAAGTGTACTGGAAGCTGAGAAATTGAAAAATCCGCATATTTGTCGCCATTTTGGATAATGGCCACCATTGAAGCCATGGGGAACATTTTCAATGGCCCTGTTGTATTCCTTGCCTCTAACTATGTATGTTTAGACACCGAGATGACGATTCGAAGTGTACTGGAAGCTGAGAAACTGAAAAATCCGCATATTTGTCGCCATTTTGAAATTTGGCCGCCATTGAAGCCATGGGGAACATTTTGAATGGCCCTGCTGTATACCTTGCCTCTAACTATGTATGTTTAGATACAATGATGACGATTGTAAGTGTACTGGAAGGTGAAAAATTGAAAAATCCGCATATTTGTCGCCATTTTGGAAATTGGCCGCCATTGAATCCATGGGGAACATTTTGAATGGCCCTGTTGTATACCTTGCCTCTAACTATGTATGTTTAGACACAAAGATGACGATTCCAAGTGTACTGGAAGCTGAAAAATTGAAAAATCCGTATTTCGGTCGCCATTTTGAAAAATGGACGCCATTGAAGCCATGGGGAACATTTTCAATAGTTCTGTTGTAACCCCCGCCCCTAACTATGTATGCTTAGACACCAAGATGACGATTCTAAGTGTACTGGAAGCTGAGAAATTGAAAAATCCGCATATTTGTCGCCATTTTGGATAATGGCCGCCATTGAAGCCATGGGGAACATTTTCAATGGCCCCGTTGTATTCCTTGCCTCTAACTATGTATGTTTAGACACCGAGATGACGATTCTAAGTGTACTGGAAGCTGAGAAAATGAAAAATCCGCATATTTGTCGCCATTTTGAAAATTGGCCGCCATTGAAGCCATGGGGAACATTTTGAATGGCCCTGTTGTATACCTTGCCTCTAACTATGTATGTTTAGACACCAAGATGACGATTCTAAGTGTACTGGAAGCTGAGAAATTGAAAAATCCGCATATTTGTCGCCATTTTGGATAATGGCCGCCATTGAAGCCATGGGGAACATTTTCAATGGCCCTGTTGTATTCCTTGCCTCTAACTATGTATGTTTAGACACCGAGATGACGATTCGAAGTGTACTGGAAGCTGAGAAATTGAAAAATCCGCATATTTGTCGCCATTTTTGAAATTTGGCCGCCATTGAAGCCATGGGGAACATTTTGAATGGCCCTGTTGTATACCTTGCCTCTAACTATGTATGTTTAGATACAAAGATGACGATTCTAAGTGTACTGGAAGGTGAAAAATTGAAAAATCCGCATATTTGTCGCCATTTTGGAAATTGGCCGCCATTGAATCCATGGGGAACATTTTGAATGGCCCTCTTGTAATCCTTTCCCCTAACTATGTATGTTTAGACACCGAGATGACGATTCTGAGTGTACTGTAAGCTGGAAAATTGAAAAATCCGTATTTCGGTCGCCATTTTGGAAAATGGCCGCCATTGAATCCATGGAAAACATTTTGAATGGCCCTGTTGTATTCCTTGCCTCTAACTATGTATGATTAGACACCAAGATGACGATTCTAAGTTTACTGGAAGTTGAGAAACTGAAAAATCCGCATTTTTTTCGCCATTTTGGAAATGTGCCGCCATTGAATCCATGGGGAACATTTTGAATGGCCCTGTTGTATTCATTGCCGCTAACTATGTATGTTTAGACACCAAGATGACGATTCTAAGTGTACTGGAAGCTGAGAAATTGAAAAATCCGTATTTCGGTCGCCATTTTGGATAATGGCCGCCATTGAAGCCATGGGGAACATTTTCAATAATTTTGTTGGAATACTCGCCTTTAACTATGTATGTTTAGACACCAAGATGCCGATTCTAATTGTACTGGAAACTGAGAAATTGAAAATTCCGCATATTTGTCGCCATTTTGAAAAATGGACGCCATTGAACCCATGGGAACATTTTGAATGGCCCTGTTGTATACCTTGCCTCTAACTATGGATGTTTAGACACAAAGATGACGATTCTAAGTGTACTGGAAGCTGAAAAATTGAAGAATCCGTATTTCGGTCGCCATTTTGAAAAATGGACGCCATTTAAGTTATGCGGAACATTTTCAATGGTTCTGTTGTAACCCCCGCCCCTAACTATGTATGGTTAGACACCAAGATGACGATTCTAAGTGTACTGGAAGCTGAGAAATTGAAAAATCCGCATATTTGTCGCCATTTTGGAAATTTCCCGCCATTTAAGCCATGGGGAACATTTTGAATGGCCCTGTTGTATACTTTGCCTTTAACTATGTATGATTAGACACCAAGATAACGATTCTAAGTGTACTGGAAGCTGAGAAATTGAAAAATCCGCATATTTGTCGCCATTTTGGAAATTGGCCGCCATTGAAGCCATGGGGAACATTTTGAATGGCCCTGTTGTATACCTTGCCTCTAACTATGTATGTTTAGACACCAATATGACGATTCTGAGTGTACTGGAAGCTGAAAAATTGAAAAATCCGTATTTCGGTCGCCATTTTGGAAACTGGCCGCCATTGAATCCATGGAAAACATTTTGAATGGCCCTCTTGTATTCCTTGCCTCTAACTATGTATGACTAGACACCAAAATGACGATTCTAAGTTTACTGGAAGCTGAGAAACTGAAAAATCCGCATTTTTGTCGCCATTTTGGAAATTTGCCGCCATTGAATCCATGGGGAACATTTTGAATGGCCCTGTTGTATTCATTGCCTCTAACTATGTATGTTTAGACACCGAGATGACGATTCTAAGTGTACTGGAAGCTGAGAAATTGAAAAATCCGCATATTTGTCGCCATTTTCGATAATGGCCGCTATTGAAGCCATGGGGAACATTTTGAATGGCCCTCTTGTATTCCTTGCCTCTAACTATGTATGTTTAGACACCAAGATGACGATTCTAAGTGTACTGGAAGATGAGAAATTGAAAAATGCACATATTTGTCGCCATTTTGGAAAGTGGCCGCCATTGAATCCATGGAAAACATTTTGAATGGCCTTGTTGTATTCCTTGCCTCTAACTATGTATGATTAGACACCAAGATGACGATTCTAAGTTTACTGGAAGCTGAGAAATTGAAAAATCCGCATATTTGTCGCCATTTTGGATAATGGCCGCCATTGAAGCCATGGGGAACATTTTCAATGGCCCTGTTGTATTCCTTGCCTCTAACTATGTATGTTTAGACACCGAGATGACGATTCGAAGTGTACTGGAAGCTGAGAAATTGAAAAATCCGCATATTTGTCGCCATTTTTGAAATTTGGCCGCCATTGAAGCCATGGGGAACATTTTGAATGGCCCTGTTGTATACCTTGCCTCTAACTATGTATGTTTAGATACAAAGATGACGATTCTAAGTGTACTGGAAGGTGAAAAATTGAAAAATCCGCATATTTGTCGCCATTTTGGAAATTGGCCGCCATTGAATCCATGGGGAACATTTTGAATGGCCCTCTTGTAATCCTTTCCCCTAACTATGTATGTTTAGACACCGAGATGACGATTCTGAGTGTACTGTAAGCTGGAAAATTGAAAAATCCGTATTTCGGTCGCCATTTTGGAAAATGGCCGCCATTGAATCCATGGAAAACATTTTGAATGGCCCTGTTGTATTCCTTGCCTCTAACTATGTATGATTAGACACCAAGATGACGATTCTAAGTTTACTGGAAGTTGAGAAACTGAAAAATCCGCATTTTTTTCGCCATTTTGGAAATGTGCCGCCATTGAATCCATGGGGAACATTTTGAATGGCCCTGTTGTATTCATTGCCGCTAACTATGTATGTTTAGACACCAAGATGACGATTCTAAGTGTACTGGAAGCTGAGAAATTGAAAAATCCGTATTTCGGTCGCCATTTTGGATAATGGCCGCCATTGAAGCCATGGGGAACATTTTCAATAATTTTGTTGGAATACTCGCCTTTAACTATGTATGTTTAGACACCAAGATGCCGATTCTAATTGTACTGGAAACTGAGAAATTGAAAATTCCGCATATTTGTCGCCATTTTGAAAAATGGACGCCATTGAACCCATGGGAACATTTTGAATGGCCCTGTTGTATACCTTGCCTCTAACTATGGATGTTTAGACACAAAGATGACGATTCTAAGTGTACTGGAAGCTGAAAAATTGAAGAATCCGTATTTCGGTCGCCATTTTGAAAAATGGACGCCATTTAAGTTATGCGGAACATTTTCAATGGTTCTGTTGTAACCCCCGCCCCTAACTATGTATGGTTAGACACCAAGATGACGATTCTAAGTGTACTGGAAGCTGAGAAATTGAAAAATCCGCATATTTGTCGCCATTTTGGAAATTTCCCGCCATTTAAGCCATGGGGAACATTTTGAATGGCCCTGTTGTATACTTTGCCTTTAACTATGTATGATTAGACACCAAGATAACGATTCTAAGTGTACTGGAAGCTGAGAAATTGAAAAATCCGCATATTTGTCGCCATTTTGGAAATTGGCCGCCATTGAAGCCATGGGGAACATTTTGAATGGCCCTGTTGTATACCTTGCCTCTAACTATGTATGTTTAGACACCAATATGACGATTCTGAGTGTACTGGAAGCTGAAAAATTGAAAAATCCGTATTTCGGTCGCCATTTTGGAAACTGGCCGCCATTGAATCCATGGAAAACATTTTGAATGGCCCTCTTGTATTCCTTGCCTCTAACTATGTATGACTAGACACCAAAATGACGATTCTAAGTTTACTGGAAGCTGAGAAACTGAAAAATCCGCATTTTTGTCGCCATTTTGGAAATTTGCCGCCATTGAATCCATGGGGAACATTTTGAATGGCCCTGTTGTATTCATTGCCTCTAACTATGTATGTTTAGACACCGAGATGACGATTCTAAGTGTACTGGAAGCTGAGAAATTGAAAAATCCGCATATTTGTCGCCATTTTCGATAATGGCCGCTATTGAAGCCATGGGGAACATTTTGAATGGCCCTCTTGTATTCCTTGCCTCTAACTATGTATGTTTAGACACCAAGATGACGATTCTAAGTGTACTGGAAGATGAGAAATTGAAAAATGCACATATTTGTCGCCATTTTGGAAAGTGGCCGCCATTGAATCCATGGAAAACATTTTGAATGGCCTTGTTGTATTCCTTGCCTCTAACTATGTATGATTAGACACCAAGATGACGATTCTAAGTTTACTGGAAGCTGAGAAATTGAAAAATCCGCATATTTGTCGCCATTTTGGAAATTGGCCGCCATTGAAGCATGGGGAACATTTTGAATGGCCCTGTTGTATACCTTTCCTCTAACTATGGATGTTTAGACACAAAGATGACGATTCTAAGTGTACTGGAAGCTGAGAAATTGAAAAATCCGCATATTTGTCGCCATTTTGAAAATTGGCCGCCATTGAATCCATGGGGAACATTTTGAATGGCCCTGTTGTATACCTTGCCTCTAACTATGTATGTTTAGACACCAATATGTCGATTCTGAGTGTACTGGAAGCTGAAAAATTGAAAAATCCGTATTTCGGTCGCCATTTTGGAAAATGGCCGCCATTGAATCCATGGAAAACATTTTGAATGGCCCTGTTGTAATCCTTTCCCCTAACTATGTATGTTTAGATACCAATATGACGATTCTAAGTGTACTGGAAGCTGAGAAATTGAAAAATCCGCATATTTGTCGCCATTTTTGATAATGGCCGCCATTGAAGCCATGGGGAACATTTTGAATGGCCCTCTTGTATTCCTTTCCCCTAACTATGTATGTTTAGACACAAAGATGACGATTCTAAGTTTACTGGAAGCTGAGAAATTGAAAATTCCGCATTTTTGTCGCCATTTTGAAAAATGGCCGCCGTTGAATCCATGGAAAACATTTTGAATGGCCCTGTTGTATTCATTGCTTCTAACTATGTATGTTTAGACACCAAGATGACGATTCTAAGTGTACTGGAAGCTGAGAAACTGAAAAATCCGTATTTCGGTCGCCATTTTGGAAAATGGCCGCCATTGAATCCATAGGGAACATTTTCAATAATTCTGTTGGAATCCTCGCTTTTAACTATGTATGTTTAGACACCAAGATGACGATTCTAAGTGTACTGGAAACTGAGAAATTAAAAAATCTGCATTTTTGTCGCCATTTTGAAAATTGGCCGCCATTGAAGCCATGGGGAACATTTTGAATAGCCCTGTTGCAATCCTTTCCCATAACTATGTATGTTTAGACACAAAGATAAAGATTCTAAGTGTACTGGAAGCTGAGATGATTTAAAATATGTAAACTGGTCGGCCATTTTGATAAATGGCTGCCATTTGGGCCAGGGGTCAAATCTGCGATGGCCGTATAGCCAAATTTTTTTCTTGTGACATAGTATGCTTCTATCACAAAGTGAACAATTTTTCACCAGGCCGCTCTACTAGTTTCTGTGGTCTGATGTTGGCATGTAAGCTACGCTAAAAGGTAAGGTTTTGACAAACGTTTACATGATTGATTCCACAATCATAACACACATAGACTTAGACTGGTGTCCCTCTTTGTCCAGTGCGCTTTGCGCGCAGACTGGCCGATTTGACCTCTGCTAGGGTCATAGCCAACCCTTTCTGTAATGACTCATTCACCTGGCATCTTCTATGAAAGCGTAAACAGGATAACTGCACACTTAAGCTCCCACAGGCAAGCTCTGTGGGGACAGTGTGTGGCACTTCTTTTTCGGCGTAGTTTTACAAAACCCGTTTGCAGTGAAATGTCAAATTGTACCCACATGGAATTTGTAAGGGTACAATACACTAACAGATAGCCAACTTACAAGGCATTGATGGAAGGCTACATAATGAATATATTAGTGCATATTTCCCACCAGATGGCCGGATTTCACGAAAATGTTCATCAGGGCAGAGTGTGTGGATTGTGTTTGCACACAGTTCACACACTTTACACACACCTTATGTGGACATGACCCCAGAAGGAAACCTCAATTGGACACTGGATATGCACAAATCAGAGGATTGCCGATGAATTCCATGTGGGGTCTTGAAAAATGTACCCACAAGACATTGCGTACCCAGAAGGTAGGTTTTGAACTCATGAAAGGCAGCGTAAGGTAGTGAATACAAGAGCACACACACACACACACACACACACACACACACACACACACACACACACACACACACACACACACACACACACACACACACACACACACACACACACACACATACAACACAATACAACTGAAATTTGATAATGCCCACCTTACAAAGCTCAGAAGTGTACATTGAAGCTCGGCAGACAATTAATAACTATCTATAGATAGACTGGAAAAGGTAAGTTTTCAGTTTAGAGCGAAAGACAGTCTCGCTAAGAGAGTTACGAACATGAGAGGGAGAGAGTTCCAGATGAAGGAACCAGCAAATGCAAAAGAACAACAACCAAAGACAAGACGTGTACGAGGAATAACATACTATCCAGCAAATGTTGACTGAAGAGAAGAGCGACCTTTAGCAGAATTGCAAGGCGTGACTATAGAATCTGATAAATAGGATAATTGTAATTAATCAATAATTGATAATGTAGATGACCTGATTATATGGCTTGTTTTTGCAGCGCCATCAGCTGAAACCTCGTGCATCAGACGCCAGTGCAATAGAAGCTAGACTGGCGCAATAAAAGTTACACTGGTGCAATAGCAGTTTCACTGGTGCAATAGCAGTTACACTGGTGCAATAGCAGTTACATTGGTGCAATAAAAGTTATACTGGTGCAATAAAAGTTACACTGGTGAAATAGAAAGTTACACTGGTGCAATAGAAGTTACATTGGTGCAATAAAAGTTACACTGGTGCAACAGAAGTTACACTGGCACAATAAAAGTTACATTGGTGCAATAAAAGTTATACTGGTGCAATAAAAGTTACACTGGTGAAATAGAAAGTTACACTGGTGCAATAGAAGTTACACTGGTGCAATAGAAGTTACACTGGTGCAATAGAAGTTACACTGGTGCAATAAAAGTTACACTGGTGCAATAAAAGTTACACTGGTGCAATAAAAGTTACACTGGTGCAATAAAAGTTACACTGGTGCAATAAAAGTTACATTGGCACCATAGAAGCTACATAGATGCAATAAAAGTTACTGATTGCAATTACAATAACGCAAGAAAAAGAGTCGACTCACTGCATACGATGCACTCGTCATTGTCGTCATTTTGCTGCCATCTGTGAAGCAAATGATGATTGCAGGCTCCAGATAATATGGACAACGACCCTGGAAATACCACAAAGTCAGGCATTACATTCGTTTGCATAAAGCAAGACAAGATATTAATACTTTTCTCAAGGTATTTCTTTTGCCTGCATAAGGCAAAGCAAGATATTACTTCTCTCAAGGTATGGTCCTTATTGCCATAAGGCAATAGCAAGAAATTAGAGATTACTTCTCTCAAGGTATGGCTCTTATTTGCATAGGGCAAAAACAAGCTATTAGAGATTACTTCTCTCAAGGTATGGCTCTTATTTGCATAAGGAAAAGCAAGAAATTACTTTCGTTATAAATGCTAATGCTTGTGTCTGCATAGAATTAAGATACGTTTTGCCTTGGCTGATAAGGCACTGCTTTCATTCATGTATTTAAGCCATTCCTCGCAAATAGCAAGCCGTCCTCAACAATAAACTTTCAGGCATGAAGCTGGAGATGAGGAGGGAAGGGTCTCTGAATTTAAATAGCAGCACAAACACACAACAAATCAACATGATAACCACCACTGCATACAATACTGCCAGCTCAAAACTGAGAGCTGTCAATTCCACATTGCACATTATGAGTCGATCCTTGACAAAAGCCCAACATAACATCTGTAAGAAACTATGATTTGGCATGCAGATATACAGTAACCATAAACTACAATGACTCCCAGCATAACAACATAAAATATTCATTCTAAGCATAACAACATATATTCTTCATTCTCAGCATCACAACATACATCCATTCTCAGTATCACAACAAATATTCATTTCTGGTCTCCTAAAGCCATCATGTTAGAAGTAATCATTAAAAGACAAAGAGGGAAGCAACAATGTTAAAACGTCAACAAAATATCATGTTTAAATATAACATAATCAATGCTCGTAAAAGACACCTCATCCTTACACAAATTCCCCTTACTCTTCTGCACACGAGTCCAATAACCTGCTTCCTTATCCGTACTCTATAGGCATCTGAGTTACCTCTTTTAACATCTGCAACACTGGCATCCACCATATTCATCTTCGTTTCACACATCAAAGCGATTCTATCTCTCCCATCTTCATCCGTTTCAACACTGAACCACACTCCGAGCCTTAACTAATCCATCACAACATGGTTATAAAAAGTAGATATGTGGATGCAAAAACTAAAGATTGCAACTAAAATGTACTAAAGCAGAACCTGAATTATAAGTGTCTGAACATTTCTAAAGCAGCACTTAAAATCAGAGGTGCTCCAGAACTGAGGCATCGTCTTTACAAACAAAAAACAGCTCTTCAGGCACTTGAGAAGCATATAAGGTGAAAGTGAAAAAATTCAGCTCTAAAGAAATTTACGAGACAATGGATTTCAGCTGGATGAGCCTACAAAAAGCAAAAGACCCTAACAGGAGAGGCACACATTCAAGAGACAGCCAGGAGGACACGGGCCATGGACCAAGGGAATTACTTGAAGCCTTGACCGTGGTACAGAGTTGGATAGAGGACAGATGGGAGAAATAAGAGCTCTAAACCCAATTGTCTACCCAATGTCCATTTTACCGACAACCTCCTACAGAACCCATCAAGGAATCTAGACTCTGCATCTTGGCTCTAGACTCCAGTTTCCACTTCCTCTCGTCTTTCTAAACAGTAATACCTCCTGGTCCATCTCGTATGGACATGAAACATGGACCATGACAAAGGATGACATCCAACAATTGGAGACATTTTTAAAATCAGATTTAGCAGAGAATGGAGAAATGAGTTAGATGAGGCACATAATAATAGATACAGTGTTGAAAGGGTTTCGGGAAGAAAGACGTTAATAGCAGCTATAACAAAGATGTGACAGAGAAAATGATTTGCTAATGTCGTCAAAGATGACTCGTTCTTTAGGGACTGTCGTTCTTTAAGGACTGCCGTTTAAGAAGCTCAGACAAGACGAAGAACAAAACAGAAGCAGCTGAATGATATAACATCGTATCGCATCTATAGATTTACATTTATACCGCTTCTCACAGAATGAACTATCAGACGTGCTCTGGGCACAGAAATGTCTCCAAGGGGACAGAAATGTCTCTAAAGAATGAGAGACTAACGAGTAAAAGCGAGGACGCGGTAATGCATTGGATGACACGCTGGCATGGACAGCGAGAGGAACGGAGGTCGATTCCTGTATTGGGCGGATGTACTTTGTAGGCTGCCTTATTAGCGTCATGCATTGCAGGCTGTCTGTTCTGTTAAAATTTTTGTTTTCTGTTATTTGCATTTTTGTGAATTGCATAAAATGCATAACTGTACACTGTAAGCGGTTGCGTTCTGTCAACCAGATTGTTTCAAAAAAGATTATTATTATTATTATAATTATTAGAGCTCTTAGCCCTTAGCTTGGGAGGAAAGTCATTCTAAACGGACATGTTTAGCACCGACAGGAGCGACATAATCAGACGTTTGAATCAGCCAGAGAACAAAAGAACCTGAGGAAGACAACTTCATTTATTTATTTGCTAGCATTTCGTTTTTTCAATTTCATAGCTAAGCACCTTTATGAGATTTTTGTTGCCCTATACATACATACATACATACATAGTACATACATACATACATACATAACATACCTACATGCATTATCTCATGAAAAACAAAACCAACCGACCTGTCCATACGTATCAATCCCAGACGTCATGCGATTGATGTTGAGAAGATCGAACGTGTGCTTGAGCGCAGGACCGAGCGTCGACAGGCCGAGCGCCTCCAGGTTCTTTAATTCCTTCATAAACGTCGCATGATTCTCTTTCCATCCAGCCTACAAGAAATCCAAGCCATTTAAACTAAGCTTTTACTATCGTTCAGCACAAGACATGTCAATAAATGAAGGGAGTGATTAAGTAAGTGCAATAATAGCCATCTGCCAAGCACACATGCACAAAACTCCAAAGAATGTTTACGTGCATGTATGTATGCATTTGCGACAATTTCTAAAGCATTGTCGTTAGCAAGCTACCTCTAGGATGCTTCACGCACACATTGTCAACAAGCAGCACTCAAAGTTAGAGTTCAACAGAAAGCACAGTTTATTTAACTGCTCATTTCTTTAAGGCACAAAAGCTCCTTGTTTCCTGTATGGGTAATGGAAGACTGTTTCATGCGTGTGGGTCACTGACCCGAACGGCACGATCACCTGTTTTGGATTTTGTTGCGGGAATGGATACATAGATACCAAGAATAGTTAATGAAGAGCAAGAGCAGTCCTTTAAGTTAGGCTCTCACAGCCATCAGAATGAAATGTTATGGACTTCATTTACAAAGTCTTGCGGCCTCATCTTCCCACTAACAGTGCACTCGTCATAACCTAAGTGGCTACAAGATGCAAGTGTCGCATAAATCTCAAACGAAACGATTACCCAGCAGGGATTTGAATCCTGATCTCCTCAACTGCCCACCACACCACTGAGCACCCAATGACAAAAATAACATACAAACAACAACCACACACATCGATTCACGAAAGTATTTCGAAATAGTTGACAATTATTATGGAATATGAACAGTGCCCTCTCCTCCGGCAGAAAAATAAGGCTGCACTTCCAAAGCTGGAACAAGCAGTGACCAAGAAGTGGCAACCGCCGCAGAGTTTCCCACAATATTTGCCATCACCGACCTTGCTCACAAGCTGCATGAAATCAAGCAGCATCAAATGAATGAAGAAATCCAGAATGATTATTGAAAAACTAATCACAATAAAGCTTTAATTAATGTGGGCTCTGGTAGAAAAAAAGGATAGAGCTGCTCAAAGCTGCAAAGAAAACAACTTGGCTTAAAAAAAAGAATTCAAACTGTACAAAGATTGCAAACAGCTTGATAATTGTCTGTAGCTGTTTAATTTTGGAAAATTGAGACAGTGGTAAACGAACGATTTGTTACCAGAATATCAAGTTTTTTTCATTTTGGAATCTATATTAAATTTCTGTACTGTTCTCATCAAATTGCGCATTAATCCTAATGCAACCGGCTTTAGAATTCCAAGAATTTCATATTAGTACATTTAACTTATTTAGAGTAGCTGTGTAGAACACCGTGAGCAACAGCAGAAGATGGCTAACAACTCTTAGGAGTGATTTCTAGTACAAAGCCTTGTTGAGTCGGAAACAGTGCCTAAAGTGTGGAAAAGTAATTACCTGGACGCCCTTTACCTCTCCAAAAGAAGTGCCTGGACGCCCCTAACCTTTCCAGTCTGTGCTAGCCAACAAGTGGCTGGACGGCGTTCAGATTTTAAAACAAGTGCATGGATGCCATCCATGACCGTCCAGGCACACTTTAAGCCCTGGTCAGAAATATTACAACTCTCCTCATCAACCACAACATAATCCCATCTCTCACTTTCTCTTTGACAATACAGCAGTTTTGTATTCGTCGTTATGACGAGTTGACAACCATGTTTACATCTAGAAAAAGCAATGCTTCCATTTAAATGCCTACTTACTTACTAGCCAAGCAGAAAACAAATAGTCCACGCGCATGTTTTTCTAATTTTACACCTCTGGCCGCATCACCGCGCAACAACACTTCAGCCATCATGGCGAACAATGCGAGAGATGAATTGGTTTGGGTGTTTTAAATCCGACAATTCGATCTATAGGGACGCAAATGGACCTACATCGCATAAAAGAAAGTCCATCAAGAAGACATAGGCATCAATCGTAATAAAAACTAAACAAAAGAACCACTAACTTTGACGTTTGCTGGCGGATCTTCAAACGTTAGTAGCATGTATCTATCCCACCGACTGTTCGGATCTCTCGACCTTATCTACAAAATCAACCAGCAAACTGTTTGCACCCTTTAACAGCGCTACATAAAACTTTGTACTGGCCATAAAACGATTTGCGTGGGTTTGTTTCATTACCTTCATGAAAGTCTCAACTGCGCCTTTCGCTACGTCTAACATCGTAGTCCCCATATAAGTTCGTTGGTTCATCGAGGCGCTTGTATCGACAAGAAATACGATAATTGTCATCGTGCATTAGTTATACACACTCTAGCTAGATAAAACGCAGTTTTTTGTGTGATTTTGGGAGGTTTTGAACCCTATCCTCTCCTCTCGCTCTACCGTCTCTTCCTCTCGCTGCTAGTCGAGCAGCTAAGGCAAGCCACGGTCGGTCGTCACGTGACCCTTCCGCCATTGCGCCCCCATTGGCAGACGATGGTCACGTGCACGAGAAAGCTCTGAAGCGCGATTGGCTAGGAATCTTGCTCCAACGCCGACTATATTTAGATCAGTACAGTCGGTCGCTGCGAGATGGTTGCGCGATAAATAATATCTTCAAAACTGGTTAGACTTACCAAAGAGTTTTGTATAAATAAGTAAGCAAAAATGGTTTTTAAAGTTTCAAAAATTAAACCGGTAGTAGGCTGTCTATTTAACTATTTATTAATAATTCGTTAAATTGAGTTCAAGTGGAAATTAAGCCATGTTTCAGAGAGTCGTTGAGCGTCAAATTACTAGGGAAATCACTAGAAGGAAACATACACGCCGAATTATTAGATGGATTAAATTTTATACGTCAATTTATCTTAATAGACGTTTTATCTGTTCTGTGGTAATATACAGTTCGAATTTCACAGTTTCAACAAAACTAAAATTCTTAAACCGTATTGCACTCTGTGCGATTGCCTCTTTCTGACCATAATCTTGATCTGGATGATATGACGTATTTGATCGATTGTCATTGAAAGCAGGTTTATTTAGCGCTTATCTTGAATGCTTGAAATATTAAGCACACGAAATCGAAACGGATCGATTGAGACTTGCTGTAGTCATTCTACTTTCTGTGAGCGAGACAGAAGAAGTGAAAATTAATCGCCGTTCGCTGCAAGAATGAAGTAGCGAAATAATTTTGAATAAATAAACTTTAAAGTTGCATGCCAATTATTATCAGTTTCGAAAAGGTGACGTCCGACCTGGGCCAAAAACTCCGCTCATTTTGCAATATCCACGCAAGACCGAAGCAACGTTATTCCAAGTCTTTTTTTCTTGCGACTCCATTTGAAATAATATCAAGTTTATCTGATAATTATTATTTGAGATGTGACTTGATAAAAATAATCGGTTTTTTAACTTTTTGCTGCGTTATGTTCTTGGATTGTTAAATAACAGTGGGTTGGCTTTGTTTGAAGTTTCTTGGTAAAATTTGGCTATTGTATGTACGTAGATACGAAGTACATTTAAGCCGAAAAAATTCTTATTAGCTGGCTAAAATATTGGCAAAAACTTATAGGGTTTACTTTTTTAAGAACAGGCTCTATATATATATATATATATATATATATATATATATACATATATATATACACACACATACATATAATTCTTGTGAATCATGCAGCTGATGAACCAAGACAATATATAGTATTGCCAAGCCTTTAGATAGCTTTTATTACCAGTTCTACAGCACGAATTGAGTGGTCATTCACATAGAACGTCCAAAATGCACGGGGGCATATGGGCATAGGCGCAACCACCCTATGGGACCCACGGGACGCGTCCCCCAACTTTTGAGTGGTCCCCTAACTTTATTATTACGGTCCCCTCAACTTTTAGGACGTGATTCATTATGGTCCCTCCCAACTTTAGGACGTGATTGCACCTATGCAGATGGGATTGGTCATCGCAATGCGGACAAGAGGATTTCAACCAATGCAGATGTGTGCATCTAAATTCTAATTTTTTTTCTTAGTACATCCTATGCCTGGACGAATTTCAGTCAGATGATATTAGTCTCTAAGAAATTGATTTAAAATAATCATTTCATGAGCATTTGCAGGGATTGACGGATAAAAAGACTGATGACATTAAAAGCGGATTTGAGTTTGGTATTCAAAGGAGCAAAAGATGAAAAGTTGGTCTATTGGTATTGGAGTACGTGCTTTTCCATCTAACCAAGGGCTGTACACAGGGTGAGAATTGCCGGGGGGGTTGGGGGGTTTCAACCCCCCCAGTCTTTCTTAGAGCCCCATGTTAAAGTATGTTTTTCACACCCAAATTCCAAGTTTATCATAGGCCAACCCCCCCAGTCATTTTTCCACAATTCTCACACTGGCTGTACAGTGTACACATACTACACAATGCCGTTTAGACGATCCCAAGACGTGCTATACAATTGTTCTGTTACTGTACATTACATAGCAGGAGTCTCATGGCCTTGGGGGGGAGACCAAATGTGGCCCAGGAACAAAGTGGTCCAAACTTCCATGGACATCATATTCAGATGTTGTAAAGAAACATGCTCAAAATGTAAATTTTTTACTAGTGTCTGTCAAAAGCTAGCAACCTGTTCATGGCCATTTAATCTTCAAATGCTACAGCACAAAATTTATGCAATGGCACAGAGCTTCTTAATAATGCAATAATTGTTTCAAGTTGGTTGAAATTACACAGAATAGAAGCAGACTGCACTAAACTGATTTCTGTTGGGAAAGTAAACCTAATAAAAATCCTTTTCTATCACGTTGAAGAAATAATTTTATGTTCTAGTACTACTGTTTCGGATGTCACAGGTGAGGTTGATGTAACAAGGAAACATAATGCAACTGAACAATCATTCAATTCAGTTTTTACAATCCCAAGTGCATGTAGATTGGAAATGAACGTCTGCTTCAAGCGGTACTGACAGCGAAGAACCGTTAAATTCTTGTGTGTCCTATCCATTGTGTCCCACCCCATGTGTCCTATCCCTTGTGGCAAACTTGTTGCATGATCACGGTGCACAGATCCATTATCTGAAGATACTCGTTTGCTCCATCCATCAGTCGTTTGTCAACCACCTGCAGACAAAAAACCACGTTCAAATCAAACACAACTTGGACACGTTGGCAGTATCAAGATCTTAATGGCCCAACACGCATACAGCAATCTTGAAACACAAGATAAGCTTAATAATTTGCTGTAATAAATTATAATATAAAAGCACAAAAAAAACAACAACTATACTCACGAAAGCTGTTATCAAAATCTTGATTAGCCCAGATTCTAACCAATAACAAGGAATTATTCAAGATACCTGTAGACACTAACGAATACCATAGACACAGGTGTTACCTACCGCTATCCGTTCACAGATGATTGACTTTTGTTGGTCAGTTAGGAAGTCAGACGGAACGATGAGATCGTGCAGTTGAAGAATGATCTGTCCGGCTGAATGACCATCAGACATCAAATCCTAACAGAAACAAACTTTGCATTGCAACGGAGGACCAATGTAGTTGACAGTGACTAATTTAAATGTGAGGTGAAAAGGTATACTATGCACTACCTGTAATCTTGACGGTACCAGTCCAAAGTGAGACAAAAGAGGAGGTGATGCTAATAATTGTTGATCAGCATTATTATTAGCGCCTCTGAGTAGTTTCCTTGAAGAGGTGCTATATAAATACTTGAATGAATGAATGTTACTATATCTGATCACCTATTCTTAGTCAGAGGAGGAAGATTGATTCAGAAAGATGGTGCAGTACAAATGAAAAGCATGAAAGCAACGCCTGATGCACAGCCCAGTCATAACCTGTAATGACTAACACTAATATTACTTACCCACTTTTACAACTGTTCACTTCTACGGTTGTGTAAACTTCACCAAACCTCGTAAAATTTCAAACGTCTGAACAATAGACTAAGCATTGTTTACCTTAACAGCTTTGTCGAGTTTGTCGTGAGACGCTGAATGACACGTCTGGAAAAGCTGCAATATCGTTTCGTCATCAATCACCTAAAAATTAAATTCATCGTAAATTTTTTTCTATAACTAAATATAATGCAATAGCAAGAAAAGTTAATAATTGATAAAAAATAAATTCATGCAATTCTATAATTGCATTCCTGATTTTTAGGCACCTAAGTATGGCTGTAACACCCCTCTCTCCAATTTAATCATAGCATTCATGTATTGCCTCTTGCAAGTGCTCACAGCCCAACTCTGGCAGAAGGGAATTAGTTTTCAAGTGCATGCACATTGCACAATCCTTACCTAACACAACGCGCAGAACCAAACACAAACTACGATATAACAATGCCAACTGCAGCAATCTCCACATTGCTTCACACTACTCTCAACTTTAGACTATCTGCTTTTATATTTCAATGTACTCTGGCTGCTGGAAAACATTTTTATAGGATGAACTTGCTGACCCCTGAAATCTCGATGATGTCTGCCTTCATTATGCATTCATCGACCTTTAGTCGGGCAGCACTCTGTAGCGTGGTGATCGCTTTACGCATGTCACCCTCCGACGTACTCAACAGAGCCGCAACAGCCTAGAAATAAAAACAACACTACGGAAGTCATTTTTCAATGCGTTCCAGATTTTTACTCGTATGATCTTACCAATAAGCATGCAAGTCGTACATGTAACAACAACCTGATCACCGACCAAAGAGGAGAGTAGCAGAATAAAACGGCAAATCGTAAACACAATGTCGAGAAATAGGACGCATGTGGTTAAATTTCGATCAACGATTCAGACGGTAAGTGGACATGGATGGAGAAGTAGAGTGAAGCAGAGACAGACAGAGATAAGGGAGAGAAAGAGGACACACACACACCATGGGAAAAAATAAAGAGTAGGAATCTGTAAGAGAAATTCCCAACTCTGTCTCCCTACATCTGTTCATTTGGCTCGTTTCCTTTTGTTCTAAACTTACGACTTACCACTGAAACATCATCTAAAATGTGAATGTGAGAAAAATATGCATCAAATATACGTAAAATATATTAAACAATGTTAAACATATGACGAAATGCAAGTTTTATAATAAAAAAAGACTTTATTATGATCAATTTTCGAAAGGAAGGAAATCAGGTTCATTACTCCTCTTTTTCTTTTCTCAAAACCAATTTCTTCTCTTGTGGCCCAGCGCACTGGGAGCGCTGCTGAATGACTCACCCTACTCCATGCATCTCATAAATTATACTTAATGCTTTATAATACAAATTACCTCCGGGTCACATTTAACCGATTCCAACTCGCAGATCCTCTGCAGCCGCTCTTCCAGAATTTTATCGGCGAGTGGTTTGAAGCGAAACTTTGCGCATCTCGAAGTTATCGGTTCGATGATTCGACTGACGTAGTTGCAGATGAGACAGAAGCGAGTCGTCTTCGACTCCTTCTCCATCGTCCGACGAAGAGCAGCCTGAATTAAAAAAAATAATTGAAAAAATGCTTCAACTTTAATTTAATAATAATAACAGGGATTAAGGCATGTTCAACCATGTTCGGCCAAACAGGGGCTCCCACAATTGAAGGCTCCCACACGTGCGTTAAAAAAAATTCCATTTCTTTATAGATCTTTTGAAAATTTCAACCAAACGACTTAAAAAGGTCATCAACTTTTTTGGAGGGAAATAATCGGTATATTCTACAAAAAATTTCGATGAAACGACTAAAAAAGGTCATCAGAATTTTCGGCCGAAGATACACAAAAAATTTACCGAACAGGCCTCCACATTTCTTAATTCGGCCCTGAATAATAATCTTCGTTTGATTTCAAACTGACACAACACAGAATGACTACAACTCATATTATGACAGACGACGATCACAAGTTAATTATTACATGAGTTGAATTTGACTGTTGGCAGCCATGCAAAGCACCCATCACGTCCTACTACTCATTTTACCAACGCCATCTGAGAAATTGGAAGGTTAAATGGATGTCTGGGAGGGTGGCAGGAAGCGATACCACGTCCATGCGTTCTTCATACCAGAGTGTTAGCCACTACGGTACACTAAACCCTCTCCCATCTTAACATACACAATGCTTAATTAAAATATGATGCATGCCTCGCAATGCAGATAGTATGGGCTCAAGCATCCTCTGTAACAGTTGCTGTGTATGGAGTAGGTACCTTGAGCACATTCTTTATCAACCGTTACCCAGCGTCACCAACTGATGTCTGGCCATGTCTGGACAGTAGAACTTAATAAAAACAGAAAATTGTTGTTGGGACAGTCCCACAAATAATAATAATTTATCTTGCGCCGTAACATGGCCATACCACAACACAGGCGCCTCACAAATAGCTAACTGCGGGATAAACTTTAGCAAACAAATAAGATTTAAGCTTTGATCTTAAAGAGTCCACCAAGTCAGGCAATCAAATGTCAGGTGGAAGACTGTTCCAGCATCTGGGACCAGCAGCCCAACATTTGCACAACTTTCACATCACAGAAGCTAAAAAAATGTGTGCAACTATCAAAGGCAACATTTTAAAGCAACTAAAAAATGAAAAGTCACACATAGATAAGCAAGAAGTCACACATAGATAAGCAAGAAGTCACACATAGATAAGCAAGAAGTCACACATAGATAAGTAAGAAGTCACACAGAGATAAGTAAGAAGTCACACATAGATAAGTAAGAAGTCACACATAGATAAGTAAGGCAAGACCTGAGCCGCAGATGTCATCGAATCCGCTTCGTCCAGAATGACGATCTTGAAAGGTGGACACGGTTTCCCACTTTAAAGTAAAAACAAATTACCAGTACAGCAAACGCAAACGTTCAATCTATTCAGATCAACAAATACGATAACAGCAAAATCAAAGATATATCATACACAAAAATACTATGAAACGCAAATGCTTAGTTAAATCCATTTCTCTGTTTATGTCTTACTTCAAAGTATTCTAAAGTCTTTAGTTAAGTTTACTTATATATTTATAAATTTATATTTCTTATTTCCAATTATAATGTTTACAGTACTCTTGGTCAGGCTCAATATGAAGACTCGGCGTCATCTTTTCCAGATTACAAATCGACCGCACGTTGTCTATCTTTTAAAAGCTGACTGTCTTTCTCTAGTCAACTGAATACTAGTAGCTCAATTTCACTTCCTTCCTTCCTTCAAAAAGAAGCTCAAACTCGCTACTTCTCCTTGGCTTTCAAGCACATGAATCTCTAATTGCATCTTCCTCTGGCGGTCGACTATCAGCGCCTCCGATTCACATTTCGGTGTGACCACGAGTGGTTACAAACTTATTTAATAACAATAATAATAATAGTATTGTTCTTGGTGAACAAGTTTTTCTTTGCATGGCACAGAGATCTTGAATTTCTCTCTGCATCTGTGCATATTGCTCAGCAACTTACATCATTTCATTCCCAACCAAATATTAACCTATTCAAACCGTTCTAACGACTACACATTGACTTAACAGGATTCACAGTAACGAAGGCAGACATTGGCTGCATTTATGCAAGTGATAAATCCGTACTCGGGACGTGTTCCGCTGGCCGTCAGTTGTGCAAACGTCTTCACTTTGTCGCGAACGACACTGATTCCACGTTCGTCCGACGCATTGAGCTCAAGAATTCTTTCGCGGTACATGTCGCTGCACACAAATACAAACACATGTCAAATCTGTATGCAAATGAACTAAGTAAACTTTCTCTAAGTATTGCACACAAAAATGATAAATTTGCTTACTTAGTCAATATAATAGTTCAAGTTTACAAGCTTTTAGTTTAAGTTTGAAAGCAAGCTTTATGACCAATCTACAGTAACTCCGTGATTCACACATTGCCGGATCACAGGTCTACTGAAAAGCAGCAAATTAGAACTTCTCTACGTTCAACTATGGATCTTTACCTAAAACTCTCAAAAACTGCAAAATGATTCACTTGTAATGCAATAAAAACAGAACTATAATTGTATAGCACACGACTTTTGTTGGAGGAAAAGTAACAAACTTGTTGAGAATTAACTTGATGACATATTCATAAAAGTTTCAGGACCTTTGGTGCAAACATCTAAGCACAATTTTAAAAAAATATTAACTAAATATCGTTTGGCAGGAGATCGCAAGCAAAAATTCAACCTGTCCCCTATACAGGTCTGTCGCATCAATGAAGAAATATGGCATTAATATATCATGCTGCATAATATAATTGGTAGCATATGGAGCAAGAAATGCATATGTTATTTACATACAAATCAACATTAATGCCTTAGGTAAAGGCCACTTTCCAAATGCTCCATAAAAAATGACAAGTGGTTCAGGACTTTTCTCTCGGCCATGGTCACATATTATACCTCACACCATGAACAAACAAAAGCTGTGTGCCACCGTCACATAGATTTTTCAAACAATATTGCAAGCACAGACAAGGTAACAAACTCTCAAACTCTGCAGCCATTTTTGTGCTTACCCAAACATTTCTTTGGCAATCGCAAGTATGGTTGAAGTCTTTCCAGTACCAGGAGGACCGTAAAAGAGAAGATTTGGCAACTAAAAAATATACAAAATCACAAATTTAATCATAAAGTTGCCAAAAATTGAAAAATTATATGGATAGTTGGCTAGCAATAAGTACTAATATTTTATCTTCGTCTATAATTTCAAACTGATAAACAGATGATCACAAGTCATTAAAGGAGTCAAATTTAATTACTGTTGGCATTCATGCAAGGCATCAATTATCAATCTGCTGGCCAAGTTTATATCTGAACTTTCTATGATTTTTGCCATCGTTTTAACGCATTTTTAGATCATTTTATATTGCCATACTGTGCAATGATTATATCTTCCTTTATTATTACCCCTTTCTTTCCTGTCAAAGTCAACAATCCCTACTTTGCTTAAAAAATTCATTCCTTCTACTCCATGTTTTTTTTATCATTACTCTGTGATCAGCAAGCACAGTAGATCACAAAGAAACTAAACCAGTGATGATGAAGCAGAAGCAGACACCAGTGATCAATCAATCAATCGTAATTTATATGGCGCCCCTTCAAGGTACCTACTCAGAGCGCTCAATAAAAAAGTGGTCAGTAGAGACACAATTGACGTGATTTTTAAGCAGATAAATTTATGGTCTTTGAAGATTGATTGTCTGAATAAGGAACGTGGATGTAAAAAATTATAATTTTTTGTCCAAGGCCGAAGAGGACGACTGATGTTGTATTGTGTTGTATTAACGACAGTTTCTATAGCATTGTCGGCAGCAAGCTACTTCCAGGATGCTTTTTATGTTTTTTCTAGTACTAGGAGGACTATAAAATAGAATCTTGCTCTTACATCTAAGCCAATCAATGACTTTTTAAGAACGGCCACAACTTCATCTTGATACGCAACTTCATCAACACACTTCGGACGACTAAAAACAAACAATTCATACTTGCAGTAAACGAATTAATTTTGTTGCAAAATTACAATCTTAGAAACGTTCTATGAAATTTAAAATGCTGACGTCACACATAATCATGAACTGATTTCCTGAAACAGCACAACTGAAAAGTTAGGTGTTGGTCGCCAGATTATTCATGAGCTTTGCATCCTGCTCATGGGGAGGGGGGGGAGGAATTGTCCAAAGATGACAGGCAAAGAACAAAATCCGTATTTATAAAAACCAGAGACCCAGAGACTAGTGGTGAGGATCAGATTCTATAACATTGGAGTAAGCCACATATAAGCACAAATGAAACATTCTAACCCTAATTTAAAGTTGTTTCAGTTGCAGGACTTATATTCACGTGCGTGTGGCATATAATTATAAGAGCGCATGCGTGCAACAACATAACTTACAAATTCTTCTGGCATAGTAGGTTAGTTACTTAAGCTGAGCTTCTGTTGTTGAAGGTTCAATTAACCACCTGATTGAACATTTTTTCGTTGTAAACATACTATTTGTATTTAAATTTAATTTCTGAACATTCATCATTGCCAAACCATGTCGTTTAATAGATACTTATAGACAACTTACTATTTCTCAACCCATGGCTGCGGCTTCTTCTTTTTGACGGGTTTATCTTTCGCTGTGCCCGACGATTCTCCAACCTCAGCTTTATCTTTTGATGCTAGCGACGACTTGACGCCACCCTTGAGGAAAGCATGCATCTATCCGCTCAGTTACAAACACTGACAGGACGACAATTTCAACGCCTCTATGTACACTAGCCAGAGGACAATTATTGCATAACTAAAACAGCATATTGTTTAGCAGTCGTAGTTTACAATTTTACAAATAATTGCTGGTCTAACTTCTTATCATTTGTCAACTTCCGCTAAAACATGTAATGCGAGATTGGCGCCACATTTCTTTAAGTAAGTATGTCAGTAAGAGAACGAACTTAAGAGTATATAAGTAAGCTAATGATTATGGAAAGCGCGTGATCTGTATTCATCATAAAAGCAAGGATCAATCAACCAACCAACCGTTTGTTTATTGGAAGCACTAAGTTGACACAGACGAAACTAAAACAGACAATAATATATCATTCACCGCATTTACGTTAATAATCGTTCCTGTTACGCACCTTTGTGCAAGATTCTTTTTGTTTGGGTGCGTGATAAATGGCAGTTTAATAGGCAAACAATAAAAAGGCGAATTTATAATAGTATGATGCACGGCCGATAGCTGAGAGCCTGAGATAGGCTAGCTACTAGGTTTAGATCTCAAGCGGAAGCGTAAACCCTACTAAGATTAATTTTAAGAATTTAAATCGTGAGTGATGTAGGCTAGGTCAGTAGGGTCGTACGTAAGCCTCTATGAAGCAAAACTCCCCTCTCCGCCCTGCTCCTCTGTGCTAGGTTGTAGCTGGGACTAATACCGATATTAATCCCAGGTTGCAGCCTATAGGCCTGGCGAACAATAAAAAGGCGAATTTATAATAGTATGATGCACGGCCGATAGCTGAGAGCCTGTGCTTAAGCTTGACTAATACCGATATTAATCCCAGGTTAATTGCAGCATATATAGGCCTGGCGAACAATAAAAAGGCGAATTTATAATAGAATGATGCACGGCCGATAGCTGAGAGCCTGTGCTTAAGCTTGACTATCTAGAAGTAGGCCTAGGCTCACCAAAATGGAAGGTTATATAGAATTAATATTTTTCCTTTAACGAAACGCCTGCAGACGCACTGCGCTGAGTGCCTACACGTAGAAGTTATGCACCAATATCGTCTTCATCATCAACAACCTCAATGCTCCTAGGCGTCCGATTACTTCTTTACAATGTCTTTCCACTCAAGTCTGTCCTTGGCCGCATGCCCCAGGTAGCTCTGCAGTTCTTCTCCACACCACGCACCAATTTTAATAATCATCGATCTGAACTAATGTTAACACAACTGACAACCTGCAATAATACCCGGCGCTAATAGCAGCATGCAAAGCAGCACGTCCGCCCTACGGGGCTCCAACTCGGCACCTCTCGCTCTCCATGCCAGCGTGTTATCCAATGCGCTAGGCCTACTGGTTGGTTTGCAACAATCTCTAGAAAACGAGGGAAGGATACATCAATTGCAGTGGTCGTGAAGTTTCTCACCTTCGATTCCACTGAAAACGAATGGGGTCGAGACTAAAGGCCTAGGCCTATATTTATAAATATTAGTCGTTCATTCATTACACTTGATAGGGAGCGGGGTGTGATGGGGACTTGGGGAGATATAGGCTAGCTACAAATCGTTTACAGCGTCGTTGTTACAGTGGGGCTGTGTATCATGAACCGGGTAAGTAAATCCGTGTGTAGCCTATATACTATGCCTTCAGCGAAATTGAGAATAATTTCTAACCTAGGTCATAGTGATCCTATACAGTATGCACCCTTTAGTGAGGCCTACAGTTGGGCATATAAATATTACGTGGGCTACAAGGACGAACCGACCGCCTGGCTCATTGAAGACCGCATACATACTCCCAGCAGGTAGGGCTACCTTAAGCCTATAGTCTATTATGAATAGGCCTACAACCAAATGAGGCCAACGTTTAAGTGGTTATAGGGCCTACATCAGCGACAGCTTTGTAGCCTACATGCGCGTCATGCATCAGAAAGCCGTTTTTGCGCCTTTTTGAGGCTTTTCAAATGACATTCTGTATTTTTGGACCTGTAATAGGCTATAATTATAAGCTTTGCAGTTGCTGCCAGAGGCTCTATAACTTATAAGTAGGATAATAGGACTATAATTATGTGCCTTGCAGGGCGATAATAAAAAGTTCTGACTGACTTCAAAGGTCTTCTATAATAGTAGGCATACATTCATTATTTATATTCTTTATAATTATATAGGCCTATATTCTTTACACATACACACACACGCACACGCACACACATACGGACCCGTATAGGCCCTATATACATAATTATAAGGTTTGCGTATATGATCGAGTATTTGGCGGTTGATCTGATGTCCATAAGACAAGTTAAGAGTCTCCCGCAGTTGCATCGAAGACATCTTCTGACACAATAACGATGATAAAATTATTATCCCGTCAGTCGTCCGTCGGCATGCACTCCATGCACAGGTGCTGTACAGTTATACGCTTACCTGTCCATTGTCAGCCGGCGAAGGTGACGGCGGTTCTGCAGAGCCAGCTATTGTTATTCTATAGGAGATGACCCACAAGTTTTTCATCGACCACTCAGAAGAGCAGCTGTCGGCCTATACGCAACAGATGAGCCAAAGGCAAACATACATGGGCAAAATATAGGGCAAGAAAACATTGCTACATGATATAGGGTTGTTCCATATTTCGAAAATTGAATTGTCATATGTTTGCGTTCATAACTCGCATTATTTTGTCTACTGCATCGAAGTGTGTGAAGAATGGCTGAGTGAAATCAGACCCGTGCATGGAACACTACTACAGGATGATTGTTACCGTACGTGTGCATTCGGGAAGATCAACGCTACAGGTTAGCGACTGCATTGTATTGTATTTAAGCATTTATAAAGCGCCGCTATAAAGGTGAACCGCGCTCCCAGGGCTCAGTACACCGCGAGAAGAAACAGGTTTTGACAGGAGTGAATAGAGTAGAGAGACTGCGTGCCAGACAGAAGTGTAGAGCGAACAGAAGGGGAAGCGCATTCCAAAGAATTGAAAGAAAAGCACCGATTGAGACAAATGATCGAGACTGTGACATACATGTAGCAGTTCTATATAGACCGATGAATAAAATTGAGGTCAAATCTGTTGGATGAACGAATTAAGTGGACGGTGGGTGAGTGAGGCCGACGTATGATGATGATGATGGGTTGATGACGACGACGATGATGACGATGATGATGATGATGATGATGATGATGACGACGACGATGATGACGATGATGATGATGATGATGATGATGATGATGATGATGATGATGATGGCGACGACGACGACGGCGATGATGATGATGATGACGACGACGATGATGATGATGGTGATGATGATGAGTTCTCCTCCCGAAGGTTACTGTTTAACGACACTGCCATAATATATCGAAGATGACTAGTGTCGCCCTTCTCCAGATAGTTAATCAATCGTCAATCAATCGTAGTTTATATAGCGCCCCTTCAAGATACCTGCTCAGAAGCGCTCCCAGCCGAGATCAAGGGGGAAAACCAATCTTCAACAGTTTGTGAAATTGAGAACAGCTTGAGAGGTGTCCCATAGACCTATGTATATATTCAAGGGAAGTCCATTCCAGGTTGTTGTACATGTGTCTACCTGACAACGTGTTATAATCTCTGCGACAATGTGTCATAATATCTCTGACAGTGGTGTGTCATAAGTTCTCTGACAATATGTCATGCGTCATTTAGCCTCTCTGACAACGTGTCATTATCTCTCTGACGCAACCTGTGATGTAAGATTCTGGTCATAAAAATCTTAGCTTCAATACGTTCAGAAGAAAGCCACTGAAATAGATATTAATGTTAAGTATCAGATGCAGACGACGCTATATAAATGCGGCGGCGTGTGCCAACGAGCGACAAGCATGCAGCGCACAAGGGGTTAATGGGTGGATGACATATTGATGCACAGTCAATGAAAACTACGCATGCATACGCCTACTCTACATCCATCATATAGGCCTAGGCAACTGTGTGTAGTCTCTTGATCTAGACACAAACATCATCATCATCATCATCATGACCATCATTATCAGCTGCTGCTGCTGCTGCTGCTGCTGCTGCAGTCAATTGAGCGACAGATGGTGACGCGTGCTGCAACTGCGCACGTGCGACAGTCTGTCTTCACTGCCCACCTTCTGTAACTGCCGACGATATTAGGCCATTATAGGCGCGCGCCTCTTTGCTACAGCACACGCACGCGCACATACACGCACATACACGCACATACACGCACATACACGCACACACACACACACACACACACACACACACACACACACACACACACACAAAACACACACATAAAACACAAACACAAACACACGCAACAGCCGTTGGTTAAAACACCTTGTAGAGAGATGTATACGTATATACAATACATATAATTTTTTAAATTAATACTAATGATAATGAATAGTAATTATTGCGACAATTTATATAGCGCCATAGCACGACCATGCCGTTACAAAGACGCCTTACAATGAAGCTGACGGGTGGGATTCAATATTAATAGACATACAGGTGAGTACGTCATATTACGAGGATATAATATAGGACTAATGCATAAAGCACAAATATATTTATATTGCATATTTAAATATATTCATCATCATCATATATATATTATATATGTATATATATATGGTAGGCCTACATATCTTCCCGCAGTAATGGCGTACATAGGTTACTTCCGTTTCTATTTAGGTCAGGTCACACGTGCATGCAATGACCTACCCAGTTGAGCTGTATTACATTCTTCGTCTATAATTGGTCGATGAAGACAAACTGGCCTATAGTAATAATGGCGGTTGCAGAGTCTGGCGTCCTGCCCATGCATCAGAAGCAATTGCTGCAGCAGCTGCAGCAGCAGATAGCAGCCTCCTCGTTTTCTACCTGCGCGTGATTTTTTAATCAATACAGGTATAGCCTACGATGACGAACAAACGACGAACGCACGATAGCTACCACGTCTCAACGGAAGGAAAGCCTATTCGGAGATAAGGTAGGATTTTGTTGTGGGGAAAAATGAACGCTGGAAAATTTGGAGTGATTAGCATAATTCGTCGTCTGGGTAAGTAAAGGACTCGATACATTCTGATCCAGAGCGAGAGGGAAGGTTTGGAGAGATGAAAGGAAGGAAGGGAATTAGGGGCGAGGATATAGTAGAAAGAGAGCGCATACAGGTCAGAGGGCGTGGGGCGTGGGGCGTGGGGCGTGGGCTGCAGGACAGAATACGGCTCGTCATATAGGGCGTGGGCAGGATAGTTCGGAGGACAAGGGAGAAGACAGGACAAAGGACACAGCGGTAGACAGAGAAGAGGACAGCGGGCAGAGCAAAAGAAATGACAAATAACAGGGCAGAAGAAGGGACAGAGCCTCATGGAGGACAGAACAGTGTTCAGCGCAGAGGATAGAATTTAGGGCAGAGCAATGGACAGGGCAGAGGATAGAATTTAGGTCAGAACAATGGGCAGGACAAAGGATAGAACAGGGAACAGGGTAGAGACCATGCAGAGCAGAGTACTTGGCAGATAGCATATGTGGGACTGCGTGGTGTAGTTGGTATGCTCATCGCCTTGCAGCCAGAGGTAGAAGGTTCGAATCCGCCTCAAGTCGCCGCGTCGGGACATTGAGCAAGTCCTTCACTCGCAATTGCTCAGCGCTTCGGTGTGAAACTCTGATGCAGTGTCCGGGCTGTAGTCAGGAGCGCCTCTGAGTAGTGAGCTTGGATGGGCGCTATAACAAGTGCACATACAAACAAACAGATGATAGTACTGCAGAGGAAATTACAGAGTACAACATGCAAGGCATAGGATAATATAATAGGAGTGGTATAGAGTTTGGTGCACATCTGGCCCCGTGAAACCAATGTATTCGTCTGAAGCACTGTAGGCCTTTATCCTTATAGAATTTATAAAGTGTTCGATGGGGTTTCATTGCTTGCTTAGTTTTAAATAGGAACATTTCTATAAAGCGTCCCTTCAGACTCAGATGAGCTCCCGTCCCAAGCTCGGCAAAATATAAGACATTCTTTAAACTATAGAGGCGTCAGGTCGGGAGCGCTTTGGTCGGTTTTCTCTCTTTGTAGGGGCGCTATATAAATTGAAAATACAAAGGGGCGTTATATAGATTTGAAATTTATATTACAATCACGGTGACAAATCATGCAAGGGCGGATACAGAAATTTTCGAAGGGCGTGGCCAAAAGTTTCGGTGATCTTTGCCAGAAAAATCTGATGACCTTTTTTTGTTGTTTCGTCAAAATGTCTGGAAAAAATACCACCAATTTTTCCCTGCCAATATAACTGATGAACCTTTTTTATTTTATTTATTTCTTAGTCATCAGTCATCTGATCGCCGTAATCTCTGCAAGCAATGAAATAATATACTATGACCTCTCTAGTCTCGTCGTACCATGCTTTTCTCTCCCGCTGTATTGATTTAATGCTTGTTGAAACCAAAATGGGGAAGGCCACTCCTATGGACTTTTGAAATGGGTGGGATTGGCCGGATTGCCCTCTGGATCCGCTCCTGAAATCGTGTATACGTTTAGTGCTGACGAAATTCACAGTTTGCGGACACTATAATTAACTCTAGAGTCTTCTTCAGGTTCTCTACCCCCCCTAGGCAGGTTCGAATGCAAAATGTTGCCACTCCATCGTTCCCGTAGCTCAGTGGAGAGAGCGCTGGCCGTTAAACTGAGAGTCAGCCGCGCGGACCCGGGTTCAAGCCTCACACGGGGCAAAAATTTATTTGAATTTTCTGTTAGCTGCCATTGGCGCTTTGCTGTTGTGTTGCTTGACTCGGGTTCTGCTAAAAATAAAAGATAGCCCCTCCCACTCCTGGCTTGGCCGAATCAGGAGTTATCCAGTACTTAGGCCATTAGTGTTAAGTTACCGAACCTGTTGTAGCCGAACTGCGTGTCGTGCGAAGCAGGCCGTATTTCGTATAACTTGTACATGTAATCGTTCTGCGGTTTGTCAGATTGAATGTCAATAAACGAAGATTATTATTCTACTTCAGTTAATTCTACTCTAATTTACGAGTATTATGTCTAAAATTCACCGTGCGTGTTATTATAGGTAAACTGAACGGGAAACTTAAGCGACAGTAGGAAAAAGAAGAAGAAGGTGGTAAAGGTGGTAAAGGTGGTTGAAGTGGTAAAGGTGGTAGACGTGGAAAAGGAACGACGCTTCGTGTTCATCGCTGCTAAATGGAGTGATGCCCTTCTACAAAGTTCCGTCCCCCAACAGCACCTCGATCCAGTCGTCGTCGGACGTGAAGAGAGTCCGAGCGCCACTCCGGCAGTCGCAGGCGTCCAGTCCCGATCCACCTGGAGCGGAAGAGTCGAGGACTAGCAGCAGCAGTTCCACTTCCGCTTCCGGTTCGATGCAGGATTTCAGCGGAAGACTTTCAGACAACGGAGTTTATGTTAACGGAAGAGGAGGAGGATTGGGAGACGGTTGGGTTGGAGGGACGAATTCAGACCCCGCACACAGGGTAGGGTTTATATGATCATCGCTATAGGACATGCAGACCGATGTATATGCAGAGGAGCCTACTATAATACATATGTATGCATGTCACATAATGTGTGTATGTGTGAGTGATGCTGGCCTGATGATGATGCTGATAATAATGACGATAATAATGATGATGATGGAATTAGCGGTAATGTAATTCAACAATGGCAATGATGAAGATCATATTCATGATAACAATATTTTTTGATGATGATGATGCTACTTGCTACTGCTGCTAGGATAATGATGATGACGACGACGACGACGACAACGATGATGATGATGATGATGGGCCTTACTTGTTGCCATCCTATTATGCGATGCACGCTACGTTTTGACTAATTGTTTTATGGTTGATGGTTAAAAAATGAATTGAAATGAATTGAATGATGATGATGATGATGATGGTGATGGTGATGGTGATGGTGATGGTGATGGTGATGGTGACGATGACGATGACGATGACAATGATAATGACAATGACAATGACAATGATAATGATAATGACAATGACAATGATAATGATAATGATGATGATCGAAATGCCTTGTAGTCTCGTCAGCATCCAGCGTCTGCAGACATGAACGGCAGTCGTCACAATCATCATCATCATCACCCTGCAGAACCACCTGATCAGCAGGTCAGCATCGTTGAGTTGGAGATACAGAAGCAGAGCGAACGAGAGGCAGAACTCGTCGCACTTCGTCAGTCTCTCTATCAACATCAGACTTCCAACCAATCACCCGTGACGTCCGAAGATCGTATCCATCGGTCATCATCCAATGGACCGGAACGACCCCTGTCATCGTCTTCCGACATTCGCTCAAGGACCGCGTACCCCACTCCAGGTGGGGTGACGAATCAGCGCGCCCTCTCCCCTTCCCATCCGTCCTCCAGTTCTCCCTCAACCGTGTCTTCGTCCACGGTCACCTACGAGGAGGCGATTTCCACGCGGGCGCATCCGGGGGAGAGTCTGATCGCCCGTGAAATCATGGAACTGAAGATGAGGGAGGAGGAGCTGAAGCGGAACCGGAAGGGACTGGGACGTATCCCACCGTCCGACTCAGCTTCCAATGTCGTGGTCCAGTCCTCAAAGCATCCGGCGGGGTCGCCGTCGTCGTCGTCGGTCCAATCAGGGCCACTCCCTCCCTCGGAGTCTTCCATCTCTTCCCAGTCCTTAAGTGTTCATCCGAGACACGATGCGGTAGATGGAGACGATCGACCTCGGTCGAGACCGTCGAGGATTCGACCTCTCGAAGCGGAACCGGAAGCGGATGTGGTCAAGTTCCATCCGCAGATGGAGACGCCGATCGAGCGCGAGATGCGACAGTCCCGCGAGAGGGAGGACGCTCTGCGTCAGGCTCGAGGTCTTCCGGCGAGGTCGACGGCGGACGAGGAGTCGACGATGGTCGTCGAGATGAGGTTCTCGGATGGACCGTCGTCTGGATCGATGATGCGAGGGACCTCTTACACTTCCGGTGGTGGGGACCAGAAGACAGACCAGACGATGAAGAAGCTCGCCAGTTCCCGTCTCATGGTCGAGATGGAGAAGGAGAAGCAGCGGGAACTGGAGGTTCGACGGCACAACCAGCATCCTCCGTCTCACCATGGCAACGCAGCGTCATCATCATCAGCAGCAGCAGCAGCCCAGGGGCAGCAGGGCAATTCGAAATCAAGTTCATACATGAGGTGAACGGCATTTTGCGCCAGCATCTTAAGTGCAAATGCTGCTCTTAATCAGCTGATGTTTGCTGCAGGACTTTTGTGAAGTTCTTCAGCGCTATATAATGCTCATCTACGCATGCATACTTACATACAAACATACCTAATGTAGACAGACAGACAGACAGACAGACAGACAGACAGACACAAAGAGACACACACAGACATACTGACACAGACATATATACATGCCTATGCCTACATGCATATGCTCTACTTATGCATTATAAAACATCAATATCTAAGGAACAGGCAATTTGATGATTACTATAGCGCCTGTGAATAAGCTAGTTCCCACGACTTCGCTTTTACTGGCGCTGTAGAAGACGACGATTACGATTACGATGAATTTTTAATTATTATTATAATGATGATGACTATCATTAAGTCATTACTGATAATAAAATGGCTGATTGATAACAGTAAGAATTGTGATTATGGCCAAATGATGACTCAGCTCTTATAAAATCTAAAGCGTTGCGACAATTGAAATTAACAAAGCGTGGAAACTCATGGATTTTCGCTGATAAAAGTGTTTTACTTTTCCAGGAAATACTGATGTGGATGGATGGAACGAGTGAAGAGGAACTTATTTAGAAGAATGAAAAAGCTTCAGTCTTTCGTGGAACAAATTAACGAAAAGCTTTTTAGAATTATCACAAGATCAAGTGCCTTGGACGTCGTCATTTGTTCAAACCATGAAATAAAGTTGAATTATAACTCGGCGCTTCATCAACACCGGTTCACATTATCGCTGCATCCACACGAGCACGTCGTCTTATAATGTATACACACCAACACGTTGCTAGTCTATAGTTGGTGATTGGTGAAACCTTAAAACTTTCATGTCTACGGTTCAAATCCAGTTTCTGCAGCTCGAAGCTCTTTCGTGAGGATATGATTTCAGTCGCAGGAACGCTACAACGTGAAGGCTTCACATAAAGAGCGATCACTTCCGCAGTTTGGGTATAGGCCTACATGTCTGCCGGTGACTATAATTATAGGTTCATGGCTATGAAAACGTTTTTAGGAATGGAGGAATGATTGAGCTTAAAATTTTTTAACACTGGGACGTCCACTGGCGGCGCCAGGATTTCAGTTTTGGGAGGCTGAATCTACGGGGAGAAAATCTTCCGTTTTCACTCGCCAAAATTTTCTGACGACCTTTTTCTTCTTTTTAAAAGTTATTTGGTAGAAATCTTGGTAAATGGTCCTTTTTCATTCCGCCAAACTGTCTGACAAACCTCGTGCTAACGTTTACGTTTAAGTTTTCAGGGGCCAATCATGTAAATATTTCATTTTACATGGAAAAAAATGGATGGCCTTTTTTTAGGGGGCTAGGCCCCCTCTAGCGCCGCTACTGGGGACGTCCAGTGGAAAACTGGATGACGGAAGTTTGGTTAAAACAACCGTCTGTTCAGCAAAAATGTAACGATTTATCATCATTATTTGGACTATTCTCCATGTTTTGCCTGCGCCAAAACTTCTGATCATCGGTGCGAATTTGATTATTTCTTTACGTCTTGCTTTAGTAATTTTAATAGGCCTATTATTTATCATCCATAATAATAAATGCTTAATTATTATTATTATTATTATTATTATTATTATTATTATTATTATTATTATTATTATTATTATTATTATTATTTAATCATCTCGTTGTAGCGGTCGCTGTTCAGACTACTTGTTTGTCAAGGTGAATTTCATAGTTAACTAGGCCTACCCCTATGCGAAACGTTCTAAAACATTATTTGATTTTGATGGGACCCATTTATATAACCTGTTGCCCTTTATTTACCTGCCAGTAAAAGACAAACATAATTTTACATCCCATTTTCTTTATGAGAACTCCCATTAACAATTTAACACTGTTGAAATGTACATAAGTATTATTACGTCGAGAATGCTACAATTAACCCATGTATAATTATTTCTATAGGCTAAGTTACACATATAATATATGTCAGCTTATTATGACTAAATAAACGAGACTCAGTATTGGTTAGTACTGTTATTCCATATAATGAATTATTCGGTGGAAGTACAATTAAGATCCTTGGACCAGAGGGATAGCCTGTGGTTAGGCCTATACTTGATGCTAAGGAAACAGACAGATGAACGTCTGTATTTTAACAGACAAGTGAAACGGAAAACGCCATCCATCGAAGAAACAACTGCATATATATATATATATATATATATATATATATATATATACATACAGGCAATTGATGCCTATAGATTAAACACTGCCCACCATGCACCACCATCCTAAATCCGGTGCTCGCCGTTGCTTGTATACTAACGTCCTGAGATCGTTCGAACCGATGTAAATCGCACGTGTATAGCTACCAGCAGAATTCAAAGGTTTTGCCCTTTGAAAAGATACTCACTTGATTGTTCACAGACGCACATAAATGACCCATATATATATATATATATATATATATATATATATATATATATATATATATATATATATATATATATGCTAGCCTATACAGGATGAGATCAACATGGCCTTTGGTCCGATGGATTCATGTCTGAACATGCACAGCGAAAGTCTGATACAGAAAACCAACCCGTGTGAGCAAGCGAGAGCAATTGGAAGGACAGACAGACAGACAGACAGACAGACAGACAGACAGACAGACAGACATACAGACAGACAGACAGATAGAGACAGAGAGTGGACAGAGAGAGTGACAAAGAGACAGAGAGACAGACACAGACACAGACTGACTGAGAAAGTGAGAAAGAAAGAGGCAGAGAAAGAAGGCAGTGAGGCAACAGTGAGGTTACGAAAACCTGCCTCATAAACTCAATGGTTTTCGTGGAAGTTTGGGTCGAAGTCTGATTGTTTGTAAGGTGAATGAGGCAAAATGATGACGGTAGAGAATTGAAAAACAAAGGAAGATGCACAGATAGCGAAAGATACATTTGAATGATTGATTGAGAGAGACAGAGAGGCAGAGACAGCGCGAGAAAGACAGAGCGAGAGAAAGAGAGAGAGAGACAGATAGACAAAGATAGCGAGTGGGACAGAGACAGAGACAGAGAGTGGGACAGTGACAGGTACAGAGACAGAGAGGGGCATGGAAACAAAGACAGAGACAGAGCGAGACAGAGAAAGCGAGACAGATAGAGATAGACAGAGAGGAAGACAGAGATAGAGACAGAGACAGAGAGTGAGACAGAGAGGGGCATAGAAACAAAGACAGCGACAGAGAGACAGAGAAAGCGAGACAGATAGAGATAGACAGAGAGGAAGACAGAGATAGAGACAGAAACAGAAAGTAGGACAAAGAGAGTGACAAAGAGACAGACAGACAGAGAGATAGATAGAGCCAGAGACAGAGAGAAACACAGAGACAGAAAGATCAATAGACAGACAGACAGACAGACAGACAGATATCATTAGATTAGATATAAGAAGATAAAATGGAGTCCGCGAAACTTAAAGACTTTAGTAGTGAGTCTACTCAGTCTAGCGACGCAGACGACATCGCACGAAAGATGGAGACAACCGCCATCAAGAGACCAGGCAAGAGGAGATGGAGACAGACAAGTAAACAGACAGAGACAGACAAGTAAACAGACAGAGACAGACAAGTAAACAGACAGAAGCAGACGTTTAAAGACGCAACTGGGTTGATGCCCTTTAACGACCCGATTCGGAATAATAATATACTTCGATGGAAATGTAACAGTGACCTGAACACGTGTCTGTCTGTCTGTCTGTCTGTCTGTCTGTCTGTCTGTCTGTCTGTCTGTCTGTCTGTCGGTCGGTCGGTGGTCAACTTCTTCAATTTATTCCCCATCAACAATAATTTCCGTGCAGCTGCTGGTTTCGTTATCTTGAGTTTGTTGTACATGTGGGTCAACCAGTACATAGAAACAATCGATCAAAGGCTGTGGCTGGGGAAATTCCCGTACAAAGGAACGAGCGTATCAAAGGCCTGTGGTTGGGCCTAGATGCTGGTCGACCCACTCATAGGCGAAGACTTGGTTCAGAAATGGGGGTGGGGGGACGTCACGAAAGAGCGGCTGAATGACGATCCCTGAGGCGCGACATTTTGACCGACCCACATTTTCTGACGACATTTCTCTGCAAAAATAGCTGAAGACCTTTTCCCTTTTAAATTCTATGCTTCTACTTTACCAGAATTTTCAAATAAATTATGTGGAAATTTATGATGCTATTCACGAAAATATCTTCATTCAATGTTGGGGATATGATCATATGAGTATATGGGTTTGTGTGGTGGGGGACGATTCCTCCCACCATAAACATTGAGGGGCCGTCCGGTCCGTCCCCCGCCCCCTAGGTCTCCGCCCATGAGTCGACCGATACAACAGGGCAACGATCTATAAATGACCTTTGAAATGAACGAATTACACCGGATGTGTGCCAGCCACTCTGGTCGCATGTCAAAGAAGGCGCAGCTTCTTCAAATAGATTTGTAGGTCGGAAGATTCGCAGCAGGCGTTTCATGACTTTCATCATCATCATTTACTGAAAAGTACATCAATATTTTATTGTATTCCAGTGCTTTAATTGGCAGTGTAACCGTTGTGATCGAGGTGCTCTGCAGCTGCATAGCCACGCGCTTTCTAGACTTATGAGTGGTTGGAGGTATAGCCTACGCGGACAAAAGTCGATATTCCGAACGACGGAACTGTGCAGAAGTTTGACAAAGTTGCGTTAGAAGACTCGCATCTATAGCCATCTATAGCCATCTATAGCCATCTATAGCCATCTATAGCCATCTATAGCCATCTATAGCCATGCAAAACGAACGGTTCTGGAGATGGGTGAAAACTGTTGCGGTCTTACTTGCAATCATGATTTCCGTAAGTCTCTCAATGCTCTCCTTTCATGCGTAGCTTTTAAATTAGGACTTAAGCCTAGGCCTATATGTGACCTAATGCAAATACGTCGTTCATGAATAGCGTATACTGATGTTAATCATTCATAGCACTATCACCCATTTCTGCCCTGCCATATAACCTACGTATTTTGAATTATATTACATAACATTCTTTAGAACTCAGAATACGACAAGACATAATTTATACACATAATTATTCTGATCACGTGTGAGAGAATATATTATATTCTGATTCGTCATACAAATTTATTTTTGTATGTAACGAGCTTAGTGTCTATTTATTTTACATTCATACCATGGTTGTGCATTATATGCACCCTGATATTTTTTATATGGTGACTTTAGTATTACTGTAGACTCATATAAAAGACCATTTGACCAATCAAAGCACACATGCGTGGGGCGCGGTGGTGTAGTGGTGGCGTCGTTGCCTTGAAGCCGGAAGGTTCGAGGTTCGAATCCACCTCAAGTCGCTGCGTAGGGACCTTGGGCAAGTCCTTCACTCGCAATTGCTCAGCGCTTCGGCGTGAAACTCCGATGCAGTGTCCGCCCTGCATTCGGGAGCGCCTCTGAGTAGAGAGCTTGAAGGGGCGCTATAACAAGTGCACATACAAACAAACATGCATGCTGCTTTGGGTCTGGCAATAAATCAGCTCAGATTTCTCTGACGCCACGTGGCAAACTTTCGCCAATGCCAATGAACGATTAAGAAGAATATGTCGATGACTCCACAAACCCAAAAAATGGTAGAAGAGTGAATCTAAACAAAGGTAACAGCGCATCCCATTTTATTTGTCAAAACGACCCATAGAACCGTTCGGATCTGCACATATACTATTTGATAGGCATTAAGACATCTAGCCTAGTGTACTCTCTTTAAGTTTGTTATAGGCCTACTGCATTGATTGACTGAGTATATAAATGCAGGGTGTGGTCATGGTCCGTTTACACTCACAGCCACTATCGTAACCGTAATCGTGATTCTCCAAACTTCCAAAGCGCCACTCGAAACCCAAGCGCGGGCACCAGCTTATTTACGAGCGCTGCAAAGAGAATACCGAACAAGAATCGTGTCTTCTCGTTGGCTGGCAACGGGCTTCCTTTGGTACTGAGCTTGTTCCCCATGCAGTCTTCGCTCTTTAGTCGTTCTGGGATCGGGAGCGCTTCTGATTGGTCGCCTGAAGGGGCGCTATATAAATCCTCGTAATGAATGAATGAATGAATGAATGAATGAATGAATGAATGAATGAAATGACACATATACGTTGACCTATATGTAATGCTACCAAAGTTCACCTGCAAAAGAACACCTGCATGTAGTTGACGGTATTCAAGTGCCTGATGGAATATCCTGCGCCATCGGGCAACTGCAGACGCGTAGAACCTCGCCGACGATGTGACGTCAACGTCGTGTAAACATGTTGTTCTGATGTTGTTCTTCGAATAGGGGGTGAAAATAGGAATATTCAGTCCCACCTTTCCCGACATGGCTCTCTTGACCTCGGTGACCAACGGTCAGATGGCGACGACGATGACCTGGGCTGGACTGGCCAGCATCGTTGGGGCTCTGTGTATGGGTCCTCTGTTCGACCGCTTCGATGGTCTTCTCGTCCTGGCCTTCGCCCTCTTCTTCGAGGGTCTGGCCACTGGACTGGCTCCATGGTCTCGCATGCTCGTCGTCTTCCAAGTCATGTGCGGTGTTTCAGCAATTTTTATTACAGGAATAACGGCAGGTGAGATCTCCGAGGTATACAAAGGCTGTGCACGTTTTTTTTATATCAATGCATTCATTCATCCATCCTTTGCGCTCGTCCGCCGGTGTCACGAAATAGAGTATACCCCTTAATAATCTACCCCCTCCCAGATAAAGAGAAGTTGAAAAAGTCATTTCGTGTGTTTATTTTTGCAAATTAACGTCCACCATATATGGTGTGTTTTGAGCATCGCCACTACAACAGTTGTGTCTATTCCTACTATATTTATAGCTACATTAATTCCTACTAAATTTATAGCTAACTTTGCGTGCTTCTGTTTTAGAGCACTTAGAACATTTAGAACACTTAAGAACACTTAGAGACACTAGCTAAATTCGAGTTGCCTTGCGCTGAACATTGCTTATGACATGCACTTAAAACACCTTCAGGCTATAACTTAAAATTTTGATTGAAGCATAAATTTGTCAATTATACGCATACTTCAGTAGGCCTAATTATGCACTGTGGAGGACAGAATGATAACAATGGTTTATCCCTCCGGAAACTCTATCTCCAGTACTAATTCACCCCCTTCCCCGGAAAGCTTTAGGGGTAGAAGATTCCACGACACCGGTTCATCCGCAAATTCATCCGCCCGTCGCCAAGCAGCAAATGTAGCGGTTTGCCGTGAAAAATCATGCATCAGAAAACCCCGCAAAGTCGAGTATATAGGAGTATAGGACTAATGCTATTTTTATAGAAAAACTAGCACAACATCAAAATTAAGACCTAAGTATTTATACTTACACTTGAGACCTCTAAGTGCTTATAATTGCACTTGAGACTTAAGTATTCTTATATTTAACTGTATACTTATATTCATATCAATACTTATACTTAAGTGTGCTTATGCTTAAGTCCTAAGTACTTATACGTGAGACCTTAGACTCACACTTGAAAGCTAAGTATACCTACACTTGCAAAAGTTTCTACCCTGAATACTTAAAACATCTGTCTTGCGATAAACTATATTATAAGCGATGCATTGATCGATCTACAGATTTCCTCCGACTACATCGCTTTTAATTTCTATTAGCTGCGGAGAGAGGCTCAGCAAAGAAATGCCATAGCGCCGGTGAATAAGCTGCATGCATGTCTCTCTGACGTGAATTTTGTACACGGACACTTAGAAATTATCTAAGATTTACCTTACATTACATTGCATTGCAGTTCGTTCAGTGTTTTAATTCGTGTCGACTATAATTTCAGGAGGTATGGCCGTCAGCTGCCTCATCTGGAAGGAGAAGCCGGGGATGATCAATACCATCATCCAGGTCACCAACCTTTTCCAATCACTTGGAACGGCATTAGCACCTCAACTGGTCGAACCATTTATTGGCAAACACCAGTCACCGGATGTTACCACAACTCCACAAAGTCCAAACGTTTCGTCTTCCTTCGAGAACATCCAATTGAACACAATAGCGAATGACTCAACTAGATCAAACTCTTCGGGTTCGTACGCGGGACCTGAACCAGTCCAGATCGCCTACGTCCTCGTCGCTTCCCTTGAATTGCTTGCAGCTATCGTCTGCTTCGTGGTCTGCGCCTTGACCCGCGGGCAGACGAAAGCCAAGAGCTACGAGTCCCGAGCGAATCGCATCATCAGAAGCAGAAGCTATTCACTCAACGAAGATGGACGAACAATAGCAGACGACAAGTTTACAGATGAACCGACCAGGAAGCGCAGTGGGAGCCTTGACCAATCAGAACTTACGAAGAACTCTTTTGACCATCCGACAAAACATCGTGATCAGGCCAAGTCAAACGTGCGCACGCACACAATGTTGCAGGAAAAACAAGAGCTACAGCGGATAAAAGAAGACCGGACAAGAAACGACGAAAACGATGTTGACGCCGTAGATTTTAATCCACACGGTGATACCATCGTAGTGAGCAACTCAGTTCCACCAGTTACATGCAGTAGGCAAATCATTCCATTCCTGATCATCCTTATCCTGTTCTTCGCTCTTAACGGTGCGAGGGACACCATGTTCAACGGACTACTTTACACGGTCCTGAACGGTTATCTGAACTGGACGTCACACGCCGGCACGCTATTGGTTACGTTCTACCACGTGACGCGTGTCGTGACGCAAGTGGCTTTCGTTGCTCTCACTAGATGCTTATCACCTATCGTTATTCTTGTGATAGATTTGATCTTTTTTGTGGTTTCTTCTATTCTGTTGGTGGTTGCAGTTATGAACGTTAGCCACATCTTGACCGGGATTGCCGTTATTCTGACTGGTTTCGCCTCGTCCAACATTAACCCGACCACTGTCACTCTTGCGCAGAGATACTTCCAGGTGGATGGAATGGTCATGGGATCGTTTATCGGTGCAGTGTACGTCGGTGTAGCAGTAGTGTCTCCGATCGCAGGGTGGCTTCTTGATTCTTTCGGTGCTATCGGCTTCGCGGTTGTCCCACTCTTCGTCACTGCAGCGAGTGTCGTTCTCTTTGCTTTCTGGTTTGTTGTTGCCAAGGTCATCGGAAGGCGCCAGGTTGGACCCCTTCCAGCGGAAGAAATTGTGATTGAAAATGAGAAGACTCCTTTGAATCATGGACTGAAAATTTTGCAAGAGGGAACGAAAGACAATGGTCGCGTTTAAATTTGTTTGAAGAGCTTGAAAATGCATAGCAGAAATAATAATTAAGAAGAAGGGTCTTTTTCAGAGAGATTTCTAATTGTAAATTTTCCAGTTTCACTTAGTCAGTGTAAATTAGTACCAGTATCAGTAGTGCCTTCATGAGAAGAAATGTGTCAAAAATCTAAAATTCAGTAGGCCTAGTTAAAAAAATAAATCAATTTTCCAGGGGACAAGTGCCCCCATGTGCGGCGCCCATGCTTTGAATGGTCGCTGACTCAGAGTATTATTCGTTGGTCTTCTTCTATCAACCAGGCCGTTAGAAAGATGGACATTTTAGAAGTCTTTTATGCATGTAATTCGGATTATGCGATAGGGCTAGTAATCATGTCATTGTCACGTTTCACAAGCTTTTAGTTGATTTCTTCGAACAACAGCTGGTCTGTATTTTGACGCCCGTATGTCTGACAAAGGGCCGAAGGCGTGACCAGACACTCCCTAAAAATTACAATGGACGGCAAGCGACCCAACTCTCTAAACTCTCTGTCACTCGGGCCCGGCCTTCAAATAGACTTCGATCTCTGTACAAGCTATGTAATAAATCATAAGAGCTACACTGCAGTATGTGATACGAACGAAGCTGCTCTTGTGAATAAGCTGGTGTCCTTTGCGTAGTTGTATAGTGTTGCGCTTTCGAACTTTGAAGTTTAAGATTTCAATTACAAAGTGCAGTTATAACAAGGTCAACTTTAAAGAGTAGACTCTATTTATCTAGTCTATAAAGACCGTTCTTATAATTAAGTATTTGAACCTAAACGTTTTCACTCTGTTTCGTGTAATCAGTTGCTCAATAGAAGGCTATATAGCCTACAGCGGTAAAAAAGAGCATGAAAGTTGTCGTTAATTACCTTATAGTCCAAGCCACGCTAATAGTTAAATGCAAAGCAAGAGCACATTGGATACAGGCAGCTATAGACACGGACGAAACTAAACGCTGCCCATCTAAACGTCCAATAATTATCACGGTAATTGGAAAAAGTGCATGTAGCAATTATTTATTAAAAAAACATCGGGCCATTAGGACATTGGAACCAGGGACATCAAATTTGACCAAGATCCATGCATGGATCTTGGTCAAAGTTGATGCCCCTCATGGTTCCGTTCTGGGTCCTTTTGGTCCTTTCCTTCATGATTCATCTCTTAATAATTAATACCGGTACTAAATACGACCGTCATGCATGGAACGTCGGTCGTATAATAATTATGCTCTAGGCCTATAAAAGATTAAGAGCACACAGGACATGTAGAGCACTGGTCAACTCTATGACGATGTGCAGGCCCTTGTCCACGGCGAGTCCTCCGCTCTGCTTGCTGTTACTGGCCGCGTTGATGCTCTTCCTTTCCGTTGATGCTCTCTCCTTCTCCGTTTCCCTCTGCCTCTGCTTCCTTCCCTCCGCCATCCCACCCTCCTTCCAGTTTCTATAGTCGGCTGTGCTGATAGGGGCAGACGATTTAAAAAGAGAAACAAGGGAAAAATTAGTATTCCAGCGGCTATGTTGCCAGGAATATAGGCTAATGTTACAGACAGCCACGGTGTCAGCTCCGAGCATCTGCAGTTGAGTGTAAACTGCTTAATGTGCACGTTCTACCATTTCGACCGTATACTATTATATACCTCGACTCTTTACATTTTCGACGAGTTTATCTGGTGAGATCCTCGCCGTATGAATGGACACGACGCCATTTATGACTATCCTCCATGCAGGGAGCTATGAACACGATGTTTCAGAGACTTCTTATAACAAAATACAATCGGATTTTATATAGCGGTCGTCTATGGCCTTGACCTTGTTCATTTGTCAATGAATTTGATCGGGTGAGATCCTTCACCACCGCTTAATTACCTGTTTGAATGGACACCACGCCATTTAGATCCCCGTGGACGGACCGTGCTAGCCCGAGGCTTTGAATCTCTGAAATAGCCGGTTCTATAGGGCAATTACCCCCTGGACAATTACCCCCCGGACAATTACCCCCGACAATTACCCCCTGGACAATTACCCCCCAGGACAATTACCCCCCGGACAACTACCCCCCCCGTGCCAATTACCCCCAGGACAATTACCCCCTGTATCAATTACCCCCGTGCCAATTACCCCCAGGACAATTACCCCCTGTATCAATTACCCCCAGGACAATTACCCCCGAGCCAATAAAGAAGTCTATGTCGTGTTCAACGCAAGTTAGTGTTAAACGTTTAAGAAAAATATTAAATAAAATCCAATCTAACAACGGTTCTAAGCTAGTTGTAACGCCTGCCTAATAAAATATTTAAATGTTGTCTATAGAGGTCTGGATTCAGTTAGTCTAAAAAGCAAGGTTATGAGCAACTCCACGAAGATAGAAAATGACTTTGTATGCGTCGTATTTGCGAACGATTGCCAGAATCCTTGCGTTTTGTGTCTGCATATTTCTTCCTTGTAAGTTGTGGTGGGTGATAGGCTTAGGCAGCGCTGAAGGTCTGACAATTACGAAGACCATGACCATGAGAATGTTCGTCCCCTTCATGCGTATAAGAAGATACCCGTGAGGGAACAAGCTCACACTGTGCCACGGGGGGTAGTTGTCCGGGGGGTAATTGGTACGGGGGGTAATTGTCCGGGGGGGTAATTGGTACGGGGATAATTGTCCGGGGGTAATTGTCCAGGGGTAATTGTCGGGGGGTAATTGTCCGGGGGGTAATTGTCCAGGGGGTAATTATTGTCCTGTCACCGAAATAGCCACCTTCGGGAAGCGAACCGCGGCCCGCACGCTCTCTTTCACACGCAGAGTCGCGTACAGACGCGCGGCTAGCGCTCTTACCAATGCAGCGACCTGGACCAGCCACTGTATATTCAAGGATTGCACCTTCGTAGATTGAGCAGATTATAATTTTATAGCCATAACATGCAGGCCATCAACATAGGTTTGTTGCTGACGAACCAATTTCATAACCAAGGTCGCGAGAATTTGAACATAAGTTTTGCAAGAACTGTTTCCTCCAATACGGTAGCTGTGATGTCACTAAAACAGTAACCTTTAATCTAGCGCTTTTCTCTGCCTGCAAGACCTGTTTTAAACCCACGCAGTAAATAATTTTATATCGGCCGTTCCAAGGTCACCATGGCATGCAACAACCACTAGAAATCTAGCTTATGTGTCGAGGTCATTTCAGCTGTCTGCTGAAGATGCAGTTTGTCCTTTGATTTTTTAACCCTGGTAGCCTATGCATAACCACGAGTTCATACATTACGGAGCTAGTATGTAGCCATGGGACTTAGTCTGATCGAAAGCGAGGACTAAAGCTATTTCATGATAAGAAATGAACTTTCGTTTGTTTTTGACAAGGCCTTGTTGTCTGCATCTGTAACTGTCTTAAATGCTGCATGGACCCTTGTTTTCGTTTCACGTTGCTTGAATGCGGCGGAGAGGTTATCTTCGTAAAAATACAATATAATAGGCTAGCGTTGAAGACTTTTTGCGAACCTTAAAATATACAAAAGAGATCCATGCATGCAAGAAGACGACGTGTTTGCGCGTATACAGGGTGCGCCAAAAAAGACCCCCTAGGTTGTTTGCCAATATCTTGACCAAAAGTAAGAATTTCGAAATGAAATTGTACAGACTCAAAGACAATTCATATTTACACATAATGGCCAGTTTTCATCAAAATATTCCAAGCAGAGCAAAAGTTATATCACTTTTAGCGCGGCCACCCACCGTTTTTTGACGATTCAAAAACGCGACGCAATAAAAAAGTAACAAAAACCAAGAAGTCACTTAGCAAGATGACAATCAAATTGGTAGATAAGGAATCTGTCCGATTAATCAGGGGTCCATCAAGAAGATATTCAAAAGAAGAACTGGCACTGGTGGTGAGCACATTGAACACAAGAAGCACTACCAAGTTCATTTGAGTCTTTTTGACAACAGTTATTTGAGATTGGACATGATAAAATCGTGTTTTGTTACTTTTTGTTGTGTTTCGTTTTTGAATCATCAAAAAAACGGTGGGTGGCCTCACTAAAAGTGGTATAACTTTTGTTCTGTTTGAAATAAAAGTGGTATAACTTTTGTTCTGTTTGAAATATTTTGATGATATTTTACCTTCATGTGTAAATATGAATTATCTATAAGCCTGTAAAATTTCATTTTGAAATTCTTACTTTTGGTCAAGATATTGCCAAAAACCTAGGGGGTCTTTTTTGGAGCACCCTGTACATGGCCTTTGTTTACAGGCGGTTAGCAAAAAAGACATTCGATAGGGGTTTGCATTTTGGTGCAATTTCCGATGTCATTTGTGGTCGCACAGAATTAGTCTTAAAAACCCGGATATTGGGCCTATTTAGATCTATTTCAGGAGTGCGTCCAAACCTGCAAAAGTCGTAGTCTATAGTCTATACACGTTAATGTGTAATTATGTAGGCCCCTATGACATCCTGCGTGTCTTTTTAGCATGAAACACAACTATAGACCCATTGGCTACGCAAACATTTACTAAAACGTTGTTGGTAATGATGAGCCAAGCAGGACTGTAAGAAGGTGAGATTTTAGTCTCGGATGGAAAGCCCAAGAAGTGATGGATAGAGGAGCCTTATAGGAAGGTGATGGTGGCCCTTTGGTGGGCAAGGATGGAGGAGGGACGGAGAATTCGCTGAATTCAGGAGGAAGGTAGATCTTTCCAGAGGCGTGGGGGCAGTGTTTGATGTGACTCGGTTGGAAAATTCGAGATGAGAAGGAACCTATAGTGACAGAAGGTGAAGAAAAAGTGAGATATACAGCAGTCAAAATCCCGTCAACGTGCATTGAAGCCATGATGCTTTTTTATCGTAATTGTAAACTCCAAATTTCTGTAGAGTTTTGTAGAGTGTTGTTTTGAATTATTATTATTAATTAATAGCATAATTAGAATTTTTCCGTGGCACACTTGCAAAGTTCTCGCGGCACGCTAGTGTACCGCGGCACACAAGTTAGAAATAATTGAATTAGTCAGTTGATCCTGTTGATTGTGGGCGTCCACAACGTGGAGTAAACACCCCCGAAATAGAAGTCCTGGTTATGACCTTGTCTGCACTCTGCAGTAGACTATACAGGGCCGGATTAGGGCATGTTCAACATGTTCGGCCGAACAGGTGTCTCACACTTTATGGAGGCCCACACATTAAATAACGACATCAGTTAGATGAATCCTTGAGAATATGGTGAAAACGTAATAAATATCAGAAAAAATAAAAGTAAAGAAAATAGTAACAGACAGTAAATAAATAAATAAAGTTACATAAAAAACGACATCATCAAGGGTACAATTGCCGGGAAATCGGAAAAGAGGAAGACCGAGAACAAGATGGTTGGGGAACATAAAGGACTGGACGGGATTGCAAATGGAGGAAATGATCAGGCTGGCGGAAGACAGGAGACGCTGGAGGAATATTGTTCATGATGCGGCCGAACCTCGAAACGAGGATGGCTGAGAACAGAACAGATATATATACATATACATAATATATAGCCATATATATATATAAGATCATCAGCCTGATTTGACTCGGTTGAAGTGCACCATTATTTTCTTAACAGATAGTCTAAGTAGCCTACCGGTAACCTAGGCATTATTCAATCCCGAAAGTTCATATCAAAGGTGAAAAAAAATTTACGAATCGTGTTTTCAGTCTGAGGATGAATTATTATGCTCATAGACACGTAGTAGACCTAGTCCACGTTGAAATTAAATTTCTTTTATTGTAATATGATGTGATGCGCTATTTAGATAGGCCTATAAGTAGAATAGCGACATCAAATTGACGGGTTTACTCGGGTATACTTACTACACCCGCTGCGATTGTCTCTTTCACATTATAAGTCGCTGATGTCATAATCCCCGTTTATGACATCATCGCAAAATGACGCAATTTTTATTTGTTCATTTGATTCAATCGATGATTGCACTGAAGTAGACGCAGAAGACGACGAAATTTGTCAACGAAAAATGACAAAAACGACGACAAAAGGCGACGAAAGACGATGAAGATGAGAGAGAAGATGACGAACAACAACAGTTGCTGAACAGAGCGGCAGACGATCAACGAACGAAGTGAAAAAGAAAATTATTCGAATATTGTACAACAGAAATATCATCACCGTCATTTCAAAGACAGAAAATAATCGACAAGTAAGTTTCGAAAAGCGTTACTATAGCAACAAAATGGCCGACGGTCAGACTGTAGAGGGACGAGTTGAGGACAAGCGGAAACACAACATATAAGCAGATAGTCGATGCATGTACAGTATAGGCCTATAATTATAGGCCTAATCTAGAACAACAGCCAAATGTAGACATGGGTCTATACTTAGCCGGTCTCTTTTTCATTTCTACGTGTCTGTCTCTAATCTTCTGCTACAAGCCTAAAGAGTGCAGATAGCAAAGTTGTGTAATTTCATAGAAATTCAATTTGACATAACTATTTCGAACCATTATATGCGTATACACGTCATTTTTATGAAAAAAGAATGAAGTGGATTATGAGCTATTTTACTATTAATTTCTTACAAGATTCCGCAGAATAATAGTGGATGCTTTGTGACAATCTTCAGGCGTTGCTTATTTTAATATATTTTATTTAGATTTAGAAACTACTCTGGAGCAATACGAAAAATAATCGAAGACGAATGAATGCCGGTTGTGATCAGTTGCTTGAAGTGGAAGAACGAAGACGCAAATGTAAGTGATTCAAAATTATGCTTCATTTATGGATTGATTGGTCTCAAAATTATGGCCTCAAGACGCTTACAACTTGTTTAGATTGTGTTGGATCAATTAGCCAACAAACGAGGCACGCCAGTAGGATAATGAATATTAATTATTTGTGGCTTAGACCTAATTGCAGTTTCAGGGACCAGCAAATACAGTATCTTTGAGCAGTATCTGATAACACAAATCATAACACTAACCCTAACCTTAGCCGACCCTCACGACGCCTATTCTGACCCTGCCAACCATTACGACACTTGAGTCCCCGATACTGCAATTGAATGTTACTAAATATAGTCTTATACCTATCATAACGTGTATTAATTATCTTCGTGGATTTCTGTGTTGCTTCAGGAACCGCTGCATTGCTGCATGAGGGGCATGAAGGGAATGGCATGAGGGGGAATGCGATGAGTGACGGTTGTGTGGCTCTGTGTTGTTGTTGTTGTTGTTGTTGTTGTTGTTGTTGTTGTGTGTTTGTAGTTTATTTGTATTAGTACCTGCCGGGCCTCTGGCGTGGTGTAAAACCCCGTAAGCTCCTCGCAAAGGCAGGAGGGCCCCTGGCGCGGATCAGCCCAATATCCCGCAAGCCCACTATTATTAATTTTAAATTTATTATTTTATTTATGTGTTGTGCTTTGTTGAGCCGAAGAATGAGAAGGGGGGATGAAGGGTGGATTGATTGGAAGGAAGTAGTGGACGATGGAGGAGCCAGATCGCAGTGGATCGACCGTCGAAACACAGCCTCAAGTGATTCGAAAGATATTCTCAACTCGATCAATCGACAACGAGGCGGAAAAACTCTTCGTTATGAGACTTAAACAACAATTGACTTGTTGCAAATAGAATCAGTTGACAGTGTGGGAGTTGAAACATCCCGCACTCGAACAGTGGACTTCACAATAAATTAACAGCTATTTTTTCATTTAATTGTCTTTTCTGTGTCGCCGCTGTTGTGTCTTTCTGGATATATTCTCGACTTTAGCTGCACTCACTGCATTCATCCACATTAAAAATCACAGCATTCAATAGTATACCCAGGTTCAACAGTTACTGACCATCCACCTTCCAATTCCCGACCTGCAGTCTTAGCAGCTGCTCTGCATCTCTGCAGTGGCGTAGACAAGGAGGGGTTTCGGGGGTTGAACCCCATTGAATTAGGAAATTTTTTTAAAAAGGTTATTTATCCACTTGAATAAGAAAAACAAAACAATTGTTTGTCGTAACAATTGTTTTTCTTACTTTATTCTCTTTGTTACTTTATTACCTTTTTATTTGCTGTAATACTGTTGGGTTGGTGTCAGGAAGGGCACCCGGTCAGACCATGGATACCCCCCAAAAACCCATAATAAATTCCTGGCTATACGCCACTGCATCTCTGATCCTCTGGCAACCGGACTCGGACCTCCTTTGGACTTTGGAGTATACTCTTACTCAACCCTCTGACTAATCGCCAGTCAGTAAGCTGTTGCCCTTTGCTGGATGTATGAGTGGCGCTTTAGAAGTTTGGATATTACGGTTATGATAATCATGCCGGTTCCTTAAGACCATGGCCTATTATATGATATAAATGGGGCCAGGCTTTATACGGAGCAACGAGGGGGCGGTTTGTCATCATGCACCAGTGTGAACCATATAATTCCGACATTGTGTCGACCATGCCATCGAGTGCAGGCGTGTGCGAACATCAATCTGTTTTCGTCAGATATCGGACTTTGTTTCTCTGTGTTGAAGACACACACACGCACACGCACACACACACAAACACACACGCACGCACACACACACACACGTGCACATTGACCATTTCGGAAGCACCGCCAGTTGCTTGTATCGTTCAGGGTGCATTCAAATACAGAACCGGGTGAACTCCGAGCGTACTCAGATATCTGCCATCATCTTATCTTCTTCGTCGTCGTCATCGTCATCAACTTCATCTCATCATCATCATCGTCATCATCATCATCATCATCATCATCATCATCATCATCATCATCATCATCATCATCATCATCATCATCATCATCATCATCATCATCATCAACAACAACAACATCATCATCATCATCATCATCAACACCATCATCGTCGTCGTCGTCGTCGTCATCGTCATCGTCATCATCATCATCATCAGCAGCAGCAGCAGCAGCAGCAGCATCTTCATCATCATCGTTGACAGTTTCTGACTGCAGTCATTATATAGTCGAATCTTCCATGTAGTGCACGCAGCGGGATGGACACTGATGGTTTCGGTCAGCTGCCAGCCTGCCATTCATTACATACGACCAATCCATTAGAATCTTTGTACGACTTTAATGCCGTTATTACGACTTTAATGCCGTTATTACGACTTTAATGCCGTTATTACGACTTTAATGCCGTTATTACGACTTTAATGCCGTTATTACGACTTTAATGCCGTTATTACGACTTTAATGCCGTTATTACGACTTTAATGCCGTTATTACGACTTTAATGCCGTTATTACGACTTTAAACGACTTTCAAATTTTTTCCTGATGACCCGAACGGAGCGCCGTATCTTTGCTTTAAGACTCTCTGCAAAAGTTCGATGTTCCTTTTCTTTTATCATTTCTGGGCGATCAATTGTAGTTTTGAAGTTCCTGCAATGTCCGTGACAGTCATGCTCAGGACAGATAAGAGACACTCGCAGGGTTATCGTTCGTTCCCAGCAGACATTCTGTACCGATGTGCAAAGCACCTCACACTCACAGTAACAGTCGTGTGGCTATAAAAAAAACTATGACCCAACTTACTTGATACTCAACAGACGCCTCAAGAACCCCAACGAACGCGGTAAACTTAGAACCGAGTCACAGATACATTTTTAAGTGTCTGATTCAGAAGACTCTCTTTTTTCAACTGGCCGACCAGATAAAAAAAACGCTGCGAAGATATTTACAAGGATGGTAAAATACGAGAGAACGCTGGAAAACTTAATGTGGAAAGTATACAAGTACAGTACCAGTGGTACTCATAGGCGCCGAGTTGAGCCGAAGAGCGTGAGTGCCCAATGTAATGCGAAAATATGCGCGCGTGAGCGCGCGAAAAAATTTTGGACCCTTTTTTGATAGGAGACTTATTGAAATTGCCACTGTTCATAGGCGGAGACTTGGTCCTGGTATTAATTAGGGACGAACTCGCGGCCAAAGATGATCGCCGAGAAGCACAGCGCCGAGCAGGGAAAGGACTAGGGGAGGGAATGTGCTGCTTCCCATTTTCGAATTTTTTTATTGCCACACTGCGATGGTAGCATCTTAGGCTGTCATTTTAACCTCATGACGTCCTTGTCATTATTGGATAAAAAAATTCCACATTGAAATAGTGGCATTTTAAGTTGTTATCTCACCAAATTTCCTATTATTCATTGCTTAAAGACATGATTTAAGACTTCAATAAATGTTCTTACCAATTTAATTTTTTATCATTCTTTGTACTTCATGTGCTTCTCTTGGAATCCACACAGAAGAAAAGCACAATCTTCGTTAGCATATATGGGCGTCTTTTAGCACTATCTCCATAATTAAGTCAACAGACTCAAATTTTGCACAAGAAATCAAACAATTAGACGCTATTTAGTGAGCCAATATATATTAACACTGTGGAATAGTTTTTCAAATAGTCTGTCAAATGGTTTTGAAAGACAATTATTTTAGTCAAGGCTGATTTGTTAACGCAGATAAAACAACAGGCTATCCCGATTTTATGATGCTGGTAGGGGACTCTCAAGCAGTGATGAACATTATTGAGCATGTACAATATAGGCCTAAAGAAACAATGTCATTCAAATCGTCGCCTTCGTCGTAATAACAAAAATGACGTAAGCGGATCGAATAAGCCGGATTTGGGAGTTTCCTCGTGTTCGCTGATCTGCTGAGGACCAATAGAGTTCAGACTACCGGTTGGCGTAAAACTGGAGTAGGCTAATTGTAGGGTACACTAACTGATATTTTAAAAAGTACATGTATATAAAAGACGGAATGCTTTTTATAGATAAGCAATCCCAACAGAGAAATAATATCTTAAAAGCATATCTTTCCGGCTGATTTCTGGTGGTGCCCATGCATAGGAGGGCCTCGCATGGCCAATTTCTGGTGGTGCTGAGCACTCACGGGCCTCGCAGAGTCGGCGCCCATGGTGGTACTGTACATGGTACTGTACCATGGCATGACGCATGATCCGTCATGGTGGATGGGGGTAAATGACCGAAATCATACTGGTAGTATAATTTCATAAGCCTCACATTTATTCTTCCATGCATCCGCTCGTCCTCCGTCCGTCTGTCCATACTTCCATCCATTCATCCATCCACCCATCCATTCATTCATCCATCCGTCCGTCCGTCCATCCATCTATCCATCCATCCATCCTTCAACACATTCATGCATTCATAAACACCCGGAAGCAAGTGAAATGAAGAATCTGGAGCAATGCTTTGCTTTGATGACTTGGAATATCCGAATAGTGTATATTATTATTATTATTATTATTATTATTATTATTATTATTATTATTATTAATTATTATTATTATTATTATTATTATTATTATTATTATTATTATTATTATTATTATTATTATTATTATTATCGAATAATTTTCTGACGCGCGCAAGGTACCACCTAAATGTGAATCTGAAAGTGCCTCGAGTTGAACCCTTAAAGGACATGAAAGGAGTTGGCCGAAGATGATGTGTGACGGGGTAGGTATACAATGGGAGAGTTTATACTCTCATTTGATACATGCATATAATTATGCCCACATGTGTGTGTACAACTGTACATTGTTGCATGTGTTTAGCTTAATAGCAATGCAAAGCAACTTTTAATGTAGGTGACGTGCAGAGTCCATGAAACCCACGCAGGCATAATTAAACGACTGCATAATGATGTGATCACGTTGCTATGAATCAGCCTTGAGACAATATCACTTGCAAAGTAATTACATCAGCAGCTGATGCGACTGCATTGGAGGTTGAGGGAGGGATATGCGCACACAAGGATGCTCTTGATGATAACCGTTGGGGGGGCTTGGCAGAGCTGCTGTGCATGCTGTAGAGAGAGAGAGGAGGGAGTGGATGGCTTGTGTAGGCCTAACCACGCAGCCATATAATGTCATCAGGGCAAGTGATCTAGAGCAGGCGTTTGACAGCTGATCGTAACCGGTTTAAGTCTTAAATGTCGAGTCACAGCTGAGAACTAGTTTTAGCTCACAAACTCGGTTCAAATGACGTCGGTCGAACTTTGAACTCTGCAGAAAGACGAAAGAAAGATCCGGTAGGTCGAGTAGGATATTGAAAAGCTGCATCGACATCACAAGGACTTTGCCAATTGTTTGGGTAGGTACTGTACATGCATACGCTGTCGATTGTCTATAGAGTACTTTTACACTGTCCAATGTACTCTAACATTACCTGGAGTACTTTAATATGTCTAGAGTAGCTTAACACGGCTAAAAGCTTACTACTTCTCCTTGACTTTCAAGCATATGGATCTTTAACCGCATCTTCCTCTGGCGGCTGACTATCCGCGCCTCAGATTCACATTTCGGTGTGACCTTGCGCGCCTTACAAATTTATTTTAAAATAATTATTTTTAATAACACTGTATATAGAGTACTCTAACATTGCATAGAATACTTTAACGAATCGTATCCGTAAACTTATAAAGCGCCTATCGCAGCATAGACTGTTCAGAGACGCTTTCAGTATACATATACAAAGCCTCAGGGAAAACGAAACGTCCTGAGAGAGCGAGAAGATGCAGGACAGAGCCCAGACATTAAACTTAGTTCGTAGAAGAGGGGAGGTCCATTCCACGTAGACTGAAGAGGAATGCGATCTTTACCATTCGTTTGCCTAATGTACTTTGACATTGTCTACAGTCCATAGACATTGTCTAGCGCACTTTGACATTGTCCAGAGTACCTTAGCATTGCGCAGAGTACTATATAGTCTTTTCTATTTTTCGATCGTCTTGCCCCTAAATACTCTATATTCAATGCAGTGAAATCGTTATTGTTCCAGTCTAATTAATTTTTATCTAGGCCACGGTGGCCGGGTGGCCGCCCTTAATAATAAATAATACGTTCGTTAATTAATCCTAAATGACAAGTACGCTGTACGATCACACCTCTGCTGTATATATATATATATATATACCATGTGATCAAACTCTTCAGAGGCGCTCCCGATCGTACACCAAACCACAATCAAAGAGAATGATTTTCAAACGCTTGCGGAAAAGGGACGCAGAAAGACTAAAAAGTTCATTACGGAGAGCATAGATAACTTATTCCAGACAGAAAGACCAACTAATATAGCAAAAGCTTCTTATGCAACACTGTGGAAGTTCGTGTGCGTGTGTGTGTGCATGTGTATGTAAGTGTGTCCGTATGTTTTTGTCTGTATGCTAGTGTGTTGTGTGTATGTATGTGTGTATGATGTGTATGTGTGCGTGTGTGTGTGTGTGTGTTTTGTGTGTGTGTGTGTGTGTGTGTGTGTGTGTGCGCGCGCGCGAGATACACATACACACACTTTGTTTGCGTGTGTGTGTTGCAAAGTGAAAGTCGGAAATAGTGGGCAGCGGAGACGGGAGAAGGGAAGCGAACGGAATATGCTTTGACCACTTATTGTGCGTCAGGAGAGAAACAGACAGACAAGCAGAGAGACAGAAAAGGGGCAGGCAGAGAGAGACCGATTGAGAGAGGGAAAGAGAAATAAATAGATCAAAAAAGAAATTTAAAAGTGAAGCGAAATAATTATAATTATGTGCTTTAGTGATCTGTGTCAGAACGTTCATACGACAGTAGACGACAAAGAGAGAGACATACACAGTTACACACGCATATATAAAAAGAGACAGACAGCTAAAGAGACAGCCAGCCAAATAGACAGACAGCTAAAGAGACAGACAGCTAAAGAGACAGACAGCCAAAGCTAAAGAGACAGACAGCCAAATAGACAGACAGCCAAATAGACAGACAGCTAAGGAGACAGCAGTGTATACACCAAATGCATTTTAAGGACAACAACCGCAATAAATATTTCGATTGGTCAGAGCAAACACATGACGTTTTGAAAGCCAAGGTCTTTCAATACCCTCACCCCACACTCTAAGCAGGGTCAAAGAGCCGACCTCGCTGTCTTTTATTACCACCCCCTCCCCCTCCGTGGGGTCAACGGATACAGAGTAACGACCGACTCTATAGGCCTTATATTATGCGCCTAATTATTTATAATGGGGTTAAAGCCTAAATCACCACCGCCGGACCCACCCAAATGAGGCGCCTTAAATACGTCTATATAAGCTGCTTTAGAACTTTTTAACGCTCGGTTCAAACGTTTCGACGTCTAACGAATCTTATTTACAATTAATTTTTTAAACGTTAGCGCAGGTCGCGTTGCTCAACACTGCATGGTGGCTTTGTGGAACATAGGCTACGCGCTGAAACAGGTCCGAGGGATCATTAGGACAAGACTTAGTGGTTGCGTGTGGCTGCGTGTATATAACCCTGGTCAAAGTCGGGACTGCGAAGGAATTACCTCCGGTTAAACGTAACTGAGATAATAATGACTGTTTTTCTTCAGAATAGTTTCGCCATGCAGAACGAAGCATTCTGGAGATGGGTGAAAACAGGTGCGGTCCTGCTGGCCATAATGAACGCCGTAAGTATATAATCCGGTGGCTCGTGTCAATAATTAGATCTAATAATTATTATTTGTAATCGATATTCTCAAATATTTGAAACGTATCAGCGAATAATGTCTTGTTAGTGTATTACGCGGGACACTGTAACTAATAATTTTGGTAAAAAATCTCGTCTCTGGCGATGATAATAATAATAATCGTCGACGTCGACGTGGTCATCATCATCATCATCAGCGTCGTCGTCATCATCATCATCGGCGTCATCGTCATCAGCGTCATCGTCATCATTATCATCATCAGCGTCGTCGTCGTAATTGTCATCGTCATCATCATCATCATCATCATCGTCACTACCATCATCAGCAGACGTAGCAACAACAGCATCACCAACATCATCATCGTCGTCATCATCATCATCATCATCATCATCATCATCATCATCATCGTCGTCGTCGTCGTCGTCATCATCATCATCATCATCATCCTCCTCCTCGCATAACGCTTGTCTTTGATTGTTCATCTGATAGGGATTGAATCTGGGAATATTCAGTCCCACCTTTCCCGACATGGCCCTCTTGACATCGGTCACCAACGGTCAGATGGCTACAACGATGACCTGGGTTGGACTGGCCAGCATCGTTGGGGCTCTGTGTATGGGTCCTATGTTCGACCGCTTCGATGGTCTGCTCGTCCTAGCCTTCGCCCTCTTGCTCCAAGGTCTGGCCATTGGAGTGGCCCCCTGGTGTCGTATTCTCATAGTCTTCCAAGTCATGGCCGGAATTTCATCCATCTTCAGTACAGGAATCATGACAGGTGAGTTCAGTGGCGTCTACCAATGGGGGGGTTGGGAGAACGTTCTCCCACGGTTTCTGAAAGTGGGGGTTTGACGTTTTTCGGGTGTAAATTGGGGGGGGATTGGTGAATTTCTATTAAATAAAGGCCTGGAATACGAAAATTATTTTTTGTGCATCATTTATGTATCGAAAAACATTATTACCTTAGACTAACGAACCCACGGTTCGCATGATGTCACTTATATTTGGTAGGGAGCACTGAGCAGGACAACTCATAGACATTAGCGTCTAGCGTCAGTCAGGTCCCTGGCATACAAGGGTGGAACACACCCATTCGGGATTGACCTCTTATCACTAATCACGTTTACTTACGGAGCCAAGCCGAAGCCCCACCCTTGGCAGGTGATGAAGGCAACAAAATTAATGATTGCGACGGTCGCGCAGCAAGAATCAAACGACCCGTTTGACACTTGCTGTGCACGTGTAGCCTACCCCAGTCTTCGGACAGTGGTCCCTTCTGTAAAAGTAGCCTAGGCCTAATTAAGCTAATAACAGATGTTTCGCATTAGATTCCCAGCCAGCATATAGCTGAAATGGATAAGAGCAGCTCTGATGTAAAGCAGAGTCTTTCCATGCTATAGAGATGCAGCCATAAGTGCAGGAAGCTAGATGGTAGTCATTATACATGATGTAGGTCGTATACCATAGACAACCGAATTTGACTGTTTCTGTGTTATAAGTTTTTCTTATTTTGCGAAGAGTTGCATCGACATCAGCAGGAGTTGTCAACAGCTAAAGGTCTGCCTACACAGAGAGTTTCTGTGGAGAATTCGAATTATTAGCTTTCAGCTTCTAAGCGCATGGACGGAGATTTAAAGGGGTGGCGGAGATGCCTATATCGCCCCAATGTTTCAGAAATATTTCATAAATATCATTATAATTTACTACAATGTTATTCATTGAGCTTATTTATCTATAATGAAAATTCGTCTAAGATGGCAACTTAAAAGCCACCATCACGGTCTGCAAATTAAAAAAAATTAAGCATTGGGAGCGACATTTATTGAAGTCTTGAACCACATGTCTGAGCACTGAGATCATGACAGCTTAAAATGCTACGTACGGCAGCAATGTGCAAATCCAAAAATTGTATGCAATTGGGAGGCGACACTCTAAGGTCTCAAACCATGGCTAGGCTAGTATCAGTATGGAAAAATGAGTACCGGTAATTTTATTAAGACGAAACCTTAAAATGCTGCCATTGCAATGTGCAAATTCAAAAAGTTTCTAATGGGTCACTGAAAAAGTACAGCTATATTGTTAAGACGACACCTTAAAATGCTGCCATTGCATTGTGGAAATTCAAAAAGTTTCTAATGGGCCACTGAAAAAGTACAGCTATTTTGTTAAGACGACACCTTAAAATGCTGCCATTGCAATGTGCAAATTCAAAAAGTTTCTGATGGGGAGGGGCGCATCCCCTCCCCATACCCCTGCCCCTCACAGTGCAACGCGCATCACGAGCGTCCTTCGGTCGCTCAATTGTCTTCCTCCCCCCGGGACCCACCCCTAGAAACCTCAATTTCCCCCCCAGAGGAGACTAGATTAAACACTGTGCGTACGTAACATATGAACAAATTCCCATACAATTGTTTTAAGTCGGCGAAAATGGGGGGGTTTGTTCTCCCACTCCAAGTGGGGGTTAGACGCCACTGGGTGAGTTCTCCATTCTTCCATGTAATTTCAACCTTCCATCCATCCATTCAACAATCCATCATCCATCTATTGAATTCAATTCAATTCAAACTCGTTTATCCATCAATTAGATCTACCCAACCATCTATTCGTCCACCCATCCACTTATCCATTCGTCCACTTAAAATCTGCTCTATGCAAACCAAGCCAAACTCCTTCAAACTGCCATTTCTATAAGCAAAATTAAACACCTTTATTTATTACAGTTAAATTGTGTAAAAATATGGAGGCCCATACTTTTCACGTCTCCAATGTAGTACTGTTGAATCATCTAGCTACATGTATGTATTTAAACTGAAGATTATAACCGGAACGGTTTATTCACAGCTATGAGAATCGGGGACGCCACTCATAGCGTTTCCACCTATAGATCTAGATTTTTCGGCCTTATCTAAGTTTCTGTTTTCTTGTCGAGATCTAGGTTTCTTGCGACGGCGGATTTTCTTACATTTTTCTGAAATATAGACTTTTTCGGGGGAAATGTACGAAATAGCAGTAAAAAGGAGGAACATTTAAGGAAAATTTCTAATTTTTGAGCGAATGACTAAAAAAGGTCATCAGTTGATTTTAAAGGAGAAAATAGGAAAATCATGGAATTTTCGGACCTGAAAGACAACAAATGAAAAAACAGGTCGTCAGAAATTTCATGCCCGAAAATTCAATGTATTTAAAAAAATTCCTAATCTAGCCTTTTCTAGCCTTTTATCAATTCGTGTCTGCAATATTTCCAGGAAGTCTATCCGTTAACTGCATCATCTGGAAGAAGAAACCGGAAATGATTAGTCCCATCATCCAGGTGACCGACCTTTTCCATGCGTTTGGAACGGCACTGACACCTCAGCTGATTGCACCGTTTATCGGCAAACACCAGTCACCGGATGTCATCAGTCACACCACAACTCCACCAAATCCAAACGTTTCGTCTTCCTTCGAGAACCTCGCCTTCAATACCATAGCGAATGACTCAACTAGATCAAACTCTACGGGTTCATACGTTGTACCAGAGCCAGTCCAGATCGCCTACGTCCTCGTAGCTTTCCTTGACATACTTACAGCAATCGTCTGCTTCGTGATCTGCGCCTTGACCCGCGGGCAGACGAAAGCAAAGAGCTACGAGTACCGAGCGAATCGCATCATCAGAAGCAGAAGCTATTCACTGAACGAAGATGGACGGACGATTATTGACGAGGAGTTCACGGAGGAACCTCCGAGAGACAGAACGGCGAGTCTTGTCAAAGTAATACTCCAGAAGAACTTTGATGACGAGCGCACGAGAAGTTGCGATCAGGTCCGACCAGACATACGCAAGCTGTTGCTGAAAAGACAAGAGCTGCAGCAGAGGAAAGAAAACCGGATACAGAACGAGGAAATCTCTCCGGAAGAAGCTGCCAGTGTTAATCCACACGGTCATGCCGTTATAGGTCACTCCGTTCCGCCTGTTACATGCAGTAGAAAAATAGTTCCGCTCTTTTCGATCGTTATTCTATTCTTCATGGTAAACGGCGGCAGAGACGGGCTGTTCACCGGACTACTTTACACATTCCTCAACGGTTATTTAAACTGGACGCCAGAAGGCGGCATGCTATTGGTTACGTTCTACCACGTGACGCGCGTTGTTATACACATCGCTTTCGTTCTGCTCGCTAGATGTCTATCGCCCGTCATTCTAATCGTGGCGGACATCATCTTTCTCGTCATTTCTTCCGGTCTGATGCTGGGCACTGTGAATGCCAGCCCGGTCTTCACCGTGATCGCTGTGATCCTGACGGGTTTTGCCACTTCCAACCTTCATCCGACCGCCATAACTCTCGCCCAACGGTGTTTCCAGGTGGATGGTAAGGTCATGGGAGTGCTCATTGGGACGGTCTTCTTCGGAACGTCGGCGGTGTCTCCATTGGTGGGGTCACTTCTCGATTCCTACGGGGCCATCAGTTTTCCAGTTGTCCTACTGTCCATCACTGGAGGGGGTATCGTCCTCTTCTGTATCTGGTTGGTTGCTGTACGGATCAGCCGGAATCATGGACTTCCGGTTGAAGAAATCGTGATAGAAAACGAGAAGACGCCGTTGATTGACTCCTGACGCTTTTGACGGATCATGGTAGACCGTGACGTTACATCGGACATTCGCGAAGCCTTAATGTGACAATATTCTAGGAAAAAACTGTTGTTCGAAACGGTTACCGTAGGCCTACTTGAATCCATCTGACTATTATAATTATATTCATTAACTGTTAACTAATCGGATGTAGAACCAATGCCTAAAGTGTAACAAAAAGAAATGCCTTGGACGCCCCTTGTATACCATTCCAGGCTGTGCTGCCCTAACATACATGTAGCCTATAAGTCGCAGGGCGGCGTCCAGATTTGGAAACAAGTGCATCGATGCCGTCCATGACCGTCTATAGTTGCACATTAAGCCCCGTGCAGAACTGATACACACAAAAGAATATCATAAAGGTCTCGCATGATATTTGGAAAATGGCTGCGAGCATCGATTCGAATGCTGTGTGTGTGTTTCAAGATCTCACAATCAACGATGTATACGGATACGACGTGTAAACTAAGCTGGAGCTTTGGACTAGACTTTGTCTAATCATAGCTTAGGCTAGAGCACTTGATCTGACTGCTGGTTTTTCTGAGCAAGAAAAAATGCACCGTTGACGAAAAGGACAACAGTTCGTTGACGAAAAAGACAACAGTTAGTTGACGAAAAGGACAACAGTTCGTTGACGACATGGACAACAGTTCGTTGACGAAATGGACAACAGTTCGTTGACGAAAAGGACAACAGTTCGTTGACGAAATGGACAACAGTTCGTTGACGAAATGGACAACAGTTCGTTGACGAAAAGGACAACAGTTCGTTGACGAAATGGACAACAGTTAGTTGACGAAAAGAACAACAGTTCGTTGACGAAAAGGACAACAGTTTGTTGACGAAAAGGACAACAGTTCGTTGACGAAAAGGACAACAGTTCGTTGACGAAATGGACAACAGTTCGTTGACGAAATGGACAACAGTTCGTTGACGAAAAGGACAACAGTTCGTTGACGAAATGGACAACAGTTAGTTGACGAAAAGAACAACAGTTCGTTGACGAAAAGGACAACAGTTCGTTGACGAAATGGACAACAGTTCGTTGACGAAAAGGACAACAGTTCGTTGACGAAAAGGACAACAGTTTGTTGACGAAAAGGACAACAGTTCGTTGACGAAATGGACAACAGTTCGTTGACGAAATGGACAACAGTTCGTTGACGAAATGGACAACAGTTCGTTGACGAAATGGACAACAGTTCGTTGACGAAAAGAACAACATTTCGCTGACGAAAAGGACAACAGTTCTTTGACGAAAAGGACAACAGTTCGACGTCTGAGTGATGCTTGATATGTATTTTCTTTGTGAACACTGCAGATTTATAGGCAATAATATTATAAAACCGCGTATAATGTGATATTGCATGGAATTATATTAAAGTGCTTTGATAGGCCTATAGACTGCTGTGCACGCTGTGGATTATTGTCTGTTCTGTCAGCATACATATAATGACTCAAAAGAATGTCGAGGTCGTTGGCATTTGACATTTAAAGCATTTCAATTACACCGGTATACTATATGTGTCTTTGACTTTGTAATTTTTTTAGTTTCATGAATATCTCAAATTTCATTACCGTGTTTGTATTGTTCTAATCAGTTTGCCTCCTATTGTATACATTTCCATCGTAATTATTGCTAAGGGCAATTAAGACAAAGTCGTTTATTCTGCATAGAAGCCTCTTTTGTATATGAATGTGTACTAGAGACCTTAAGCAAATGCTTCACTCGCAATTGCTCGGGAGCGCCTATGAGTAGAGAGCTTTAAGGGACGCTATAGAAATAGATGAATTAATTAGTAAATAAAATAACCTGTAAAATGTCCAATGGCGGGACTGCTATCACTATTTCGGGTGGTCGCAACTTGGCCCATTGGAATAAAGGGGAATCAAAACTAAGCTTCAACTGACGTAAAACCGGCTCGGGATTGGGGGAACGGCTGGTTCCGGGAAAGGAGAAGAGTAATGAGTCCGGTTGTTTAGTGAGGATATAGAAGCCATTGCTGCTGGCAACAAGTCAAGTCCTTCACTCGCAATTGCTCAGCGCTTCGGCGTGAAACTCCGATGCAGTGTCCGCTCTGTAGTCGGGAGCGCCTCTGAGTAGGGAGCTTGAAAATAAGCGCACATACATAGTATCACATACAAACAAGGACGTAGAGCTCTTTTGTGGGTCCATCAATGTGGAATCACCTTCCTTCTGAAATTCGGGACATATGATTCTGGTTGGAAATTCACCTGCATCTTTTCGCTTCTTGAAGACTGTTCTCTTATCATTGGCCTGTCACGCTGAGAGCGCTTGACGCTTCTGAATATCTCTGCTGTGAGAAGCGCTTTACACAATGTCATGTTCGTATAAGATTAGATTACATTAGACATAGACATAGACATAGACATAGTTTTATTGATCCCAACAATTGTACATGTATGTTTAACAAAGTATAGATATAATTCACAATAAGAAAATACTCAAAGTGAATAGGTATTATAAGAGTGAGGGAGCAAACAGGCACACCAAAAGGGACAAGTCCCGCTAAGCAGGGGCCTAAATTAACAAAGTGAAGTGAGAAAGTGAAAGCTGAAGGGAGTATTTGAATGCAGAGATATTACTTAACTAGGGAAAGAAAAAAATTATTATAAAAAAACTAATGTAATAAACACTATACATGAAAAGTTCAGAGAAGGAACAAAATAAAAGCAAAAGCAATCAAACAAATCAGCATTAGCATGGGTAACCCCTCATGCTATTAACAGAAAACATTACATAATGTATACACACGTAACAAGTGTTTAAAGTGAGTTAAGTTAGTAGCCTTACGAATGTGAATCGGAATTTTATTCCATATGACAGGGCCTTGGAATTTAATGGAAAATTTCCGAACATTTGTTTTTGCAAAAATAATACTGAAGTCTCTATTACCTCTAGTGAGTCCAGGATGCAATGCAGGAGAGAAGTAGGAAGCAAAGGAAGAAGGGAGGAGGTTATTGATGTATTGATACATAAATTGAGATGTCTGTTCAAATCTAATCTGCTTAATATTTAGGAGTTTATGCTCAGCAAATAGGGGACCAGTATGACAGTTAACAGTGGATTTAGTGATAACTCGTATGGCTTTTTTTGCAAGGTCATTAAAACATGGAGATGGGTATCATAGGTAGAAGTCCAAATTAAATTAGAGTAACTAAGGTATGGATAGACTAGGGTGAAATATAGATTGATAAGCACATGAGAGGGAAGCAAGTAAGAGACTCTCTTAATAAGGCCTATACTTTTGGAATTTTTTTTACTTATTTCATCTATATGGACTTTCCATTTTAGGTGTTGATCAATATGAACGCCAAGGAATTTTGTCGTGTAAACTTGAGGAATAATTTTGTTGTCAATAAGCAGCTCATTATTTGTTATAGGTATTGGTTTTTTATTTGAACGAAATATGATATAATTAGTTTTAGATAGGTTTAATGAAAGTTTATTTGCCTTGAACCAATCACTAGCTGATATTAATTCATTATTGACTAGCTTTAGAAGCTGATCATAGGAAGCATGCGAAAAATAATACTAAAAAAATTAAATTAGATCAGATAATTCAGATTAGTTAATGGTTAGAAGATACTCTTATTAATATGCGCATGTCTTATTTATGGAGTGCGACGTAACAGTTATAAGCACCTGGTAAATTGTGGCACGTTTGATACAGCTTGCAAGCACTCATTGCTATTATAGGCCTATAGCCCTATACACTGCCTGAACCATAAATATATCGGTCATACTAAAATTTAACATCGTGAACGCGTCCAATATAGTTCTCCATCTTGCGAATTACTGAACGCGCATCAGATTTGCTAAAGTTCAGTGAGACTTCGTGCCCCTCAAAGTCTAAGTCCGATAGGCTATAATATTGAACGATGTGATTTTCGTGACTTGTCGATTCGACAAATCGAATTTCGAAGTTTGATGATTGGCTGTCTGTCTTTGGACGTCTTCAATCCGAATGTTGGCCGCACCATGAACCGTCTGTCTCCAAGTGAATCTTAATTATCTTTCCTCTGTCGTCCTCAGTAGTTCAATCAAAGTCAGATCTGTTCAAGACATTATCTTCTCAATCCAGGTTCCTCGTGGTCTTCCACGTGCTCTCGATTCAGACATTGTGTGCTAGCTGCATTATCTCTTTTTTCAAACAGTTTCCACTTTTTCTCATTATCTAATTTAGACCAATGGAGACCATACCCTTGGTTGTTGGCCCCTCTTTTTGATTTTGAAACAGCTAGGCTCCCATTGGCGCTGCGCTTCTCTTCCAGGTAATTGTAGGCCAATATATAGGCTAGGTCTATAATTATGTGCATCTCAACACTCCTTTCTAGCCGTGCTGAGGTTGGGAGCGCTTCCGAGTAGACGCCTTGAAGGAGCGCCATATGAATCGAATGAATGAATTAAGTATAGGTGAATGTTAGCCTGTTGCACGCGTGTTTCAATTCAGCCGTTTCAGGCTTTCAGCGGCATCGCTGCTACAGTCTGTTGTGTTGTCTACGCTCAGAACATAACATAGCAAAAATGAAAAATTGCAATTTAAATAGCGAAAAAAACTAGTCAATTTCTGTTCCGACCCTACAAGAGAACCGTCGATCAGGCAGCACAGACTTCAAGGAGGACTAAAAGAAGAGAAAAAGGATAATTATAGACTGCTAAGCTCAACTGTAATCTATCAGGAAGAGTGCTTGAGGCCAAGAAAACGACGAAAGCAAAGCATATCTGTGCCTAGTGTTGGAGGAGCAAGCCCAGGGAGCTATAGAAGAAGAACATACGGATCGGTAGTCATGAAAAGCAGCGCGGCGCCAGGATTTCAGTTTCGGGGGGCTGAAGCCTCGCGACGAAAATTTCACATTTTCATCCGTCAAAATTTCTGACGACCTTTTTTTTAGTTGCGAAGCGAACCGAAATCTTATGAAAAATTTCCCATTTTCGCCGCCAAAATTTCTGACGACCTTTTTTTAATCATCAGCCGAAAATTGTGGAGATATATCAATGTAAAAATTCGGATGGCCCTTTTTTAGGGGAGGCTGAGCCTCTTGTAGGGGGCTTAGCCCCCCAGGCCCCCTAGCGCCGCCACTGATGAAAAGATGAGGCAGAGATGCACAGGCAGCATAGTGAGCAAAGATAAGACGGGAAAATTTATCAAGCTTGCAGTTATCTGTATACACTATATGCATAGGCATATGGTAGTGTTGATCTGCTTCACGACATCATCCTTGGCTGAAATTCAAGTATATATAGGCTGCACACCATAACATCATCTGTAGAATATACTATTTTTATATTGTTCCAAATAAACTCAGTGGTTGAAGTGGTTTGGGATGAGCAATGAGATCTGCCAAGAGGAGTCCTACTGGAACGCATTCGTCCCCTGCAGTCTCCAAGGTGAGCAGCAGGAACGTCATGGAAGAATATCAAGTGTAGCAGCAATGCAAGTCTAGCGCCTTCCCACCCATTTTAAAACGACGAATTCATCTATTTATATCGACCAACAGCGCATGGTTTGAACTTGGGTCAAAGCGTCAATGCAAATTCTAAAGTTGACTATAGCTACCCCGTGGTGAGCTAGCCGCTATTTAACGACACTGTTTCATATAAAATTATCAAGGATCATTTAAATGTTGCCCTCCTCCTGTCTCCAAGCCTGGAACTGGCACTGATGAAGTGCGAACAGTGGTAGTATACTTTTAGCTTAACGACACTAAAATTACTGCGATAACAAAGATCATTAACGTCTCCCTCCTCCTTTATCCAAGCTTGGGACTGGCACTGTCAGCGTGCAAATATTTTCGGAGTTATTTACCCCGTGCACATCCATGGTTTCGACCTCATTGAATATTCAATGAGATAATCAGAGGGTGAGATCTTTCACCACCACTAAGCGTTTTAATGTGTGCAATGCTATTTAAGGATCCTGTTTACGGACCCCTGCTAGCCCGAGATTCAAATCCCAGAGATAAGCCACCATCGCGACCCGGGAACCTAACGCCCACAGGCGCCATGGTGTGAGCTCTAACCTGGTTCTAAACAACGTATTATGGCTATAGCTGCTATCCGGAACAGTGGGACTTTTAGGCCTATGACTTTTTCTCTAGATGTCGATAGCAGATACTGTTGCTCGTGTCGTTACTGTTCGTATTACTGCTGCTTATGTATGTACACGTTTTTATACAGTCACCTAAATGGCCTCCATTCTGATGCTCATTTTATTTTTTCAATGAATTGATTGATGGGATCCTTCACAACCGCTCGATCGTCCTTCTCAGTGGATGTCACGACATTCAAAGGTTCCCGTGTATGGACGGACGGGCAATACAAGCCCTATACTGTCATGGCATTATTGCTATTTTGTCTTTTCTAATTTATGTCACCATTATTCCTATATTGCTGAACATTCTGTACTGTAATTGTAATCGTACATTTATATAGCGCCACTTCTAGAGAACTCCTCAGAGGCGCTCCCGATCTGACACCAAACCACAATCAAAGAGAATGGTTTTCAAACGCTTGCGGAAAAGGAAGACAAAGAAGTTCATTACGGAGACTAATAGGTAACTTATTCCAGAATAACCGTGTTAGTCGAATAGTCGATTAGCCGTGTGCTAATGTCTTATATATATTGTATATATAGGCCTATGTGTGTTTATGTGTATACATAATACATGTAGCCTATATTATATTTATGTGTATATTATCTATTTTTATATATGCTTTAGCGTCGTTTAGACCTATACATGCATTTTAAATATATCTCGTGAATAAATGAAAACACAGAAGTATTGAATTTCACATAAAATTTAATGAATGAGGAAACGAGAACCAGAATGGTGGACCCACAACACACAAACTGAAGACCTAACGACATGGCATGCATGGACCGATTCACTTGCAATCACGTAGTCATAAAAACTGAACATAAATTCTCTGCGCAATGAAACATAACTAACAGTTCGCACACATACAAACACAAACACGTGCGCACACAAACACACAGACAAACACCGCGTTGCATACACACACGCACACGCACACATACACACACACACACACACAAACAAGCACACACACAAGCACACACGCACACACAGCCCTTGGGTATCGGCTTGTGCTAATAATAAACAGATTCTGCCTGCGTAAGGCCGCGTATGCTAGGTCAACTGTACGCGGCCTCTTATTGCCGCTCTGCGTGCACACAGTACACACAGACGTACACACGCGCCTAGGCCGTTGCAGTTTTATGAACTACAAGCCCGTTCTAGATTTCACGATCTGCGTGGATTTTCGTAAGACCTTAACTGGATTATCTTGCCTTCGTATCCGGAAGACTTGGATAGCTGCTTCCGGTAAGGTACATCACGGACGAAAGCTAATTTGGAGCGTGTTTTCATCCAGTTAGCAGAATATTATTTATCGTTGCAGGTCTTGTTTTGATGTGGCGACATTTATTTTCTGTATACATGGCCACGGTCCGCGGCGTATATACAAGCGCTTTGTTGTGTGCGTGTGTGATTAGTTCACCTGTAGGCCGATAGGTCTGATTGAACAGGTGGCAAAACTGCGGTGGTGAATGGGTGGAACGCAATTTAAGCATACATATATGCCGAGATTTGTGCACTGGCGATAAGGACAATTTCTGACCGATTCCAAATCGATCAACAGAAATTTTCTTCTGCAATCTTGTCCTACATCGATTATGCTTGAATGGTCTATATATTATATATTATATTAGACATAATATAATAATTATATGCTATAATAAAAAAATTATAGTATTATATATATAGCCTACTGTGGGGCGCGGTGTTGTAGTAGTTGGTGGGTTCGATGCCTCGAAGCCGGAGGGTTCCAGGTTCGAATCCAGCTCAAACCGCCGCGTGCAGACCTTGAGCAAGTACTTCACCTGCAATAATGATTGCAAGTGTGCTTCGGCGTTAAACTCCGATGCAGTGTCTGTGCTGTAGTTATAATATATAGATTTAATATATAATACAGTATATATATATATATATATATATATATATATATATATATAATTATGCGTGTTGCATTGGTCTCAGTAAGAGCTGATGACGACACCGATGATACGTAAGCCCTACACACGTGTAGGCATGCGTGTATAAAAACTCTCCTATAACATAGGCCTGTATGAAACGTGGAAACGGATATTGATATAGCGCCACTTCAGAGGGAAACTACACATTACACCATCTATCCATCTCCCTGTTTAATTCTATTTGTCTTTTTTCGTCCTTTTCCCCTTTTGTCCCCGAATCCCTTTCTCTACCTCTCTCCCTTTGTCTTTTGTCTATCCTTCCCCCTCTCTCCGTCCTCTCTTCCCTCCCTCCCTCCTCCATCGATTGCTGTTTACCTCGTTCCATCCAATTGCGTATTTGCCATCGCTCTCAATGAATGCGCATAAGGACACGCCAGTTACAATCACCTCTTGTGTATACACGCACGTGCTCGACTACGCATAATATTAATATGATTATGCATATACACTATACAAGCATTACACACACGCACGCGCGCACACACACACGCGCGCACATGAACACATATACACATAAAATTATGCACACACATGCATACATGCAGCAGCACATAATGTATAATTATATATATATATATATATATATATATATATATATATATATATATATACACACGAGCGTGTTGATGCTTGTCCGTGCAGATGTTGAGATGAGATGTCGTCGTGTGATGGGCTACTACTGCTGCTGCTGCTGCTGGTGTTGCAGTGGTCGTGGCTTCTGTCACGGTCCATTTATGTCATCGTTGTGCAGAACAGCAGCAGCAGCAGCAGCAGCCATGTAATTTGTTTGAGCTGTCCAGATTAATTGACATCCGTCGTCCCAGAAATTCCGCTAATTGGTGATATGGATGATGATAATGGACATTCGTCGGTCGACAGCACACAATGCACATCACCGACAACAGCTGATGAACCACGGAAGGAAGGAGGGACGGACAGAGGGATAGATGCACTGAGGGATTGAAGGAAGGAAGGAGGGACGGACAGATGGAAAGATGCACTGAGGGATGGATGGATAGGTGGATGGATGGATGGATGGATGGATGGACGGATGTAGTCCGAATTATTCCGCTTGTGGCTTTAGTCCGCTTTACTGATTTCGAATTTTCGATATTTATAGCCTATAAAATAATTATAAAATAATAAATTGGCATTAATTCAGCATTACAGTTAAAAATTACAGCTACAAAATTATACTGTATAGGCATTTATGTATATAGGCAATTAATATTTCCACATAGAATGCGATTTTTTATATAATCATGCATATTCAAGAATTAGCCTAAATATTTGTGCTGTGCGTTGGCCTTAAATCTATAGGCTATATTTTTCTATTACGAGAGGTATATATAGGGCTGGCCATATATTATCTTCAATATGAAATATGTCTTAAAGTTAAGACTTATACTATGTCAAATACCACTTGTGTTATACTGTTCAGTTTATTTAACTTTATTATGTTTATTTTGAGATCAATAAATAATTTTGAATTTTGAATTTAAGAGGCAAATTCAACTTATTCAAGTACAGTATATTTGCCCTCTGACTGCATGGGGGCAGATTGCGACATTGACGCACTGTAATATATTGCGATATAAATCAATACCGTAATCGTCGTCTACATAATGTCGAAACTGAAGCTCAAACGTTATGGGCACAAGCTTATTCACGAGCATAGAGGAAATCCGAGTCCAGTAGCCAGGCAGATCAGATATAGAGGAGGCGGAGCAGAACAATATTCTGGCAAAGACACTTTATGATATATAGGCTATTTGATCAAGATTAAAATTTTGCCTTTGTCGTAAAATTATTATAGGTCATTGTCATTTAGACCAGGCTTGGAAACTCAAAATGGCACTGCTAGAAGCAAATCATGTAACAATTTGCTAACCGGTGTTTCTAGACTAATTTGACCCTGCTGAAAACGAAAATCGCTGTTAGCAAGCTGGATTTTTGGCCGTTCAATGGGAAAACAAGATGGCGGACAAAATAGCGGTCAGTTGCTTCAAATGGCTATAAGTAAAGTATTGTATGTGACAGGAACACGATTTTAGACTCTATATTAAGATTATAGGGTGCAAGGAATACAATGGAACCAAATACACATATGTAGCACTGCAAGAAAATCAAAATGGCGGACAAAATGGCGGCCAGAATCTTAAAATGGCTGTAAGTGAAGTTATGTATGCAGTGGAATCATGATTTCAGGGTCTAAATCAACATTTTTGGGGTCAAGGAATGCAATGGAAGCAAGGTAACATATGTGTCATTGCACGGAAACCAAGATGGCGGACAAAATGGCGGACGAAATCTTAAAATGGCCATAAGTGAAGACATATGCAACTAAATCATGATTTCAGGGTCTAAATCAACATTTTCGAGATCAAGGCATGTGATGAAACCAATGTTGCATATATACATGAAGCACTGCCTGGACACCAAAATGGCGGCCAAAATGGCGGCCAGATTCTTGAATTGGCTGTTAGTGAATTTCTGTATCTAATGAATACATCAATTCAGAATGTAAATGATAATTTTCGGAATTACTTAAGGAAAGTGAAATTAAAGGCACGGAATATATTATGTGACACTGCCAGAAAACCAAAAACTAAAATGGTGGACAAAAACTTCAACTGGCTATGAGTGATGTCTTGAACATATACGATGGAGACTAGATTTCAGTCTAGTAATTTCCAGGTCAAATGCTTCCAACAAAATCACATGCAGTGTTATGCAGTGAAATTGTCATACCTGTAGTGGAAATTTTTAGTAGGCCTAGCCTATGACTGGACTGCAGTGTTACTATTGCTGGCTTTATGTATATACAGTATGCATGCTTGAATGTTTCATAACTTGACGTATCAATAGTTTCAACTTTTCATGACTTGACGGATATAGGGTACCGTAGAGTCAATTCCGGCCTTGTTGCAGTCAATGCAATTGCACCTGAGTGCACATGACAAGATCGCACTTCGATAGCAGCATGGTCTGATGCTACATTTGTCAACTTCACATGATTTGCTGTAGCCTAGACAAACTCTATAATGTGACTTTGGCACACACTGGTAAAGATTACTTTCTTCCACCACACTCCATCTGATGAAGATGATGATGATATCTGAACATAAATATCTAGTAAAAATAGGCCTTTCCAAACTGACAGTTTGGTAATGAGCTCATAAGGGAATGTTCCAAATGTAGAAAGTAAGTGGGAACTTTCAAGTAGTTTATTCAAGCATTCTTTCAGCTGAATCCTGCTAAATATGTTAAATCACATCCAGCTGTAGCATGAAGGCCACTCAATTCTTCATAGTTACGTGAATTGGATGAGCTTCCGTTCCACTGATGTTCCTGCCATCACCAAAACACCGTTAAATATAAAGCAAACACATATGACCCGGCAGTGGACAACACCTTATCTTTTTTCACGTAACCACCAGCAACCGCTCTAGTCCACATCTCCAAATGTGGCTGCTGAGAGCTGAATGGACAGGAATGAAGCTAGATCAGTCTTTCTTTCAAGCATACCAAGAACAATCACCCAATTTTCCGACAACGGAGTATTTCAAGACTCCACACAGTGGCAGAGTTGTGGTTGTAATTTTCTGTACGCTTTCACTTTTTAAAAGCAATGTCCACTATATCTATCGAAGGCAATAATTATTAACCCTCTTGTAGCCAATCGAAAGTAGGCTACCTGTACACAGGTATCCACTGTATCTGTCAGGTCACCAACTGTCTTCGCGTTTGGAGGTTCCCTATTGCTTGAGCCATTGCTTGTCCTACAATAATTTGTCTGCAGCAGGTCGGATGAACTGTGTCGCGACTTAGCCTATGGGCATATCACAATATTTGGTCATGTCTCATACAATATGCGGGATGTCTTGCATTGGCTCCCTTTCCCGCAGCGCATTGCTTGCAGGCTCTCTGTGTTGCTTAGGTATAGTGCCTTGATGGACTAGGCTATAGCCCCACTATGTCTGAAAGAACTCTGTTTTTCAACCTCGGATGTCCAGCGTCGATCTACTCCTCAGTTGGCGGACCAAGCTGAGCTGGTTCACTCGCGGTCTGCTATTTGACATCACCTTTCATTCTCTGTAGCTGGTTCTAAAATCTAGAATGGGAATGGCCAACCCCTTTTCACAGCGTCTATTGCATGCCCATGGTCACTCCACTCTGTTCCTTAAGAATAAAAAACTGTCCTATTTAGTTGTGGTTAAGTGGGGGGCGATTCCGGGCAGCCCACCTTGAAGAGGCACTACGTAAAATATTCTAAATAAACAAATGATATGCCTCTGCTATAGAAATACGGACTGGACAAGTTACTTTTGCAGAGAGAATCCAATCCCATTGGTTTTGAGAAAAGTCCATGGCACAATCGTGTTTTCAGATCCATGGGACAGTCAGCTTGATACGATGTAATAAGGCACTGCATGATATACAAATCTTCCTTTATAATTTTGTCAGTGTTCTTTTGAAGAACACTCCTTGGTTTAAGACTTCCTGAAGGCATTGCGATAATTTGAATGATCATATCTGGTCAAATAAGGGAACATTGGAGATAAATTCAACTGCAGAGGTCTCAGATACCATCTTGCAAAGACCTGGCAAAATTTTTTAATCAAGTTCCCATTGCATGCATGACTTCACTAACATCCATTTTGAAATTCTTGCCACCATTTTGTTCGCCATTTTGGTTTCCAGGCAGTGCCATATATGTGACATTGGTTTCACCACATGCCTTGACCTCGAAAATGTTGATTTAGACCCTGAAATCATGATTTAGTTGCATATATGTCTTCACTTATGGCCATTTTAAGATTTCGTCCGCCATTTTGTCCGCCATCTTGGTTTCCGTGCAATGACACATATGTTACCTTGCTTCCATTGCATTCCTTGACCCCAAAAATGTTGATTTAGACCCTGAAATCATGATTCCACTGCATACATAACTTCACTTACAGCCATTTTAAGATTCTGGCCGCCATTTTGTCCGCCATCTTGGTTTCCATGCAATGCCACATATGTTACCTTGCTTCCATTGCATTCCTTGACCCCAAAAATGTTGATTTAGACCCTGAAATCATGATTCCACTGCATACATAACTTCACTTACAGCCATTTTAAGATTCTGGCCGCCATTTTATCCGCCATTTTGATTTTCTTGCAGTGCTACATATGTGTATTTGGTTCCATTGTATTCCTTGCACCCTATAATCTTAATTTAGAGTCTAAAATCGTGTTCCTGTCACATACAATACTTTACTTATAGCCATTTGAAGCAACTGACCGCCATTTTGTCCGCCATCTTGTTTTCCCTTTGAACAGCCAAAAATCCAGCTTGCTAACAGCGATTTTCGTTTTCAGCAGGGTCAAATTAGTCTAGAAACACCGGTTAGCAAATTGTTACATGATTTGCTTCTAACAGTGATTTCTAGAGCCCTTTTAGAATTCCAAGCCTTGTCTAATTTGTCGGCAATTATAGTGGCGGCGTCATGGGATATTCTACCCCCCCCCCAAGCAATCCGCGAGGATGAATTGATAGGCCTACTGGAGTATAGCCTATCCGGAGGGTTAAATCATTCTCTCCCCCTCAGCGTAAAATTATTTTAAAATGCGTGATTAATAAATTTATGCTGCAATCAAAATTTAACGTTGACTCTTATAATTGTATTAAGTGTCCTAAGGACCTATAAGTAAAGGAACGCGAATTTAGTTAGTGACCTAAGTGTTCTTAAGTGTTCTTAAGTGGTCCAAATGTTGTAACTGCTCTAAAAACAAAGCAAACATAGTTAACTATAGTAGGAATAAGCACAACTGTTAGTGGCAATAGTCAAAAACAAAGCAATTGGACGTAAATTTATGAAAATAAACACGCGAAATGGCTTTTTTCTACTTCTCTTCATCTGGGGTGAATACGATTAGGCTACTATATGAGGATAATTTATTTCGTGACAGCAGCTCTATACCAAAAGCCACAGCAGGTCATGCAGTTGACCCCGGTGATCCGTCTATTTCACTCGTGACCTGTCAGGCCTACCTTATGACCTGCTGCCAAAAATTCATTTGAGCTTTTAATAGGCCTATCATTTTTGCATTTAATTTCATCGACCTGTTGAATAACTCCCATGACCCTCGCGCGACCCTCAGCTGCATGAGCTCGCATAACTGGCGCTGAAGCGATTAATTGCAGCGTTGTAATAATATTCTCACAGCACTTTTATGTACGATTTGCTGATTGCATTTTTAACAGTCTTTTCAAATGGCAGGGATGTTAGAATACTATCACGACAACATGTTAGACATAGTATATATGTAACGCTATACTTTTCTGAACTATATACAATTATGTCAGTTGTCGGCGCACGTGCCAATCGTAGCCTAATCTAGAGATTTATACAGCGCCTAAAGAGCGAAGTCCTTTATGCTAAGATGAAATCATGAAACCTTATACTACAGATTATATAGAATGTCTTTATTATGCATATAATTATGAACTCGAGTTATAATCGAGAAATCGAGGCTCAATTGTCGCGAAGCGCACGCACTCACGGCACACACACATACACACACGCACGCGCACACCCAGACACACGCACGCACGTAGGCCTACACACACGCGCACACACACATACACGCACGCACGTAGAAACAAGTATACATGCATTCATACAAGCTGTTGTCTGCCAAAGAGCTTGCTGGTTGTTGACTATACATCTAAACTGTATACAGGCGAATCAAATGTGATCGAAAGCTTAGCTGCATATTCAGACTACATAAGCCGTTGTCTCGGCAGCTAAATTCCGGGCTTATGTGTTCATATACGTTCTGGGCAAGTGTAGGCATATACGTTGCAAGCGCGCATGTATATAATATGTACAATATGTATACGATATGTATATAATATATATACATCTTATATATATATATATATATATATATATGATAGTCATCCACATACCGTCAGTCGGAGGTAATCCGCCCCTTCGTCAAGCTTGCAAGTTGCAAAGGTCCAAGTCCCTGCATGATGACTATTTCACGCTATTACATGTATATATATATATTATATACATAATATATATACACATATATATATATACATTGCGCACTTGAAGCGACGGTTGAACTATGTTTACAATGACGACCACGCTATTGTAATTCCTTGGCTTATATATATATATATATATATATATATATATATATATAAATTTTTATAACTGCACAACCAGCAGTGTCTAATAAAATTTCCAACAAGGTATCAAGTTCTCTGCTTTTTAGACTTTCTCCCGGAACTTACAAAAAAAACACACACACACACACAATCTTACCTTTACCGTATTTTTTCACTGCACAACCCCTTAATTACATTCCGATCCTCTATGGTAAATTATCCACAATCGAATGACAGTGACCTTTTTAAAACTGTTTTTCACTACGTGTGTACAATTGTTTTTCTTATTTTATTCCCTTTGTTACTTTATTTCTCTTTTATTTACTGTAATGCTGTTGGGTTGGTGTCAGAAAGGGCATCCGGCCAGACCAAAAAAAATCCAACCCCATCATAAATTCCTGGCTACGCCACTATCTTCCACACTCATCTTTCGGAGTTGGCGAGGCAGCCGAACGTGCAGGTATACTTTCATTGATTTTTATTAAGATGTGAATCACCTTATTCGTCGTTAAATCACCGATTGCATTGACTGCTTTGGTATACGATCGATTTGATTGTTGTTATAACGACGACCTCTTTGGTTATTCTAGGTCAGAGTGAAAGTCTTTCGGTGTAGAAATAATCATAGGCCGACCACTGCAACTGCATTCAAACGTTGACACAAATTATCTCGTCGTTCAAACGATTCTCGAGAGCAGCCGTATCGATCAAGAGACCGCTCAGGAGGTTCCTGAATGACTATCGTTAGTAATCTATAGACATAATGTAAAAACATCTACCTCTTCCATATCAATCGTAATCGTCCAACATTTATAAAGCGCCATTCAACAATTCAGAGTCAATCTGGAACCAAGTCAACTAGATCAAGGTCCTGAGGTCCTGGTGTCTGGGGTCCTGGGTTCACCGGAAGTGCCGTAATACACTGAATCCCAGTCCACCCGATAGCGCCTCCGTAGTGCCTCTGACAGGAAGCACCTCTGACCGAAAGCACCCATGACCCGAAGGTGCACCCTGCTTACCTGACCAGGAGCGCCTCTGACCGGTGGCACAGGTAAATTATGATTGACAGATACAATGGATTTCAGGCGTTTTCGTAGCAGAGAGAGAGAGAGAGAGAGAGGAGGAGGAGGAGAGGAGGAGAGAGAAGAGAAGAGAAGAGAAGAGAGCAGAGACGAGAGACGAGAGAGGAGAGAGGAGAGAGGAGAGAGAAGAGAATGAGAGAGAAATACGGAGGAGTCCAAGATGCAATTTGTTTCATTGTCCTGTAGCGCATTTGGTACGCCTGTAATATAGTCCATTAGTCCTTTAGCACATGTTAGTCATCTATATGGCATGTGGCAGTTCAGGAGCACATGGCACAGGTTGTTGCTTTAATTTGAAGCTTACTCTAGAGTCTTGTAGTACACGTTTCATAATCCAGTTGCTCTAAGAACCCAGGAAGTGCAGACTTGCAGTCGAAGGGCATACATCCCAAAGGCTTTACCTATCAATGGGAGTTACTGTAGTAGATAGCTAAGTCCTTGAACTTGACCTGATTGGGGTAATTGAGTGCAGCTGTCCTAGAAACGGTACTCTTCTATCTACTGACAGTTTTCACTCACTGAGTAAAAGCCAACAAAGCTTTCACAGAACTATGTCTGCATGGTCAGAATACTAGACTGGCGATAGACCTAACCCGCTGTGGTCTATCAGCAGACACTAATGTGTCTGAAGAAGTCTTTGTCTTTCTCTGGTTCTGGTCGGTATCGCCAATCGCCATTGATGAGTTTACTGTTAAGTGGTGCCTCATAAATGTCAAATTACAGTTGCAATTATATACACAGTCTGAAGTTACCTGTGACAAGATATACTTCTAGTTTTTAGAAGACCATTTTTTCGCAAACGTTGATTCCTTCATTCAATCATTCTTTCATTGATAAAGTACGAGCATTTGCATAGCGCCTATTCAGGGGCTACTCAAAGGCGCTTCCAACAACCGCGCACCCACCCCAAAGAGGACCGTTTTTTGTGGGAGCGATGGTGTAGCATTTTCGTTGCCTTTCTGCCAGAGGGTTGCATTGCAGGTTCGAATCCACCTCTAGCCGCTTCGTAGGGACCTTGGGTTAGTCCTTCACTCGCAATTGCTCAAGGCTTCGGCATGAAACACCGATTCAGTGTCTGCGCTTTAAGGGGGAGCGCCTCTGAGAAGCGAGCTTGAAGGGACGCTATTACAAGTGCACATGCATACATCATTTGGACGGACTTGATGCGCACGTGGCTATATTGCATGCGACCAATCAATAATGTTGGATGCTACTATGAGGTCCATCTGGTGGAATTCAACTTTAATTCTGATTTTTTTATATAGCGCTATTAATTAATTACAAGAAATCAATCGATGATGCTATGCTTAGTTGTACCATAATTGCAAGTACAAATTCTTGGAATGGTGACAAAATAATTATCTGTTGGTATCATCATCATCATCAGCAGCAGCAGTAGCAGCAGCAGCATCATCATCACACACCATTACCACCACCGCCACTACCACGGCCATCATCATCATCACCGCTACCGTCCATTCATCCATCGTCATCATCATCATCGTCGTCGTCGTTTACCATTACCTTATCTCGTGTGTTGACTAGCCTATAATTATATTATATGCCTAACAACCGACTTGGAAAATGAGATTGAAACTTCCATGGGAGTTACATCTTCTGCCTGTTTTCATCTCTGCAGCTTCCGCATCAGCAGCCACAACCTCAGCAGCAGCAGCAGCAGTAGACGTCATCATCAGATCTGTCACCGGAAGTCATGGATTACGACACAGCATCACCTGCGACGGAGGCGCCACCTGGTAACTATCGCGAGAGATCTTGTCCACCCGAATACATCAAGACCCGATCGGGAATCCTAAAGATCATCCAAATGGTTCGTTGTACAGCTTTAACCAGATAACATTTTATCCTCTGATAACATTTCTATTGTGAAACTGCATATGTGCTCTAAGATCCAGGTGCCATAGAAGTTGATAAGTTGACTGCACCGAGTGCCTCTGATTAGTTATATACCTGCTATATCAGTGGTTCTTAACCTTTTCTCGGTAGCCGAACCCCAAGAGAAATCCATGACCACTCACCGAACCCGTCAAGTTTAAAAATAATTTTTTTACTAATGGGAACAAAAGGAAAAAAAAAATTGTACCAAATGTGATACAATATTAATTCAATACATGAACTACCAGTGGTGTAGTCAGGAATTTTTCATGTTTTTTTGCCTGGCCGGATACCTTTTCTGAAACCAACCCAGCACTATTACAGTAAATAAAAGGGAATAAAGTAACAAATGGAATAAAGTAAGAAAAGCAATTGTTACTACTTGTAAGCAATGTTTTTGTTTTGTTTTTCTTATTTAAGTGGATAAATAACCTTTAAAAAACCCTGTTTCCTAGGCCAATCGGGGGGTTTAACCCCCGAAATCCCCCTTGGTTACGCCACTGTGAACTACTAACAGTTAACTAATGTACCAACACTACCAATTGCATCTTAAGGTGTCCTTTGTTGTTGCCATGTGGAAACAATGTGAAAAATGCATGACTCTGTTTTGGAAGACTCAATCTCATGTCATTTTCGCAATCGATTCTGCTTCTTTTCTTGGATCTAATCTCCACCAATTTTGAGAATCCTTGCTCACAGAGACATGATGTAACAAACGGTGTGAGGATTTCAAGGGCAGCTTTAGCAATGCGAGGATATCCTTCCATTTGGCGGCACCAAAATCTTGACAGTGTTGTCGTACCAAAGAGCAATTGTTGCATGTGGCTCTGCTGAAGTTCGATAAGATCATCCAGGTATGGATCGTTCACATTTGCTGTACAATATCGAAGGTGAAAGGCTGCCACATCCATACCGGATATTGCTGGATATCTTTGTCTGGGAAGTGACCGTCAAATGACTTTGCCAGCTCCACCAGGTGCATTGCATGCAATCAATTGCTTCAACTCCTCTGGTACAACAGTATCTACAACTTTAGACTCATCGTGACTCACACACTCATCTATAGCAGAGGAAAGTTAGCGAAGTTGTTGTTCTCGATTCAACACTTCACAATGGTAACCTCTTTCGGTAACCACAAAGCTTCTATTCCGCTTCAATTATATTGACGCCACCACCCTGTATCTAACAATTGAGATGATTGAGTGCACCAAAGATGTCAGCCAAGTAGGTCAAGGCGAGGTTGAACTGTGACTCGACGTAGTGTTAATTATCGGGAAGTGCAGTAAGACATAACTAAGGTTAACAGGATGATCAGTTTTAAATTTCATAAGGTAGAGCCTGGCAGCAATCTATTTAAAAAAAAAATTATTAAATAAAAGTAGAAAAAATTAATAGCTGATGATTTTTCACTCACACTCACTGACCCTGAATATTATATATTTCAGAGGACCTCTCCCGAACCCCTGGCACTGGCTCACCGAACCCCAGGGGTTCGGTCGAACACTGGTTAAGAAACACTGTGCTATATGAAAATGCCATTGCTAACACCACATAGAATAACACCACATTGCTATTGCCATTGCTAGCACCACATAGAATAACACCACATTGCTATTGCCATTGCTAACACCACATAGAATAACACCACATTGCTATTGCCATTGCTAATACCACATAGAATAACACCACATGGCTATTGCCATTGCTAACACCACATAGAATAACACGACATTGCTATTGCCATTGCTAACACCACATAGAATAACACGACATTGCTATTGCCATTGCTAACACCACATAGAATAACACGACATTGCTATTGCCATTGCTAGCACCACATAGAATAACACCACATTGCTATTGCCATTGCAAACACCACATAGAATAACACCACATTGCTATTGCCATTGCTAATACCACATAGAATAACACCACATGGCTATTGCCATTGCTAACACCACATAGAATAACATGACATTGCTATTGCCATTGCTAATACCACATAGAATAACACCACATGGCTATTGCCATTGCTAACACCACATAGAATAACACGACATTGCTATTGCCATTGCTAACACCACATTGAATTACACCACGTTGCTATTGCCATTGCTAACAACACCACATAGAATAACACCACTTTGCTATTGCCATTGCTAACACCACATAGAATATCACCACATTGCTATTGCCATTGCTAACACCACATTGAATAACACCCCATTGCTATTGCCATTGCTAACACCACATATAGAATAACACCACATTGCTATTGCAATTGCTGACACCACATAGAATAACACCACATTGCTATTGCCATTGCTAACACCACATTGAATAACACCACATTGCTATTGCCATTGCTAACACCACATTGAATAGCACCACATGATGTACTTTGTGACTTGCAAACCGAAGTTAAGACTTCATTCGTTCATTAAGTTAATCGATCTTGTCTTCTGTTCAGGTGACGTCTCTTCTGACTTTCATCCTCGCCGTTTCCGGTGGCTGGGGATCCGTCGGTGGCGGTTGGGTTGGATTCGTCGGACTCACTGGTCTCATCAACTCGACGATCTGGTTCACACTTCACATCCTCAACGTCATACCAGACATCATGGCCAACTACTTCATAGTATACGCATCTTATATATACATGTCTGTCAGTCCGTCTGTCTGCCTGTCTGTCTGACTGTCTGTGTCTTTACCTGTCTGTCTGTGTGTCTGCTTGTCTGTCTGTGTGTCTGCCTGTCTGTCTGTCTGTGTGTCTGCCTGTCTGTCTGTGTGTCTGCCTGTATGTATGTCTGTCTGTCTGCCTATCTGTCTGTGCGTATAGCTGAGTGATTGTATACGCATTGTTTGTATTGTAATTATTGTAGGAGGTGATTGGTTATTGTGTCTTCACTCTCTTCTTCTTCATCGCTGGAATCGTCGCTGCCGTCCAGGGATCCACCTTCCCAGTCGCAGGAGCCGCATCCGTAAGTTGACAGATGGATGGATGGATGGACAGATGGACAGATGGATGGTCAGATGGATGGACCAGATGGGTCTACCACTCGGCCTGTCTGGTGGGGGATTTCAACCCCTCTCCTCTCGATGACTGTTCAGAACTCCGTCGTAAAAGCGACGCCATTGTCTGCACTCTGGCAGTGCCAGTCACAAGTCTGGATAAACGAGGAGGGGGCAGTATATATGAGAGAAATGTGGAAAAATAACTGTAATCCACGTGGAGTTGAGATGTGAAAAGCAGATATTAATATGGAACCCTGAAAAAGACTGTGTGGGGGTTAGACCCTACATTTCCACCCTGGGAGGAGATCGATGCTAATGATTTTTTCACACAGTGTCATTAAACTACTGTCCATCCAGCATGCTGACCAGTGACCACTACACTGTCGTGCACCCCTCCCCAGTGAGTGGATGGTGGATGAACGGATGCATTGTTGAATCTATAATAGACACTTCGTATTGCACCTGTACAGAAGTTTTACCCTTGTAGATATATCTACCTCCTCGAAACTATTGACCTGTATAAGATAGTTTATGATGTTTGCTACATGCAATCAAAGCGACCGTGTCTATAATTCACTGGGAACTGTTTTAGGAGTTATCAGATCCGATACATGAGAAGGCACGATTTCTTTTAAGATTTTAAGTGAATGATAACTTTAGGCATCCTGAAATCTAGAGCTGATTTTTTTCTAGATCGGGTTGCATTCCTTGATTTGTTTCAAGCTTTTTACAATCGCTTCTCCGTCTTTTACAGTTCTTTTGCTGCTTTCTTGGTCTCCTCCTTCTCCACCTTCTCTTTCTCTTCCTCCCTCTCTTTCTCCTCCTCTTCCACTTCCTCCTCCTAATATTCCTCTTCGTCCTTCTCCTCTTCCTCATCTTCTTCCTCCTCTTCTTCCTTCTCCTCTTTCTCTTCCTCCTCCTCCTTGTTTTCCTCCTCTTGCACCTTCTTTTCCTTCTCTTCCTCCTCCCCTTCCTCCTCCTCCTTCTCTTCCTCCTCTTTCTCCTCCTCTTCCACCTCCTCCTCCTCCTTTTCCTCTTCTTCCACTTCCCCTCCTCCTCTTTTTCTTCCTCCTCCTCTTTTTCTTCCTCCTCCTCTTCCTCCTCCTCCTTCTCTTCCTCCTCTTCGTCCTCCTCCTCTTCGTCGTTCTCCTCTTCGTCCTCCTCCTCTTCCTACTCTTCCTCTTCCTCCTCTTCTTCTTCTTCCTCTTCCTCCTCTTCCTCTTTCCATACTCTTCCTCCTCTTCGTCCTCCTCTTTTTCCTCCTCCTCCTCTTTTTCCTCTTCCTCTTCCTCCTCTTTCGCCTCCTCTTCCTCCTTTTCCTCTGCTTCCTCTTCCCCTCCTCCTCTTCTTCCTCTTCTTCTTCCTCCTCTTCGTCCTCCTCTCCACCTCCTCCTCCTCCTCCTGCTGCTGCTGCTCATCCTCCTTTCACTCATCCTATCCCTTCTTATCCATCCACCATTCTGTGTTTCAGTTCTTCGCGTTCGTTGGGATGATCGTCTTCGGCGCCGATGCCACCTTCCAGCTGCTCGAGATCAGAACGATGTGGAAGGCGAGAAACGACCGCAGACAGGTTCCAACGAAAAGCGCCGACGAAGATGACATCTTCATACGAAGACCAAACGCCGCTGTTTAAAATGTCTTCGTCATTTTCTCAGAACACAGATTGCCTTCTACGATTCTAATGTTTTATTCCTGGGCTGCTGTGTATACAATGCTTCCGTGTAAACTATATTATTATAGATGATGAATGATGCTAGAATGCCTTAACCTGACTGCCGTGCGAAAGTAGTCGAGACTGTCTTGATGATAATCTGCGTTAAACTGTTGTATACGATCTGTAGTTTTGTTAGTCTTCTCGCATAATCATGTGTCTTGTCTTAAGTTGTGTCTTGTCTTGTCTTGTCTGATCAACCTGAAGAATTAATCTAGAAAGTCTCGTGAGGAGAAATCACATAGGGTCTCATAGGCTATAGTATATACATAGAGCCTATATGCACATTCTATAAGGACTTCAAAACTGTTCTATTTGGCCGTGCTGGAGTCGAGAGCGCCTCTGAGTAGTTTCCTTGAAGAGGCGCTATATAAATACTTGAATGAATGAATGAATGAACGCGGTGGCGGTGGTGGTAGCGGTAAGTAGCGGCAGCAGTAGTAGTAGATTACAGTGCAAATCTACTATAAATTCACTGAGAATACAAAATTAGGCCTATTAATACGTCACACAGATTATGACACAGATCTACTATCGTTTAATTTCCCTTTGAGATCAAATAACCACCGAGATGAGCAAAATACAAAACTAGGCCAAGTAGTCGACGAAGTCGATCAAGTCGATCGTACGTCGCGCGAGCCAAGTCGATCTTAACCCACGACTCGATCGACTGCGGGGTATAAGTTACAGGTATATATTAATTAGCTTCATATCGGAGTGACTGAACGACACTAACAAGCCTGAGTTCACGCCTGAATGACAATGACAGGTGTTTACTCGTATGACACTAACTAGTTGACACAGCACCGCGAACTGGATAAGTGGCCCAAGTTTGAGCAAATTATTATGCAAATAATACCTAAAGAAATAGGCTATGCGCAGCAAAGGGGGGAATTGTCCGGGGGGGTGAATGTCCTAGTAGGCTAAATCAGAGGAATTTTCCGGGGGTTTAGTCCAGAGAGAAATGGGCTATAGCCTACTCAATTATGTATTGTGTACCTATTGTAACAGCTGAGAAGGCATGACACTCAAGGGCGGATACAGAAATTTTCGAAGGGGGGGCCAAAGTCCTATGGAACTACTTTTGGGGGGGGCCACGTCTACTTTTCGAGCAAAATAGCTGGTCAAAAAAAAGAAATTTTTGAAATGGGGGGCCATGGCCGGATTGGCCTCCCCCCTGGATCCGCCCCTGATGACACTGACAGGTTGAGATTCCAACACAGAGCCTGTGACAGAGGTTTCAATGCACATAATTATGCACGCATGGCGGCATGAGATATATGGACTGAATGGAAGACATTAATTTTGTATTAAAAGTGCTACGTTGTGATCACATCTTGGCGGAATTAGTCCGAAAAGAATCTTCAGTGACAAACCGCATCGACGCCAGAGGCAGCACTTTCGGTTTCTTGGCACTGTTGCTAACCACTTGAAACAAGATGGCCGCTTAAAATGGCCGACGCTTAAAGTCTGTTGGAATATTTTGCCTCATTCGACGCGCTATTGAATATTTATTTGCGGAGAATTTTATAAAATATTTGATCTCTAGGATGGGACTCAGGCATATAGTTTGCTATGTTGGCTTTTTTGGTGAGCTTAAAAACATTAACGTTATGACCTAATTGCTCAAACATGTTTCATTTGCCAATCATTTTGACCCATTGTGTGTCGGAATGGTAGCTTGACCGTTACTATGTCTTCTTCAGGTTCTCTGCAAAGCCCGAAAATGAAGGTTTTAACTCTCGGAATTGTTCAACTTATTTATTTTACTGACCGTGTTTATTTGCGCGCTTTGGGCTTTTTATAGCGCCCCTATAAGACTATTTACTCAGAAGCGCTCCCGACACAACCCTGCTAAATAGGACGGCCTTAAGATTTGAGTATAATTTGGTGGAGTCACTGGCGAAACCCTGGGAACTCGGCAAAGTAGGCTACCACTAGAAGCCCATTCCAGGCTGTAGCCCTGACAGCAACAGAGAGGCAACACTGCCTTGTGTACGTCCGCATGCAAAGGACTAGAAACTTAGCCTGTACAGATTCATGAAGATATCCTCAGCATGGGACATTTACGGTTCAACTCACAGTCCCTGGAGACCGGTATGGGGCGGGAATTGAACCCTCGATTCAACACCGAACCAATGCAGATATATGGTACGTTATCCGCTGATGGAAAGGAAGCCAAAGGATAACCCGCATGTATAAAGACACATAGCCAAGCTTAGGGAAAGGGTCAATAAGGCGTGCCGCCGTGCTGAGAGCCGATCCAAATTACCTAATCCGGCATGCAGGGAGCCGAGAGCCTGCCTTTAAGTTCGCTATAGTCAAGGCCAGATACCAAGAAAGAGTGGACAGGTGTTGTGGCAGCATATTGGGGGGGGAACAGAGAAGTTGTTGCCACCCTAAAGTAGACTGTCACAGCTGATAATAAATTTTGCATGATGAATTTTGTTCTTCATTCATTTGTATTATAATGTTATATAATAGCGTTTTTTTACTTCAAAAGTGCAAATCAGATTCTTGGACATTTCGTTCTCACAGAACAAATTATGTTAAGAAGATTTAAATTGCCTTCTTTACCTTCATTTCCAGAAAAGACATTGCATAATTAGAGATCATTTCACCTTGCCTGCAGTTAATCAGTTATATTAACAATTGTTCTACTTGCCTTTTTCTTCTGACTAGTGCACTGCTGGTTATAAGGTCATCTAAACTTAATTGTTTTCTTAATTTTTTTAGTTTCTGTGATCATTAGCATATCATGCCAAGTTCTGGAAGTTGATGACAGGTAATACTGGAAGTTTTTTTTAACCTGTTGATGATTTTTATTCTTATCGTTAATTAGTTAACACTGGGCTGCAGACTATTTCAATTCGTATGATATAGTATTATACATGTATTTACTGATTAATAAGTCAATTAATTATATTTTTTAAAATTAATTGATCCTGACTTGTTGATTTGATTTCTTTTACGTATTTTATGATATTGAGCGGCCTATTTCGAGAGTAAACAATATGGCGAGCTATGATAATGGGAAGCGTTTGAGTGAAAAATTTAGTGATAATTTTGCATTTACGGAACATACTGATGGAAAGTCAAAGATGCCAACAAAATAAACTGTCTTTATTATTCGCTAACCATGGTCCTAACACTGGAATGATTGATGGTTGTTGTTGTTGTAGAAAGTGCGAAGCCTAACTTACTCAGTGAATACATTCTAAATAATTTTTCACACTTTACACAACTGATACCAAATTATTCGAATTTAACATATTAATTGAAGATTAATTTGGAGATTGATTAAATTTGTTTAAATCACTAGTCACAGCCTAGTTAACACTGGCAACGCTCTCTTTAAATATTATTAATAGTTGCCATTTGTAATTTTGTTCATATTGTTATCATAGGTTCCTAGTTGAGCATATCAGTTTAAGTTCCTCAATCATCTTTATTATTCGGACAATTACCAATTTTTTGTGTTTCCTATTATTTAATTTTCGTACAATTGTTTGACCTTTCAAATCGTTATGATATTATTGTGCTGTGCATCTTGTTTTTGCCTGAAACAATTGAATTAACATTTCTGTTTCAGCTTCTCAGAAAAGAAACAGAATCGTGCGTGGTTGTTGGAGGTTTGTTGGTATAGTTTTTTTATTAGTGTATTTTTTTAATTGCAACCAATTTCACACATAACACCATAACAGACTGACGAGACATTGGCTACAGAGGTTAGGCCCAAAAGGGGTTGCAATCCCACTGGGATGGACACCCACAGAACGAATTATCACCAAATGATCGAAGGATGGAACAAAAAATGATGCATAGTGGAAAACAAAACAGACTCAGTAGAAACTTCACGAGCAGATAAAATTCATGATCCAGAATTTACTATGGAAGCATCACATTGTCAAATTATTTATTAAAATACTAAATAACTGCATATGAAGCCCTGTTTCTGAGTTTATTGCAGTTAACTAATATGTCCTTAGTCATGCAGGAATTTCAGCATGCCCATTTATCTGTATCTTACCAATTTAGACCCGTTTGCAGATAACCATGTGCCAGATTTTAATTATTTCCTCCCATTAGTTTTTCCCCCTCTCCCCCAATTCTGCTTAATTTTCTTATTGACATGTCCTTATATGCTAGCTTAAGTAAAGGTCTTTTTGTTATGCATTTCTTTGACAGTTCTATGCTCCGTGGTGTGGACATTGTCGCAAGTTAGAACCAGTCTATCATCAGGTTTATCTCGAACTGAAGAACACGCCAATCACTGTTGCCAAAGTCGATGCCACAAAGTACGCTAGACTTGCGTCTGAATATGAAGTCAGAGGTTATCCGAGCATCAAATTGTGAGTATCTGGAGCACGATTAGAATATTGTATTGTATTGTATAAAAAAACATTTAGTTCTAAAAACAGAATACTGGGCAAACAGACTGAAAACAATAGCTGTGACAGCCTTTGTTAATTCGTTAAGTATGAGCATTATAGTATTTAAGTAACTGGGAAACCATCATATCTTGTCATTGAAGTTATAATTTCCAGAACTCCTTAATTTGCTCAATGTCACTCTCATTTCACTAGTAAATAGATTTTGATAGTGGTACATCTTCTTTTTTGTAATTTCCATCATCCATGTATATTTTTCTTCCATCGGCTTCTAAATATATTTAATTTCCAGTTCTTTAATATGATAGATCAATTGTTCTTATAAAAACAAAGACATCTTCCATTGTTCTGTTCGTCCTGTCTGTTGCTGCTACTGTGTGGAGTGCATTTGCCTTTAGCTTCAAAAGAGGAAACGGAGACTCTGCCTTGGAGCAGGTTCTGAATCAACGATGTTTAAATTAGTTCTAAACTATGTGCTGTTTTCCTATTAGCATTTTCTATGCCTTTTAGGTTGTTCTTTTACCAAGTCATGGATCTTACCCCTTTAAAGGGAATATTATACACTTATTAATTAGGATGGAATTTAAATACCTTATGCCACATTACTGGTCTAGAACTATGACAAGACATATTAAATTCTTTTAGCATTCAGGGTGACCGAACTTTTACGCACAATGGTGAGAGGAGCAAGGAAAGCATCGCAGAGTTTGCGAAGAGGGCGTATGGGTAAGCATTGGTATCTTTGAATGTTTGCATTGCACGTTTGCCTCTTGATATATTGCTCTAAATGAAGATATATACCTTGCCATGTGTTGCCATGTGCTGTGGGTAAGATTGCCTCTGCCTCACTTTGAATTGCCATGCATTAATCTTTTCTCTTTGTATCTGATCTCACTACCGATTGTTTGTTGTTTTTATTTATGTGGTGGCTTTAAGGTAGCTCATTAAGGTGCCGTCTGGATTTGACAGCCATTGTTTAGTACAGATGAAATCGCTAGACATGACTTAACCCTTTACCTGTTTGCCCCGAGAATATCTGCTGAAAACACGGTATTAACGGGAAAAATGAACGGGTAGAGAGTTAACTACACTATTCCATTGTGCCTTTTTTATTTTGCATAAGATTTTTTGAAAAGGTATTCGTTGTTGTCATGAAGTTGCCCTCATTCACTCTTTATGACGTGTAAGTTGTTCAAGTAATGGTTCTCTGATTTGTCTTTGTTGCTCAGGCCACAGGTGCGTCCTCTGGCCAGCAGTGGGAAGCTTAATGATGCTTTGAAAGAGCACGCCAGCAGCGTCTTCTTTATGTACATCGGTCCAATTGGAGATATAAACAAACTTTATGTAAGCACCTACAGAACTTTGTTTCTCTAGAATGTATCTGCTTCTCTTGTTGTAGTACTTTTATCGTACTGATGAAGAAGGGCTTAGACTTTGACTAGCTATGTAACTGCTCAAACAAATGAAGAAATAAATAATTAACAGAGAGCCAGGACAGCTACTGGGTTGCTAAATCGTTGTCATGGTTGTGTGGGAATTTGGACCCTGAAAAATGGTCAACGTGTGAGTCATCTGCCATGAATATGCCCCTCTCTCTGCACCTGCCACTGTGCCATGGTTTTAGTTTGACATAAGGCATCTTTACTATCATTTGTTTTCCTGTTCATGTCTTGCGATTTTATAATATTCTTTCAGACAGCCTTCTCCAAGCTGGCTGAGAAGTTTGCTGTTTTGAGTTACTTCTATTCAGGGGAATCAAAGATTTTGCCAGAAGTAAGTAGAACATTCGATCGTTGATCTGTGATATTGAAAACTGCGGCATGTGTGTCTATTTATCATACAAGAAGTTAAATTAAAAACTTTGACTCATTCATGCTGAATTGAGTAAATTATTGTTCGAAGTGGACAGCATATTCTTCATAGTGGCAGCTATGCTTTTATCAATCGATCAATGAGAATTTATATAGCGCCCCTATCTACTCAGAGGCACTCCTGGCCCATGTCAAGCAAAGAAAAGCAGTGTTCAACAGTTTTATGCCTCTGTTCTATTCCATGTGTGGAATTGTAAAGTGCCTCTTACAGTACAACCTAATCAGAGGCGCTCCCTGTGCGAAGAACTCATTGAGAGAGAAAAGTTTTATACCAATGTACCAGAAGGTCAGTACAGTCTAATGGACAGAGCAGAGGTGAAGGGGTGGCTGAGATTTGTGGCCTAATATGATCACAGAGGTAGTGTGGAGCTTGACCCAAATTTGTGTTTGTTTTCTTGTGATTACAGGTAATGACACATTCTGGTCACATTATTACCTATACAATTACCTATGACTAGGATGAGAACAATTGAATTTTTACCAATGTTTTGTTTTCCTTTGAATTTTATTTAGGGCACTGAACTCAAGCTTCAACCTACAGTACTCGTCTTTAAAGATGGCGTCCACTATGAATTTGATGGTGAGTCATATTCAGTGTTTTCAAATAGATTATTTACGATTGTAAAGAAAATTCATTTGAATTCAGGTGCTTAGAGGGAACCAGCATAACACTGCTAACAGAGCCACTAACAGAGTCAACTAATTCGATGTATAAATACTTATGAATGAATGTTAAATCATTAACTTTCATCTTTAAAATTTTTAGTTTTTGATTTATTTCAAAGCACCGGCTGAAGATGACGACCTGGATACATTGCTGGATAAATGGGTGAATGCCGAACGATTCCGGGCTTTTCCAAGGATCGGCGGAGTGGGGCTGAACGAGATGTCGGGTCTCGGAAAGATGATCGTCATCTTTGTGGCGGATGACAAAGAAGACTCGAACGCCAGCCAGAAACAGTATGACCGGCATTTTTAGGGCAAAATATTACCGTACTGATGACTTCAGAATTCATGTATATTTCAACTTATTTAAGAAGTATTTTTAAAAATTTTTGTCAGTCACCCTCGTACAAATTTATGTGTATTTAATTCATTCAAGTATTTCCATAGCACCTCTTCAAGGAAACTACTCAGAGGTGCTCCCGACTCCAACACAGCAAAAAACTGTTTTCATGGGCTTATGCAACATGTCAGAGAGTGGCCAATGGGACAGGCACAGCTGAAGTCACCACCTAGGCCCAAGCACAGAAAAAGCGCAACTTTTATGTATGCACAACCATTTTAATATTCGGTTTTTTTTTACACACCAACTTCACAAACATAACAACAAGACAGTGCAAAATCTTTTATGATGGATTTCTTTAGAGTATCTTTCATTATTTATCTTCAAGCATTAATACAGTATTTTTATTCCTGAATTTTGTAATGCATTCAAAGTGTCCCTCTCAACTTAATGCTTTTGCTTGTGTGTGTGTGTGTGTGTGACAGTGTGTTGCAAAAATGTGCCCTTATACTGATTAGACTGGTGATTTGTTTTAGATTCAAGGAAATTGGATTGACGCTTGCTAGTGAATACCGGGAAAGATTTCACAGGTATTAAGATTCAGAATGAATAATACTCTTTTGATGTAAATCTGGACTGAATATGTGTTAGAAATATAAAACTTTTCAATGTGAAAAAGGCCAATGACTGCGTAATTTTTTATTTTAAATATCGATAAGTTGGTGTCAGGTGTGTTAGGAGAAATTGAACATGATGCTCTAACTTGTGTGGCAGCAGCTCGTTTGTTTGTTTGTTTGTTTGTATGTGCACTTGTTATAGCGCCCCTTCAAGCTCTCTCTACTCAGAGGCGCTCCCGAATGCAGAGCGGACACTGCATCGGAGTTTCACGCCGAAGCGCTGAGCAATTGTGAGTGAAGGACTTGCCCAAGGTCTTTACGCGGCAAGGTGTATTCGAACCTCGAGCTCGATATGAAAGTTCTGGAACATGTGAAAGCCTGTGGTGCAAATGTTGATGCAACGATGAAGTGATGATGACGAAGAAAAGGAGGATGTTACTGTGAACTGAAATTTTCCATATCATCGTTATATTGATGGCATAACTTTTTTTGAACAAACACTAAGGGTGTTGTCCTGGTTGTCAATGAACTTGACAAAGACTGGGAGAATTGGCGATCACTTATTTTTACCCGTCACCGTCAAATGGCTGGTGCGTCAGAAACTAGTGATGATGCTACTTAGTGCAGCATGGTTAAGAGAATTAATTTGTCTTTATATGCATTGTCATTGAAGCATGTCATTGTTTTGACGTTCAAGTGGTTATCTGTTCAGTTAGGTTCTTTGAAGTGCATACCCATGTTCATTCATTCGTTCGTTACTGGGATTTATATAGAGCCCTTTCAAGGTTACTGCTCACGAGCACTCCTGATCCCAATCTCGGCTAAGGAAGGCTGTTTTAAGATTGTGATAAAACGTGTCAGAGGGACATGTGTATGTGTGTAGTAAGACACTTGACATCTTTTAATTATTATTAATTTGGTAATCTGCTACCAATGACCTCAAACCTAAATCCTTTCTGTGAATTTATCTGGTTAGATATCATTCACCACTACTGCCTGTTATTAAGGGTTTTTTGTGTATGAGGCTATAGACCTTGATGTTACTCTTTACAGATGGTAGAGGGTTTCCCATATCATTTACTATGTTATGGTCAGTAAATGGTGAAAGTGCGTGTCATAGTTGCACCATTAAAATGGTTACTGATTTGTGTTGCAGTCGGTTCCAGTTTGTGTGGATGCCTGATCCGGAGACGGCTGGTAACATTATCATGGGATCCCGCGATCTCCCATACGTCTTCATACTCGATCCACTATCGCATCTCTACTACCTTCCGAACACAACGGAGGACATGACATTAGAAGACATAATCAGTTTCATCGAGGGAACACTCAGCGGCCAAATTGAGGCAAGTTGTGAGAATTTTATTTTCGTGATTCAAGTTCAATTCAGATTCAAAAGTTCTTGTTCATTCAGAGAGATCAACTCGAGAATGCAGAACAATGATCAAAATGACAACAACAACAAAATTGCAACGGAAACAACAGTTTTGACCTTTGAGTGAGTGAAGAGATCCCTAAGAAAGAGATCCCTAAGAAAGGGTTATCCAGAACAGGAAGAGTCCAGCATGATCATGTCATGAAGTATTTTTTGTGAGAGACATTTTCTTAGTAACTTCCAAAGACAAAATTTAAGCATATTTAACGTTGAGAACCCAGGTTTTTTTTATAGAAGTGATAATCTGTGTCTTTAAATTGTGTTTCCATAGATGTAAATTTCTGTAAAGGACTTAAACGACCTTCATTTTGTTGTCTGGTGTGTTTATAAGTTTTCACTCTGTTGCTCGTTTTTTTTTGTAGGCACATGGTGGCACTGGTTTACTCCAAAGGTTTAAACGGTTATTCTATGACATTTGGACATCTGTGTATGTAAGTAAATTGCCATTCTTGTTTATTTTCTTACAATATGCCAGTAGAAAAACAATTCAATTCAATCTACGTTCAGTGTCGTTCATTCTGAAGCCCGAATACCAGACTGAGATGTCGTAAATATTCAGGTCAAGAAATGAACATTTCCAAGTTTTTGGAATGATTCACCATTCATTTATTCCGAATTTCCATACTGGTTCGTTACTATGGAGATTTTTTCTTACTGGTTGGTTACTATAGAGATTTTTTCTTACTGGTTGGTTGCTATGGAGATTTTTTCTTACTGTTTCGTTACTATGGAGATTTTTTTTACTGGTTCGTCACTATGGAGATTTTTTCTTACTGGTTCGTAACTATGGAGATTTTTTTCTTACTGGTTCATTACTATGGAGATTTTTTCTTACTGGTTCGTTACTATGGAGACGTTTTCACAGCAGTTTTTTATTGTGAACTGATTTGGATGCTTCTCTCATGAACTCGTTTCACTTGGTGATTGTCGTTTTTTTTGTTTAGGAAATCTACCGTGAGTCGCCGTGGCTTTTCCTGATGGTGTTTGGCATTCCGACGTTTGTTCTTAGCATTCTCTGTTATACGCTGTGTTGTTTGGAACCGGCAGAAGAGAACGAAACGTACGAAGGTTCTGATGAGGATGATGACATCAAAGAACATCCAGAAAGTAAGTGGGCTTCAGTCTGTCCTTCCATCTTGAGACGTCTGATTTAGACTTTTAATGTGGCCAGGAATAAGCCATTGAGCTAAGCTTTAACCGTCTTTTTGAGCTGTTATTGTCAATAATAATATTGAGCTAGCATGACAGTAGCACGTCAGATTTAGACTGTTAATATGGCCATAAATTAGCCATGGAGCTAAGCTTTAACTGTTCATTTAAGCTATTATTTGTGGGGCGCGGTGGTGTAGTGGTGGCGTCGTTGCCTTGAAGCCGGAAGGTTCGGGGTTCGAATCCACCTCGCCGCGTAAGGACCTTGGGCAAGTCCTTCACTCACAATTGCTCAGCGCTTCGGCGTGAAACTCCGATGCAGTGTCCGCTCTGCATTCGGGAGCGCCTCTGAGTAGAGGGGGCTTGAAGAGGCGCTATAACAAGTGCACATACAAACAAACAAACATTATTGTTAATTATAATGTTATTATTAATTGTTGTTACTGCTATTACTATACTACTACTACTGCTACTATATTGAATGAACTTGCCTTCATTTTGTAATGTTATGATGTTAATAGATGTTTGCCCATCCTAAGACAGGGTAAATTCCTTCAATGAAGATTTCTTATGCTTACTAAGAAAAAAAGAGCTTATATTGTGATCAGTATTAATCGTAAAATGTGCAATAAAAAGGATTGATCCAATCCCAAGTTGAAAAGTAATTATTTTCATAACGGGTCTGACTGTCTGTAAAATTTTCACTTTCGGTTACATAGAACTATTTACAATGAAGAAAAGATGTAGCCATTGAAACCCAGCTCGAGATCGTTGCCCTTACCAAAACCGTAAACTGTTGAAGAAGAATTTGAAAATTTATTCATGTAGCCATTCATCCACTCCCTGTTAAGTATTAATCACAACCATTTGCCATCCATTATTCCCATCACATTTTAGAAATGTTATTGTTATTATTTCATGCCCTCTATTCTCTACGATCTCACTGGAAGCGCTACTGAGAGAAGCACTTTATAAATGGTCATATACAATACAATAATGTGGGATTTTGTATTGGCTATTGTTTTCTCAGATCTGGAAATGGCGCCTCAGCTTCCGGCCGATTCCGATACAAGCCACGCGAAGAAAGACTGACTGCATGGTTCCCTTCTTCCATCTTTCTGAACGTCACCTACAGATGTTGCACGCAGTTCACCACCTAGTCACCCCCTTCGCAATACGTTGGCAAACGTTCGTTGTAGACGTTCCCTAGTATAGGTGGATTGGTTGCGAAGTGTTCGGGAAATGTCATTGTGTCCACTTTTGTAATTGTCCGTTTAGCTGCCTATACTGGAGACATTTCTTCGTGTTCTTTTGTGTTCTTACGAACTTGTTGTAATGTCAATGAATTCTCTACAGTTTCTTTCTGTTGTTGGTGGTATTGAATGTTATTTTCCAAAATATATCCGTTTTTTACCGTGTGTTTTCACTGATTTTCCAGATAAGGTGTTGAGTAATGAGCTACTAGATGCTACAGTTATTCACGGTTCAAAAGACTTTCAGATTGGTAGCATAATGAGCAAGAGATATAGCATATTCTTTGTTTTTCTTTCTTCAGTGTAGTCACAGAACCTGTTTGCACAGGTTGAATTTATTGTCTCTTTCAGCATAATTTTTTTAAAGGGTCCCTGTATTGTTGGAATTGAAAACATCTGACTGGACATTAGTCTGTACATACTCAGTTCGTAGCAGCACATTTCAGTGCCAGTGCTCCTGTAGATTTATTGTGTAAAGTCTTATTCTTGTTTTTCAGAAATGTCTCTTATTAGAAATTTACTTTGAAGCATAGTCAATGCTTGAGTCGTAAGAAATTCTTGAGTCGGTAATTCAAATTTTGTGGATCTGTGTTGTAATCTCGTATATTGCGATTATTTCGAACCACAGTCTCTCTTTTCTGTAAGTGCTTTTAAACCTTTCTACTCGATCATTGTTCTTTGTTGTAAGGGCGGGCGCCGGGCAGGCCTACGCTTTTTACTTTTGAAAAGTTATTATATAAATTTTCAATTATATTACACAAGCATCTTCTTTAGCAGATAAACAAGAACGGTGGAGCTACAACATTTGGGATTACACATGGAATTGTGGGCAACTGCAGATTTTGCAGCAGGGCAAAACAAATGGTCACAGTTAAGTTTTTAACAAGAGCTTGAAAATTGCAACGCAGAAAACGAAGAACATGGGTATATTTCTTAGAGGTTTCTACATGTAAATTTCTCAGTTTCACTTTGAGTATCATTAGTAGAACTATCATCAGTGTTTTAATGCAAAGAAATTTGTTGAATACAGAAAGTGGTAGTCAAAAAGTTTCAATTTTCCAAGGGAGGGGCAAGTTCCCTTTTGCCCCCACGTGCGAGCACCGATGCACGGATCAACATTATATTTAGATCTGCAACTGTACACCTTAATTGTCTTGTAGTTGTATTTACACAAATATAACCTGCAATATCATTGCAGTAATAGTCTGTAGTTCTAAAAAAAATTAACCATCAGGCAGTGACATGCTTGACCTTAGACTCTGTTTTTGACCTCTGGCTTCATATTTGTAGCAGAATAAGATACTTGTGCGTTTTTTATGCCGAAGAAAATTGAGAGATCTGGTAATAATTATTTATTAATTTAATTAATTCTTTATTAGAATTATTAGTCCTGCAAGCATGTAAGCTGTTTTGCACCGATAGTCCAATATGAGTCGTGGGTAGAGGCCATAGAGCCCATGCAGGTCTCCTCTGATGACTGTTCTTGGTCATGCTGACCAACAGTATAGCCAACACCAAAATGTGCAGATCCGGTGCCCACAGACGTTTTCTATAGCACAGTTTTATTTTGCAAATGTGGTTGATGTTAATGTAGTGTTTGACGCTGTGCGTGTTGTCATCTTGCTATGGCTTGTGCTGTTGAACAATACCCAGTATGAGAATTGTAACAAAATAACTATGGGGGGGAGTCAAACGTTGATTTATATGGAGTTGGGGTATGCATTGAAGACTTTACTACATATGGGTTCTAAGAAAGACTTGGGGGTTGAACCCATGGCACTTCTCACCTTCTCACCCTCAAAAAATACAGCGCTGTTGTATTTATTGTGTCAATAGTTTCTGTCTTTATTTTTCTTGCTACAACAACTATTTACTTTGGTGTCTTATTTGTGTCTCTGTGTGTAGTCTGTATTATTAAAAGTTATTGTTTTGCTTTTCTGGTGTTGTCCGTCTTCAAACTGACCTGACTTCAGCATTGCCGCGTTAGTAAGCGTAATTTTGCTGCTCACAGAGCAGCATCTTATGTTAATTAAAGACATTTAGAAGTTCATATGGCAATTTTCCTTTGTTAGTTTCAGGTGTCTAACAATAAATGTTATGGGGAAAACAGTCATCATGCCCTCATAGGAGGTATTCCCCATTGCAATCATACTCTTCAGATTTGTAAAGCGCCACTCGAAAGCTTATACACGAGCGCTATGTCTAGTCTGAAGGGTTGTCAAGAAGAGTGGTCCAAAAGAGGAAAGACCAATGTGATTCACATGTCAAGCTCAGAGAAATGCTGGAAGGTTTATAGACCCAATTAATTTTGGGATAAAGGAACCATATTTCCATGAGTTTCACGCGTTCCACCATTTGAGACTAGAATTATAAAGCATTATACATAGTATAAATATTATTTATACTGTAGTATGTCCCGGGCTTAAAGTGTGCCTGGACGGCATCCATGCACTTATTTTCAATCTGGATGCCTTCCTGCCACTTATTAGGCCAGCACAACATGGAAAGGTAAGGGGTGTCAAAGCACTTCTTTTTCTAAACTTTAAGCACTGAGTAGCCTATATCCTGTACGGTATTCAACTAAATGTTAACAGTTTAATCTGGCGCACATGAGAGTTCTAAGAAATCATGAATGGATTTACCTTATTGATGTTGGGCAAACGAGCCCCATATGGGAAGACCAATTAACCAATCATTTCTTTTATCCAGACATTTAAACTGACATTGCATTTAAAGAAATAGTAAAGCTTCTCGAGATAAATAGGCGACAAAACGAACGGAAGTCCCGCTTAAGATAATTTTGCTAACCTGTTCATTTTAGAAGCAAAGGGTGGCACCAAACACTATATAGAGTCATCTAGTCTATAAGATATCCACTGGTACCTGGTTTCACATGGGACTATCACTTTCATAACTTTCCAGTTCTGGCTAAAATGAACGATCAACTCTAAAATATCATTTACAAAAGGACGACACAAAAGCAGACTTTGAAAGAAATCTTTAATTTCGCGAGTGGAAGAAAAATTTCGGCACTTTCCGTATATAATAAGCAGCTTGACTAAACGTATCATACATTGCGATTTTGATGCTACGGGTATTGCTAATTACTGATAGTTATAATTATGCGTAATAAAATCTAAGATTTTTGATTAAATTCAACTCCCTATCCAGCCCAAAGTGTATGCGCTATATAATATTTAGTGCATTAGAGACCTAATTTTATCATTGTACTTCCGGTCAGAAGGTTGATGGTGGCGATATTTTGAAGTTCGTGGATAATCTTTTGCTACGTGCAATTCTTAAGGTTGCTGATGGAAATAAATACGCTTGTAGTTGAGCTGTTTTTAATATTTGTGGTATTGGGGTGACAGATGGAAGTTGTTATGGCGCATCAATATTGATCCGTGTGCCAGATGTAACTACTGCGCCGCCACCCTGCATTACATTACACAATTTTGCGTGTGTCCATATAATACGGGCCTTGCGTTTAAATTAAATAAAACATTACATTTGGCAGACTTGGCTAGGAATCAAAATAAGAAATTAGAGTTCGACGTCGCATCTACCGACGTCAGAAATTGGTGTTTCAGTTCACAGAACTTAAAATGCGCGATTTACTTGTCTCTTGAATGTGAACATAAAATCTGAATAATTTAAACAATTTAGCCAAAACTTTTAATAAAAGTAAAAGGGTGTCAGGTCTGCTACTTTGTTCTGTTCCTTACTTAATAAGAACTTGCTTTATGTGAAATTGCATATTAATCTTATTGAACACAACATCAAATTGTTCATGTTTACAGAGTTTTGGCAAAGCTTTTTACATGACCATAAGGTCCAGCTGATATTCAGTTCTTTGCTTCTCCTACTTTATCTTCTTCACTTGAGGGAAAACATCCAATCATACAACAGAAAATGTTGTATATTTGGAAGATATATTCTTTAATTTTTTGTATCTCTAGTGATCACAATGTCTCTGCCTAATGTCAAGAAGTTCGTCAGTGCAACAGAATTGGAGGAGCAGCGGAAGAAGAGGCAGGAAGAGTGGGAGAAAGTTCGGAAACCAGACCAACCACTAGGTGCGACTTATCAACTTGTCTAAATCATAAGTCACACTTTTAGGTTAAGTATTTTCGGTGTCTTATTCAGTCACTCCGACATCTTGGACATAATATGGTTAGTAGTGTTAATTAAGATAACTGTGTATTGTAACCGGTTGCGGTCTTTCAACTGGATTGTTGATTAAATGAAAATTATTATTGCATCGTTCTATGATTCTGGGCAAAACAACCACTTCAGTTGGTTATTATAAAAGAAGTTCCTGGACGCCCCTTACCTTTCCAGGCTGTGCTGGTCTATATAATAAATGACTGGGCAACACTCAGATTTTTAAAGTCAGTGCCTGGATGCAATTTGCGGCCGTCCAGTCACACTTTCAGCCATGAATAGACCTGCAAACATGACACTAATTTTTTATATTTGATAAGAAATTTAGCGTAAATTTTTGTGTGCATTTGTTTTTCTGTTTAAGAGTTTATTTGTTTTGCTTATCATTTCTGTAGTTACGTGTTCATTGTTTGTTGTTCTTCAGAGGCGCCGGAAGAGGAGGCGGTGGACAGACGTTGCTTATACGAGCGTCTTCAAGAGCAGAAGGATAAGAAACAGGCCGACCACGATGAACAGCACAAACTAAGTAAGCAGCAATTCTTTCAGATCTGTGCCTGGATGCTAACGCATTGCTAAGTATTGCTAACTATGTGAGAGAAAGAAATTTGTTGGAAGCTATTTTTGGTCAAACTTCATTAGAAGAATGAGAGCAGTCTCTTAAGCGAGACCGGAGGTAGCCATCAAGTGTTGACGATTTCACCAGTTCTCTCCCTCAGGGTGTCATCTTTTCGCTGACAGTGTTTGGTCAGTGACTCATTATAGACCTTTGAGTTGGTTAGTTGACGCAGGCTGGGCAGAAACCGCAAGATTCGAATTTCTGCTCTAAAATTTAATAGAGTGAGCATTAAACTGATCTATTAAATGGTTTTTCTGGCACCTGCTCTCTTTGTATAATAAGTATCTCTGAGGACTTATCTGAAGATGCTTTTATGTCTCTGATGTTGAAGCACGTTGGACACTCTGCTCTGTTATGAAGGGGCAACTCCTAGTTCCACGGGCTCGCTTTCCTGCCGGACAACAACAAGCTTTTTCATTTGTAGGGCCATCCATCTGGAAAGACCTCCCCTCAAAGAGCTAGACGTTTGTTATATCTGACTATTCAAACTTTCTTTCATAAATCTCTAAAATGTATTTTCTTTTATTATTTACTGTGGTTGGTCTGGTAGCGCTCCTGATAGATTTCTTGAAGGGGAGCTATATAAGTCTTTACAATGAATATAGTGCACTGCACAGTTTATAAGAATCTTGCAAAAACACTGTGACACAGCTACCTAGCAGGTCTAAATAGGTGCATCTCAAGATCAGCAGAGTATGTTTGCTGAGCCATTTGTCTCAGACAAGTTCTGCATACAAGCTGTCATTTTGCAACTTTCTTCAGTTAGAATTTGATCGCTGTGTTGCATGTTTTCTAGAAAACCAGGTTCGCGGACTTGACAACGATGAGGCTGATTTTCTGGAGTTTGTCAATCAGAGACAACAAGAACTGGATACAGAAAGAATGAAAGAAGAAGAAGAAACTCTGGCACTTCTCCGGGTAACTGACGCTCAGTTTTGTCCTTTCATTATTTTTTTGTCTTATGCCGCTTGCAATCACAGCAGGCAGTTAACTAAGTAGGCATCAGACTCTAGGAGGCTCCATGCATGTTTTTTTAACAGTTTCATGTTTTTTTATGCAAGTTTTAGTCATTTTTCATATTACTAATTACTTTACAGTACTAAATACTTATCCCTCTGCTCTGTCTTAACCATCTGGTCAGCTAACTTATTGGTCAAATACCCAAATTCAGTCACGTTTCAGCATGTTGAATACAGGTTTGCTTCCTTAGTTATGGAGATGCCAGCTTACCTACTTGATCTTTGCCAGCCTGTGTTTGGTACTCAGACTAGTCGTTCCCTATGCTCAACTGGAAGGGGAGTGCCCTCAATCCCATTTGCTCGTACCTGCATCATGCAAAGCCGAGCTTTTTCTGTGGTTGACTCCTTGGTAGTATGGAATAGCCTCCCTTGAGTTGCACCTGTTGCCTAGGTCACTCTCTGACACATTCCGCTGAGCACTTGAAAACTGTTCTTTTTGGTCGTGCTGTAGTCGGGAGCACCTCTGAGTAGCTACCTTGTGTTGGTATTATATAAATACTTGAATGAATGCATTTCTTTTTGCTTTCTCTGTTTGTAAAGAACTAACGTTTTTCACATTGACAGACACCAGTGACAAAGCCAACACAAAGTAAACCAGCTGCTTCTTCAGAGCAGTCACCTAAGCAACCGTTGGTTTGCCCAGGACCAAAGAAAAGGACACAAGCGGAAATTCTTGGCCGGATGGTGAAGCGAAAGAGGTAAGAGAACTCGCAAGATCTGAACAGAAACATGGGGTACGCCAGTACGGTGAGGTTTAGAACTAGTTAGCAGAACTTTAGATGTGCGTGGTTGTCTTGCCACCAAAGCCAACATTGTGTTTGAAAGAGACGTGTTTCTTCTGAAGAAACTGTAGGTGAAAGAACAAACATTTAAGTGAAGGACGAATGAGCTGAATTTTCTTGAGGCTTTTGCATAATGACATTTTCCCATTTGAAGTTTGTATCCTGTTGTTGATTCTGCAAAGCTAGATATTATTGTTTGCTTGCTGTGTGTGTGTGCTTGTTTTAATTGTTTAAAGTGAGATAAGGGGGCAGTCAAATTTGTAATCTATGAGGCAGTCCTGTTTACATCAAGTAAGGAGCTTTGCTTTACTGCTTCTGACTTAGCATTCAATGCATGTTATATTTTTTTCAGAAATGACTCAAATGAGGCACCAGAGGCGAAAAAAGTTAAAGGAAATTCGTCAGACGAAGGTAAATCACGCTTCGATATGAAATGTTATCTTTATCGTATTAGTGTCAGTATATTGGATAATTATAATGCATGTTTGGAATGAGGTGATGATTGATTTAATTCCTTAAAACATTGAATTAAAATTATTGTACTTTGTTTTTATTTTACGCTCCACCTTTGTATACTGATGTCCGTTTAAGCTAAATTTACTTTTAAATGCTATTAAGGTGTATGAGGTTGAATATGTCTATAATCTAGTTTGGTTTACAGGCGTTTTTCTTTGCTATTGTTTGGTATAAGGTGTTTTATTTGGTATAATTTTTTAACCTGTCGGTTACCCCATTCACTTGAGTTTGGTCTTTAATATTGGTTACAACCTGCACCCAAGCTCACATTTTTATTATTTTTAAAATTTGGATCATGTGAATTTATGGTGTAAACATCACTCGTCTGTGCTGGGATTGTGTGAATTAATCACACAAGTTTAAAACCATTGTGTTGTGCTGCAGGAGACAGCTCACACGAATCACCGGACGCGGGCAACAGTCACGCTGGAGACGTACGTAAAGAATCGAAGTCACTAAAAGACGCTTCGCCCGATCAAAGAGTTCCGATGGAAGCAGCTGTGGCACGCGTCGTTGGAATCCTTCCAGGCATCGGCGTCTATTCAAATTCTTCCGAATCGGATACGTCAAGCTCCGATTCGGAGATCGACACCGACCTTTTGCGACGATCGGTTGCCAAGGATGTGGAGAAGATAATCCAAGCTGCGGCTGCTGCTCATCAGCATTAAATGAAGCTCGTAGTGACTTGTGACTGAAGTCGGTACAACGAGAAGATTCTATTTTCTAGGTTTTCATTTTGACGTCTTTCCTCAACAGTCTGCTGAGACGATCTGTTAGTTTGGACGACAGTAGTGCGCCACTTTGATACTATGCTCATTCTTACAGAAAGTTAAAGAAACTTTTAAAAGGAAACATTTCTGTAGTATCATGTGGGGTTAATATGGCGCATTCAACGTGTGGTGTTGTGAACATGCAGATATGATTGTCTGGCGTATGAGCCAATAGTGATGTCGTTTCCAAAACATGTTGCAATGTATGCATGTGCTTTTGAAAACTAATTAAATTGCTCGTTTTCTGATATTGCATGATCCTTGCACAAAGCTGCAATTCAGCAGTGTTAATGCAGCTCGTTCAATAGGCTTTTGTAGGAAATACAACTTCTGTAGCGGAAATTTCATTGACGGACATTTCATAAAGTCTTCAAGTCCCACATATTGGCTCTTGTTTTATCTCTGGTTAAACAAGTTGTTTAGCATGAGAAGAAGCGTATGGCCTTTCCACTCAACTGGTGTCCGACCATTTTGCTTCTGTGTTCATCTTTTCCATCAGAAAATACATTGGCACAATCTGCAGCTTTCTAATAAAAAAATAAATTGTAGATGCTTACTATCCGCCAGTTTCACTACTCTAGTTCGTGCTTTTATATGTTCTCGAATTGACTAGTGTAATTCCCTTCTCCCGAAGGTTCACCTCGCTCCTCATCTTCATTCGGTGATCAACACAGGTGCTAGACTGATTGCCCATATTCCCAGATACTTGCAAATACACCTATAATTATGCTTGATGAATTTCACTGGCTCCCTTTATGTACTCGCATACAATTTAAGATCATCACTCTGATCTTCAAGGTTCAGCGGGGTCTTGCCCCAAATATCTGGTTTACGTTATACTTCAACGTCACTTAGCTTCCTGCCCACTTCGTTCATCTAACAGACTTTACCTGGTTCCCAGCACTAAAACTGCCATCATGCCATGGCTCGGTCTCGATCATTTGCTTCAGTTGGACCTTTGCTTTGGAATGCACTGTCTCCTTATGTTCCCTCTTCTTTTTCTGGCATTTCTTCTTCCATTGCTATTCTCAAAACCTGCTTGTTCTCAAGGGTCTACTTTCCACAATGGGAGTTCTTTTGAACAGTTCACTCAACATAGAGGTGCTCTTCAAATACTCAAATACAATACAATGTACACTGCACAAAATGGACTGAAATTATCAATCGGGCCTTAAATGAAGTTTCCAACTACTTAGAATGATAGCAAGAAACACACAACCGTGATAACGTTACGACAAAACAAAAACCAGACAATGGATTAGTTTATTTTACACAAATCAAAGTCATAAACGATTCACATATGGCAGACAAAAAATCCAAATGGCAGAATGCTCATTTCAAAAAGACAGTGCAACTAATCATCCTTTAATAATAGTAGTAATAATAATAACATTCATAACTATCAACATAACATTCTAACATATCGCTCGCTGCTCACCTACTACGCTTGGACAATAAAATAACAAATAAAAGCCGAAACTATGTACACGACCAACCCACGCAGCAAAAGTCCGTTCCTTCGTCAGCAGTTGAAACCCCAGAAGCGAAAGCAAGCAGAGTGTGATGCTGGTTAGCAGTCGAAAAATAAACAATTAAATCTAACCAAAACCTGATGATTATTTTTGCAGTACCATGCAGGAAGCTGAGATGCCAGCACAAAAGCCCATTGTTGTTTGTAGGCATCCCCTTCCTTTGTTAAAACGGTTCAACTACTGTGCTAATGCATTACAATACGCACTGGAAATGGAAAAACATTGGAAGGAAAAGAAAAATGTGTCCCTGCAACCACTGGGTAGGATGTATTTCCCTGTCACACATGAATCAAAACACCTATTCAACAGAAGGCGCCAAAGAACAAGTCGGCAGGTCATTCATATTCTTCAAGAGTTTATTACAACCAACAGCATGTTCAGTACAGTGTACTCAACAAGTTTTGGTGTACAGCAAATTAATTATCAATCCTTAACATCAACAGAGATGTCTTAACGAAAGTTATCAATACATCAGGTAAATTTATGGTGATTAATTAAAGCAGCAACATGTAAAACAGCCACATCCAACAATCGCGCTTCTTATACAGCAGACGGCTAAAATACGAGCAAGGGCCCGTCCATATATTAATATATCATGCACGCTAAAAATTGTATTGTGACCCCACTATCCCGTTGCAGCTCATACACTTTGTGTGACATTCCATGCATATGTACAAATAAGATTTGCCAAAGTTAATTAACGCATTAGTGCCTGACTTTTTGTTTTTTCATGAAAGTGTGAAAATAGTGTCACTTCGACCTAATGAACATCAGTGCCAAACACCAATTAGCCTGAATTTTTTTTCAAATTTATTACCATTTTTTCTTTCTGTCCCCCGTTTTGGGGATGCTAGGCACAAATGCCCACAGTATTTTACGAGAAGTTTCAAGACTGGCATAAATCAACTGTGAAGGTTTCATATATGTTTCATATATTTAATCATGAAAATAAGCATACCTGCAGCTAAAGAAATCAAGTTGCTAAAGTAAAACTCATTGCTATAATTATGAAAAATTTCAAATAATCAAAGAAAACTGGCAAATTTATTGTTTTCGTGCCTCGGTTTTAGACAGCAGCAACCCCATGCAGCGATGGGACTGAAAGGATTGATTTTCTTTCCATAGAAATCTGATGGCAATAGATCTCTTAAGTTAATTAGCAAAAGTCATTTTAAACAACTTATTTTACCGTAGGTTACTGTTTCTTTTCCTAAACATCATATTTGCCAACTAAAATTTCTTTACTGTTTCGATCTTAACAGAATTTAATATAGCGCAAACTAATGTCGTCGGATGACTATAGGTTAAGAGTTATAAATAGGTTAATGTGGACATCAAAATTAGAAATTTATTCTGCATACGTAGATTTTGTCGTGACCCACTGTGCGCAAATCACCTAAATCTGGCAACACCCCCCCACCTATGTACGTAATAATATGGACGCACCCGTACCGCTACCTGACCGTTTGACCTGGCATCTAATGGAAAAATCATAGTCCTGCACAAATCATCCTTTTCCACGAACTGAACTTTCAACGGCAACGTAAATCAAGGAGCATATATAACTACTACTACTACGTGTCCTGTCGCTAATAAGATCAATTGATAAACATTTCAAGGTATTCATCAGGACAACTCCTTCAGTCGTTGAAAAACGCTTCATAACGATGACGATAGACAACTAATTCATGATACAGCAATCGTTATGAAATCAAAGTCTAAATACAATTGTCAGCAATAACAGTAGAATAAGATTGGTTAACATAAATAAACATCAAACGAAACCGCATAATTTTTCAATCGTGGTTCCCTGCTCTACCTTCGACAACGCTTATGCTTTGAAATGGTGTCTCGTCACAGATGGAAGCAAATCCTGTCACCAAAAAAGCTAGCCAAGCCGCTTTTTTGTCCCAAAACTTGTGACTAACAAAAAACACCTGAAATAAAGCATAAGCGAAAGTAGGTAAAAGCAACCAATATCCATTTTGCAAATTGCAGATGAAATGCCTGCAAGTGAAAACAGTCCAACACCCAGACAACACAATTTACAATAGAACACAAAAACACACAGTGAATGTAGGCCACCTTCATTCACTGAAATTAATTTTTTTTAACTACAAGGAATAAAAATGCACTATATAAATCTCCAGACACACAGAGGCAACTATACCACACAGCTGCATTTGAAATTGTCCTCCTTCCAAATCACAGAAGTACACCACAACCTTACGACAGAAGGTCGACACTGCCGAGTAATTTTGAGAGTACTACTCAAAGCAACTACACAGCAAGTCCAACCGCAGTTGGAGGCTCCAACTGGTATACTGCATTGCAAGCCGAGGGCTCTAACCTATCGGCTATCATGTCCTGGTTATTTCAACAGCAAAAAACTTCACTTTGCTTCTTCTATTGATGCATTTTCCAATTATCTTTAAAAAGTCCCGAGAGACAGACTTACATTACTATATTACTTACTTACGCACCACGTGTCTATGTATCTGGACATTTCTATAGCATCTTTAATGACGACAAGAACCTCTTCAAGGTACTACACTTCGAGTTGTTACATTCAGACAATGATACAATTGTTACATTCAAAATGTGTCTCCTATCTGAAACCTTAGTTATATTCTATCGATCATTAGGAATAATGTCTAAAATATTGTTACATCATATTCGTCCATGACAAATCCCAAATAGAACAATGTTCAACACGTACAACATCCGACTATAACCGAACAATGATCAATAAAACGAAAACCATCACACAAATTCAAACCCCTGACCAATTAAGACGAAAATCCAAACGCAAACATCGCTCCATGCTACGGGTAAGACCTACAGATAATATCAGGGGACACCCTTAAGTGTCAGCAGACAGGAAGGAAGGTAACAATAAAACGCCGACAACGGGAGGGGTGAGAAACGTCAACAGATAAACTTCAGTACAGCTAAAAAATTGACTCCCTTGCTTCTCATTGGAGTCAATGCGGTGGACATTGTAGAGTCAAAGTACTCAACAGTTAATACAAAAGGGGTAGCCTGTACATGCTTTACTACACCCTGAGGAGAGGATCTCCACAAGGAGGCTATGAGGGAAATGCCAAATGTGGACAGGGTGGAGGAGTCCAAAGTGGGCTGTACTTTAAGAAAAAGCCACAAAAACTGTCAACAAAATAAGAATTTTACTCAGTGCTGAGCTAGAAAGTCATGAACTGATATTGGATGATGACTCGAAAACATAAAGTTAATAATTATGTTACAATTAGTGAATCCTGAAAACGCATCGATTACTTTATTCTCCAGACATTTCAGTGACGTACATCTAAATCCCACATCGTGGGTCAAGAATTTCACACTTAGCCATTCAAAAGACCAATTAGCCTCGCCAAAAACAAAGTCATAGAAAAACTATTGAAATAAAAACTGGCTTTAAAAAATTGAATTATTTGCAAGCAGCAACTTTTGTCATCAGATTATCAACAACCATCAATATTAGGCGCACTGTCATAAAAATCTGTTAGCACTCTCCGACATTTGCCTTCTAGAAATCAGTGCGGCAGCATTAAGGAAGAATTGCTGATTTTATCAAATAATATGATTCTTGGTTTAACCACAAAACGAGTAAAACAAGAATTTTTATGAGAGAAAACTTTCATGCGAAACTATGATAAAAATCTAAAACTTTGCAAACCATAAAGACTCATTTATTATACTTTGACAGCTTTTCTGCAAAGTTCAGAGATATGATAAATAAATTTTTCTTAAATAAAAATTGCCAGGCATACCAGTTTAACTACAAGCAAATTCCATACAGCTATACACAGAGCTTTGAAGCCAAAACTGAAGGGTGTCCATAGGCACCAGCCATTAAGACTTGCATGGTAGTCAATGCTTAGTGAAAAACAACCAATAACCAAATCTGCCAATTGACATACAAACAATTCTGACAAGATTTTGATTAAAGTAAAGTCATATATCATGGACTGTATATGACATACATACATTCAAATGCAATTTATTGTAGAGCTCTGCGATACAGTAAAAATGTGCCACAAACAGCTACATATAACAGAAATATTTTATTCCATAAAATGTACGAGTAATTAATTTGAGGGGCGGTGCGGTGGCTGATTGGTTACACGCTGGCACGAAGAACAGAAGGAACCGGGATCTAATCCCGGTGGCCCCTTAAGGTTAACTCAGCCGCCACTCGCCAGATGGGAGTGTGAAAATGAGTAGCAGTGTCACTGCGCAGGTAACCTTGGGTTCGGCGGAAAGACCTGGCCACCTACCGCCGATGTATGGCAATTGCCACCTAAGGGCTGATGGCTTAACACCGGGGATCAGCACCGGGCCCAACGCTCGCAAGCGAGTATGGGCAAAACCTTTACCTTTAATTAATTTGACCAGCACACATTATTCGTCTACAAAATCTAAGTTTATTTCTGAATATGTGCATACAATTCATTTCATCAATATAATTATTTATATATAATATTATATATATTTGCAGCAAATTGATGTTACCCTTGTCAGTTAACAGTGCCCTTTAATCAGTTTTCCATCCAAATATGAATGCACCAGTCAAAATTTACCTTTCATCTGAGCAGATAATAAAAGATGTGAAAGCCTGTATCAAATACCATGACTCTATAGACCATCTTCAAGCACACAGATTCATTTTTTTAATACATTAAAATGCATATTTTTCATTTTTTAGTAGAAACCGCTAAAACATCGTGTTATCAAGAAAACATATGAAACTCAATCTTTTTAAACAAGATGACGAAAAAAATTCCACAAACTGAAAACTCTCCCACCTCTCAGCCAATCAACGTGCCACATCAGCTTTGCTGGGCGAAATATGTTCTACCACAACCACCACCATTATTAAACAGAGTCATGGCCATATGCATTGTTATCCACAAATGCAAAGTGGGAAAACTATTTCAGTGCAAAGTACCATACCAAACATCATTAAATTCCACATACATTTTTATATATACGCACACATAATATATATCTACATTATATATATAAACGCTTATATGTGTAGAAATCACTGATTGGACATTGGGTTTTATTTAGATGCAGCTATTGTCAACCACATATCTGACCAAAACATAAAGCCAATACATAATATATACTCATTTATCAACATTATATATATATCATATACATGTATATAATACATATAACATTTATATGTATGCAAAACAAATAACACCAACATACACATATAAAGTGCATCAAGAATTTTTAACAATTGAGAATATTTTGCCAACGTATGTGTACAAAACACAATCCCAATATCAAATGTCAGAGTGGCTTCCGCCAAAAAAATTAACCGATGTACGCACATGAATCCATCTACACACGCATACATGCATGTACAATGCACGTATACCAAATACCTCCCCTCGAAAGCACTGAATATTCATGAATTCACTGCACTGAATATTCATGAATTCACTGCACTGAATATTCATGAATTCACTGCACTGAATATTCATGAATTCACTGCACTGAATATTCATGAATTCACTGCACTGAATATTCATGAATTCACTAAGAGTACCAAAGGATAGACTATTCACTATTCACGGATGCACCTTATATGCGTACGTCGACGAATGGCACAGACAGAATAGCAAATAAAACGGAGGAATAGTAGACGATCAGAAAAACAGAAAAAACATTTTCCGCCAGAACAACGACGTCGTCCGCCGTCGGGAAAACGCGTTTCGCCATCGGCCGGAAAAAAATTCATTAAACCCGGAACCAATAAAATGAAAGTGAAACGATTATAATTTTATGTTCTCTGTCATCGACAGCACTGCCTTCCGACGATCCACTGCCCGCCCCGCCCCCTCTCAACGGCCCTTCCGCTGCCTGACGTTGCCGTTCTCCGGAGGGGCAACTGGTTCGTCACCGCCGGAACCTTCCTCCGACCTCGATTCGTCGTTTTCACGAACGGCAACAGCTGCGAACAGAAGATGGACAGACATAAGTAAAATTTAACAATATAACTACGATGGAAACAAACGTCAGGCATTTGCTAAGAAAAGTTATTGTATTGTATCTATTGTATTGTTCAGTGCTTTGGAGCCGGAAGGTTGGAGATTCGAATCCACCTCAAGCCGCCGCATAGGGACTCCGAGCAAGTCCTTCACTCACAATTGCTCATATGCTCTTCGGCGTGAAATTCCGATTCAGTGTCCGCACTGTAATCAAAAGCATATCTGAGCAGACATTTATTTTTATTTTATTTATTGCCAAAGAAACAAAAAGAACATGTGTACAAGTAGTAGATACAGAAATGGTCTCTGAGCAACAGGAAGCCCGGAATAAGCTAAGCTATATTGAAGAGGTGCTAGAACAAGTGCTCATAAATACATGAACTGCACACACATGACTCTACAGAGCATTACTCCAATAGACCATTGTCCATTTCAAATGTTGCTACAATATCTACCATCCAAACCTTTTGCCTTCCTGCGTTTCTGAGTTGAACTTGGTGATGCCAGCTTCTTGTTGGCGACGACTGCAGCAGCCTCGGTCTTCTCGCGCACTCGTCGCAAGTGGAACGTTATGAAGTTCCACATGACCCACGCCTGGAGGAAGAAGATGGCAACCAGGCAGTTGATCCTGGAAACACAAATCACACGAAGACGATTGGACTCTGTTGTCGATACAATACCGGCAAAAACAATAGCGACAAATTGAGACAAGTCAAGCAGGGTCATTACTTGGATGGGTGGTTTGACCATCTGTAGAATACCATCTGAAGAATACCATCTGTAGAATACCACCTGAAGAATATCATCTATAGAATATCATCTGTAGAATACCATCTGAAGAATACCATCTGAAGAATACCACCTGTAGAATACCATCTGAAGAGTATCATCTGTAGAAAACCATCTGAAGAATACCATCTGTAGGATACCATCTGAAGAATACCATCTGAAGAGTATCATCTGTAGAAAACCAAATCACTCATGCACCACCTCAAACTTCCATCCTTCCGTTATAAAAGGTACTCTTCCAGGCTTCCATCCTAAACGGTGTCCAATCATTGGATTGCTGTGCTAATCTTATCCTTTGATTTCACACGATTTATGATATGACGACAAACACAAAAATGCTACCCTTACGTTACCTCTAACAAGATAGAAATGTGTATGATGCAAAGCAGGATGTGGAGAAAGCATTTGACTCTTCGACTGTATCCTTTGAGCCAATCAGGGAAGATAAAAAAGTGCAAGACTTTACGTGACGCTTAAGTAGCTTGGTGGTCAGAGTTGGTAGATGATAGGATGGACTGACTGACCTGACAATGTGAGTGTTGAAATTGCCGTCCACAAAGTTAATAGATGCAGCACTTGTCTTGGAAAGACCATACCTGGAAAAACATCGACAACAAAAACATTCCTTTGTACTCTGTCTCAATGACCTGATCATTGTCATGACTATCATCACCTCATCATAGATGAAGCATCACAAGTCATTGTTATCTTCATTGTATAATCATGAAATATGAAAAACTATAAGTCAGAATCATTTAAATCTTGTAAATAAATCATTTACATGCTGCACTTAAAGAAATTTAATCAAATAAATTCATGGCTAGTCCTTCTCGGCCCTGTCTCACCTCTAGCCCAGACGCAGTTTAAAAACCATTCTTCAACCATGCAGCCTTGTCTTGCATTGTCAAGTCATGGAGCCTCCTTCGATGGGCCGCTACATAAACAAGTTACTGCGATCAAGTCCCTAAAATACTATATAAAATTCAGCTGAAATTCATACGAATAGTGATATGCTAATTGTAAGGCACCAAGCTGAAATTCATACCAACAGTGATGTGCCTATCATATCGCGCCTGGGAACTTTTAAAGCATCTCTTAGAGTACTAGCTTTTAAAGTATCTCTTAGAGTACTAGCTTTTAAAGCATATCTTAGAGTACTAGCTTTTTAAAGCATCTCTTAGAGTACTAGCCTGATTAGTGGGACGGATTAATGCAGTGAAAGGATTGAGTTGACTAATCATCAATCTGAAATTGTGAATTACCAGAGCGCCAAAACAGATAATGTAATCGTGAAGAGTCGGATGACGACAAACAGAACGTTCCAAATCATGAACCTGCACAGAAATAAAAAAATAAAGAAGATTTCCGTCATAAAGTGATTCGATTTATTCCCTGAACAAAGTCAAAATCAAAGACAGCAAGTAAATACGCACACAGCACCACACAAGAGGTCAAAACAGGGCCGGCCTTACCTATAGGCAAAGTAGGCAGTTGCCTAGGGCGCCGCAGTCTTTGGGGGCGCCGCGGCACCGGCGAATTTATTTTTTACACTATAATTCTTTTAAACTCAAAACTTTTGCTAATGGAAAGAATTTAAATAATTATGGATTCTTTGCAACTGTTCACTGTTCAGGCAGACCTAATTCAATTTCAAGGACTGTATAAATTTTAAATCGACAAATAAAATTCGATTTTTAACGACATTCCGTAGGCTATACTCTTTGCTTTAGGAGACAGGTTAAAATACGCGACGCTCAATTTCGAGAGTGAAGATGTTGCAAGAAATGAAATGTATGAAATGGGAGTGGGCCTTGCTGAGTATGAAGATGAGATTACAACATTACAGCCTGCCCTTTATTCATATTGAAATAAAATAGTCTAGTAGGGACGACGATGAAGAAAGGGCAGTAGCTGAGGCGCAGGACCGACCTAAGGCATAGGCAAAGCAGGCAGTTGCATGGGTCGCCACTGCAAGTTCTAGAGGGCGCCATTTCCACAAAGAGGGAGCCATTTCCACAAGAGTGTATTTTAATATTTTTAAACTTATACCATTCTTCACAAAATTGAATATTATATCCAGCCTTCAGTGCACTAATAAAAAAATTATAATGAATTACTCAGTTGAGCGTATAGGCCTACAAGACCGTAGCTAGGGAGGATGTTTTGGGTGTTTGAACACCGCCCCCTCCCCTAAATGAAATAATGTAAAAATGAAATAATTATGCATTTGCTAGCACATGAGTGTGTAATGTAATTTTGAGCAGAAAATAATCGCGGAAAATAATGTTTTTTGGACGTCAGAAAATTCGACGACTAACAAAAGTCGTCAGAAATTTTCGACCAAAAAGTCGCCCGCAGCGTGTACGCACCTCAAAATTCACGGTCAAGAAAACATCCCCCGAAATAAAATCTTAATGCAGGCCTATGCCTGAGGCGCCAAATGTAGACCTATGCCTTGCCTAGGGCGCCACTTGGGCTAAGGCCGGCCCTGGGTCAAAACCATAACTTGATTAATCACACAGTTAGTGCTCATGATTAACATGATTAAAAACTTTAATTAAACTTTAATCATAGACAGTTTTTATGTACGAATTTACTGGACACTGCAATGCGTCAAATAATAACAAAGCCCCAGTTTTAGGCTGAGACTCGGCTTAATTCACTAAGATGTGTTGGTCGATATCGTGGGCAAGGATTTAGATGTATGTTATAAATCATGCATATTATACTCTTTAAATGCAACAGTTTTCACACAATGGTGTGGCATAACCAGACTTTCACCAATAATCCACAAAAGTCATCATGTACACTGTACTTTGACCACAGCAATATCCTGCTTTGCTGCTATATATCAATTCTGAACTTAATTATTTATTTACAGTCACTGCACCCTTAGGATGCAATTCAAAGCTTCAAATAAATTCCACTGACCCTGGGTTAGCAATTTCAGACTTTTCAGAAAAGTAGAGCAGGCGTGATGCGTGAAATATCAGCTCCACAACGTAGTGCAGAACCAGAAGGAACAGCGTTAGGCGAGTCAGGCTAAAGGAAACAACAACAGAAAACATTCCTTACAATGCATCATCAGAATCATAAAAGATTCCTCATAGATTTCAATGGCTCTCAAAATATACCTTTGTAACCATTCAGTACCTCTCAACAAGAATTCAAGTCAGGCAATTTTAAGCAGTTGCTAAGAATGGATATCTACATGTTGCTACACAAAAAAGCCATCCGAAATATGAATTGAACACATCCTACTTATTTCAAACACACATAACATGTACTGGTAACCGTTAGTCACGGTGACAACAAAGAAAAGTGACGGCAACAACTGTTGAAACGTACTTGAGCAGATACCCGACCGCAATGAAGACCAGGTACATGGTTATGTACTGAATACGAGACCAGAGTTCATCCTGCAACCATAGAACATGCATAATTTTAGAGGCTCAATATAAATGCCTATTAACATTACATACACATTCAACCTTATTTCTGTTTCATGGGTACTTTCCACTTTGCCACAGGCCAATTTTTTTTAGAATCAGCCATTCTCTTTAAATAGTTCTTCTTCTTTAGAACAGCTTATGTTCTCGTCATAATTGGTCATTATCTTTAGAAATAAATACGTCTCGATTTATCCACTCTCTTTAGAATTGATTATGCACTTTAAGGACAAGCTGCACCGGATAATAATCAATCACTTCTAGTTCACTCTCATCATTAAAACGTTGGCGCATTAAATGAAAAGTATAGTACTACTGATTAATCCAAACTATGACATGTCATGCATGAGCTGGCGTAGTTGGCTATATATGAACTCGAAGGACACAACTTAAGACAAGACTACAATTACAAAATTAATAAACTGGAAATAACCTTTCGTGCTGGGAAGACATTATGCAACTCCTGTAGGCAGAAAAGATGATACTAGCATAGCAAAATAATATGTTTTTATTTGCAAGAATTTCCTTTAAATCACGACAATGGCCTAGAATCAGAAGATTTGGTGTCCGGACAATTCGTTCCCGGACAATTCGTCCCGGACAATTCGTCCCCGGACAATTCGGACCGGACAATTCGGACCCGGACAATTCGTCCCGGACAATTCGGACCCGGACAATTCGGACCGGCTATAGCCTACTTTAGCCTCAGTCTATGCGTGACTTGTCCATTCTGGAGTAGGCCAACCTATTGCTTTCCAAATATACCTTTAATGTCATAGCCAAGTGAGGTAACGTGTTATATTATGTTTAGGCCTACATTTGCTTTGAGAACAATGAAATAATTTTTAATTTCGAATTGAATTTTAATGCGCAGCAGTATCTCCGGTCGACATCTGTATACGGTAATGGTGTCCGGGACGAATTGTCCGGGACGAATTGTCCGGGACGAATTGTCCGGGGACGAATTGTCCGGGACGAATTGTCCGGGACGAATTGTCCGGGGACGAATTGTCCGGGAACCGAAGATTTACTGGAGATTTACTGGAAATTAGCAGCATCCAAAGGAAACAAAATATTTTTCCAGTAGAAAGCACTTAATTACCTTCTTCACTTTTTGAAAATACAGTTCTGGATAAGAATGCACCCAATAAGCCAGCTGCAGAACGTAGTAGAACTTCACCACAAATCTAAAAACGCAAAATCTCACTCAACTTAACAATAATATAGTTTCATGACTCAAACAAATACTTTAAATATAAAAATTTTGGCAGCCATCAAAGTTTGAATATTAAAAGAATTACTCCTGTGCCAGAAAGTTTGCATTTGAGGAAGTTGAGAACATGACCATCAAACACTGCTGCTTTTTCAGCTCAAACCTCTCATCAACTTGCAAAATTCGAACGATAATGGCACACAAACAGCTGTGGGCTTAATAAATACTACTTTAACTATTACTTTGGATTTTATGTACTACTCTTAACAAAAGAGGTAAAATGAAATTGAATGATTACTTTAATGCTAAATTGACCAACTCAATGAACTGACAAGAAAGACAATCGAAGTCAAGGGAATAAATAACTTCTATCACACAGGCATGCAAAGTACTAGTATCAATAGACAGAAGATTAGTATGCTAGCCATTGCCTAAAATATGATACCAGTATAGATCCGTAAATGTACTCGATCTATACCCAAGATTCCTAGAAAGAACCGGTGCAATATAAATCTGAAAAAACCTATGATGTGAGAATTTGAATTGTAGGGTCATGCCAAACAACAGACAAAGAAATAAGACAAATTATTTAGCATTCATATGGACGTTATAGATCTGCAACGCTCTGCTGAAAATGGAGTCAGTTCATATTGCTTGTATTGCTACCATGAAAAATCGAGCCTTTTCTGTGGTTGGCCCAGTGGCCTGGAATTGCCTTCCCTTTGAGCTATGCCTACTGTAACCCTGGGACTCTACCAGGATCGGAGGATCCTTACTTACCAAACTTAAAACTGTTCTTTTTGGGCACACTAGAGTCGGGAGCACCTCCGAGTAGCTTTTTTCTTGACGGGCGCTATATAAATTTCCAAATGAATATGATAATATTTTCATTCTATTTTCTTGCATTCTTGGCACAAATGCAGAATCAATGGATCATCATACGAAACGTAATTCTATACTAACGGCAGGTTGATGTGAGGATATCCTTCCCAGAGTCTGCTGATGTTGCTTGCGTAGTTCTCCTGAATTCAACAAAGGAAACAAGTGAAGAAAATCTAAGCCGCAAAACTACTCACGGAAACCATCTCAAAAGCAACTTAATATACACGGACCGATACAGAATTGATGATGATGATGCCACTGATGATGACGAGCAGGAAATGTGCATGATGACAATCGTGTGTTTGCTAATTGCTTGTAATAACATAACAGACAACGAGTAGAAAGAGAGATAATCTAAAAGAATAAAAACATCCCGAAGGTTGAGTGGACATTTTTGTCTCTATGTATCAGGTGTCCCTTAAAATTTACGATAAGTACGGTTCACACATACTTTCTATAAAACCAACTACACAAAATCGAGCTTTAATATCACTTAATTTATTTCTTCATGACTCAGCACTTTAAACGAGGACTCGGTTAATGACCAAGTCTTTTAGAACTGCACAACTCCTTCTTTCCTTACCCATCATCCATGACATTTTGTGTACAACTGCATGTTAAAAAAAGCCCTGCAACTGTGTAACAACTGCCAACCAACCACCACTGAGCAACACCATAAAAGAGCTCTAAAAAATGCAAACAGTTGACTCAATTACCCGTATGATGATGTCCATGCCCCAGATCGTCGACGCTGCGTAGAAGACAAGCAACTGACCAGACTCGTTGAATTTGCTGTGCTTCACTTTCGACAAATGCATTCGTCGGTTCAGTTTCTATTGAACAAAGAGAAAGGGTGCATTAGTGCAACCATGCATTGATGCAACCATGCATTGGTGCAACCATGCATTGGCGCAATAATGCATTGGTGCAACCATGCATTGGCGCAATAATGCATTGGTGCAACCATGCATTGGTGCAACCATGCATTGGTGCAACCATGCATTGGTGCAACCATGCATTGGTGCAACCATGCATCGGTGCAACCGTGCATTGGTGCAACCATGCATTGGCGCAATAATGCATTGGTGCAACCATGCATTGGTGCAACCATGCATTGGTGCAACCATGCATTGGTGCAACCATGCATTGGTGCAACCACGCATAGGTGCAACCATGCATTGGTGCAACCATGTTTCCGAATGTCATAAACGCTAGTTCTGAGAATTTCTCTAAAGCGAAAAGTTTTACTTAAAAATTAAATGCGGCAATTTAACAGAACCTTCTTGTAAGCTTTCCTCCTTTTCCTTCTCCTTCTCAAGGTCGTTACCATTTGCAATGCACTGTCATATCACCATACACCTTATGAATAGAATTATAATGATAATGATAGTCAGAACTCAATTTATCATACAGAGAGCTATGAAATCCAGCTCTTGCTCAATAGACACTAGACAGGCCCGAATTTCGTTACTTGAGTACTCAGCACAATGAGTATTGAGTACTGCAGGGGCACGGTGGTGTAATGGGTATGTTCGTTGTCTTGCAGCTAGAAGGTTGCAGGTTTGAGTCCACCTCAAGCCGCTTCGTAGGGACCTTAGGCAAGTCCCTCACTCACTCAGCGCTTTGGCGCGAAACTCCGATTCAGTGTCCGCGCTGTAGTCAGGAGCACTTCTGAGTAGGAATCTTGAATGAGCGCTATAACAAGTGCACATACATATAATGTAAAGTAATTCAAGAGGAAGCTTACATCCAAAATGTATTCCTGAATGACAGCATGGACCACAATGCAGATCAGCACGTAGAAGAAAATGGTGAAAAGATCCTTCAAGCCATACGTATAGAAGCTTGATGGTGCAGTCTCCGTCGTACCTACAGAACAACGACGACTTATGTGAATTAAAAAAACAGAACAGTTTATCAAACGCGCCCATTATACTGGCACTGTCAAATCACGCCAATTTACTTAAGCTGTCAATGTTAAAACTCGCTAAATTACTCAACACCCATTGTCACTGGCTCTATAGCCACATTGCTTTGCAGGTCCAAAATCCACATACGAATAACCATTTATAAAAAAAAACATGTACATACAGGCATTCATAGAAACATACATGCCTGCAGAAACATGTAACATTATCAAATGCATTTTGATTGCATCAATAAGGCATTGAGAAGTTCGTTCAGATGCGCCATACAAGTCAAATGTTAACAGGAGAAATAAAACTGTAAAAAAAGTCCAGTTTGACACATCTGTTACAACATGAATAGTTGAATACTGTCCAAACTATTCAAACATATTCTAAAAAGCAAATACAATCCTATTTTTAACACAAATGTGCTATGATAGCTAGAAGAATTTTCCAGTTTAACACTGAAGAGTGTACTAAAATTCACAGGGACATCAATGCAGCTAAAGTGTTAAAACACATGTTAGGTAAGAAAATACTATCCCAGAATATGTTATTACCATTGACATACATGCATGTTGGAATATGGAAAGCCATTCCAGCATTTGACACAAAAGTTAGGATAGCAACTAGTCAAACAGCAGATACATATATATAATATATATAAAATTATATGTATAATTAGAAACAGATTTTTTTTTAACTGTAGAAATATGTCATTACCGTTGGCTGTTATGTTGTGCTGTAGGGCAATGAAGAGTGAAGCCACTGGACTCGTAGCCTAAAAAAAGTAATTTTAGTTTACAGGCAACGAGCATCTTAATGATGTTAGAAAAATTGGTAACTGCCCAGTAGAGCAAAGAATCCTGTACCTCGCATAAAGCACACGTTTTCAGACACATAATCACTGAATAATGATTCAAATTAAAAGTAAATAAGCAAGCGTTTAATAAGTTTTAAAACAGTACTTCTCATGTAAATAAGTTCTCATGTAGATAAGTAACTTGTGTAGGCAAGTAATTATCCAGTGCGTAGTATGTATGCAAGTAAAGTTAAGTAATTGCCAACTTATTTATCGCAGGCCACAACTCTTGTGCTGTGTAATATTAGCAGCATAATCAAGACCAGTTAACATATGGCACTGCTCAAATTCGAGACTTCATTAGCGATAAGGAACTTTACTTAAAATCTGTTACACTTCACCAGTAACTTCATCAAAATCACTAAACTAATTACAAAATACAGACTCTGTCAAGGCTAAAAATTGGTAGCGGCATTGGAATGAGATAGATAGCGATGCACTTGTGAAAAATTATTATGGCACACTGTACTATAGATCACCAATGTGCTATGTAGCATGTTTAAATGCAACAATGAGATTTTTACAAAAACGCAAAGTAAATATTAAAATAAATACTAAAAGAGCGCTATTTAACAAACCAGATGTGTACACATGAAAAACATATGTGTAGATACATGAGCATATGTAATACGTATGCACCTTACAGATTCTCGTTAAACTAAAGTAACACCGTATGGAATATTCATATTTATGTGCAAAGTTGCAGACAAACAACCCTAAAGAATTGCAATACGGGCATATAAAACAGAAATAAATATCTGCATCCGAAAACAAACTCCCGGAATACTGACGTGTCATTAAACGGACGCAAACAGATGGTGTGAGAAGTTGCATTAAAAAGAAAAAAATTGCAATAATTTCCGACTGAAACAAGACACAGTCATTAAAAACGACGAACTACACACGTTTCGAAAGGAAGCCCGGAAAATATACAAGATGATCACTTATATGCACAGCTGTCAGACAGTCGCTGAAGGGCCAACCGCCCACCCATAACGCCAAATTCCCGGCGCCCAAGTTTCGCCATCTAAACACAAGCGTCGGCAGTTGGGACTAACCTGGAACATAAGTCCAATGACGAGGACCATTGCCACGCACGACACGATGTCGGCATGATTCTGTATGACGAACTCATGACTGAGAATCGGAGGACTTTTGTTGCTCTTTCCACGTCTGGGAACCGCCATCTTGTATACTCTTGTACACGTTGGTTCATCCGAATGAACTTCCGGGTTATCACTACATTTGTCTGCTGCACGCTGACTTCTATTAATAGTGAAAGATTCCTTAAATGTTGTAGCGCATTTCAGAGTTATGATGGCTTTTATATAAATTTCTTTCTAGCACTTTCTAGTAAATTTACAAAATGTAATCGTTCCTGATCAATTTTGCAATCAATCTCCACGTTGATAAATAACATGGGTTCATTTCCTGTCTTCAACCTGGGAGTCCCAGCTTCAACCATGAAATTATATCACGGACAAGTTTATTCCATTCCATCTGTCTCTGTCGTTTAATGTTATCTTATTTTGCAAATAAGTGATCGAATGATAATGAATTTCATTGATGGCTTTATGATGTGGATTCACTTCTTTGGGATCCGAACCGAGCTCTCAAACAAATTGACAATCAACTCTTTCACAGCACACTAATTATACAAAACCGAAATTCGAAGAAAATGAATGAAATGAGTTGAAAATGAATTAGGCAACTGTCATTTAAAACAGTTTTAAGCAATCTACTTTGTAGCTCCAACAGGAGCTACAGATCCAGATTATTCCGCGGGAAATAATAGCGCTAAAAGACAAATAACAGCCTCTGAAAAGTTGAAAGCCACACTAACCGGATGTATACAATTTCCATGGTAAACTGAGACCGCATTCCAGTTTCCACGTTTTGATGTCAAACTTTCCGGTTCTTTGTTAAATTTTTATTTATACAATCTGACCGAAGTTGTAAAGCAAGGTTCAGTGGCAGATATGCGAATGTTGATGTAATTTAGACACATTTCCGTCTAAATAGATGGAATAATGTTCTGAGCTACAGAGATGCGCTTGTTCAGACTTGTGTGTTGACTTGTGTGTTGCGTTTATCATGAATAAAGCCAAAGACCGTACTCGATAATCAAATACGAACTCTGCTAAATGTAATTCTGTTCGCTTTACATCTTAATTGGTCCAGTCGGTGTTTGCATAGTTAGGTCGTATCGTTCAGCTTTGATCGGTTCAGACAGACGAAAATGCTGGTCAGTCGATATCGGCCAATGTTGTATCTGCAGTATTTCTTGCTGCTAGAAGACCTCGGCCTCAATTCGTTCACAAATCTGGGGCGCTCGCAAAATGTAGTTCTCTTGGTGCTTCATGTGTAAGTATTTATACCTGTATGCTGTCTTTGGAAATTCTGTTTTTATGCACTTATATGAATTTGCTTTGTATATTTTATGCATTCATTCATTCATTCTATGGACTTATACAGCGCCCCTTCAAGAAAATACTACACAGTAGTGCTCCAAGCCAAGAAGAAACATGAAGAGATTTATTAAATAAAATTTGATTGATCAGATAGCTTTGAAGGGAGGCCATTTCAGATGAATAACCTACAACCGAGAAAGCTCAGTGTTGCTTGGCAGCTAAGCATGGAACTATAGGAGTTGCCCATTCATAGCAGAGCGAAGAGCCCTACGCGCTTCAATGTCAGATACTGGGCGACAGATTGTGTAGGTTAGATAGAGTGCAATTAATGATGCAGTCCATGAATATATATATATAAATTTAGTGTAATTCTGCATGCATAATTATAATTAAAATCTTATATATATCAAGTGGATCCAAATTTGTTTTTGCATTAGAATATTCATACATTATGATGTGACCAAGTTATGATTGTCTCTAGATATTGTTTTAAGAACATGAGGAATCATAGCGGCATTTGGACAAAAAGAAACATTAAATTTTATGCATTAATATTTTAAAATGCTGATAGTCTCATGGGTGTCATTGTCTGGTATCAGGGCTTAAAGTGTGGCTGGATGGTCATGGACGGCGTCCATGCACTTATTTTAAAATCTGAACGCCGTCCAGCCACTTATTGACCAGCAATGACTGGAAAGGTAAGGGGCGTCCAGGCACTTCTTTTGGGAAGATAAGGGGCGTCCAGGCACTTCTTTTTTCACACTTTAAGCACTGGTAATAATGCTGTCACTGTGGTCAATGACTGCTTCCGAAAGTCATGTCTAAAAAACATTGAACACTTTGGGGCAATGTTGTTTTGCAGAATTCAAGATGTCTGTATCCTGTTTGCGGTCATCATCTTGTTCCTCCTCTTCTTCAACACGTACATCTTCCAGGCGGGTCTAATCAACATTCTCATCAACAAGTTCAAGTGGCCAATACTCATCGTTTTGGTCTATCTTGCACTCAGCATCGGACTTCATGTCTGGGAAATGGTAAACCTCATTCTAAATTGCTTTAAAACAAATTGATTTGATTTCCTCTGTTTCTGTGTTCTATTACATGCATTTAATCTAATGTATTACAAAGAAATTGTGATTTAATTTCTCCTGATATTACTATCTTTTAAGAAAGTTTTTCTGTTTCTTAGACATTGCTATGGGACAATCCGAATGCATACATATTTGGTGGAGGTTTCACAGCCCTCTATGTCTTTCAACGATTAGGCAAGTTCAGTTACTTTAATCGAAACTGTTCAGATAAGTTATCATCATTGTGCTCTCGGGAAATGCTTAGTTTTGCTTATCATGAAGTGGTGTTATGCTCTATAACTTAGCACAATGTGTTGGGTAACAGAGGACAAAGGAAAGAAGAGGAAACAGAGATTGATCAGAGGGAAAGAGGAAGATATTTGTAATGAACTCTATTTGATCATTCATAAACAAATTTAAAATACTTGAAGTTTGCACATGTACTGCATAATTATGATCAGTTCTTTGTACATACAAAGATGTTCATGCTACACAGTTAACTTATCTTGTTTTATCATTTTCTTCTCAAATTGATCTTTTCCTTTTGGCCAACCAATAAGGTTTAAATTTTTTTAGCACATAGTGCGATAGTAGCACCAACTACTAAATTGAAATGAGTCAACAGACTCAACACCTATGGGTTGCCTGTTTAACAGCACATCAATAATAGAAGCATTGCATGCCAAAACGAAATGAGTTTAATAAGGAATTTAACCTCAGAACATACTTCACGACTTCTTCTACTATGTTACTAATAGCCATTAAGCTATTAATAGTCATTATGTTATTAATAGTCATTGTTTTAAATAGTATATTGACTTTCACATTCTATTTGAAAATTACTTTTATGCTTGAGCCATTCGCTCACAATTCTAACCTCTTTATTTGATGCTGTGAAGGCTTTAATTTTCTGATCCGAGTTCACTTTTTCAGCTGCGGTACTTTACTACTACACGTACAAGCGAACAGCCCTTCGACTTTCTGACCCATGCTTCTACGACGATTCCGAATGGATTAGAAGCGAATTTGAGAAGAGACACTAAAATCATCTTGGCCAACCATGGAACTATACTAGGTTGTTACATGTGTGCTGCGGATTCGCCTATTACCATCTGCATTTCCATTTTCTTCCCTGCGGTTTTAGGATTGAATTTCTCGAGTTCAACCACGATGTTATGTACATTGTTTGGCTTTATACAAGAAAATTGAATTTAATTGAAGATTTATAAAGTGCTACTCAGCGAAATTGTATATGTTGCGAATTGGATCATGCATGGGGGAACTCCACGGTCGACGAGTCTGTCTTCCACGCAACATCCAAGCACGACTATTTGTTCTCGCTTGTCCTGTCAAGGTGTTGCTGTCATTATGCTCATACTAATCCAATTGAAGTGATATTGTTGTTAGCAGGATCTACAAGGTGTTTTTACCTACATAAGCTGGTCTCAGTTCCTATGTAGACTGTTATTTCCTTCTTCGGACAACTTTGCTTACTAGCAACCATTGATGGATGCTTTTGAGATTAGTTACAGTGGTGCTTTTTAAGTTCTTGTATTATAATTATTATATTATTATAAATGATTACTATATTATTATCACGTTTTGTACATGTTTATTGAATTCATATTCCGTAATTACATTCCATTAATTACATTTGGATTCTGAACCGAAAACCACGTGAACGACAACTTTTGCTTTTTAAGTTCTTGTATTATAATTATTATATTATTATTATTATAAATGATTATTATTATCACGTTTTGTACATGTCTATTGAATTCATATTCCGTAATTGCATTCCATTAATTATATTTAGATTCTGAACCGAAAACCACGTGAACGACAACTATCTCAGGTGTTGGGTGTTTTTCTAGTGTTAAAGAAATATTAGTAATTGTTTCAGTTTGTTGTAGAAACAATTATTTTAGATATGAAATAATAATATATGCCCCAATTTTATACATTTCGATACTTTACCATGGTTTGGAAATTATGAAGATAGAAGTTAATTGTATTGTCATTACTATAAATATCGTGCATGTTGCAGAGGTGCTAGATACAAATAGAAATGTATGTGTTGCTGAGGGTTATGAATTGTTGTTACTGAACAACAAATTGCATCAGATGACAACTTTTGTCAAATTGTGCAACTTATAGAGTTGTTAATAGTAGTTTTATTATACTATTTTGGTAATGAAAATAGCAAATAATGTATCGGAGAATTTATGTAATATAGACGTATTTAATTTACAATGTGCCATGTAGGAATTTTTCTTGGGCTTTTTAGTGGTTTTTTTACATCTTTATTGAACATTTTGTAAAAAATCAATTATGTAATGTGCACTGTTCATGTATTAAATAAAAAATTCTAAACATTTAGTAAATCTATAGATGTAGAATGTAAAAGACTCTGGCTTGACGACCTACAGATGGCAAGATTTGCACAATGTTTAGTCTTTTATTCTTTGCTGCTATGAGTAAGCTATCAGTCGTATGTCGTCGAATGGTTGTGTGTACAAGCCGATCTCAGCAGAATCTGTTTAACAAGCCTGGCCAAGTTGTTGTGCCTACCAGTGAAAATTTGGTATCGGTCTAAGCTGGAAATGAAAAGGAAAAAGTTCTGTTATGTGCATGACTTATATGGTTTGTCCATTCCCTGCTTAAAAGCCACGACTGAAAAATGTGTGTATTTCTCTTTGTTCTTTAAGCTTCACGGCAGGGCTTTTTAAAAGAAATTTGTAGAACTGCACAACAAGGAAGTTTTCTAGTGTGGCTTTGTTGGCGAAAATTTCTGACGTTTTTTTATACATGTTGCAAGTCGGTGACAAAAAAATCTGATGACTTTTTGTAAGTCATCTACTTCCTATTTGTAAATTTCGCCTTCCGGCTTATTTTTTGACTGTTCTTTCGTGTTGAACCAGAGCTCTGCAATAACCTTTTTCTAATGATTTTCACTGCACACAACTGCTTTTACAATTGCACAAATTCATTTACAACTGCACATTTTGTGTAGAACTGCATGTTAAAAAAGCCCTGCAGTTCACGGCTACCTGGGTTGTACATCACAGTAAATTTTTCTGAACCACAGAATTCATAAAAGTCATGACAGACAGGCCACCAATCGCTAAAAACTCTTGAGCTTAAATGCGAAGATGGCAACTAATTTTACGAAGGTATTTTCAATTTGTTATATAATTGACTTGTTACATGAATGTTGTACATTAAATGCTCGCATAAATGATTTTCCAGTGTATATCTTGCTTAAGACCTGCTTATTTGATTTTCCAGTATATATCTAAATTTAAATGCTGCTTTTAAAACCTGCTAACAGGAGAATGCTACCTGTAGAATTGGTTAATGCTCTCACCAGACCAATTAATTGAAAAATGAGCAGTAATGAGGTCATACACAGTCGCTATCGATATAAAATTCGAGTACATTTACATGTATAACCAGATTTATTTATTTTATTTCTCCATTTCTATAGTGCCCCTTCAAGCTCTCTACTCAGAGGCGCTCCCGACTACAGTGCAGACACTGCATCGGAGTTTCATGCCAAAGCGCCCAAGCAATTGCGAGTGAAGGACTTGCTCAAGGTCTCTACGCGGCGACTTGAGGTGGATTCGAACCTTCTGGCTTCAAGGCAACAACGCCACTACACCACCGCGCCCCACAAATATTCAAAACCAACTCAAATAATCTGAAGTAGAAGAGACATTGAGTACATTTGTAACTAATGGTGAGCCATCAGCAAACCAACATTTCATTCATTCTTACATCATTTGCGATAATTAATTATACAGCTATAACTTCATATATGTAAAAAATGGAAAAATTAGTCTGCTAGCGATCGTCATTTATGTTCTATGGCTAGAATTCAGCATTTGATGCTTTCGTCTTCTTGCTGTCTCCACCAAAAGGAGGGAAACGCTTGCCTGCAAAATAACAGCAAAACAACTTGAACATGTATCCATAAAACCACAGAAATTAATATGCATGCCTCTTTTTCAGCTGGTAGAAGAAAATGGCAATGCATCTTTAAAATAGTACCATACCTTACTCAGAATTTAGATAACCTGTCCAAAATGCCCTGGAGATCGCTTCTCAAAGCACAAACTATGATTTAGTCCGAAAAGGTTTCAAGTGCTCCTGGATATAAGGACTACCTGGGGTGGTAAAAGTAATTTTAAAACAAATAGGTCACACGAATGAAATAAAGTGAACATGGCCAAAAACTATATTGAACTAGAAACTATTAGCTACTTCGAAATGAGAACTTGCAGCTTAAATTCATGCAAATTTAGAGGAAAAGCACTTCTGAGTAGCCTACCTTGAAGATGTGCTGTATAAAATTTCCAAAATAATAATAATAAAAGCGGCATTGCAGAAGTACTAATGCCAATTCTACTGCAATCATATATCTGCTAGTTTTCATCTCGAACAGAGTACTCTAAAACTTGCATACTTTGTGGTTGAGTCATTTTTGATGCTATCCAAACAAACGAATCCATCAGAGAATTGCGATTGCTGACGGACACTTCCCACAGACGAACTGCATTCAACAAACAGAAAATAAGAACATAAAAGAAACAATTCAGAAATCATTGGACAATGAAAACTTCACAGGGTCAACACATGCCAAGTACAACCAACCCTCTAAGCATAAGTTGGTATTGTTTCGAGACATTCTGTCCCATCATTGGTGATTGGCCGGATTTCATCAAGGACTTGGGCATAAACTTTGCCTTGAACTGAAAATAATGGTATCCTGACATCAAACAATCTCCCAGATAATTATATGTGGGATAGGCATCCTTAAACCAGCTAAGTAATTGGTCAACACACTTCTTATTAGTTGATGGCCCTCCATGTGTTGCAATTCCTTCACCGAATCTAAAATATCCTGTAACATATCTGGCTTACATGGGTGAGTAGATTCTTTACTTTGGCCTTTGAAAAACTGTCTTAAGTAGCCTCTAGCAAACATTCGCCCATGCCTTGTATTCAGATTTATAGAGTTTTGTGCACATGATACATGCTTAAAATATCTAAACAAATACTACGCATTCGTAACATCTAATATGCTGTCCATTGAAGGTCGAATGTTCAGTAATTTCTTAGTTTCATTAGCTATAAGCTACCAAGTTTATTATATGGATTGAAAAACAGGATTTAACCTTTTTCGGCCTGGGCCCATTTGTTAGCAGTGTTGAACTCGACCTGTTTCTGTTCCTTTAGGTCACACTTGTTGCCTAACGATATGATGACAGCCTAAACAAAAACAGAACATAAAAGACTAAATCTCTCTCTGCCAAACTGCACAGGAGCATGTTAGCCCTATAACAACAAACATGTACTAAAATACATCGGATACCAATGCAGCTCCCTCTAAAGGGTTAAATGCATAGCAACATTCAAATAAGATGCTTGTGAACAGCACCACTATACAAATGCCCTAAAAATACCAAGATATTCACACATAATATGTACATACATACATACATGTACGTGTACACATACATCATGCATATAATAAGACACTGAATTTCATTAAGGAATCTTCTCATTTGCAGCATAGGAATATTTCTAATATACCCTAGATATTAACTGCAAATATTTAAATTTCTGCATTAAGAAAGTGCATCCTTCATTTTAACCAATTGCCAGCCGCACTTCTGGGTACAGAATACAGTGCCATTAGTTAAGAATAAATCATCCTTACAACAACAGTTCTACAAACCAAACTGTCTGTGTAGCAATTATTATTCCATTGTGGTTTCTATGATGCAGCGAATAACAAGAAGGCAATTTACGTTACCTCTTTCTTCTCTTTGCCTTTCTCTATGAACCTTTTAAGCCGATCCATGCACTGAAACGACGTTTCGTTTGTCACATCGTAAACAAGAATGTAGCCCTGAAGAAAAACCACATCGTCACATGTATCACGCACCATCAGGTGTATCGGTTTTTGACCAAGCCTTTTTAATGGATTGAAATTCCTTAAGTAGTTTCAATTGCAGTAAAAATCTATTGATGCTTAGAATTGATTAGATTAGAATTGTTATGATTTTTTTATGATTACGATAACTTACGACAATAACTTGAAGCTCAAATTTTTAGATTAATGCCTCGTGTAATAATGGAGATGCGACAGAAGATCATAATACGTGGAGAAGGTTGATCAAGGCGGTCACTAAGGTTAAAAGAATCGACGGCACAAGGTGAATAATGGAAATCAGCACACAGGATTTCTTTCAGTCCTGTGTGGCAAGGAATTCTGGAATACAACAGAAAGCAACAGGATGAGCAAGAATGACAAGCAGGTCTTACAAATGAGAACATTTGAAATTTACTCTAGCACAACACCATGCATCAATTTGGCCTGAACATTGCAAGACCATCAAATCTAATATTGCCATTGTAATGCAATGTAAGACTTGTATGTCAAAAGCAATGGATATGCGACGTTTCCTCTGAGCATGACTATAACGATAAGATTCTTCTCTGAAGCATGGAAGTCATTTCTGCCTAAATGTAAATTCGTGAAGGAATGTTTGTAAAAGCACTACGACAACTCACGTCTGCAAAACTGAGATAATGTTTAGACAGTTCGGCTCTCATGGTGTCCTGAAAGAAAACAAAAACACTTTTAAGATGTATTATTGCATGTACAAAATTATATGAACATTTATATACTGTCCCACAATAACCTCACTAAGGTGCTATATGTCTAAAAGAGCAATTGCCAATGAAGTTCAAAGTTGCTGATCAATAGAACTTTGTGTTTAATTATAATAACACATATAAACCACTGCTCTAATTCAGAGTAAGTTAATTCTTTAAAAAACTTAATTAGAAAGCAACTTACTGACCAGGCCAGCAGTGTCGTAGAAGTGAACCTTCTCCTTCTGCCCTCGATCTGTATCGACTAGTGCAACATATATGTCCTCGATCGTTGAAAACATCGGCTAGAAATGCGACAAACAACGGAACAGAAAAAGGTGAAAGTGTAATGCTTCCCACGTAAACATACAGCATAAATCACTAGAGATAGCACCATTACTGATTGTATCCACTAATTATGAGGCATAAGCTCATGACAAAAGAAAATTTAAGGTCAGTATGTGTCCACGTTGTAAATTTCTGGGACAATAGTATTTGATTCACTTAAACTCCCTGCTGTGGGAAGGAGTAACAACACAACAACCTTTCTACGAATACAACCAAATACATATTTATCCATGCATGCATTTATATATGGAGGTATATACATTTATACATATGCATGTAAGCACACATGTATGCTAGAAACGCATTAATCTCCATCTCTGCTTTAACATCTCTGCATACCTGATTGATTTCTTCCAACCGCTGTCTGTGTTCACAAAACAAACCTGTCAAAGCCTTCAGGAGTTCTAATTAATGAACAATCACATTCTGTAAGCTCATAACAAGAGAAAATTTAAGGTCAGTATGTGCACACAGTGTAAATTTCTGGGACAACACACTGACGGAAAATATATTATTATATGTGGCAGACTTTACCGATCCAACGACATGGTCGCCATTGACGAGTTGCTCCAAAATAGCCGTCTTGCCAACAGCCGTCTGGCCACATACAACTACTTTCGATATTTTCCCCATGAAATTTGGTCACTGCACCTGTAGATATAAAAATAATAGTCTGGGCTCATGTTTTAATTCAAATGCTACACTCGTTACACTACATTACCACACTTTCAACGCGTTTATAAGGCTAAGAATTTCAGTATGGCAGTCATTTGAATGCGAATGTTTACCAAATAACTTCAGTGTTTTTGCTGCACTCTTTAAGCCTATCGCTACAGCATGTCACAGTTTGTTAACAATTTAAAAGTATTTTATAATTAAAAAATCCAATAGGTAGGGACATTGGGCAAGTCCTTCACTCGCAACTGCTCAGCGCTTCGGCGTGAAACTCCAATGCAGTGTCCGCGCTGTAATCGGAAGCTTTTCTCAGTAGTAATCTTGACGGGGCGCTATAACAAGTGCTCATACAAACATAATAAAGCGCCCCATTATTAATTTTTCATCAGCACCACCGTGGAAAGCAAAGTAGGCATACATTCGCGGTCTGCAAAACTTGCTACACCAAGAACACACGCTAAGCACAAGCGGATATTTGGCTCTCACGAATTGTGTGAAATATAATACGTAAAATAAAAATGACTTTACCAAATCATCCGTATGAATTTATAGCAAAGTGTTGATTTAATTCTACATATAATAGTTTACAACATAGATGTACATAGATTATATCTATGGTTTATAAACATCTTGCAGAGTACATCCGGTCCCTTAGGCTGGTTCCCTACTATCTGTAATCCATGACCGAGATGTTTGACCACAATCAGTGATTCCGTTAAGGTCTGAATTCTTGGAGTCATGGACGCACCACATCAAAAAAATTGGAGTCCACACCAAACGGATAAGAGTCATGGACTCCACACCCATCCATTTTTGGAGTCCCATCGGGCCATAGTAGGCCAAATGTAAAAAATTCCGAACTTCTTATATTACAGGCGACAAAGGACCCAACTATTAGGCCTATTATTACGTAACATACGCAAAAATTCGTACTTTTGACCCTCTCAATCTGTTGCAACTCGTACATTTTGCGAACAGCCACATGCGTACGTAAAAATTGGCTCTAACCCTCCTCCGTTTACAAAAGTTCATTTAGGCTATAGGCCTATAGCTAAAGTCAGCTATAAAATTCATTTTACCATTGGCTATTTTTTGTGTGTTAAAATCTGAAGTTGTCGATACCAATATAGAAAATACCAAGTCATAAGCTCATAAATTACAGCCAGCTTCTCCATAGGTATAGCTATAGGCTGAATGGGAATGAAATATAGGCCTGTATCGTGGAATCGTGAAAGGTCAAGTAGGCCATAGGCCTTTAGGGCAAAGTTTAGGCTATAGCCTAAGCCAACGATAAGTCTATAGAGGTTTTTAGTTTTTAAAATTTGAGAACAAATTAACAGCCATTTAGAAGTAAAAGCTGGTGTTAGAGCACAATCAGATTGCATCATTATTGCATTAATATTGACTGGAGAGCGCCTCAGAGAGGGCTTCTTGTAGAGGCGTTATGTAACTTATTGAAATGAATGAATGAAGGCAGAGCCTGAGAGAGCTAAAATGCGATTGTCGTTAGCAATGACACCATTTAAAGATTAAACAGGGAAATTTTAGGACACTATAGCCTATAACTAGTACCAATCTTCCCGACGATAATAAGTTTTATAGTTTCCAAGAAAAAATATTTTAGCATTGTTGTACTTCTTTTAATTTTCTTGATTTTAGGATCTATCCGATGACGATCATTACTTTTTAAGCCAGCTCTTGGGAACGGTTGAACGCAGCACGCTATAATATTGCTGACATGTCGATGGTTTAGGTATAGGCCAGAATCCTTGGGTATAGGCCTGCATGTATGCTATGCACGTCACTGAGTCACTTACAAAGAAATGAAATATTCATAAATAGGTTATTGCATAAATTATTCACCACTAACCAGTCAGTTAATACGCAATGCATAAACTGAGACAGTTACACATTATATGGACCCCACGGTATTTATTATTGGTGTCCCATGGACGCATCGTTAATTTATTTGTGCGTCCATCCACAACTTCAGTGCGTCCATGGACGCACTACCTTTATTTTTGTGCGTCCGGCGTCAAAATTTGTGCGTCCGGGACGCACGGACGCACGTTAACGGAATCACTGACCACAATGCAATAACTTATTAGTAAAGTGATCGACATTGAACAGTTGTGCTCTTTTAGATATACATATGTATTAAGAAAAAAATGAATTAGGTTGTTCTCATGCACTATTTTTTAAAGATCATTCTGCTTTGTTCTGGTTTCTTTTAATTTTTTTACATGCTGCTGTAATTAGAGAATAAAGATTTCTATATTTACAAATGTTTTATTCATTCATTCATTCGAGTATTTATATAGCGCCTCTTCAAGGAAACTACTCAGAGGCGCTCCCGACTCCAGTACGGACAAACAGAACAGTTTGTAAGTGCTTATAGAATGTGTCAGAGAGTGATCTAGGGAACAGGCACAGCTCAAGTGGGAGGGCATTCCATACCACTGGGCCAACCACAGAAAAAGGACGACTCTGCATGATGGAGGTATCGATATAGGACATGTTTAAATTGTTTATTTATAGGTGGAATGCTTGTGACTGTCATAGATCTATATAGTGTAGCAAAGTAGCATAACTATCTATATAGGCCTATAATTGTCATATTCTGCGCTTTGATGAGTGCATCACTCTGTACAATGTGGACACTAAGCATCACGTGCATGTATGAATGTTACAAACTTAATTACCACTCTCGTGCAACCAGAACACACCAACTAGGCCTACTGTTTTCCATTGTATCTATGAACATAATTATTTTCATGGCCGTGTTTGACCTGCCAATTATGCTCATGACCTGCCTTACGACTTGCTTGGAACTTTTAGTTCTTTTTTTACATTTACGCCTGATTTATATCAACTTATCACACAGATCACAGTTATGCCATCCAGAATACTGTAGATGGCATCAGGGTTTCAGTAAAAAAATCAGCGGATAGAATTGAAAACCGTAATAGTTCACTAGGAAGACCACTTATTCTGGTGCCTAAAGCTGCATAATTATATTAAGCAAAACAAAATTTAAATGGTTTTATATTTGTTACTACAATGAAGATATTTTTCTCTACTTAAAAAGTAGAACTGAGGAAATCTAGAATATTCAACATCAAAGTCAACTGATTGTTCTCTGCAAAAACCAGCATTATTCGACCACAAAACTGTTTGCAATATCCACCACACATGCACTTCCAGGCTTACAAGGACAATAAAGACATAGTAGAACCGAGGAACATATGTCCAAAAAGAGAAACACCATGGACCAGCATGAACCACAACTGACCTCAAAGAAACAATTCTTGCTTAACACTGCTTTCCCAGTTACTTTTGGTACACCATCGTTGCTAAAGCGTTAAATAGAAAGTAGCATAGTGCATAGACAACCAAATAACACAAGCATGAAATTTCGTTCACCTCTCCTTTGCCATCAGAAAAGTCTTATACGGAGTTATTTTAACAAAAATTGTTTTCATTTCTGCATCAGAGGCAAAAGCATTTTCATTAAATGTTCTTATCTTGCCTCTTGAAACTCACCAAGAAGAATAAATCTGAAGAATGATCAGGATTAATTATTTTCTAAGAGTCTTGTCTCACAAAGCTATCAACTTCACATAACTGAAATAGTTCAACAAGAAATCTGTCAAAATGGAAGTCCCAACAACAAAGGTATTAAAAATACTGCTATTCATGTTCTTGCATTCAGAGAGTTAGCATTATCACAAAACTATGTTGAATGTACATTGTTCATATGGATCAACAGCAGCAACTCGACTACACGGTATGCCTCTGCTTCAAGTTTCTAGAGACTGGAATTGCGTTTTTAAGTCTGAGTCTTCTGACGGCTTCACGGACATGTTTCGGCTGGATTGGTCCCGTCTCACTCCACTGTTCCCTAGCATCGAGAGCTAAAACAAAGCAATCATAATTTCAATCTTCTAACTGCAACCTCTAATCCCGATTTAACCAGGTACTAGACAAAATTTTAAAACTTAATTTTTGACCTTTTAAAGTCAGAGGATAAGGAGACCAAATTCAGTTCAGCCTAGCACAAAACTCCATCACAAAAGACGGCATTTCTTAATAAGATTTCAAAATATGTTTCAATTTATGTTACAAGATATGTTGTGGGGTGCAGTGGTGTAGTGGGTATGTCTCTCGCCTTGCAGCCGAAAGGTTGGAGGTTCGAATCCACCTCAAGTTGCTGAGTAGGGACTTTGGGCAAGTCCTTCACTCGCAATTGCTCAGCGCTTCGGCGTGAAACTCCGATGCAGTGTCCACTCTGCCGTCGGGAACGCCTCTGAGTAGAGAGCTTGAAGGGGCGCTATAACAAGTGCACATACGAACATACAAATAGGGTTTCATAGGTGGTGCCACTAAAGTATTTATACTCACGTAGAGGATACGTAGGTACATACCATAATACTGAACACAATCATCATAGTAATGATATGCAGGAACGCATTTTGTACAGCATAAATGAAATTACGCTCACTTCATATAAACGTGGTTAAGCAGTTTTGGAAAACTGACATAAAACTTCTTATATCCAGCTTCTGCAATACGAATTCAATAATCCTAAACTTAACTTTAGGCAATATCAGGTTTTAATAGAAAACCTTTGATGAAGGCTGCATAATAAAACTTAAAAGATTTAGAATTAATATTCATACTAAAACAAACTGCAGTTAAAACTCCACAAACTAATTTAAGTCTGAGGACATAATCCAAATCAAGCTAGTTAAAACAGTTGCAACAGCAGTCCAACAGAAGCAGAGGCTTTGAAACTTAATAACTTTAAATACCTGTTTCCACTAGTTCACCTGCATACACCTTTGCTATTCCAGACATTGCAATGACAACATTCTGTGAGATGCTGGTACCCGATATCGATTGCATCAACTACAAATCAAAGAACAACATAAACTGTGTACAGCACCCTTTCCTTTGGCCTCGGCTGAGCTAAGGCGCTATATAAATCGTCTTATTTTTATTATTAATCTATTGATAAAAAACTGACCATGTAGGCACAATAAATTGTTCGTAATAATAAGACAATGACAGCAAACTATACATGTACAACACTATTGATCTCATAGCTCTGAAAAAATTTTGCTCAAAATTTAACTAAAGATAACATTCAAATGTAGAAAAATACCAAGATTTTAAGACTAGGATAAAAATCCAGCTAGGTATCTTGCCAAACATATTGCAGGCTTGAGGCCCTACAACCAGATCAAACACAGAGGTATCAAACATATTTTCGTAGTGGCCAGCAACAAAATTTTCAGTCAGGGGTATGCTCGGCTGACGAAAGCACCTGAACAAATGGGGAGGGATCTGGGACAGGGATCAGTGATCTGACCCCAGAAAATGTATGCACAACTAAAACCTTAAATGATGCAGTTTTACAGTTTTAGCAAACAGTCAAGTTCAGCTTTAATATCTTAATGTTGGTCTTCATTATGCGTTATGAGCATCACGTAAAACTCATGAAATCTTTCAAATTAAAAATTTGAACTCTTATCCTCAAATTGTGTAGTAGTCTTAAGGCAAGGCTGCACAGGTCAGAAAAGTATTGCCGGCGGATCAGAAATGGCCTGCAGGTCGCTGGCTTTGTGACACCACTGGACTAACATGACAAGGAGTTTCTACATCAAGTGTAAATGCTCAGTTTGGGAGAACAGAGAACATGACTGTGTAACGAAGCACATAAAAACACATAGTCTCAAAATATCTGCTCACCCTCTTAATTGCCGCCTTAGGAAATGCTGCTCTTCGATACATCTCATAGCGATTCAGCTGCTCCTCAGTAAAATTTGAAACTAAAACTCTACAAGAACAACATAACGATAATAACCAAAATAATACTACTGCTAGCAACAATAATAGAAATACTCTAGTAAGTTAATACCAGTTGAAATCTCATAAAGTTCTTGCTCTGAACACATAACCTCAAAAAACCTAATTTAAGAGGCCTTCATCATTTGTAGGCAAACTGCAATTTTGAAAGTCTGTGCTGCAAAACATTTCTGCCCAGACAATAAGTTATTCAAATAACAAAAACACTTGGTATCCCTTTCAATTCCCAGAAAAATATTCTCTACATGTTGCCTACTCGCTCCGTCCTCGTTCTCACAACCGTGAGATTCCTCATGCAGATGCATTAACCAGATGTGGCTTTATAACATGGATGCTATTCAAGTGACAATACTTTTTCCCTGTCTAGCCTTTCACTCCTGTATAGTTCATAACAATCTATTATGTGGCTGTATACTTTTTTTTATTGAATTGCATATTTCAATTTTTCGTGATTGTACATGCCATCATTATTCTGTTTTTGTCCATTGTTCCCGCAGTGAGTCTGCAGGCGGTTCAATAAAGTACATAGTTACATACTTAACTTACATCCTGTGAGCCTAGCATGTTTTCTCATGCATTCTGTCTGTCCATAACGATCACCTGTTAAATTCAAAACTGCTACACTTTTCATTAACTCTTTGATAGCCATTTTCCAGCACCATTAACAGATTCGTGAAAGCTGATAATAATACAAGCTTTCTGATATTAAGCACACCTAATTATCATTTTATCTATAGAGTTAAGATATTGCCCATAATTAATATACAGCAAACATTCATCATCACCACATGCATTCGTTAAAATGTGGTGAAAATTAATCAGAATTTTTATAGCACGACTTCTCAGTAGGAATATGATTCCTATTGGGTCTGTCATTTGCACCCCTCAATAACCTGCCTACAGTATATGCTATATATACATATCTTCATAATTTATTTATCAAAAAGAAATCAGAATAAAAAGACAAGTAAAAGAAACAAATACAAGAAACAAATACAAGTAAAATTATACTTAATACGGTGTTCCTGCTCAATTTAATGGGCTAAGATACTGACTGCATTTTTAGGCGTTCATCTCCTTGTGCATCCCTCTTGCTCTTTGTGTGAGTTGGTCCCTCTTCACAGCTTTTCTCGTCTTTGCTGCCATCCTTTTCAGTCTTTTTCTTTTTCGGCGATGGCGAAGAATCGCTGACGACCGCTTCAGTTGCCGTTCTTTTTTGAGGCGACTTCTTACTGGTCTCGCCGCCATCCTTGGCACTGCTTCTCACTGGTTTAGAGGCTGCTCTGGATGTTGGCTTTTCTTGTGTTGCCAATAAAGAGAGTGAGTTGGCTGTTGTAGCACTTGTTGTAGGTACTTCCTTAAAATCTTCGTCATAGTCACTGTCTGGTGAAATGAGGCCGGGATCCATTACGAGTAATGCTTAAATGTCTAAAAACACAGCACATCGAAAACAACTCATATTTAGTTATCATATGTCCTTGTTACATTTATATCAGCAGCAGCAGAAGCACTGGTAAACTTGATTGATTGGCTTATCAGAAGAGTTCACCAGTACCTACTTGGCTACTAGCAGGGCATTTGACATGGGCAAGTGAGTTAAGCAAACGAGTCCAGTGATCATTCATGGAATGATGAGCAGGCAGTCAGGTTCCATTTCAGCGATTTACCAGAAGCAAGCTGATACCTAGAGGTCAAGCACGCACTTCCTGGTGAGTTACCTTCAAAGATATTTCAACCACAGGACAATGCTGCCAATGAGTTTCTTTACAGGTGTCAATAAATGTCGTATTTGTGGTATACATAATCCTTACGATGATCACGTTTTTATTGGGATCGATTCATTCTAATGTTTGCAGCATCATTGCAGGCAGGAAGACCCAGTTAACTACATGAACACCGTAATCTCCAAACGGTACTATAATTTTAATTCACCCTTTTTTTCGAATTAATTTCGAATTTATTTCCATGACGTAATACAGCAAATAAATCCAACATTTAGTTTGTCCAGAACCCTTTTAATCGATCCAGCTTCTGCTTAGACAAGAATTTGTTCGATAAATCCCGTTTCTATTTTGTCAGTAAATATTTTTCATCAATTTTACATTGAAAATTATTCTTCATCAATCCAGCTTCAATTTCAGCAGAATGACTGCACTAACCCTAAAACTAACCCTAACCGACCCTCACGACGCCTAACCTGAGCCCTAACCGACCCTCACGCGCTAAATCCCGCTTCTACTTCGAGAGGAAACATTTTTCATCGAATTTCTATTTCATTAATCGAAAAAAAGGGTGAATTAAAATTATAGTACCCTCCAAACTTTTAAAGTGCCACTCAAAAGCCAAGTGCAAGACACCGGCTTATTCATCAGAACTGCGTCAAGTCGAATGGGTTCTCTAAAGGGTAGCCAGAAGGAGGGCCCAGTCCGGTTTTCAGTGGCTCAGAGAGATTTGGTTTTAGATTTATATTATTATTTTCAGATGAGTCAGGATAAGAATTCTTATATGCGAGACTTCAGCTTCAAGCGGAAACTTTTGGACAAAATTATTACACAAAATTTAGAGGCAAACTTTGTGTAAATGTCATTTTGTCAATTTGAATGGTTCTTGAGTTTCCTTGTATAACTGAATTCATGTGCCATGTTCTTTAATCAAATCGTTCAAGAAAATAAACATTACGTTCACTTCATATAAACATCGTTAAGCGATATCGGAAAATCGACATAAAATTCTCAAACCTTTGCAATACGAATAAAATTTATTGAACGCAATTAAATCGTTATAAATTTAGTATAGCTAATTTTTTATAGCAAAATATTTATACTGTGGTAGCATGGACCAACGATGCTTAAACTTCTATTCGGATGCCTCATTTAATTCCTACGTATGACGTGAGACTAGTTAGAGCCGCCGCCCTCTGGTGAAAACAATATCGCGTCTTATTTGCTATGTTAATGGTTTCATAATAATTATATTAGGCGGAGTAAAAACGGTCCATGGAGATTGAAAACATTTTATCTAATAATATAAGATATCTGTGGGTTAGGATATAATCGAATATAAGTCTATTTTAACGAATCATCGTTCCTTTAATATTAACTCTTTGCTTCGACATCTAGTTTTTTTAAAGCACCGCCACTGCTCTCTTTCTTATAAATTATTATACAAATTAATACAATACAATCTGTTAGTGCCAGGTCTAAGGACGACTGTGAGTCTGTGACCCTAAAAATCATCTTCCTATTAACTGATTATCTACCTTTTTCGCCCTCCTATATTCATGTTGCTAAGTCAGCGCGTGAACATAAAATGTTGCCATTTTGGCAAGAAATTTTTAAGACCGTTCTGTCAAGGCACCTAACATGTTCAAGCAGTTTTCCATGAACAGTTTCCATGAAAGTTGTTATAAGCAGGACTTGGAAGCGTTGACTTTAAAATGAGTCATGCTGTTTGTGTTCTTTGTATTAAACCGCTTCAGCATAAGCTTAAGGGAATTATGCTTATCCACGTTGTTCAAAGCTTAGCAAACACGGAGGTAAGGACAGTCCTTTTTTAGCTGGCCAGAAAGGCAACTATGGGAATGAAGTGTTGGGGACTTCATTTTCTCAGCTTCTGCACACGACGACATAATATGACCTCACCTTCAGCTCTTTCAGACCAACAGTGTAGTCATCATGCACATTTGTCTGATTGTCTAAGAGGCCATCATCAGTTTACTTGGGAGTTTTAGAGAGGTGGTTTCCCGTTGCCTTCCTCCCGGTGTTTTTATTGAGACACCATCTCCGTGCGTTGATGTCCTTCATCGTCCGTCCTTCAGATTCCTTGTCCCTGTGGCTCGCTTATACCGACGAGGACTCGGTCGTCCACCACGCACTCTGTTACAACAGGGTGGCCCCGAGAAGGCGGCGTGGTGGGCAATTGAGTAGCAGAGGCTTTTAGTGACGCTTGCTACCCCATTTCCACCCCTAAGAGGCACTGGCGGATGAAAAAGCTCTACGTAAATTTATATTCTGGTATGGATTTTAAATAACCCTCTGACCTCTTAGTGGACAGTCAAGTATACTAACCACTAGGCTACTGTACAACCTGCCTAAACTGAAACTTTAGAATTTTATATAGTCGCGACTGGCGTATACACAGGCTCTACAACTTTATAGTGCCATATGTTTACAATGCACCTTATTCAGAGGAGAGTTCAGTCTGGACCGAGCTGAAGTTAGAATCCTGGGCAGAACAGAAAGCTGTTCAAGAGATTTCTGTAACCTGATCTCTAATGAACCCAGCTCAGTATAAAATGAAGGCCTTCAGATGCGAATAGTATAAAGAATTTAAGAATGAGCAAGTTTGAGCACCTATGATCAAGAATAATGAAATAATGCCATAGTGAACTCGGTGAAGGTTATCAAGGGAGAAGATGGAGAAACAAGTCACTCCGACCAACATATCGACTTTCACTGTTTAATAAAACAACACAACACATTCGATATGCGAACAGTTATAAACACTAAATATAACAGTTTAACAAATAACAGACACTTCAAACATTGGAAAATAGGAATTTTTGATTTTAAAAAAACATGCAGATTCTGCAGTACCAATCTTGGGAGGTCTCGTAAGTCATGCCTTTGAAAAGTCAATACACACCAGAAACACAACAACATAATATATTATGTAAATTTTGGACTCGCAAGTCCGTGACTAGAAAATACATGTAGAAACCGGTAGCAACTTAGTTTTTGTCTAACTAAAAGTGAAGCTGAAACAGCAAAGTCTTTTAAGCAGAAAACAAATCAAAGAACTGCTATACTAACTGGTAGAGTGAGTGATCTTTAACCCACAAAAGCAACAACTTGGCTGAAACATGATCAAACAAGAAATCACAGTGAATCTCAGTTCAATAAAAAGGTCACAACACTTCACTTGGTCATCGAATGATTGAAACACAAAACAAGATTAAACAATGGGAAAAGCTAACAATACTTCACGTTGTCATCGAAATACAATATCAAACAATGTGCATTGCTGAAATGCATCCAGTCTTAAACAAAGTGCGGCAATTCATCGAAACACAATAAGATTAAACAATATGAAAGGTAACGATACTTCACACGGTCAACGAAACACAATATCAAACAATGTGCAGCGCTGAAATGCATGCACCCAGTCTTAAATAAAGTGTGGCTATTATTTTCCATCACTTAACCGTCTCCTATCATACGTTTCGAAAGTGTCCCTTTTCACACAGTGCCCAGTCAGAAGTATGAAGTTTCAAGTGCTGTTCACACGGACACAGCCTAGTAGGCCGAACGTTCCGTCTTCATCGTCACCATGTTGGAGACTTGGCATTCGGAGTTCTTATCACAGGCCATAATGACAAAATCGTACATAGTGTCTGGCTCAAGGCCGAACACTCGGTGGTCCACTCGACCGTACAGCGAAATGCTTTTCCAGATCTTGTTTACGCTCGCCTCGCGGTAGAGAAGGTAGTGGGCGATTCCGGAGTCGGGCGGATCGTCCAGGGGACTTGGACTGTGTAGCTGGATCGAGTAGGTGTAAGTGCGACACTGGCACTCGACAATCTGCGGCACTGAAAATAACAATGTTACAGCGTCATTGAATCCGAGAATTTTTTATGGCCTTTAAAAAAAAATTTTTTGCTCTTGAGTGAACCTGTTTTGTTCTCGAGTATATGATTTAGACGTTCGTTGGTAACATAGTGTTTTGTAACAGTGTATAGAAACTATCTATGCTAATCTAATCTAATATGAACATTTGCAATGTGCTTCTCACAGCAGAGCTACTCAGAAGCACTCTCAGCGTGACAGGTCCTTGAACAGAAAAATATCTTCAAGCAGCAAAAAGATGCAGGTGAATTCCCCACAAGAATCCTGCTATGAATTGCAGGGGAAGGTTATTCTACAATGGACTCACAATAGCGAAAGCTGGATGCTGGGTTAATGAGGCTCGTGACCAAGGTACAAATAGAACAAGCCATCAGCAAAACAACTAAGAATTTCACAGCTACTTGTATCTTGATTCTTGAGTATACTATTTGAAGCATAACAATTTATATAAACTTATGATCTATCACTGATAATCACTCAAAAAACAAATTAATAAAAAAAAGTCACAGACTTTGACATCAAAAAATTTAAAGAAAGACAACAGTTGTAAAAGCTTTATGGGAAAGCCCTGCAGCATTGCTTCCCAGCTATAGTGTAGTCCACGGCTTAGAAATTATCAGGTAAAAGGCCTGTGTGGTAGCCTAAGACGCAACAGAATTCAAAATTCACCAATTACCCTGCAGAGGAGTTGGACACGTCTCCACCCTCTGTCTTCCAATATTTTTTTCCTATAGGGAATCTACTTAGCACCTCCTCCCCTTTCTCTTCTGGTCTTCTTGCACCGGACTCGAATCTCCATTCTGGAGAACTCCCTCCAACGTGACACAGCACCTGTTAATAAGCTGGAGCCCTGTACAAAGCATAGAGTTAAAAGAGTTAAAAATATCAAGATGGCAATATTATGAAATGCAAAAGTTTAGTGTAACCCATTACTGACCTAGGTTACAGGATCTCCCATACCATTTACTACACCGTGGTTGGTAAAGGTTAAGAGTAACCAATTACCAGGTAAGGTAGTCTGAGAAGCGGACAGGGTGTGGCACTGGATGACCTCCGACATCTCACTCTGTCCAGTGGCGTTGTACGCAATGACGCCAAAGAAATAGACGGTGCCGCTCTGCAGATTGTCGTGCATGAGGCAGATGGCACCGTCGCTCTGTGGACCACGACCGCACTTGCGCGCCTCTCCAGGAGTCTTGAAATCCACTGTATCCTAGATTATTATCAAAGACCAAACCAATTCAATTTAGAAAAACTTCTTAAAATTCAAGGTTATAAAGTTGAATAAAAAATCTAAATATTTATCATCATACTTTAATAATTATATTTAGTAGATTTGCAACAACAGTTGTAAAAGCTTTGTGGGGAAAGGCCTTTGCAAGTTTAATCTTCCAACCGAAGTGTAAAAACATTATGCAGACCCGTTAAATCGTTAATGAGCCCACGGGCGTGTTTAGAGTGTTTTTAGTGGAAGTTGTCATCATCATCATTATTATTATTAATATTATTATAAAAAAACTAAATCGTAACTTTATTATTATCATTATCATCATTATCATCATCGTAGTCGTCGTCGTCGTCATCATCATCATCATCATCATCATCATCATTATTATTGATCCAAATCCCTAATTAACTATGAAATATACAAACCCAAGTGTCAGGGTTGCTTTCTCTGTCTACACTATAAAAGACCTTGTAACCGTCAACGACGTCAATTTCATGCAGTGGAGCACTGAGCACAAGGACAACACTGCTCGTCGAACGTGAGCACTTTGTCATGTCTATGTGCGGAATGCTCGGCACTGAAAGAACACATCAATAGCAACGAATCAGTCAACAGAGCTAAGACTAGAGATGCATAATTTTCTATTATTTGAAATTTACATTTCAGAATCAACGTAAATAACATAATTTTTCACGGAAGATATTGGAATGAAGAGAATCTAGGGTAGTCATTGTTTTAAATTTGGTGCTCATACTGTGGTTCAAAGCTTCAGAACCTGCACCTTAAACAACAGTAATTTCAGCTCAAATTCTGAAGATTAGCTGAATCTGAGTCTTGATACTTTTTGCAGAAATATTTGCCACAGCTGGGGCAAATACCTCAGTGCAGATCATATGACAGAAATTTAGTTACCTGTCAGATAAGCTAAGTCTAAAATCAGTTACCTGTTAGATAAGCTAAGTCTAAATTCAGTTACCTGTTAGATAAGCTAAGTCTAAAATCAGTTGCCTGTTAGATAAGCTAAGTCTAAATTCAGTTACCTACTAGATAAGCTAAGTCTAAATTCAGTTACCTGCTAGATAGGCTAAGTCTAAATTCAGTTACCTGTTAGATAAGCTAAGTCTAAATTCAGTTACCTGCTAGATAGGCTAAGTCTAAATTCAGTTACCTGTTAGATAGGCTAAGTCTAAATTCAGTTACCTGTTAGATAAGTTAAGTTTAAATTCAGTTACCTGCTAGACAGACTAAGTCTAAATTCAATTACCTGTTAGATAAGCTAAGTCTAAATTCAGTTACCTATAAGCTAAGTCTAAATTCAGTTACCTGTTAGATAAGCTAAGTCTAAATTCAGTTACCTGTTAGATAGGCTAAGTCTAAATTCAGTTACCTGTTAGATAAGTTAAGTTTAAATTCAGTTACCTGCTAGACAGACTAAGTCTAAATTCAATTACCTGTTAGATAAGCTAAGTCTAAATTCAGTTACCTATAAGCTAAGTCTAAATTCAGTTACCTGTTAGATAAGCTAAGTCTAAATTCAGTTACCTGTTAGATAAGCTAAGTCTTTAATGATCGCCTTTTCCTTCCTAAAGTCGACAACCTTTTGGTTCAACATCGTCGCATACGACGGAAATCCTGTGGACACTCGGGTCATCTTCTGCAGATTCTTGCTTACTCTACAAAAGACAAATCACACAAACATGTCTGTCTGACTAAGAAACGAAAAAATCACATTGGCAAAATGAGTGGCCACCATCTCTGATACACACATCTCCTAAAATCCAGCATACACACATCTGAGCATCTCCGAGTAATCACTCTTCGAGTGGTGCTACATAAATTTGCAGTTTAGTGACATTGCTCATCCACACAGGGTGAACTCCATGTTCCCTGAGCGATAATTGCTATTATACAGCAACATATGTTCTCTGTTGTTCACCCATGGGGAAGAAGGTCCCATTGGCATTGTGCCTTATGTCTAGGGCAGTGGTTCCCAATCAGTGGCCTGCAGGCCAAAAGTGGCCCTCCTGGTCTACAAAATGGCCTACAGCATCTCAATGAATTAAGAAAAATATATGTAAAAATTGACAATTTAGACATGATAGAATATATAATTCTTTTCTATTACAAATTATTTTATTTGGACTTTAATAAATTGCATCAAACATCTTTTTTATTCAATTATAACAATTTTATATGCCTTTAGTTAATTAAATTTTAGCCTTGTGGCCCCCTAATGTCCTTCAACTAAGAAAAAGTGGCACTCGTGTCCTCGAACTTAGAAAAAGTGGCCATAATGTCGAAAAAGGTTGGAAAACACTGGTCTGAGGTTTACGCAGTTGCATTTCATTGCAGCCTTGAAACCCTTCTTTCCAGTTGTGGTCCTGAGTGGAATTCTTGAAAGGGCACTATATAAATCTCCATAATGAATCAATGGTTCCACATTACTCAATTTCACAGAAATGCAGAAAATGGTGCAGATCTCATTGGAATGATTGCAAAATTTTTGTCTTTTCTTTCATCATTATTTCCATATCTCCATTTAAGAAATTTCCACTGTATACTATCATTCTGCTTAGCAACTGTCCACTTGTAGAAGTCATCTATTGGCCTAAAGTTAATAAAAAAAATATAGATTTAAAAACAGACTTCCTAAATGCAAATTACAGCATATTAGGACTGATCGGCAACTAGCAGGCCATTGTTACTGTTATATTATAGACCTTTGTTTGACCTGTCATTGTGTATACATATTGTTTCATGTTGTATTCCTATTGTTACCTGTAATCATGCTGTAGTCCGTTGGCTTAACTCGAATAAACGAATTATTATTATTATTATTATTACAAGTATTATTATTACAATATATTCTAAGAAGATTCAAAGTGGGTAAAAATTCTAAAACGAAACAGAACACTCACTTGTCACTGATGGACTTTGCCAACTAAAACAGAAAAAAGCAAAAACAGATCATTTCAGTAGCAAGACTTACAACACAGTCTAGGCCGACATCTGGACCACATCTGTTCTAATGGACTGAAACTTCTCTGAATACACCAGTCCAATAAGTCCATCATGAAAAAGCCTCAATATGAAAACAACTGTCTCAACAATCATGATCGCTCAAGTGCTGCAAGAATTCTATCAGAAACTGAAGCAGCAGTGGAAACAACTAAACAAAACAAAAGCATTATTGTTTTAACTTTAATCATCAATGCCCACATTACAGAGGAAAGTGCAGCTATGTACGCAGCAAAAGTTATTTTTTTTAAATAACTGAACTTTAAATACACGTTAATTTGCAGCTCACTTCAGTAAAACTCCTTTACTGCTTCTCAGGATTAAGTTTACCCATGGCCTGGGTCAGCAGTGCCTCTTGATGGGATATGTATTCCACTTGATTATTAACTTCCGTGCAAGATAATACTTATTACAGAGATTTAAATCTGGGGCTAGCACACTTTGGACATGCGAACCTTTAACTGGCATAGCAACCACTGGTGGTAAAGGATCTCATCTGATCCAATTCATTGAAAATAAGCAAGGTCAAGGCCATTATTTTGCGTGTGATAGGTCATGACCGGTCATTTTATGTACTGCCTGTTTTACTTTTGAATTACTTTAAAACCTGCAAAAAATTCTTTGGATTTTAATACCGTCTTTACATTTTATTTCTTCGACCAGCTGAATTACTCCTATGACTGTGATTCGACCTGCTGAAATTGTATAGCTGGCAGTGCCACTGATATTTAAAAAATTTACATTTACATCAATTGCTGATCATCAACATGGCTCAACTCAGTGCTCATGAATAAGCTGGTGCCCTGCACTTGGCTTTTGAGTGGCCCTTTAGAAACTTTGAGATTACGATTACAATAAAGCGCTTACTTGAACAAAAGCACAGTCATCGGTTTCCCTCAGAACTTCTCTTGCGTGATGGATCAGCGTCTGGAGACTGGTTGCCTGCTGCTGGCAACTTCCGATCTGCTGAATCAGACCTTCCGTCTTGCTCTTCTCCTCGTACTCCAGATCGGAAAGGAAGAACTCGCGCTTCGTCTCAACCTCGTTTATAAGACTGTCGCATTGCTCGTTGATGATGGCTCGGCGCTCGGTGACACATTGCTGTCACATGTAAAGTAACATCATTGCTGTCACACGTAAAGTAACATCATTGCTGTCACACGTAAAGTAACATCATTGCTGTCACACGTAAAGTAACATTATTTATTTATTTAGTTATTTGTTAGGAGCAGCCATATAGTGCCCATTCTAGACTATCTGCATGAAAGCGCTCCTGATCCTAAATAGGACAGCCTTGAGATGAGAATAGAACATGGTGGAGTGAACTCTGGGCACAAGGCGAAGTGCCACGGGAAGCCCACTCCAGGTTGCAGGGTCCGGGTAACCGAGAAAGATCGGTAAATGTAATGTTCTAATAGCACCTATCGTGGGTTCTTGGGTAAGTGTGTAAGTATGTGTGGGTATGTGTGTGTTGCATGTGTATGAATGCATGTAAGTGCGAGTTTGTATGTATCTATGAATGCACATGTGTATTTACATGTACGTGTGTATGTACCTGGTATGCATCTATCCTATCCTCTATTACAATAACAGTATTAATGATAACAATGTTGCTGCTAAATATGTTGTTAAGTTTTATTTAATAGACTATTTGAATAAGTTTTATATAAATTGTTTACAATGCAGTCGTAAGAAAAAACTGTGAAATAAAAAAATTCCTAAGATGAACAATTGAAGTCCTTTCTACCCTCGACGCACACACTGAAACCAGAGGGTCCAAGTGCCATGAACATGGGCATGATGGCAAGTACATCACTAACTAGACAAGATTAGAATCTTAGATAAGGAATGGCAAGAGTCTCTTGCCAAGAGACTTGCCTGCAGTGCAGACAATGTTCTGTTCTGATGATTAATGGATTCTTCAGCGATCTTAAAATTCTTCTCCAAACTCTCCAGATTTGTTTCGATTACGACCTAGACATAAACAGAAATCAAAATCCTCTAAGTTGTTATTCCATATCAGCAACATCACGTTTCATCCCGTTACACTATCCTACTTCACTGTTGTGCTCCTACAGCAAATCTCAAATGCAAATGCCTCTAAAACATCAGGTCTGACAAAAAATAACAAACCGTTTGTGTTAACTAACGCCCCAGTCAAAATATTATCATATTTTTTTTGTCCTGAGGCACAAATGGATCCAATGGGGTTTAAAAAGGCCACGGAGAAATATGAAACGTCTGAAATGTCAAGTTCCAGCAGGGAGATACTGCTCTGCAAAAGGCAATTGTGTTAAGGTTTTGGATCTTGCATATGATGTACACTGGAAAAGATTGAATGTCCTCTGAGAGTTTCCAGACACATAAGTTAGGATGCATCCATGCTCCACACCACAAGCTGACTGTCTTCTACTCCCTAGAAGGACTGTAACATGAGCTGCATTACAGTAACATTTGACTCATGTTACCGTAAACCTGCTGTCATCAACCACATCATGCAATCTTATTGCAAAGGGCAGTGTGAATAAATAAATGATCATTATAATTTCATATCGTAATCGTAATCGTAATCTCGGGACTTCTACAGCGCCCACAAAAGCCAAGTCGCGGGAACCAGCTTATTCACAGGCGCTCAATCAAAACAAAATCGATAGGCAGCGGGTCAAGTCCGGAGAGTCAAGCAGGCAGATAGATGGACGGCTAAGGTGGGTGATGTTTAGAATTGAAATGACGAGGGATGTGATGAGAAGAGGAGGAATCAGGATAGGATTTTTGAAAGAGCAATGTTTTCAGTTTTGAGTGAAAGACCTGTGGGGAGATAGCGAGAGGTGGAGTTTTGGTGAGTTCGTATGATGGGTCGGAAGTTTGCCGAAGTGCTGGCGGAAGCTTGTTCCAGAGAGGTGGAACGGCAATGGCTATGGAGCGGTTTGCAAATTTCAGTGATGAAGTGATGGGAGGGCGAAGCAGTGTAATGGAGGATGAGGAGCATGTTGAACGAGGTGGCTGGATGGTGAACAACTGACGAAGGTAGAACGGCTGGGATGATTGAAGTGTATTGTAAGTGAGTGAGAGGACTTTGTATTCGATGCGTTCAGGTATTTTGAGCCAGTGAAGTGATTTCAGGACAGGAGTGATGTGGTGACGTTTGGGGGTTTTCGTCACTGCACGGGCGAGGGCATTCTGGATAGCTTGGAGGCGGTTAATTTGGGTTATATCAATGTTTAGGAAGAGAGAGTTGCAGTAATCAAGTTTCGCATGAACTATGGAGGTGGCTATTGTGGATGCAGTTTTAAAGTCGAGCATAGGTCGGATTCTGCGGAGATCTCGTATATGCATGAAACAAGTGCGGGAAAGTTGGGTTATGTGGTCGGAGAAGCTAAGATGCTGGTCAAAGATTACACCTAGGTTTCGGACAGGAGAATTTGCGGAGAAAGTGTGGTTGGAAGAAGAGTCATTGTTGAAGGAAATAGAGGGATCAGGAATTTTCTTGAGTTGTTCTCTGAGGCCAATTAGTATAAATTCTGTCTTGGAGGGGTTAAGGCAGAGGAGATTTGAGGTCATCCAAGAGGTGATTTGGGTGACCACGGAGAGAAGATTATCTATGGAGTCAGAGAAGCTGCTTGGAGAGAAAGAGATGAATAGTTGGGTGTCGTCAACATATAGATGATGGTCGACTGTGGATGCTTTTATGAGTGAACTGAGTGGAGTGGTGTAGAGGATGAACAAGAGGGGCCCGAGGACAGAACCTTGCGGAACACCACAGGTGAGAGGGCATGATTGGGATGAAGTTTCAAGTGTTTTGACTGAGAAAGAGCGTGATGAGAGATAAGACTGAATCCAAAGGAGAGCAGTGTCGGTAAAGCCAAAGCAGGAAGACAGTCTTTGGAGTAGTATGTTATGGTCGATGGTGTCAAAGGCGGCAGAGACATCAAGGAGGCAAAGGCAGGAGACTTGTTGATGAGAGATGGCAGAGACAAGTTTATTGTAGAGCGAAGTGAGAAGTGTTTCGGTGGAGTGCTTTTTAGTAAAGCCGGACTGGTTTGGGTTAAGGAGTGAATTTGAAGTCAAGTAGTCATTGATGCGAGAGAGTACAACACGTTCTGTTAGTTTAGAGATGAATGACAGGTTGGAAACAGGTCGATAATTAGAAAGGATTTCCTTATCAAGTGATGGTTTTTTTAGAAGTGGAGTTACCAAAGAATGTTTGAAGAGGAGGGGAAAGTTGCCAGTGGATAAGGAGAGGTTGATTATTTTTGTGATGATGGGGACAATGATAGATGCGCACTCTTTCAGTAGGGAGGTAGGTATAGGGTCGAGTTCGCACTGCTTGTTTGGGAGAGATTGTAATAAATTGGAAACTTCAGACTCTGATGTTGGGTTAAAAGCAGATAGTGATGATTGAGGTGGGGAAGACGGAAGGTCGTGAGTGGAGGAGGGTGTATCTGCAGGTGAATCGATGGTAGATTTTGAGAGGAGTGATTGCAGAGAGAGACGGATAGTAGTTACTTTGCCAGAGAAGAACGAACAAAATGAGTCAGCGATTGAAGAAGATGGTAGAGAGTTTGGAAGTGGGCTAGAGGAGTTCCGATGTAGGAGTTGGTTTACCGTTTTCCAGAGAATCGTCGTCGTCATAACTGCCACTCCCACCACCACCACCACCCCCACTCCATCCAGTGAAACATCCTCATAGTTATTACATTATTTGCCCACAACAAGGAATTATTCAAATATCCTGTGAAATGCAACAGCCAATTCTGCTTCGAAATGAATTGCATACTTTGCGTCATTCGATTTTTTTTAATTCAAAACCATTTATTGATCATTTCCAATAGTTTCACTGGATGTCAACATGCTCACGATACAACTTCCAGCAACTGCAGCCATACACTGCTTTAGCAATAGCTTGTAGCGATTGCAGTTCTATGCAGCTATTGCTAGGAAGTAACTCACCATAACATATATTCCTTAAAAAACCAGAAAGAAACAGATTGCATACTTATTTACTTTCTGAAATACCTATCTACTGCTCACCTGTCTATCAACCTACATCAGTCATAGCTGATTCTGCAGCAACAGCTGTTGACTAGTAAAAAAGATGTTTTGTTTTCCAAGTGAAGATAGGTAACCATTGTTGTTTTCAGTAACAAGGGCATCAATTGTTTCATTCTCAGAGAGGTGCACTGGGCTACATATATCGTTTTATAAAGCCCAGTGTCTGATAAGATGTAGTAAAGTCACATCATATCCATAAATATCCCTGCGGCTAATAATTTAACCTCGATGTGCATGTTAACAACATTAATCCCAGGTATCTTGGTTTAAACCTGAAACCACTTCAAATAATTAATTAAACATCAATTTTGTCTTGGACCAAACCTTAAAGCTGTCAGCCAATGCCTACACACTGCCATGTTTTTGCAATGGCACTGCGTTCTGGCAATGTGTCAACGCATAAACACTAAACAAAGATACTATTCTATTCTATATCATCATGATAGGTGTACATATGGTGAGGGTTTACGGGTTCAATCGCCCCCCCAGTCGAAACAAATAACTTCTGAAATTTTTTGCTAATGCTCTGCATTTTGTAAGGTTCCATTAAAAAACTCCCTGAGATGGAACCCCCACTCCGATTTCTTTTGGTCTATGCCCCTGATGATTACCAAGGCCAGACAATCGAAGTAGGGCTTTTGCAGGCTCCCTCTCTCGTATGTTGCCATGTAATAGAGACCCAAAGTTAAACAACGTCATTAATGCAACTATATGGTGGCGTGTAACTCCTGTCTAGTAGGGTTCATTCATTCTCATTCAGTAGGAGGGCGGTCTAGCTCCAGCCATAATAAGATGACTGTGACTAGTTCGGGGGCATTTTTTCCAACAGCTAAGTCGATGCATCGACTTCTGTTTATTTTCTCGGCCATGATCAACAGATCTGCTCAGTCTGGGGAGTAGTCCCAATTTTGTGGGTTTTCATTGGTCATGGCTGCATGGAGAATCTCTGGAAATTGAAACCCCGAAACTTTTCTTGGCTATACCCAGGGCTTAAAGTGTGGATGGACGGTCATAGACGGCGTCCAGGCCATTATTTTCAAATCTCAACGCGGTCCTGTCACTTTTATTTGCACAGCAGAGCCTGGAGAAGTGACAGGCGCACAGGCACTTCCATTTCTGCACTTTAAGCATTGGCTATATGTCTTGCTCAAAGGCTTTTCCAACCGAAAGTGACCAACCACAATTTAACTAAATGATTTTCAAGCATCTATTACACAATGAAACGTCCAGGAACTCATGTAATCATAAGTTGCTAGGCAACCCCTTTCTAAACTGTCCAGCATCTGGGTTGTCCGAGCCTAACCTCCAAGCACCAAGGTGCCACTCTCTTTCCCTTCCTTTTCGGCGATTAAAAACAGACGGACAGAGTTCATGGCAATGAAACAGAGGAGAGTACATTCTATCGAACTGCGTAGCTGAACGACCTAACCAGCACATCCCCCCATCCACTACCCCTTCCATTGTCTTAACGGACGACAGTTGCTACAGTTCTACGCAGCATCCTTACCCTTAACCAGCCTCCGCAACAGCAGGCGCAGTTGGCCAGACGCCATCTCCAGCACCTGTTTTGCTATTGGCTGTCGGTTTCTAGGCAACACCTTCATGGAAACATAGGAGTTGCCGGAGTGGGGGAGGAGACACAGGAAAGGCTTTCCATGATGGATTTGCTGGCAAGCACACCGCCACATACGTCACTGTTATCGGTCAAGGTCATTGAGTTCATCGCATGCCAGCTGGTGGAAAACCTGACACTGATGCCCTCCGCACTCGGATCTGCGTCTACAATTTGGCAATGCTATCTGCGAAGTGATATATGGAAAACATGTTCCTGTTCCGGTTGCATCGCTCAGCACCTTAATCATATTAATCGTAAACAGACATCTTATCATCACAACCTTACTTCAGCATCGTCGTCATCATCATCAAAATCATAATCATCATATCAGTAAGCAATATCATATTGTCAACAGTACACCACCACCAGTATCACCACCACCAGTATCACCACCACCACCACCACCACCAGTATCACCACCAGTATCACCACCACCACCACCACCACCAGTATCACCACCACCACCACCACCACCAAACCTCAACCAGAACCACAACTACCATAATGCTCCATCAAAAACAGGATTCAAATACTATAGCAGCTGCACAATATTTCTGGGACCAAAGTGCTTCTGCCTCATATTTCAGAAATCATCAGCTGTAAAGCATGCACTGGTAACACAAACTTTCCACACAAAGCATTATTATGCCAGCACACATCTGGCAACAACATGTTCCAATATGAAATTGGGATATGCTAACTGACAGTAACTGCTCAATTTTTACACAAATTTATGCATTAATCACATAGCCTATAGACCACATCAAAATTTATACTTTCTCAGTTCTAAAGTCAACCATATGCAATCATCTTGAGAAAAAAAGTAACCAATGCTAGGAAAAGCAATACCAATATTAATAGCAATTAATAACAATAATAACAATGGCCCATAGAAGTACTTTTACCAACTTGGACCTTGCTGAATAGGATCCATTCCAGACAAATCTGCTTTCATAGATAATGATGAAGTACCTCAGGGGGCATGTTTCACATTGGGGCAAAAAAGTGGTGCTATAGAAGTTTCAACTTACACTACATTATAATCACACAAGCTGCGTGAGACCCTCAGAAAACAGAAATAATCGTCGATATACTCACTTTGAGTGAATCGGCAGCCTGTCGTAGCGACAGGACCTTGTGACCGGCATGTGATGCATTCTTGTCCTCAGCACACAGCAGACACCCGAGACTCTGACAATCCTCACAGAAGATGTTCACCATGACGTCATGCTGAAGGCACCTCAGCTCCTTCGGTTTCGAATACCTCTTCGGTTCGATGAGTTTGTGGTCGTTGAAGGGCGACCTGTTTGGATGCGACATCCGAAGGCACTGCTGACAGTACGACGCATTGCAGTGCAGACACGACTTCTTCGCTTTCTTCGGGGACTCACCCTCGCACAGCTGACACGGTATGTCATTTTCCCCACATGCTTCCCCCTCCTCTTCCGGAGGAACCGGTGGAAGAGCCGGCTGGAGAGGCTGCCGGAAGTGCTCGATGATGTGCTCGAGGGAGATGACCCGTGGAAGGTTCTGGATGCCACCGCTGACGAACGAGTTGTCGCGACAGACTGGGCAGCGGACGAAGCCACGGTCGAAGAGTCGGTCGGCGCACGGAGCGCGGCAGAGTACGTGGGAGCATGGGAGAATGATCGGATATGTGAGAAGTTCCAGACATACTGGACACTGAAGTTCTCCAGCTAGGTTCTCATCCATCTCAAGAACAATGGCTGTAAGGCGGACAAAACAGATGTGAAAACATAAATAGGCTTGCGACTCATCAATTGCAGTTTGTAGTAGTAGTTGCAGTTTAAGGTCACTGTGTGGTAACAAAGACAATTAGCGACGCCCTCCTCCTTTATCCAGACCTGGGACTGGCACTGGCAGAGTGCAACCAGCAGCAGTTGCAGTTTGTAGTAATTGCAAAACAATATATAGGCTTAACAAGCCAGAACAAATAGACTGTTATATACTCCCTGCCTCTTTGACATATGATGGGGGGGTTGGGGTGGGGGCTGTAGTCGGGAGCACCTCTGAGTAAAAATCTTGAAGTGATGCTATTACAAGTGCTCATGCATACATACCAAAGAAGATGTTATTGAAGCATGCTCGTATCATAAAAGGCAGACTGGATCAGTGGCGGCGCTAGGGTGGGCTGGGGGGCTAAGCCCCCTACAAGAGGCTCAGCCCCCCTAAAAACGGGCCATCCGAAAATTTTTACAGTGAAATATCCACGATTTTGGGCTGACAACTAAAAAAAAAGGTCGTCAGAAATTTTGGCGGCGAAAATGGAAAATTTTCATGAGATTTCGGTCGAGGCTTCAGCCCCCCCCGAAACTGAAATCCTGGCGCCGCCACTGGACTGGATACCACATTACCTAATTTGATTCAATTAACTTTTTTTTTTAAATTTGAAACAGTATTCCATCAAGTCAATTCAATTCATTCACCATTTGGTTTCCCATGTCTGGCATGCAAACTCCATCATAGCATTCAATAAAGTTCATTCTGCCTAACCAAACCCATCGAGGTAAAGGTCAAAAGCTTGGAGTGATATCAAGGGGCAATTTAAATGCCACAAATCAAATGTCAAGGTTAGAAAAACAAAAATCAATGCCAAAGACACACGTCAAAGCATAGGCGTACGGGACATTTCGGCAGTGGGGGGGCAAAAAAAATTTTTGGCCCGAAAAATCTGACGACCTTTTTTTTTTTTTTTTTTTTTTTTTTTTTTTTTAGTCATCCGCCCAAAATTCCTAAGCTTTTCCCGTCCGAAAAATCTGACGACTTTTTTTTTACCCATGCGTGCCCGAAAAATCCCTCCCGTACCTGTTTTGCCCGAAAAATTCTCCGAATATTTTTTGCCCGTCCAAGCCTCTTTTGCCCGAAAAACACATTTGCCCGAAATTTGGGGGGGCATTTGCCCCCCCTGGACCCCCGCCTCGTACGCCTATGCGTCAAAGGCTCAAAGCTTCGACCCATTGGTAACTACAATGAACTGCAAGTCTTAAACTGATTTGCAATTATTCCACTTTCAAAAGCAACTGGGTGCGGTTTTAATTGCCTGAAAGGGCAACATGACGTCAATGTGAAAAATCAATAAACAACGTCGAGGTTTTACACTTCTGTTAAATATTTGAAGACCATTAATTTTAAAAACCAATATTACTGTGGCTAGCAGTGGAAGTCCTGCAAGCACTTACTTTACTCGGCAAAAGACAGAATGTCCTCCTCTCAAATGAACAAAACTTCTGAAAATCAGAATCGCAGTTATTTAATAAGACCAGAAGAAAAAGCTGCAACAACAAAGACGACAACATTCAAACTCGAAATCTGGATATCTCTTGGCTTCAGCTGTTGCTGTACATCGGCTTGTATGCAGGCTACTGCTAAGGCCGGCTTCAGTGACTAACCATCACCAACTTAGCTACGTTTTTCTTCTCTTGATTCCGCTTGCCATGGATGCTTATATCTCTGCATCAACCCAGCAGCAGCAGCCGCTATCCGTCGCTCCATGGCTCAGCTGACTTTGGGCTACCTGCCATCCCAGTCTTTGCCTCCCATGTCGTCATTACCGTAATGCTTCGACTTAACGCCAATCCAGATACGTGATCGCTGTAACAAACTACGACGCAGAAAATTTGGGGCGGAATCTTCCCACAAGAAAGCGGTGTTTGAACAATAGCAAACATTACCTGCAGTACATAGGCCTAATATATTTTCCTCTAGGCTGTGCGTAAAAATTATTCTGCTGCGTATTAGGACACAATGACGAAGGAAGGTCTCAATCCAGCCTGCAGCGCTTTTGCCCAGCTGTCCCAAAACAAATAGCGGTCCCTGGCGGTCCCTGAAATGCGGACTGTGCACGTTGGGTTATAATGCGAAAATTTTTCCAGCTACCAAATTACAACTTTCAATGCGATAAGGTGCTTCCCGTTACTATCCCGTAATCGTATGAATTGCCAGGTGATCATGAACGATCGACGTACCGCCAATAAATGCGCAGACTCAATAGGGCCTACATTCGGTTAACCTGTATTTCGAATAAACGTTAAAAAATTGTGAATAGGGCTCTGAAAGTTTGGAATAAGTGTTTCGTTTTAATGCCCTAAGTAGCCTAGATGTTATCGACTCAACGTCCACAGTCGAATGTCTGTTCACAGCAGTTCAGGGATTGCCAGGGACTGAGATTTGTTTGGGCCAGCTGGGCAAAGCGCTGCAGGTTGTATTAATTGAGACCTTTCCTCGTCATTAATTGTACACGTAGACTTACACATAGGCCCAGTGTGAGAATTGTGGAAAAATAACTGGGGGGTTGGACTATGATCCACGTGGAATTTTGATGTGAAAAACATACTTTAACATGGGTCTCTAAGAAATACTGGGAGTTGAAACCCCCAACCCCCCGCAATTCTCACCCTGCATAGGCCTATACTGTACATAAATACATACATGCATGAAGGACTAAATAAACAAATATTCATCCACCCATCCACATCACCACGCATACATGTGAATATATATATATAAATAAAACTTATTGTGTATAGCCTAAACTGGAGTGTCATTTTGACCTTCACGGTCTTGACAAGGAACGTCAACGAAGTCAAATACCAGGTGACCCTGTAGGCTTAAAGATGCAAATGCGCACAAACCACGGGAGGAGGTCGAAGACAGAGTCAACAACAGTATCATGTGCCTGCTCTAATTGCTCTTGGCCAAAAGCCCAATAACCGTGTTCTCGATCGCCTTCAACAAACGCTTACCTTATCTATTACTACGCAGTGCTCCTGCGATCCGTGCTCATTGCGGTTGCTGCTGCTATAGCCTGGTCATAACTCATAAGCCAAGGTCCAAACGCACATGCAGGTCTAATGCATGTGCGCTTCTAAGACGCAAATAAAGTTTACTTACTTACATAATCCTTTCTGCACTGCCCAGAACGTAATTTACCATGGAGGATAGGGAAGAGAAAGAAGTGGTTGTGCATCTATAACAAGTCCTTAAAATAAGCACGCCAGAATTTCAAATGATCCCAGAGCTCTGCCCATTACAGGAAGGTGACCCCAGTCCCATAGACTCATAGAGTGATCCATTTGGACGTGGCCTATTGCAACCATAAGCCTACAGACAGGTACTCCCATAGTGTGAGCCATTTGGAGTTCCAATGTCTGCTAAATCTCAAATTTTTAGTCATTTCGTAATTCAACCTATGCAGGACTCCATGAAGGACTCGGAAACCTCGAACTCTGACTAGCCTTCATCTAGCTGTGTGTAGATTTCTGCAACGGACTACAAACTTCATGCCAGAGATGCTCAGTAAACATACTTGAGTGGAAAAAATACACTATGCTGGTGTGCTCATCATGGGCGGAACTTATCAGGGGTTAAGGGGGCTAAGCCCCCCCCAAGAAGACCCAGATTCATTTTTTGCCGTGTAAATGATATCTTTTAATGGGCTTAGCCCCCCTAAGAAGGCTTTAGCCCCTCCAAGAACGGAAACCAAACTCCGCCCATGGTCACTTGTACACAGTACAACCACAAATGGCTATTTCAAACATAAGTACCCAAATAAAGAAAATAATTATAGTAACTGTAAATCTGCTGCCATTGTAGATTTGTAGGGTCACAGAATTTTAATATTTAAACTCTTTATTATTATTATTATTAATGACTTTTTATACAGTGCACCTTCAAAGTAAACTACTCAGAAGCACTCCCAGTTCAACAGCAGCTAAATAAAGCAGTTTTTAAACTAGAAAAGAAGATAGTGGTGTGACCTCTAGGCACAAGGTGGAGTGCAACATTCCAGTTTCTAGGACCAGCCACTGAGAAAGAGCGTCACTGCATTATAGTAGTTCATGAACGAGGGCCAAGAGATCAGCTTGTTCAGCCAATCGGAGGTCAGATCGCCACTGGATACCAGAATTGGGACAGCAGAGCTCTTGCAGAATTAGGAAACTTTCACAAGCTTTGTGTAATTGTTTTTAGTAGCTTCAAGATCTTATCATTCCAATCACTCAGTCAGACTGCTTCGAACTGACCTCAAAATTCAACATAACCACAACTCAGGAAAGTGAAATAAGGTTCAACGACAACAAACTCAATCTAACAATTATATTGTACCACTATGCTGCTATGCATTTTTGTATCAATGACCATTATTATTATCATTATTATTGTCATTATCATCATCTTTATTAGTTAATTGCAAAGTCAATCTCCACATTGCACAACCTGATCACAAAATTTTAGGTCCTGGGATTTGAGCCCTTAAAAGGCACCAACGATCCAGCAGAGCAAATGTCCTGCTAATCATTTTACTTGGTTTTTGCTCACCACAACAAAGCTGGCAGAATGTGTGCCCTGCCAAGAACTTATTTTGGGCATAAATCGCCCCTGGTTGCTTGTATGACTGTCATGGCTATGCCTTGGCTACAAAAGATGTCTGTGCCATCTCTGCAAGTATCTTCATCTGTGCACATAGAAGAACATTCATGCTCACATCAGTGGCAGCGACAGGGGGAGGCTAGGGGGCTAAGCCCCCTAAACAAGGACATCCGGGAGCTAAGCCCCCTAAAAGAGAGGCCATCCGGTTCTTTTTGACATGTAAAACTGAAGTTTTGTGGATGAAAATGGAAGATTTCAGCCGAATGACAAAAAAGGTCAACAGAAATTTTGGCAGATGGAAGTGGAAAATTTCATGAGACGTCGACCGGATGACTAAAAAAGTCGTCAGAAATTTTGGTGGATAAAAATGAGCATTTCCTCCGTGAGGATTCAGCCTCCCAAAACTGAAATCCTGGTGCCGCAACTGGGTCACATGTACATACATACATACACACACAAAAAGCTGTCTCTGCTATGAGACAATTGGATAAACACAAATTCTAACCACATAGTATCTCTGTGTAACATAGCTAAATAACTGACATCAACCCTAGTGCTAGAGTTAAACGGTTGTCATTACAATGAATCTGTCGATGGACAGAGACAAGCGAAGGAGACTAATTATTACATGAGTCGCGCAGGAAGTGCCTAGACCATGGAGTTATACCTAACCTCCGCTCTGAAATTTGTTGCCAAGAAAATGTCCAAACTGCAAAATCAAAGAACACGTACAGTATAACCTGAAGACTTATTTGTTTAAGATTTACTATGAGCAGACTTTTCAGTTACACGCTTTCGTGCAAGGCTCTTCTTTGTTTAGGCACGTTATAAATGACAGCCTAATAATAATAATTAATCAAATCAAGATTTTTGAAATAATTTTCATTGCATATTGATTGGCTATCATTGTTCCCCAACAGTCACATTGGAGCTCTCAACAAACTTTTTAATATTGAGTATCTTCACACATAAAAATGAACAAAAAACCAAAGAGTTTGTTTGAAATTCTCCTTCAGTTGCCCAAAAGTTCAGACTGTTTTGCATTCATTATTGCCTCTGCCTCATCCATGTATTTCTTTGTGGTAACTAAAACCGTCTCATGAACGCTGAACACAAGGTCCTCAGAATGTTCGTCCTTTGCTTTCTTCAGATCTCGTGCAAAATTATTTTGGATGTGGCGCAGTTTTTCCTTTGTCTTTTCACAGAGGCTCTTAGCATTTTTCGCCAGCCCTTCACGATGTTCCCTGGTAATCTTAGGAACAGGTATGTAGAGTGTTGTGCCTTCCTGCTGAGGGTTGACATTAATTCCTGATTCGAGGATCGCTATTTTGACGCAGGGGATGTATTGAGGAGTGGCAGCCAAGTTGATCATCATCAGCTGTGGATTCTTTTGAATCACCTGGCCTAGTTGCATAAGTGGAAACTTGCCCTCGGGTGTATCAACGACCAGCTTATCCAACATGCCTACCGACGTCCGCAGGGTCAGTTGCTCCGCATAGTCCTTTTTCAAATAGTCTAGTGTCATTTGCATTTGATTTTTCATTTTGTCAAAATCGATTATCTGGTTTAACTCTTCGTCGTTCAACTTAACGTGTGCCCTTTCGGTCTTGCTTTTCTTGCCGCTTTCTTTGGCTTTCTTTGCATAACTTCGCGAAACATTTAACCACAAAGACGACAGTTCATTGGTATCCCTGAACAGTCGCTCCCGTTTTGAGTTCTTGCATGCGCCGGAGTTTTCCATGCGACGACTCTGCATTATCGTCAGGGAAGCTGAAGGTAACCGCCTGACCACATCGCGAGGGATTAAACGTGCTACTAGACTTTGAGTAAAACTCAAGCTTGTAGACACTCGACAATTATTTGCTAGATTAGAAATTAATCTTAACATGGTTCACGATTAACTCACAAAGTCTTCGACGCCGAAACAAAGTCACTGCTTTATCGCTCTGCACGACCCCGGAAAACAGATTACAGAATCGACACTTTTATTCGTGCTGCAGTTTTTTACTAATAAGTAAGTAAGTAAGATTAATCTTTAATAGACCACCAGCAAACGCACAGTAGTTTACAGAGAAAATAAATAATAGAAAACATTTATGCAAAGTTATGTAATACTCTATTAAATGTCAACCGTAATAATTCATGCCGTTGGAAAAGCCTAAAAAGCTACTTAAAAGCTAAAGCATGGCCCCCAGCTTATTCACAAGCACGGTGTAATGTACGTTGTCACAAGATCTGCATAACAACTGAAGAACAAAATGCGGTTGCCAGAAGACGGGAAATGAAAAGAGACAGCGGTCGAAGCAGGAAGTTTGCAATGGAAGTTAAGACATGATCGAGAATGGATTGATAGACGTTTTAGAGCGGTGGTGGCGGCATGGTGGGTAAAAGACAGAAAGGTGGTGAAACTATAAGAATTTGCCGATTCAGAATGATAATGGCACAAAAGTTAAGGCCTATGAGCGACCATACTTTCTATTTTAAAATTAGGCCTAGGCTACAGTTGCCCATGATTCTAAATAATTATTTCACAAGATGTCAATTGTGATGTAGTCTATCTGATCTCCACAGATCAACTGACGATAGGTGGTCTACTGCCCGATTTTGCCTTGCCTTGCCTTGCCTTCAACCATCCTCGACACGAGGGTTGGTCGCATTTTGGACAGTTCTTCTCCATCCTCTCCTGCTCAATTGCTCTGTTGATAATCCCGTCCATTCACACATGTTGTCCCACCACCTCTTCCTAGGTCTTCCTCTTGATCTTGCTCCTGGAACCGTGCCTTGCATAATCTCCTTCTCCAAGCAGTCTCCATGTTTCCTCATGATGTGCCCGAAGTATGACAACTTCCTTCCTTTAATTTACTCCAGTAGACTCCTTTTTACGCCAGCCGTCTCCAGAACCCATTCGTTTGTTTTTTTCTCAGTCCATGATATTCCGAGGATTTTTCTTATACCTTTCATTTCAAATGCCTTTATTAATGCCTTTATTAATGCCGATTTTAGGGCTACACAAAACGTGTATGTATACACCAAAGATATTATAGTCTAGACTATAAGGTCTTTGTGTATACTGTATATAATTATATAGGCCCTAATAGTCTATTTCCAAAAAACAAAAGACAAAGCGCTGTAGGTTTTTGGAATTTGGAGGTAGGCCTACATATTGACTGTATATTACTCTGGCTGTCTGCAGGGGCCAGCGTTATATTAACCGACAGATGAGCTGTGAAGATCAGATACAGATCTATCACGTGACATAATTAAGCTAATTGGGTTATTTAATAATATTTATCTTATCAGACAATGCATGCGTGTGCGTCAAGCTGAACACAATTATTGGTAGCCTATAGACGTATTAAGCAAAAGCTGTGTAGACCTCACGGATATCGTTGTAGGCTATATCTTCACTGCTGACTGTTTCGGATTCCTTAATTCTTGACCAGGTAGAGGGATATCTGGCTATAATGCATAGCCCTATCGGAACTAGCGATACTGCCAACCACGAAGATTAAATTAATTTTTTTGGCTCATAATTATATTTTTAGGCTATTTATAGGCTGCAGATTGCTGTTGGACAATGTCAAGATCAGACCTATGTATAGGCCTACCATGGCCACGACAGTGCTTGACTGTGCAGAACCTTTGTAAATAAACTAAACCACATAAAACCACTGCCAGCAACTTGTAACATGCAATTAACCTTATGTCCAGTAGTCTTGAAGATTCCTTGCATGTATATTAATTTATTGTATAGCCTACACGTATACAGTGTGACTATAAGGTAGCAGCACACTATTATAGGCTAACCATCGATGTTGACATTAACAGATTTACTGTAGGTAGGCCTATAGCAGCGGTTCTCAACCTTTTTAGTGCGGCGACCCCTTGAAATGATTTCGATAGTTGTGACGACCCCCACATTTTTTAAATTGAATCTCCCACCGTAACAGCATTTTTTACCATTGTCCAATGTCCATTGTTATAAATTTTCACTTCATAATTCGAAATTGCTTTTGGCAACTGTGTGAGTTTTCCAGGCTCTTATTAGCGGTTCTGAGAGCTACCTATGTTCGGCAGTTGAAGTTTCATAATTATGTCTATTCAGTTTGTGACACTTCATCATCTGTCACGTCTTGCTGCTGGAACTCCCATCTCAAGCGTGCCTTCTTGGAATCATCAACTTTGTTTTTTCAAAATGGCCTACTGGTCATGCTTTCCTGCATAGTTAGGATGTTTAGTATACCTGCTTCAGTCTATTTGTTGGATTTCATTGATTCGACCGACAAAATGTCATTGCAAATAAGACGTTGTAGTTTGTCTATTCATGCTGCAACTATTGAACAACAGACTATACTTTCAAAATCGGTCAATAGTTCTTCTTAACACTCTTTTCACCTAGCTGATTCGTTTAGGAAGGCTGTCAATTTCATAAACCTTACTCGTGCTCCTTATGAATGTGCCGAGCAGAGGTTTGAGAGGGGATGTGCCTTGTAATTTTATTGGAACACTTTTTGAATTTCCACACTGCAATGGTAGCATTTTAACAGCTGCTGCATTTCATTGCTGATACTCGTGGTTTAGGACTTAATAAGTAGCCTATCCTCCTCACATTGTTAAAAAAAATTCCACACTGCAATGGTCGCAATTTTATCTATTATCTCAGCAAAATTTCTCATAATTTCAGTACTGAAAGACATGGTTTAAAAACTTCAGTAAATGTACCCTCCCCATTGTTAAGTTTTTTTTAATTTGCACACCATTGGTGGCACTTTAGGGCAGCTGTCATCTGAACAGAAGTACTCATGATTTCAGTGCTCACAATGTTTTACTTGCACACGGTAAATATATATTTTAAGCTGTCATCTTAGCAAAATTGGTCATTAGGCCCTATGGATAAACGCCGGATAACTCTGTAGAAATTTATAATGATATCCAGGAAATATTTCCGAAATAATGGTGGATTATAAGCAGCTCGGTCCCAACCACAAACTTCGGGGGGCCAATCCCCTATGTTTCCAAAGTCTCGTCCCATAAATAGGCCTGACGATAGCAGACTGCAAAGATTCTTTGAGCAAACCGGATATTGTTTTATATTTTAGAAGAATGTAAAAAGAGGAATTTACATTTTAAGGTTAAAAAATTAATGAAAAAAATTGAATTAGCTACCGCAATTTATATGATTAATCATAGCAAAAGAACAAGTAAAAATTTATTTTAAGTTTCTGTAGCATAGTGGATCGCGTTGAACTTGCGAGTACACGAGTACATATTGTGAAAATTTCTGAAGGGTCCAGGCGACCCCTGGCAAATCGTCAGGCGACCCCCGTGGGGTCGCGACCCACAGGTTGAGAACCGCTGGCCTATAGTATCGAATCCTTTGAGCATTTATTTATTTATTATAAGTATCGAATCCTCTGAGCCTTTCACCTAACACGTTACGTTATGTCCTACTGCAATCTTGTGTGGGCCTCCACGTACCAAAGTCGACTAACCATCTTGATCAGTGTTTAATCTAGACGTCTCTGGGGTGGAACTTTCCCCCCCAGGATTGACATTTCCCCCCCAGAAAATTTTCACAAAATGTTATTGGTTTTTAGTAACTTTTTCATCGTTGTTTTACTTGAAGTGTTATAATTTACTGTGATATTATTTACTATTATATGATTGTAATGACATTATTTACTACTATAATATACGATACTATCATGTTGCAATGAATATAACTTAATGTATATAGGCCTATTTAGATAAACACTATTTTTTCTAACTAAAAACAGAGATGACATCTCCTCCAGAAAAATTTGTCAAAATGGTAATAGTATTTAGTTGCTCTTTAGTGTTTACATCATTGCATTACATGAACTGTTATAATAATAATATAACCGTAATATTATTTACTGCTACATGGTTGTAGTAATTATTTACTGTTATATTATATGACAAAATTCAGCAAAAATGAGTATAATTTACTGTTAATATTTGTACAAATACTATTTTTGTACAACTGAATGACTATCAAGTTCACATTTTAAGCTGTCAAATTTCAAAATGCTTTGGTCCTATTATCTGAACACCTAGTAAAACAACATCATTACTACAAGACTAGTGGCTTCTTGATTTTGGTATCGGTAGTTTATTAGCTCTTGGTAGATTTGTGTACCATTAAATATGATTTCGGAAAGTGTGCTGGTCAGCAACTCAGGGCCATATGGAGAAACTGGGATAAGCTGACAGTTTCTAATTACAGTGCTGAAAAGTCAGCTTATTTACTCATGTAAACAGTAATTCATTAGAATAACCCAGCAACAGCAGAACTGAGCTGCTGAACACGATACATAAAGATTTTTTTATTGTAATTATATAATATATAATATTGAAATCCTAAAACACTTTTTATCAGTACTGAAATAATGAAGTTATTTTTGTTAAAATGGCATCTTCAAAGGGTACCATTGCAATGCGGAAATTCAAAAAGTTTCTAATGGGTCATTGAAAAAGTACATCTTTTTTGTTAAGATGACACCTTAAAATGCTGCCATTGCAATTTGGAAATTCAAAAAGTTTCTAATGGATCACTGAAAAAGTACATCTAATTTGTTAAGATGACATCTTAAAATACTGCCATTGCAATGTGGACATTAAAAAAATTTCTAGTGGGGAGGGGATTTGCCCCCTCCCCATTACCCCCCCACCTCAGTGCGCTACTCGACTCATGAGTGTCCTTCGGACGCTCAATTGTCTCCCCCCCAGAAACCTCAATTCCCCCCCAGCGGAGGGGGACTAGATTAAACACTGCATCTTGATAACCTTGCAAAAGCGAGTTGTGAGAATTATAAGTAGGCCTAATGTGCCTTATAGAGCTCATACTGTATCTCTATTCTACAACTTAAAAATATTACCTTTCGAGTGCATAAATAAACTTCAAGTAGGCTCATTTATGTATAGGCCTAAAATTCAAGTGCATAAAATACCTACTAATTTTGACTACTGGCTTTGTAAAAATTCAAATGTCCATAACCACTATAGGCGTTCAGCCATGAACTACCATCAGTGAAGGGTATGCACCACTGCTAGGCAACACAGTATTAGAATATAATTATGGTCCACTGCTATGGAACTCACTGCCTAATGACCTTAAACACCTACCCACTGTTTATGAATTCAAACGGAAATTCAAAGGTTACCTTTTGACTGCACTTGTTTGAGTTATCTTATTGTTGCTTGTATTACATGCATTACTATGTTCATATATACACTGCATGAATTGTTTATGATTGTTTGTTTAGTGTGCTTTTACCCATCTTAAGCTCTCAATAAAAAATCAACTGTTGACATTTTACAATAATTATGACTATGAAGATATAATGATGACCATCAATGTATAATAATTGATAAATTACTGATGTAAATAGGAACCCTGTCTTGCGGAACCATATGTTCCTTTGGGTCTACCTATTGACAACCTGCATACGAATTTGTAAACTGTACGCTTGTATTACTTGTGGTGGTGGTCAATAAAGAAGATTGATTGATTGATACAATTTTTTTTATTATTAAAAAGGCAGCATTCACATTACCTATAAGTGTGCTCAATCTCGAGGTAGATATATAGCCTATTTCAAATTGCTCTTCCTTCTCAGACTTAGTTGAAAACCTTGCAATGCTTCTGCTTGGTTGTTCGGGAGCATAATTATCATGCACACCCTGGTGTTTCCCGGTGTTCTTACTTCGTATACCCAGCTGCCGAACTCTTATAAGCTGAAAGTAAAATTTTTATTGGTCCTGTCACAGGTGATAATATCAGTGATCACTGTCCGTGCCGGCGTTTCTGCATGTGACATGCTATGGTCATGGTGAATAAAAACAAATGTTAGCGTATCAGGTCTACGCATGGTTAACACATAATAAATTAAAATATATTAGGCCTAAAGAGACTGGTATCTGTATGTGGGTCACCAGTCTTCTCTATCTCTTAATCTTCTCGCCACAAATGACGCATACTCACTTCGTTGCCTCATTCACTGTCACTAGAGACCCAAGGAACAGACATCCTTAACACTTTAATTACGAGAGTGCACTAAAGTCTCAAAGTGACTGGGAAACCAATGCAGCACGTCATTAAGGTGTAAACTAATCTTTCCATTTGAGCTTAAATTTAAAGTCTACAACATCTGAGTAAGACAGTCCAGAGTGTTATTATGGATTATCACATAATCACACAAATCAAAAAGTACTTGCGGATGTCTGTAGTTATAATTCAAAAGAAATAAACGTTAATCAATCCACATCGATTGATCAATAAAGATAACAAAAGTTATCATATGAGTTCACAGCACTAGATGAAGAGGTAATTAAAATACACAGTAAATTTTCATCTTGTAAATCATAACCTTGTATAAGTCAAACTATTAACTCATCTGAAACCTTACCCAAACATTTTTAGAAATGCAGTTGACGAATAAGTAACTATTACAAATAGTCTGAGTAAATTGATACTAGTGAAAAGAAAAGACAGCAATTTTGAAATATGCAGTGAACAGATAATAGCATATAGGCCTATCAGCACTTCAGCACTCTAGTGGCTTCATGCTATACTGAATGAATGTTCACTAATTGTTTCACAAAAAATTTGGAATGTGTTCGGTCAATCCTTGACGCTACGTACTGCTGCAAGAATATCTGCCAACTTTAAGTCTTTACACTTGAATTTCTCAAGCATTTGTGGTGGAACAGGGCTTCTGCCGAACAATGCGGACATATCATTGTGTAGCTCTTGAAAAAACCAATGCATCATTTCATCAAATTTCTTTATGTCATGACTGTCAAATTTCCAAGTTCCATAATACTGGGTCTTTACCACACCCCACGACACACCAGGATTTTTGTGCCCATCTACAAAAACAAGTTCTCTGTCCGGAATATCCTGACAGACACGGGGGTCAAGGTACCGAGTGTGATTTCCGATTATCTCAGTTCCTATCAAACCATTTGGCTGATGACAGGAGTGGTGTTTCCGGATTTCACCCTCGTCCTCATGATGACCTTGAGAACCCCAGCAAAGTGCTCCACACCATGGACATGACTCAGTGCATCCTAAACGATTCATTACCTCAGTGTCTTCTGAAGCACATGCATAACTGACCGATTCATCTTTGTATGTCATGGAAAAACTTTCTATTTTGCCAATTATGCTGTCTCGATATGACAAAAAGTTTTCTTGTGATCTGACTTCACTACCACTGCTCTCATCTTTTGAACTTGTATGATATTGTTGTAAAAGACTGTCAAGTTTGTCTGAGCTATTTGCATTGCGTATCTCTAGAAGGATGTCTTCAATTTCTCTAGTCAGAGTTTGCACATAGATTTGGTGAACTCTTTCTTTGGAGTATATTGATTCGACCTTTTCCTTGAACCACTTTTCTACTGACTCTTGTGGATTCTTAAAGTGTTCAGTAGCTTGCTCCTTACTTCCTTCTGCAACTTTTAAAGCCAATTCCTCAAAGTATTGAAGTCGCACTTTTTCAGTGTTGGTTGTCCAGACATGATCTAAAACAGATTGAATTTTTCCTCGATAACCAGCCTTCTTCGCTCTTTCTTTTATGTCCTCAATTATATAGCCTGCCTTTACATATCCATCTGATGCACTTGAAAACCCATGCTCTAATCGTGTTTTGATCTCTTCCTTGTAAACAGTTTCCTTCCCATGCAATATTATGCTGGGTTTATTTTGACGATCCCATATTTCTTGAAGAAATTTCATTTTCTTTATAAATTCACACAACACGTACACAATAACAGTGTCTATGTACGAGTTTAGCAAGCTTGTATTAATTTCTCTTTCATATTTCTGCAGCATATCAGGAATGTTATGCTTAATGGACATTATCATTTGTGCTTCAAACTTCATGCCAATATCAAAGCATTGGCAATTAAAACTAGTAAATAATTCTGTAATAAATAGCTGAACTTTCTGAACTAGTTGCAGGCGCTCCTTTTCATTTAATGATCGATTTTTTCCTATTAAAATGTATTTAGGCCCCTTTGCTTTTTCATTTTCCAAAATGTCTTCTTCGAGGCCACTCATTATCTGTTCACAAATATGTGGGTGACTCTTTCCATACTCGGCTTTAATAGCTTTCGTAATCTCTTCCATTAGAGGTGCACCTGTCTCTCTTGAAGATGCTATCTGTTTAACTCGATTCCAAATTCTTTCAGAAATTTCAGTTTTCTCTTTTTCACTAAACTTCCCATCTGGCTGTTTTCCCAATTCGTCTTTGAGCTCTTTTGTAATCAGGTGAGAAAACTCTGAAAAGCAACCATTCCGCAAGATTGAGACATCAAATATCTGTTTAAGTATTTTCAATTCACTGTTCTGTTTGTTTCGGATGCATCTGTCAATTGTTTCTCTTAAGTCATATTCCCAGTCAGTGTCTTTTATCTCCAAAAGAAGTTGTTCCTGCATTTGACGAAGGCACTTACAACTATCACATTTCTGTGGACAACCATGGGGTATACTTTCCAGTTCCGAAATCATGTCTTTTGTCGTGTTTTCACGAAGTTCTTCTAGTTTCTTTCCTTGTTCGCTAAATTTTTTAGAGATTATATCTCTGTGAAATCTGAATGCTTGACCCACTGCTTCTTTGATTTTTGCAACCTTTTGTCCAAAGTATAAAAAGTCTGTTATGTGCTGTGCGCTTTTAAAATTAAGAGCAAACTTCTCTTGTGTCACAGAGTGCCAGTAATTTTCAGTGAGTTGAAACCATCTCTGAAAGGGAAGTAAACATGCTGAACTTTTGGCTTTGTTCAGAAGTATTTTGTATAACTTTCCTACATCTGCATGATATGATTCAGAGGGAGGGGCATGAACAGATGAACCATCCTTGAAAGAACTGAACTGAAGAAACATATCTTCGTGATGAATTCCGTGGATAAGTTCTGTCAGGCATTCATTCTGTGTTGCACCAAGTTCAACATTACTTTTATGCACAAGGTCAAATGCACGCTTAATTGCATCGATGAACTGACGTTTTGCTTCATCAAGCTTTGATGGGTTTCTTTCCTGTAAATGCTGTACCACTAACATATCAGGTTTAACATCTGCTTCACGAAGACGAGCCATTGTTACAATGACAATCTGCAAAATCTCTGTCATTTTCGTCAATTCTTCACCGAGAACATTGACAATTGTCAAATTGCTCAAACCCATAGCAAATGTTGCTAGGAGACGATCTTTGCGGCTTGCATCTGGATCATTCATTTTTTCCGGTGATGCAAGACCTTCAGTGTCAATTATAATAATAGCATCATAACCATGTTCCTTTCTTAGATCCTCTTCAAGAAAAATCATTCTCATGTAGAGTCCACGACTGCAGCGTCCAACTGACACTGCAAATCGGCAAGAAAACAGTGCATTAAGAAGAGTCGATTTACCTGAAGACTGCAAACCAATGATACTTATCACAAAAACACGCAGATTTGGTTGCCTTTCACAGATGTTCTTGCAGATAGCTCTAAACCAGTCGAGTGGGATCTCACCGGAGTCACCATTAAGTATTTCTACTGCATGCCCCTTTAGGACCAAATCTGCATAATACTTGGGAAGATTCAACACATCATGTGTGTGAGAGCTGTGATGACCAAGTGCAGTGTGATAAATCACACCAAATGTACGGAACAAATGCTCAGGACCTAAGTTTGCATCATTTACACGTCCAATTTCTGCCATCATCCTTTTTTCTGCACTCAACATTTCAGAAGCATCGTTTCTGGAATTCTCATTAATGCAGAGGTTAGCAAGTTGTAACTTTCTCTGAGCTTTAGCAACATTTCGTCGCGGGTTTATAGACTCTGTGGCTGATTTTTTGGCCAATTCAGTTTCCAGGTGAATCATTGCTTTTTTCAGGTCTGAGCCTGCACAGCAATTGAAAATGTTTACAATTGAGATAACTAATTCTTGCAACTCAGGATTGCGTGTCCAACCATCATATCCATTTTGAACCAGATCTTCCATGGCCTTTCTTATTTCACAACATCCCTGAGACTTCAGCAGCTGAACAACTTTTTCTGACTCATCAGTTTTCACATCTTCAGCATAATGGAGTGATTTCCCAAGTTCAGTTTGGGCAGCCTCCATTGACTTTCTTTGGTCCAACTTGTGTTCAAGTGCCCATTTAATGAGTCCTCTCAGTTTATCTTGTGTTTCGGTATGAATCAACCTAGACGTTGAAATCATTTTGCTGTCTCCACAATCAACTTTGATACAGTTAATGGGCTTGCCCGGAACTTCTGACTTAAAATTGTTCCACTGATGTGCGTCACAATCAGGCATTATGAATACAATGAAGCAACAGGCCAGACCCTTCAAATAGCTCAAAGTCTCGGAAAACTGACTTGCATTTCCATGCAGATTAGCCAAAAGGACTATCTCGTCTCTACCTTCTGCATAGTGACTTTTTAAAAGACGTGTCCAAAGCCAATCACTGCATGTTTCTTCTGTCAACCAGGTAAATTCCACTGTACCATGTAGAGTGCACGGTGGACCAATTTCGTTGGCTGCCTCTGCACGTGATGAAAAGAAGTATGGGTAGGCCATCATTTGATTCAATATTTGACTTTTCCCTGTCTTGTTTGTTCCTAATCGAACAGCAACTACCATTCTGAAGGGGCTTGAGAATAAGTGATTTTCTATGATTTGACCTTGTTCAGTAGAGCTTTGTGCTGCCAAGTTTGGACCCTCCTTTTCTGCCTTTCCAAGAAATCCCGGGTTTGTTTCCCATCTTATAACAAGATTACTCAGAAGTGGTGTAGTAATGATATACTTGTCTTTTTCAGTAATATCAGGAACGACAAGTGGCACGGAGAGAGGAAATTTTGATAAGACTCGCAAGATTTCTCCTGCTACCAAGCAACTTGAAGCATTTATCATATATGCAAAGCAATCAAGTCTGTTCAATGGCTGTTTTAGCTCAGTGCTCTGAACGTCCTCAGTTGAGGATGTAGGCTCAGAAGAAAATGGATCATCACAGATCACATTTTCTTGGTCATCATCCAAAGTCAAAATTCCTGAAATTCGAGAGGCTTTCAAAATGTTTCCATCCCATAATTTTATTTGCTGAATAAGATATGGCATGACAGACAGCAATGTACTAGCCCCAACTTGTGGCACTTGGTGACGATCAGAAATTTGTCTAACTGTCAAATATTCAGTATCTGAAATCTTACATAAATTCTGACCCATGACATGATGAAAGTTGGGATAGATTGGTTCCACAGTATGCATTTTCACCTGGTCTGATTTAAGAAGTGGATCTTTCAAATCAAGTTTGAAATTCACAGCTGTATGAGCTGTATGTGCTCTTCCAGCTTTTACTTCGGATGATCTCAGTTCATTGTCTATTTTACCGATAGTCATTCTTATTTCATCTATACTCCACTCTCTGTGAAAAAGCTTCAGCTCTGGACTCCATTTTACCAGTACATTGGCTTCAAGCAGCTCTGACTCAAGCTTGGAATTCTGTTTTAATGATTCTGTGAGAACATCTGTAAAGTTCCAAGGTGTATCTTCATTGCTATTAGCTACCTTCTCCAAAAACCTTTTGAAATCAGACATCGTTTGAAGATTTTCTTTTTCTGTTTCAATACGAAGCGCTTCAATCAGTTTCTGATGAATTTCGTCTGGGAAAACTTTTTTGTTAACAGTCTTTCGTAGCCACTCTTGAATCAACCGAAGGACTACTTTCCCATCTGATGCATTAACACAATTTCTTACAAGAAACAGCCATTTGTCATTCTTCCACAGCATTTCTGTGTGTTCTTCCATGCAGACTTCTGACAACTGATGAATTAAAGTTGCTAAACCTGCTGAGTCGTCTAAACTTGAGAGTCTTCCGAGTGCATCATGCACTAGAAATTGCCACTTCTCGTACTTGAAAATGCTGAGGCTTCGCAGCAGAAAATACAGCTGGTTATTTTGAAGATAAGTTTCTGTACTTTCTGGAATACAGTTTACTTTCCTGCAGTACTCCTTTATTAAAACGTTTGTTAATAAGTTCAGTGATTCTTGCTCACAAGAATCACAGCAATTCAAACCTGATTTAAGTGCTGTAACATGAAAAAGTATGGAATTGCTTTCTGTCGAATCAGTTTTACTTCTTAGTTCCCTCAGTATTTGAAGAATTCGTTTGTGGAAATCACCAGTGTGCCTTTTTTCCAGTTGCCTTTTGTAAGTGGCTGGGCAGTGTGAATGAACAGAAATTTTACGAACAATTAGCATAATTTCATTTGCCACAGGAAGATTTTGTTGATCGTTAAGAAGTTTCTCAGCATTATCAATTTCACTGAGAAGGGATTTGTTTTCAATCCATTCTCCTAGGTTACAGATCAGTTGCAATCGTTGATCACTAAAGAGCATATCTGAATCAAATGTCTTGGTGGCATCATTCCAGCCACATGTTTTCAAAGTTTCGCCCAGTGTTCGGAAATTTTCAACAGCCATTTGGGCAACAGTTGAGATAATGAGTAGCATATCAGAAGAAAGACACGATGTTATGATTGCAATTAGTTCTTCGACATCTGGATTGAATGACACTGTCTCAGAATGCTCGAATGCATCCAGAAATGTAGTTGGTGCTATATAACTCACTGCTCTGTGAGCATACAATGATCGCTCCGGATACAATGACTTCTGTAGGTGCTTCACTGAAAACATGGAAAAATCAACATCACTGACATGGGTTTTCTGTGCTAGTTTGATCTGGTGCTTCAAAATCTGGAGGTCAAGTTGGTCTAGGCATACTGCATGAATTTGACCTCTATCAAACACCATTAGCAATGGAGCCTGAGAGCATTTTGGAATATCAAAACTGCAAACAATCCATTTCACTCCTTGAAGGGACTGCAGTATGTTGTCTTTAAAAGTAATAAAGAAGTCAAGTGCTGTTTCTGGAGCATCAATTGGCACACAAAAGGCCATGGTGTCCTTTGGCAATGTCCTGATCCACCTGTGAAAGTCGTTACTTGATTCAGCAATATAAAAGCTGCTATAATCACTCAAGACTTGCACAAATGTGAGCAGAGTTCGATCCCACTCTCGTAGCAGACTTTTCTGCATTGGAAATTTAATTACATTTAATTCGGCAACAACTCGGTAAAATATGGCTCTTGTCTGGTTTCCAGGGCAGAGATTTGCATATAGGATTTCTAGAACCTCCCTCATTTGAGTGTCTTTGAAATCCTCTCTTTGTTCAAACACCAGGTGAAGCTTAGCTTCGTCTGAAATGCTGGGCATGACCATACCCATTTCAATATTTAATGCCGTCAGTGGATGTGCAAGTTGAAGAAATATTCTGACCACTGCACTCGGAAACGGCGCCTTTACTTCTAGAAGTGCCTTTCTGCTTGAACCAGACTGGAGCCATTTTTTTAGTTCAAGCTTATCAGTGAACCGTTTAATCTTGTTTGAACCATCTGCAGCCTTTGATTCCAAAATTTCAATATTGCCTTCATCAACAAATTTCTCAATGATCTCATTAATCGAGCCAGCTTCACTTGCATTGAAGTCTCTTACAATTTTGTCTAGATCCTCAGCATCACATCTGCCATATTTATACTCTTTCAATGACTCTCTACAGAGCTTGATGAATCTCTGGCCCACTTGTCGTAATTGGTTTTCAGACTCTCTCACCTTCTCAGACAAACAAGACTTCTGATCAAGCAACCATGTCAGTTGCGAATCTTGCTCTAACATGAGCTTTTTTATGTAACCCTGTTGCTGTATTTCTGATGCCTTGGATATGGTTTCTTGAAAATCGTTCAGCAGATCATCTTGTAACTGTTTGTATAGCAACTCTGTGCCACAGTTGACAAAATGAGACAGAGGATACAGAATGAACTGAACTGGGACTCCTGTTACGTTGTCATGACCAAACATGGGAAAATGCTTTTCTTTTGATATCGCTTGTGGCATTTGTTCAATCAATTCAAACAATTTCGTGACTGAACTTGGTGCTGGAGTGTTCTCTGGCATCGGTTGTGCTTTACATGTCACACTGATGTCCAGATGTGCATTAGCTTCATTGCTTTCCCAGTTAGCTTTAAGTTCTCCAGAAAAACTTCCAATGAACTTAAGCAAGGTTCCTGTTGTACCACTATTGGCTGCTCCACCTCTTCCAGAAACTTGGTAGTCACTTTTTGAATCCTTATCTTTGATTTCTATAAGAGCACTCACCATAGCTCCTACAATTACCCCACCAACAACGTGAGTGGCTTCGATTTCCTTGTCACATATTTTCTGTAATATATGACTATTGACAATAGCATCAACCGGCGGCATCAAATCAATTTGATAGCATTCGTTGATGTATGTGCAGTTAATGACTTCGACGTTCTCTCTTTGTGTTTCCTCATTTCTGTATGAAAAATTTCCTTCAAGAGTTATGATCTTTAACAGCAAATCTAATGAAAGATGGCCCTCGACTTTCAAAGTTTTAGCTGTTTCTAGTTCGTTCTTCACATGTGTGAGTCTGTAATCACAAGTTTTTATAGGGCGGGCCTGTAGATTTTCACCAGAGAAATGGGCGGTTCGGAACAAGTTGTGACCAACTGACTGTGAATTATGACAGTTAAAAAGGTCTCCAAGACCACGTACTCCATTCTGAATGTGTGGACTGCGGAACTGAGATTTCTCAACATAACAGTCACGCTTGGCCATACCTCTAGTAGACCGGTTTAGACCTAACAAATAAATAACTACATAATTATAATACAAATACTGCAGTTGTAGCAACTTTAGTATATAAGCAATTGCCCTGGAAGCTGTGAATTTAAGGATAAGTAAAATTCAATCTTGACATGATTAATCGATCGAAATTAACACATAGCAAAGGGAGTCACAAAAGGGGTGAATCCAGGGTGGTCACAGCTGCAATTGCTCCCTCTGAGTTTCTTGAAAATATTTTAAAATGATCAGACTGCTGAAACAATAAGACCATTAGTTGTGATTACTAGTCTGATCTATTAACAGGCTAATTGTTCTTGGCACAGTCAATTAAATTGTTAATTATTTATGTAACTGTTTAAATTGTAATTCATGACTTCATATGCAAAAATTATTAGATCTCAAGCAAAGCAGATGTTCAATTGATGCTTTTTGTTCATTTAATTGAGATCACAGATTTAGATGAAATCAGTCTAGATTGAGCTAACCCTGAGAAGACCCCATGCAAAAGATTCTGTGAATTAGTGGTGTAACAACTGAACCGGGGTCCCTGGACATTCTCAGCTTGGGACCCCTATCCATTAACGGGACTAATATAGTGAAAACAGTGAGATGGCTATTTAAAACAAGTTTAAATCAAAGCGCTCGCCTATAATATCGATCTGAAGTAATTTTTGTAGCACTATTCATAATAGTGTATATATATATATATATATATATATATATATATATATATATATATATATATATATATATATATATATGCCTACTGGTGAGTTTTCGTAAAGTGTCGCTTTATGAATGTCAGTATTAAACGCTGTCATCAATAATCCATAGTTCAAAGCACATTAAATTTAATAGTTCAATGCAAAACAAGAAAACAACCGAAATGTATTGGCCAAGTTAGCCTGTCGCTTATAGACTAGTTTCGTATGTAATGTAGGGGCCTGCGCTTTATAGTTAACACTGCAGATAAGAGCATTTTAAAAGGTATGAAGAATGGTCAACTCCATTATGCGTGCACGTTATAATATATAGTCATATAGGCATAGATGTCTAGATAACCGTGGTGAGTGTATCAGTCACTTCAACACTTGGCTGTATAGAGACACTGGCAGAGACAGAGACGCAACAGAGACAGACAGACAGACGGACATACAGAGACAGTGAGAGAGTGAGTGAGTGAGAGCACACACTCACACAGAGCTAGAATTAGAGGGGGCGCAGGAGAAAGCAGATACCATTTCAAGCATCATTCCTTAATGCTGGAATTGACTGATCGGATACGGATGATTAAGTGATGTACATGTATTGTATATTCATCTATAGGGGTGTTCTTCCCTCAGGAATGACTCCCTGAAGAAAAATTTAACAAGAACAAATTGAAAATAGTTCTAAGTTGCTGTTTATTTATATTATAATATTTTATTCTATCACACTGCCTACAGCTAAAATAATGACTTTTCTCCACGGTTATCTTTAAAATTTCAAAAATGTCATATTTAAAAATGCTTTGTTCAGTGGCAGCGACAAGGGGGCTAGGGGGCCTAAACAAGGACGTCCGGGGCTAAGCCCCCTAAAAAAGCCCATCCAGTTCGTTTTGACATGTAAGAGTTTTGGCGGATGAGAATGGAAGGTTTCCTGAAGGCGAATTACTAAAAAAGAGGTCGTCAGAAATTTTGGCGGATGGAAGTGGAAAATTTTCATGAGATTTCGACCGGATGACTAAAAAAAGGTCGTCAAAAATTTAGGCAGATAAAAATGAAAATTCCTCTGCGAAAATTCAGCCCCCCCCAAAAAAACTGAAATCCTGGTGCCGCCACTGGCTTTGTTCCCTGAGCACTTAGTAAAACATCATTACTAAATGACTTCCTAATTCGGTACCGTAGTTGAGTTATTCTTGTGTGGTTTAATTTTCATTTTTTTGGGGGGGTCCCGTAGCTCAGTGGTGAGAGCGCTGGTCGTTAAACTGAGAGTCATCCGCGCGGACCCGGGTTCAAGCCTCGCTCAGGGCAAAAATTTATTTGAATTTTCTGTTAGCTGCCGCTGGCGCTTTGCTGATGTGTTGCTTGACTCGGGTTCTGCGAAAAATAAAGATAGCCCCTCCCACTTCTGGCTTCAGAAGTGATCCAGTACTTAGGCCATTAGTTAAGTTACCGAACCCACTGCTGTAAAGCCGATCTGCGTGTCGTGCTACAGTGGGCCGTATTTCGTATAACAAGTACTTGTGATCGTTCTGCGTTGTGTCAGATTGAAGCATTAAAGAAGATATTATTATTATTTATGTACCATTTGCGGTAAACGTGTATTTTAGCGTCGTAGATTTTTTAACATTGCATGGGCTTCAGCATTGGTCGAATAGCCTATATATACGAGTCGGGTTGATGCAAAGAATTCTTGCGAAATAAAAGTTGGAATGATGAAAATAAATTTTAATTAAATAGAAGTGGGATTTATTAAAACATCTCGCTGAAATTGAAACTGCATTGATAAACAATAATTTTCAATTGAATAGAAGTTGTAGGCCTATTGATGATTGATGAAAAATAATTGCTGCCGAAATAGAAGCGGGAAAGATGACACGAATTCTTGCCTAAACAGACGCTGGATAAATGAGAAGGATTCCTGCCAAACTAGAACTTAGAAGTTGGATTGATTAAGAATGAAAAATACTGCAACGAGCGAATAATTTACGACGCTAAAATACACGTTTAACGCCATTATTACTTTTAATCTTATTATAAGTAGAATTATTTATTGATTTAGAACAGATGTCTTGCCCTACACCGCACTAATGTATGAATTTATTCACCTTTCTAGTGAGATCCCTGTTGGCTCGTGTAAACTTTATCGCGAATCGCAGTTTGCGACGCCAGTCTAAAAGTTGATTCCAGAATGTTCATCTACAAACACCTTAATTGTTATTATTATATTTTTTTTTCCTATCATCGCTGCAACGGTTCGAAAGTTTAAACCTCATGCTGCTTGGCGTGCTTGTTCAAGACATCGGACATAACAAAATGCGAAGGCATCGAGAGTAGACCCCTCTAATCAGTGTTGCCACTGAGGTTTCAGAAATAAACCCAGATTTCCTTCTGAAAAACCCCCAGAAAAACCCAGACTATTCATATAAGCTATTTTAGACCCCCTTTGTTCGAATTAATCGTAATCTCGACTCGAGATTACGATTACTCGAGATTCTCGAGTGATCGTAATCTCAAGACTTCTACGGCACCCACAAAAGCCAAGTCAATTAAGTTGGTTTTTCGCTTGTTCGCATGATGATTAACAAAATGCTAGTCAAAAGAGTCGAATAAAATGTAATTACAACTTTAAAAATATCAATTGTCAAAGTTGTCAGGGACTCGGGAATCCATACTGGCAATAGGCTTAATCGATATATTCGTGTGCGCATGCGCAGCGGGTCGAGTCTACCAGAATTGTATGCACATAACCAAGGGCGGATACAGAAATTTTCGAAGGGGGGGCCAAAGTCCTACGGAACCACTCATGGGGGGCCACGTCTACTTTCCGAGCAAAATAGCTGGTCAAAAATAAAGAAATTTCTAAATGGGGGGGCATGGCCGGATTGGCCCCCCCCTGGATCGGCCCCTGCACATAACACATGTTTCTTAAGTTTACAAAGTTTTGAAGTTGTCCGAGGTTAATTTCCAGCCAAATTTTCTTAATACACCAACAATCCCACGTTTTAACCACCTAGAACATTAATACTCTGCAACAACTTGGCTATTATACCACTAGAGGATTAACCTGACCTACAGTGTATAACTGTATAGACATAGACATAGACATTAGAGTGGTCCATCTTACCATGTAAAAAATGAAATTTCACATATCAAATTGGGTCACAGTTGTCCTTGTTCCTATACATCAAGGAAGCTTACATGCCAAAAATTAGAAGGATTCAATGATATTTAGGCCTATAGAGGTGACTCAAACTTGAACATATTATTTCTGGCATTAGAATTGCCACACGCAGGCTAAGGCTGCAGCTGAACAGGATTTTTATTTAGCCGAGGTACCTTTCCTTTTTATGACAACTGCAACATGGGAGGATTTTGAGGTGGATGGGGAAACGATAGAGGTAGTACCAAGCTTCACATTCGTGGGATCTACGATAGAGAAGGAGGGAAGAAGTGATATGGAAATAAGGAGGAGAGTAACACTGGGGAAAACGGCAATGAACGGTCTGGAAAGGATATGGAAGGATAAACATGTGAGTAGGGAGACAAAGAAAAGACTGGTAAGGGCACTGATCTTTCCAGTGGTCCTTTATGGATGCGAGACTTGGACAAAGACACAGGATATGGAAAGAAAAATCAACGCGAGCGAGATGTGGATTTGGAGAAAGATGCTAAGGATTTCATGGACGGAAAAGAGAACTAACGAGTCGGTGCGTGAGGAGCTCGGAATAGAGAGGGATGAGACACTGCAGCAAACGGCCACTAGGAGGAAATTAAGCTACTTCGGCCACGTGATGAGATCGAACGGATTGGAAAAGGAGCTGATGACGGCATGCGGAGAGGGAAGAAGAAGACGCGGAAGACCAAGAAAGAAATGGATGGATGAAATACTTGAAAAGTCTGGAATGGGCCTGGAGGAGTTAAGAGAGGCGACAAGAGAGAGGAGACACTGGAGAGGATACATCATGTCTGTCGCCAGAACTCCAGGAGTTGACGGCACCAGGTGACCAGGTGACCTTTCCTTTGCACTGCGAGGGCAAAAGTTAGCTAGAATTTGTCCAGACCATTCTGAATGTGTTTCTGGAGCTGGAGAGAAAGGTTTCTTGTATATAGTTTCCAAGTTTATTAGACAATTGAAAACAGCAAGTTAATGCATGTCTTCAACTGTCGGATGATCGGAATCGGAAGCAGAGTATTATATGGGCTTGTATTTGATAAAACGGCCTCAAGAGACTTGCACATGTATAGTTGTACACCTATCTAACAGACACTTAATGAGGAGACACTGCTGTGTGCTCGCATCTATGAAATCCAGTGGTTATCTTTACTCCCACAATCCTCGGAACAACCAGGGGTCCAGATGTAGGCTCGTTCAAACGATTTCTATGAAAAACCAACACCAACGTGAAGATTACGACGAGCTTCTGCAATTATCGCATGTCATTCTTCTTGATATGTGTTTGAGAGGAGAAGTGCAATTTCGTTTCCAGCTTCTGGGGCAGTACACCATGCAACACCGCTCACCAACTTCTAGCAAAATCCTCAAAAATCAAATGACTCTCAGCATTTGGGATGAAAAAGTTTTAATAGAGCTAATGTCCACCTTTTTGCCTCTCTTTTCTATGGAATATGGTCATGAAGCTTGCTTGGACCAGAGAGAGCTCCAAACAATTATTTGACACTGTTCAACTAGTCAGAACTTAACATTTGCAACGTTGTTGTGCAGAATGCTGCCACAACCGCTTTCAAGAGACACCTGGTCTCTTTGAATCCGTGTTGATGTGATTTAATGCAAAGACCACCTTGGTTACGAAGCTCAAATGTTCTGAAAAGAATATAGCATCAAACGGAATTGAATGCAAAATGTTGAACTTTGGAAATCCACTGGAATCATAATTATGTGACATTGGGACAAGCCGAAGATCTTGACTCATCGACATATGATCATTGCCAGCAAGTGGCTGGCAGATGAGGCTTAGGCTTGCTTCTCGACGCCACCACACTTTGGCAGATGCATTCAATTTATATCAAATTGAAAGACAAAGCCAGGCAGATTAAAGTAATAAATTAGACCCACAGCGCAGAAAAGAGTATTGCTTTCATCCAGATATTCAACTCTTCTGTGACAAGAGTCGAGAATCGAAGACAATATACCATAATAAAAGTCTCTCTAGAGGAACATATCAATAAAGACTTGTTTTAATGGCGATCTTATTACCTAGGAACTTACTAAACAGTTAACACTATATAGTGATTTGCTTTCGGTCTTGTTTCAAAACACTTTTGGGTCATAAATGCCAATATACTACATTATGACGAAATTTTCGAAGAAACAAAATTATCGTTCAAAATTGAGTCACCCCTAGATATTCTTCAAATGACACCAAAATTGGTTCAAATACTATCTGAAGTGAATGGAACAAGAACACATGTGACCCAAATTAATTTTCGACATTTTGTCTTTTTGGACCACTCTAATAGACATAGAATTTTTTTTTGATCCCAACAATTAAATTGTACATGTATGTTTAACAAAGTACAGACACAATTCGCAATAAGAAAATACTCATGAAGTGAAAAGGTATTATAAGAGTGAGGGAGCAAATAGGCACACCAAAAGGGACAAGTCCCGCTAAGCAGGGGCCTAATTAACAAAGTGAAGTGAGAAAGTGAAAGCTGAAGGGAGTATTGGAATGCAGAGATATTACTTAACTAGGGAAAAAATTATTATTCATAAAAACAAAACTAATGTAGTTGTGTACAACAGTAGGACTGTTGACAAAGGATTTAAACGTTAAGTAATGTAATAGTAATGTAATAAGACCCATATTATATGTAGGGAAAGGAGATCCTAGGCCCACATAATATAGATATAGCTACGCCCTTGCTGTAGCTGCAACTGGTGTCCACGTGTTCCCTGCGTGTAGAGAGTGTGTGACCGAGTCAGGGTGACTTGCAGAATTAACTCGGCCTGCCCTGGAAAGACAGCGTGTCCCGATTGAGTTGACAGAGTGCCAGGCCAATGGTAGTAGCAACGACGGGGGCTGAAGCGTCCCCCAGAACCCTATAAAAGCCCATTTGCGACGGACCAAAGCGCCGACTCCCAGATTCTGTATCCAGGAAGGACCTGCGACTGGTTGAAGTTCGTGCCCGGAGGTGAAGACAATGCCGCCTTCGTCAACCCAGGATTATCGAATCTGCGTTCCGAAGTGTGAGATGCCAATTTTAGGAACTCCTTCGTCGAAGTGCAGAATAGGCCTCTGATCCCCTCCGCAAATCCAGGAATTAAGGACCTGCGTTCCGAAGTGTGAGTAACCAACTCCAAGAAGAGTTTAGCGTCTCCTTCGTCGAGAGCAGGATAGTCCTCTTCCGATCCGTTCTACCTCAGGACAGGAGTCCTTAACCGCGTACTCGGAATAGATAGTCTACAGCGAGATCCCCGCCATTGATCGGGAGTATAAGTTGTTTTCTGTTCCTTTGCCACTGTCAGCCGTAAAACAGGTCTGGACCGGATCTAAGGTATGAACAGTAGGAATCATTCGAGTGCTCTGTGAATCCTAAATTCATAGAGAGTTGCCTTTCGCCCCCCCATTTTACTAAGATAGAATCGAGGATTGTAACGGTTGTGCTTTGTCAAAGGTTCGAGTATGAATGAATGCATTACTTTGTTTGCTTAAATAGTTAGTAGTATTAGATTAGAAGATTAGAACTTATTTACTCTGCTTAATAAAATATATAGATAGAAGAGTCTTTATTCATATAAATACTTACGTAGAGTAGGAACACTCACCATGGCAACGACCATATATATATATAGAAAGAGAGAGATAGAGAGAGATAGGACTCGGGTATGATCGTGTGGACCCAACCCAAATCGAACCCTGACTCCTTCTCTTAGGGAGAAGAAGTTCTGACTCCCACGAGCAGCGCTCTTCCACTTAGGCACCTTTCGTCAAGAATCACTATTACCCTATCCTTGACCGATCATACGAGTTCGAATATCTCTGGCCATTCACGACAGTCGTATCTGTATCATCCAGGAAAGAGAGGTCCACTAGCTGCTGCAGATGCTTCATTCAAACCCTCTCTGGTAGCGCGGAGAGGGGAGGCATTCATTCCCCTTGACGAGGGCGGATCTAGGGATCGTCTTCGTAAGGGGTTGCACCGGCGAAACTCCTACAGTTGACACTACATGAAAAACTCAGAGAAAGAACAAAATAAAAGCAAAAGCAATCAAACAATGAAATAAATCAGAAATAAATATATAAATAAATATAAATATAAATATATGCATGTTATAGATGTAATACGGTTTAACAAGGAACGAGACAAGTGACCTGACCTATTTTGAAATGTCAAAATGTTTTATTTCTGTGCAAAACTATTCTCCATGTTATAAATTATTTGGGAATTGACAACATGAGATCTTGATTGTGGAGTTTAAAATTAAAATTAGTGGAAAAATTATGTATCACAACCATTTTACATTGAATTTCACAGAATATTCATGTGTTGTAAGTACAAAACGTCAACTCACCAAAATAAACCCAGATTTTGACCAAAAAACCAGAAACCCAGACGAAGGCGAAAAACCCCAGATCTAGTGAAAAAACCCAGCTGTGGCATCACTGCCTCTAATTAATAAGTGTGTGGTTATGACAGTGGGTGGGGAAGTCTAGAGCCGCATATTCGGCCCCACAAGCAGGCTGATAGCCGGCTAATTGTTCTGTTAGTAGTTAAGATTTAGCCTATGTCTTCTGGAACTGGGAATAACCAGGTCACTAACCAACGTTAGACTGCTTTCTCTTTTGCTTTCTGGAAGACTCTTGCCCAGCCACGATCGCTTTAACTGTTTGTGTCGTGGACTCGTGGTTGTGAAAATGGCTTGATAATATTGGCCCGATGATCGGCAGATTTCGGAGAAAAGAGTGCTGTAGGTCTTTCATAATCACATAGATGGGACGGTTCCTAAGATGGGACACACCCATTATTATTGTTATTCAGCAGAGGATGCCACTATTTAGAGTTGGGAATGTTGTATCTCCAATATTAAACCCCACATACCAACTATTACCAAAGATATTAGAGTTAAAACTCTAATATCTTTGCTATTACTACTAGCGATGCTGTTGCCTTGATTTGATTGATTTTTGAAAATTTTCATATCCGCTGATGTCATTTCATTTTCGTCGATTTTTCCACACAACAAAATAAACTTAAGACATCTCTATCACTTTATGGTATGCTAATAATAGCTTCATTATAACTGTTAATTATTTATTCTACATAGCTGTAGGCTCGGTAATAAAGGAAATATTTGTTGTGGAATGTTCTTCAACGGTGTGCCATAAGATGGGACACCATAAGATGCCATAAGATGGGACACCACTGTTTAGGCTACGATGTTGCGTCATAATTATGATCTACTAGCTGGGGTACCCGGCGTTGCCTGGGAAATTTAGGATTCGATCCGCTCCGGCCACAACCACACCGCACAACACCCCACCACACTCCGACCTCTGTACCAGTACGCCACCGGAGAAATTTGGGTTTGACGAAAATTTCCACCCCCATCCCACCCCCACCCGCTCCACCCCAATCCCCTCTCACCCCACCACCCCACTCCACCCCACCCCACCTCCCACTCCATCCCCTCCTCCATCCCACCCCCACCCCTCCACCCCAACCCCACTCCACCCCCACCCCAACCCCCCAGCCCATCCCCAACCCCACCCCTCGACCCCCTACGCCACCCACCCCACTACCTCCACCCCTCACCTCCATCCCACCCCTCCACCTCCACTCCACTTTAGACACCTCTAAAACGATTAAAATCACTGTTTTTATAGGCCTACGTGGTAAGCGATCGAAAATTTATAGCGAAAATCAGTGTTTTCGACCCCCCGCACCATGACCCCCATGGTGGTAGAGATTTTCCAACCACTTGGTTCTGATGGACCTCTATCTAGGAAAAAAATTCAAATCAATAGCTGAATTTTTTTAAATTGGGGGGTTTCTTCCCCACCCTGGCCCCCATGGTGGTAGGGAATCGCCAACCCCTCGACTTAGTGTATCATGCCGAGACCTACACAGTAGTGAAGGTTTGGAGTGAAAAGCTCAAAAACTGTGAGCGTGCATTCTGGACAAATATACAAACATACAAACATAGCCAAGTCCTTTCTTATAGATATAGATTTGTGCAAAATAAATTCAATGTTTACAAATTGTTAATGGCATTGATTTTATTTATTGATTGTAAGTAATGACTTATTGCAAAAAGTCTTGTCAAGGCTCATGGAATGAGCAACAGAAATTTTTGCAATCTGACATCATGGAAATTGTTCTCCCATCTTAGGTGCATGGGTGCTTAAAGTCTTAAAAATTATAAGACTCAACAATTTTCTCTGTTGTTGATAAATTTGAATAACAGGACCACATTATGAGTCATTAATTCTATTGTCATTACATTGACCGCATATTGAAATTTTCACAATCCGACGTCATGGAAATTATTGTCCCATCTTAGGAGCATGGTTGCTTAAGATGGGACACTTTGGTACTTTTTAAAAATGGCAACAATACTACATTTTTGGATAGGTGTTTAAATTTTATAACCACCATTTTAAAGTTAAATGCATATGCCGTAAGCTTATATCAGTGCGGTTTAGGCTAACATATGGTGCTTTTTGCTACGGAAAAATCGGCAGAAGCTGTTAGGTGTCCCATATTAGGGTACTTTCTCCTAATTGTAATTGTAATCGTACATTTATATAGCGCCCCTTCAAGAGAACTCCTCAGAGGCGTTCCCGACCTGGCACCAAACCACAATCAAAGAGAATGGTTTTCAACGCTCGCGGAAAAGGGGCAAAGAAGACATAGAAGTTGATATAGCCTCTCTCTCTCTCCCTCTCCCTCTCTCTCCCTCTCTCTCTCCCTCTCTCTCTCCCTCTCTCCCTCTCTCTCTCTCTCTCTCTCTCTCTCTCTCTCTCTCTCTCTCTCTCTCTCTCTCTCTCTCTCTCTCTCTCTCTCTCTCTCTCTCTCTCTCTCTCTCTCTCTCTCTCTCTCTCTCTCTCTCTCTCTCTCTCATCGACGGACGTTGAAAACCATGTGATTGTTCGAACAATCATGGTTTTCAGACCGCAGCCGCGGCTAATATCACTATTAGGCCATTATTAGTTGAGATTAGGCCGACTAAATATTCTTACATGTTGAGAATTGCTGTGGGGGGTGGCTGAGAGGTCACCCTCGGTCTTTCACACTCCAACCCCACGTGGATCATAGTCGGTAATTTATCAACAGTTCTCGTATAGCCTAGCCTACTACATTCATAGGTTGGATACGTTGGCCTACGGTCGCCTACCTATAGGCCTACGGGACAATCTTGTTATAGCTTATAAGCTTATAGTATAAGTTTTTGTAGCCTACTATAATCAGTAGCGGCTCTAGACTTCCCCACCCACTGTCATAACCACACACATGACCTCGATCATCATCGCATCGATCATCTCTCTCAAAGTTATCGCCAGAAATTCCTTTCTCTTTTGATGTACCGGTAACTTCCGATCATTGCACCATCTTGACACGTCCTATATCGCTCTAGGCCTAGCTACCTACACTTCGACCTGATCCCATTTCTCGATCATTTTTTTCGCCGCATTAGTTCAATAAATATCGAAACCTTCACGCAAGATCTTTCCTCTTCAGACCGCGTTCCAAGGCCTCCTTTGTCCTTCCTCTCACGATGACCTGTCCTCTCACAATGCCACTCTTTTCTTGCTCCTTGACAAGCACGCTCCTATTAGGCTATTACAAAATCCGGCCCTCTCTCAAACAATCCTTGTTACCCCACCAGTGGTGGGCCACCACCCCGTATAATTCCAATTTCAGGACCTTCAACGCTTCGAGCGCACGTAGGCTACAAGCGAACCCGTGTTCCTCAACTGCTCTAATTGACTCTGAAATCGATCGGCTACAAGCAAGGGACTACCATCAATTTTGGCTACGGCTTAAAAGAGGTTTTACTCCTCAATAGCCTATAGTTCCTCTACTCCGAGTGGCTGACATATTTGTTAGGCCTACTGGAAAAATACTAGATATGTCAGATTGAAGAAAGAAGAGATTGCAAAAGTAATTGGAGAAGAAGGACCCGCGTGGCTGGCTGTAAAGAATTAAGGAATTAATTAATCAACACGAGCGCTATCCGAGTTTTTTTTATTGTCATACACGTCAAAACAACAAAATTAGTCTCAGTAGGCCTACTTAATTGCAGCTACACTCAAGCATCGATCTGCTAAATCAGTAGGCTGAGCAAACGCATCACGCTACGTTGTTCGCATCTGGTTAAAATTTGCTACATATTATCCGAATATGATGGCATTTTCTTTTTTTAAATCAAAGGACGTTAATTATTGCACATTTCAGAATAAAACGCAAGAAAACGAAATTGTGATTGAATACAAATAATTATTCTAATGATAAACAACATTGATTGCGGTAATGACTTTAACAATAATTATTGTTTGCTCGTTCAAACGTATAATTATAGCCTACAAGCATGGAACACCAGCATATATTTTTTTGAGGAGGGGCAAACACTACGGTCACGGCCAGCGGCCCCCGCAGGATTTTTTTTGTGTACGCACAGAAATTTTCGAAGGAGGGGCGAACAGGGAAAAATTTTCGTTAGGTCGCCGAAAAAACTGATGACCTTTTTTTTTTAGTCGTCATCCTAGAATTTCCCCAAAAACATACCTTTTCTATCCGCCGAAAAAACTGATGACTTTTTTTTTTTTTGGCCGTCAGCCTAAATTTTTCCAAAACATACCTTTTGGGTCATCGCGCTGTACGCACTTACCTATGTGCGTACGTCTGCGGGCTCCGCTACTGTACGCACTTGCGTAAGTGCGTACGCCTGCGGGCGCCTCTGGTCACGGCTACATTCTTAGCTTGCAATATGGAAATTAAGAAGAACCTGGGCATTTTTACAGAGTTTTCGAAACGCAAATTTATCAATTTCATTTTGTGTAGGCCTATAATTAGCATGATTAGTACATTAATTAGTGCAAAGAAATTTTTCAAAAACCAAAAGCAACAGTTAAACATGGGTGTCAATTTTTTAGAGGTTTTGTGCGGGCGTCCTCGTATACAAGTCAGCGCATGTTAATTCTGCTAAACTGGAACAGGGGCGGATTCGGGAGGGGCAATCCGGTCATGGCCCCATCGAGACATTTGTACAGTTACACCTCTATTCTGGCGGGCAAAATGGATGTGGCTCCCCTCTTACAGGTTCGATGCAACGGGAAGAGGTGACAGAGAAGACAGAGGGCAAAGTAGACGTACGACTAAAAAAGGTCCTCAGCTACTTTGACAGGCACAATTTTTGACCCCCCTTCTACAATTTGTGTATACGCCCCTGAACTGGACTTATGTCTCTGATTGTTAAAATGTGCAGCTACAAGGCTCATGTATCCGTCTGTTTGAAATCATCTGCGCACGTCGTTCGAGTTGCAGCCTCTTTAGATTAGATTAAGGCTGAGCAGTCGGAGCTTTAAAAGCAGTAGCACTGCTTGTTGTTTTTCAGCCCCGGACATGGGCTTGGCGAATCGCGGCACTCGCCTCCAGGCTTGCCGAGCTTCTTACATCTTTTGTCGCAAGTTTTCCAGAGGATGCCGGTCAACCAGCTGGTGCTGGGAGTGCACCTACTCCAGTCGTCGTAACAGCTGGCACTCGTCTCCTCCACCAAGGTCACTGCCACCAACAGCCATACAACCGCGCAGACCTGCAGTGTAACGTAAACACAATAATAATAAACAATGTAAAAACGTAGCCTAATTCATCGTATGTTAAGAGATTCAGAATTTCAGAGTCTCAAACGCAACATCAAAATTGATTGAGCAACCTCCCTCACTGTTTTTTTTACCATTATTCATTTTATGCATTTTCATTTCACAATTCGAAAACTGCTTTTGGCAACTGTATGAGGTTACCTGGCACTTGCGATTCAGAGAGCAACCTATTCCATTGTTTGAAGTTCAAGTTTCATAAGCCTATTCAGCAAGAGGGAGGTGTTGTAGCCTAAGTGCTTCTCCACATTTGCGAAATTATTAGATTTTCACACTGCAATGGTATCATTTAATTTAAAGCTGTCATTCTAACGAAATTGCTCACCATTTGAGTGCTGATAGTTGTTGTTGTTTAAGGTTTCAAAAGTGGCCCTCGCATTATTTAAATTATTTTGAATTTCCACACCGCAATGGTTACATTTTATGCTGCCACCTCAAAAATATTTCTCATGATTACATTGCGGAAAGACATGGTTGAGGACTTTAGTAAATAAATACTGCAAATTCCCCTCTCTCCATTGTTTAGGCCAGCGGTTCTCAACCTGTGGGTCGCGACCCCCGCGGGGGTCGCCTGACGATTCGCCAGGGGTCGCCTGGGTCTGTCAGAAATTTGTAAAATATGTGAGCCAATCGTTATAGATTACGGCAATAAATTTAATATTTTCTGATTTAGTTTTCAGATATAAATTCCACTTTTATCATACATCTAAAAAATTAAACAATATTCAGTTTGCTCAAAGAATCAATGCTGTCAGCTGTAGTGAGAATCATTATAGGGGCGGAGACTTGGGGTGACAGTGAATGGTCCAATCGAAATTAGTGGCGAAGACCAAGCTTCTTATATTGTAACGGAAACGGCCGCCGCCCCGAGGGGGGCGCTGGGGAGAAGCCGGCGACGTCCGCCTCGCGGCCTCCAGGTGGCAAGGCTAAGCGTGTCGCTCCAGATGGGCGCAAGTCCGGCCTCCGTCGTCTATCGAAGGGCTTAACAGTTGATCCTACTACCGTACGAAGACCCGAAGACACGACGTATTTTCAGACGATGTATTGTCACCACTCCACACGTCACAACAGGCAACCACGTGATACCAGCAGCAATCGTACCCTGGCAGCGGACGGTCGTTTCCCAAAATGGCGGCTCCCACGGAATGGCGGACTTCGGAAGCGCCCCACTGCGACAAACGCAGGAACCACACAACAGCGGCAGCGGCGTACTGCGGCGGCGGCAACGGCGAGCTCCGACGACCGATGCACGGCGACGGCGGCTCCCTCGGACGACTGACAGCTGCAACGACGACCGCTCCTTCTCAACCGCGACGACGACGACCGACGGCTGCAACGACTGCTGCTCACGACGACGACTGCACCTGCGCTTCTCAAACGGACGGAGCTCTCGCAGACTTCCCGATGATGACTGGCCTCTCAGCTAATGCATGGAGACCGCGCTCCTATATATACCCGACCGAGGGGACCGTGACGTCACAGGCCCGGACAGGGGGACTTTCTACGTCACAGGCCCGGACCGAAGGACTTTGCCGGAGGAGGGGAGGGGACTACTACGTCACAGGCCCGGACCGAGGTCCTTGGAGGCGAAGGAGGGGGGAAGGGGACTGCTACGTCAGAGGCCCGGACAGGGGGGACTTCAGCTTACCAGATCCGCGCATGCGCACAAGGGGAAACCGTGACGTCAGAGGCCCGGACAGAGGTCTTTGGAGGCGAAGGAGGGGGGAAGGGGACTGCTACGCCACAGGCCCGGACCGAGGAACTTCTACGTCACAGGCCCGGACAGGGGACTTAATGCGCACGTGCGAGCGACGGTGCGATGCGACCGCCTAATCGATGCCAGCGAACGCGAAAACAAGACCGCGGCGGCGACGGCGGGGGGGGAGGAGAAGACCGCGGCAGCTGCAAAGGCGAATTTCGTCACAATATCTTCCAATATTTCATATTAATTTTATTTAATAAATATCATTATAAATTTTTTGTGTTATCCACTGCTTATCCATTACAAGCAATTTCATTAGGATTCCAGCTTAAAATGTCATTATTACCGTTTGCAAATGAAAACAAATTTAAAACAATGTGCCGGAAACATTTATTGAAGTCTGAAATCATCCACGCCTATCTGAGCACTGAAGTCATGAGAAACTTTGTTAAGATGACAGGTTAAAATGACACAGTTACATTATGCAGATCCAAAATATGGCAAACAATTGGGAGGCGACACTTTGAAGTCTTAAGCCCTGACTATTAGTATTGAAAAGTGAGCAATTTTGCGAAGATGACAGCTTAAATTGCTACCACTGCTCAGATAGACGTGCATAATTTCAGACTTCAATAAATGTTTCCGGCACATTGTTTTAAATTTGTTTTCATTTGCAAACGGTAATAATAACATTTTAAGCTGGAATCCTAATGAAATTGCTTGTAATGGATAAGCAGTGGATAACACAAAAAATTTATAATGATATTTATTAAATAAAATTAATATGAAATATTGGAAGATATAAGAAGCTTGGTCTTCGCCACTAATTTCGATTGGACCATTCACTGTCACCCCAAGTCTCCGCCCCTATAATGATTCTCACTACAGCTGACAGCATTGATTCTTTGAGCAAACTGAATATTGTTTAATTTTTTAGATGTATGATAAAAGTGGAATTTATATCTGAAAACTAAATCAGAAAATATTAAATTTATTGCCGTAATCTATAACGATTGGCTCACATATTTTACAAATTTCTGACAGACCCAGGCGACCCCTGGCGAATCGTCAGGCGACCCCCGCGGGGGTCGCGACCCACAGGTTGAGAACCGCTGTTGTAGGGTAATCAGAGGCAAGTTGACGGAGGGGTCAAGATGATTGTTGCGTGGCAGGAAAACAGTCTAATAAGATGTGTATTAACACTCGAGTGTCCAAGGTATTTTTTGATACACGAAGGCCCAACGGGGGGAGGGGGGTCCGCGCGGACCCCAGCGCTTTTTGTGAATATCTTGAGAAGGGGTTGGAATATCGTTGCAGAATTTGATTCTATGTGATCCATAGGTGGAGACCTGGGCCGAGAATTGGGGGGGGCGGAAAGACACGAGATTTTCCGGAAAATTTCTGACGACCGGGGCGAAATCTCGGAAAAAATTTATTTTGGCCGCCAAAAAAAGTTGATGACTTTTTTCTTTTTTTAGTCATCCGGCCAAATCTCGCCGAAATTTTCTATTTTTCTATTTTCGCCGCCAAAAAAGTTGATGACCTTTTTTTAGTCATCCGGAAAGTTTATCTCGACGAAATAAGTCTTGACGCTCAACTATTGGGGGGGAAACAAATGCATGGGCCGTCCCCTCCAACACATTTATTGGGTTGGGACCGTCCCCCTGTCCCCCCTAGGTCTCCGCCCATGATGTGATCCCAAATGAATTTGCAATCGATTGATGTATCCTATAATTATTACAATAGCACCACCTGGTGTAAATTAGGAGTGTACAAATGTCGTGATACACATTATATGCTTCCCTGCGTCATTTACCGAAGGAACTATAATACGTCCGGCGCGTCCGCATGCCTTAGTATATGCTGTGGTTGTGATCAGGTACAGGGTTGGACAATACTCACGCAAAATATACCATTCTATGCCCAAATGTTTGCTCTAGGAATACCTAAAAGCATTTTTGCAGATCCGTAGCCTTTAAAAAGTTATCCGGGAAAAACAGGCCTGAGGTCCGGTCGGACTCCCCCCTTGGGCATTCGAGGGTTAAAGAACAAAACAAGCTCGTCCTTTTGGTGAATGGCGACAACGTGCTAAGGTGCTTCGATTGCCGTTTTTCTTGAAATTAGGCCTAGGTGTGTATGCGTGTGAGCACGTGCACGTATGATGGCAGCGGCGCCCGCAGGCGTACGCACTTACGCAAGTGCGTACAGGAGCGGCGCCCGCAGACGTACGCACATACGTAAGTGCGTACAGCGCGATGACCCAACAGTTTTTTCGGCGGCTAGAAAAGGTATGTTTTTTGGAAATTCTAGGTTGATGACTAAAAAATAGGTCATCAGTTTTTTCGACGGATAGAAAAGGAGGTGTGTTTTGGAAAATTCTAGGTTGATGACTAAAAAAAAAGTCATCAGTTTTTTTTTCGGCGACCTAACGAAAAAATTTTCCTGTTCGCGCCTCCATCGAAAATTTCTGTGCGTACAAGAAAAAATCCTGCGGGCGCCGCTGTATGATGGTACATGTACGTACCTGTGGACCAGCACAAAATATAGTTCAAAATACAGCTTCTTATATTCTTGCCACATTTCTTGAACCATTAAAGACTTGACCTGCTTCAACATCCCGCACTGTTGTAGAGAACCCGCCAACCATAGTGCAATATAAAAAAACTAATGAAGGAGCTGACATGGTTATGCATGTGTGTGTATATATATTTAATGAAATACCATGATTCTACCTACAAAATTCTAAAGAGTAGGCTAGCCTACGCGGGCATAGGACAAGCGTTGTGCAATTATCATACGTGATGGCCATACTCAAGGACCCTATACATTAGCCTTCGTGCTGCAAATCGGCTTCCTTGCTGCGCACGGATGATAAATTTAATACCCCAACTCACCAGAAGCAGTCCTTTTCCTAACTGAGTGGCCATAGCAGCAGGGTAAACAGTTGTGTTGAGGTTTTTTCAGCTGACGTCAATTTCGACACTTAAAAACAGACAAGCAAACAATTATAATCAGGATCCAGGGGTCAACCTGGCCATTCCACCCCATCAGAAATGCGCATGGGACGTGCCCCTGTCAGGTTTTACCAAGTTCTCGATCAATGCTGCGGAAAAAGTTGGATACGACTAAAAACTAATTATTTAGCATTGGCTTGGGAAAATGGTAGGCCTACATGTTGAAGAGTCTTTTCGTCGATGAAATGATTAAACGACAAAAAAGTTCGTCAGGTATTACAGCATGTAAATTCGGTAAATTTTCAAGACATTTGAAAACATTCGAAACATTTGATGACTAAATAAAGGTCATGAAATTTTTCGGCCTTCGCAAATATCTGTTTCCACTCCTCTCAGGGGCATCGCAGCTTTTACCTATAAGAACATGTAAGAAACATAATTGCGAAAGAGAGATTAATGTGGAATTTCCGAAACGCAAGAATCACAGACTTTATTCGGTTGGCTATGACAAACCTTCAAAGCCTCAAAGAGCAACAGTGCAAAACTTGCGTGGCCGTAAGTATCAAGAATGGGTCTACTTGTATAGCATTCACTTGCTTGCCAATATTTAGGAAAATTGTGTGTGCAATAATTGAAGAAATTTGTAGATGAAATCGACGCCGCAGGACTCTTACGCCATACGATCATCTGAACAGTCCCTTAATTCTGACCCTGTAAGCCTATGTCATCTTTAATTTTTTAATGCTAACTAGCTAAATAGGCCCTGTCTCTGCGCGGGACTTTGTCCCTTTAGTGGGCCTGTTGTTCCCCAATCCTTTGCTATGATTGCTATTTATGGATTATTCTGCTGGCTCACTTAATTTAATTTCCTAGCAAATTTTCTTACTGCAAAATTTACTGAAAAATACTAACTGAAAATTTGCTAGGAAATTAAATTAAGTGAGCCAGCAGATTAATCCATAAATAGCAATCATAGCAAAGGATTGGGGAACAACAGGCCCACTAAAGGGACAAAGTCCCGCGCAGAGACAGGGCCTATTTAGCTAGTTAGCATTAAAAAATTAAAGATGACATAGGCTTACAGGGTCAGAATTAAGGGACTGTTCAGATGATCGTATGGCGTAAGAGTCCTGCGGCGTCGATTTCATCTACAAATTTCTTCAATTATTGCACACACAATTTTCCTAAATATTGGCAAGCAAGTGAATGCTATACAAGTAGACCACTGTGTAAGCCATGTAGGCCTATGTTATTTTATTTACTATGTGATCATAATTTCTTGTACGTTTTAAGTTGATGATGGGATAAATAAACTTGACTTGACTGTCCTCATTTAAGCGCGCTTTCTCAGTGTTGGAACCCTCAACTTCGGGTTTCGACTCTTCCCAGGCTCTTCTCTGTTCTTTGCTCACTTTAGAGCGCTCCTTTTAGCCACGCTAGAGTTGGAGGCGCCTCTGTGTAGTTTTCTTGAAGGGGCTCTATATTAGATGATCGATATTAATGAACGAATGCGATGCTGTTAACCTCTGATTGATACAAATTTATATATATGCAGGTGCGCATAACCATCATAAATACCATAAAAAGTTAAACGTTTGCTCTCTGATGTCTGAGATGTAAGTTTGCTCGCCGGAATATATCAGATCTGTAGAGTGGACGTCTCTGTTCAGCGAAGATCGGATCTGAAGAAAAACTTTGAAGACTGGTGGAAGGATGCAAAAGGGCAGGAGATTTATAGGCCTGTAGAAGTCAAAACGCCAACGCTTTCAAATCATACAAGCGCATCAGTTTAGCCTATAAGAAACAACCCGGTATAGTAGTCCTATTATTCGTGTTTTCCATATTAGGCACATGCATAATATATAGGCTATGTCGTCAATTGCTCAAAGAATCCGGGGACGGGCCAGGTCTGATACTGCGATACAACGACTCTATTGTATACGCGACGCAGTGGAATTTCGATTATCTGCATTACTGAATGCGCCAAAGGCATCTCTGTAACATCATCATCATCATCATCATCATCATCATCATCGTCGTCGTCGTCGTCGTCGTCGCCGTCGCCGTCACCGTCGCCGTCGTCGTCGTCGTCGTCATCGTCATCATCATCATCACCATCGTCGTCGTCATCGTCATCGTCATCATCATCATCATCATCATCATCATCATCATCATCATCATCATCATCATCATCATCATCATCATCATCTTATTGGAACTTATTGTCTCATTCCAGCGTCTCTTCAACAATTTATGTAGCAACAGTCTGAATAAGCTTAATCGCAACACTGCTCTTTATTTAGCATATAAATGTTTTTGCGAATGATAAAAAACCCTCACAAGTCATTAAAAATTTTTTATAAACAACCAGCGTTCAATTTAGTTCCTCTGCTTTGGGGCTGGGTGAGGGTTCAGGTTTGTTTGGGGGGGGAGAGAAACGGCCGCTATGGGCGAACGGCAACCACTGAGACAGACAGCGACAACATCCTTTGTATACGGTCTTTATTTCTGATGACTTTTGTCTTTGTGTCAAAATTTCACATAAACGTAGGTTACATATTCCGAATTCCCGACATTAGACATTTTTTATTGATCCCATTACATTCATACATACATGTAACTACTTTAAACATAATCAGAATTAAGCAAATTCACATAAAGAGTACGGTAGTTAGCACATGATGGTGGAGCAAGTAAGAGACTCTCTTAATAATGCCTATGCTTTTTGATTTTTAAAAACTTATTTCATCTATATGTACATTCCATTTTAGGTGCTGATCAATATGAACGCCTAGGAATTTTGCAGACTTGAGTAATGATCTTGTTATCACTAATCAGTTCATTATCAGTCATGGGTAGGCCTATTGGTTGTTTATTTGAACGAAATATGACATAAATACGGTAGTTTTAGATAGATTTAACGAAAGTTTGTTTGCCTTAAACCAGTTACTAGCTGATGTTAATTCATGATTGACCAGCTGGAAGAGCTGGTCATAGGAGGCATGCGATAAGAATACATTAGAATCATCTGCAAATAGAATATAGTGTAAAATGGATGATGAATTGGGAAGGTCATTGATGCATATTAAAAACAGGAGGGGACCAAGGATAGAGCCTTGAGGCACTCCAAATTCAATAGTCCGGGAATCAGACAATTTTCTATTATAGAATACCTGCTGTAGACGATTACTCAAATAACTTGTAAGCCAGAGAAGAGCATTGTCTCTAATACCATAGTGTTCTAGTTTGGCCAAAAGTTTTTTGTGGTCCACAGTATCAAACGCCTTTGCAAGGTCAAGGAAAATACCAATTGAGTATTCATTATTGTCCATGGCCTTGGTTATTTTGTCCTGGATGTCAATCAACGACATGGAAGTTGAGTGACCCGGCTGGAAGCCATCATTTCATTTCATTTCACTCTATCAGCGTAAAACAACTTCAGCGTAAAACAGTTGAACCGTTCATGTAAATTAATGCAATATATAGATTAAGAGAGGCTCTTCCCCCCTGGAGATGCCTATAGATTAATCAGCTATACAATTTCGGCAGTGGTTACGATCATGGGAGGTAGTCAGCATGCAGGTCGAATAAATTGAATGTAAAGACTATATTAAAAGTTCCAAGGAATTTTAGGCAGGTCATACGGCAGGTCAAGAGTAAAATAGGCAGTATGTCAAATGACTTGCAGTGACCTGTCATGGTGGCGCCGCCACTGACTAGAATAAGAGCTCAGTGTAGTGTAGTGATTTTCAACCGGGGTCAGGGCTTTTCTAGTGTGCAGTCGTACACAAAACGTGCAGTTCTAAGTGAATTTGTGCAGCTGTAGAAGCACTTCCGTGTTGCTGAAACTAGTAAAAACAGGCCATTGTCTTCCACTTTGAAGCAATTTACCATGGAGGATGGGAAAGAAAAGAATGGGTTGTGCAGTTCTGAAAATTCCTTTAAAAAAACAGCCCTGACCGGAGTACCGGGTTCCGCGGGCGCCGGCCAGGGGTTCCGCGGCAATTTGATAGAAATTTTATGGCCAACTAAAATCACATATGTAAACCAATAATGAGTAGATTATTTCCCAGCCTTCACCCATGCTTGCTTAAATAACATCATTGCATGATTGTAATATTGTTTTCTATAGGCTATTTAGGCTTATGTCGTTCATTAGCCTAGGCCTACTTTTAGGCACGTGCATCAAATGGGAATCTTTAGATTGCCTCCGTTTTCAGCTCAGTCAGCTGTCCAGACGGACAAACAAAGCAAGCATCTTTCAATTGGTTTTAAACCAGGGCTTAAAGTGTGCCAGGACGGTTATGGACGGCGTCCTGGCACTTATTTTCGAGGCGGGACGCCGTCCTATCACTTATTTGGCCAGCACTGCCTGGACGGTCGTCCATGACTGCATGGACGGCGTCCATGCAGTTACGGCGGCCGTCCATGACTGCATGGACGACCTCCAGACAGCCATAGACGGCAGCGCATGGCAACAGGTTTCTATGGGACGTTGAGTTTTATGCCCAAATATTTCACAAATATTTCAGATATATCATTTTAGATTTCTAGAGTGTTATCCATTGTCTATCCATAATGAGCAATTTTATTACGATGACGTCTTAAAATGCCACCATTGCAGTGAGGAAATTCAAACATGCAAACAACGTGTAGAGGACATTTATTGAACTCATAAACAGTTCCTGTGTCTTTCATCAATGAAATTATGAGAAATTTGTTACCATTACAGTTTGAAGATTTAACAAAACATTTTAACAGCTGCATGAAGAGACACTTTTGAAGCCATAAACCACGACTATCGGCACTGAAGTGATGAACCGTTTAGTTAAAATGACAACCTAAAATGCTATTATTGCAATGTGGAAATTCGTCAAATTTGAACAATGGGGGAGAAAACATTTCTTGAACTCTGAAACCATATCACTTTTTAAGTCGAAAACCACGACTATCAGCACTGAAATGATGAGCATTTTCGTCATAATGACAGTCTAATATGCTACCATTGCAGCGTGGAAAATCAAAAACATTTCGATATGTGGGAAGGTGCTATCCCCTCCACCAAAACCCCTCCCTCTGCTGAGTGGCTCAACACTAAGCAATGGTCGCAAAATACAATAAGAATAAGTTAAGCCTTCATAGAATTTGTTCTAAAAATTAGGAAATCACACATTTTGGGTGGGCTGAGCCCGTAAAAACCCATAAATACGACATGCCCCTTGAGTTTCCTATACGGTACCCATACTTACAAACTTGTTATTGGCCCAAACTTTTAACTGATGTGATTACGGTAAAGACAAAACCTTTATCTTCTACAATAAAACTTTGACTTTTATTATTATCCTGGTAGCTTGCGACTCTGAAAAGTGACTTATTCTTGAAGTTTTCATGACTTTATCGTTCATAAAATAGCTGGCAAACAAGGGCCGAGAAAGGGCTCCAGTTGAGGTCAACACAGCTAAAAATGTGTTGGGCGCTGGGGCTCCGCCCCAGACCCCGCTGGGGGGGAGCTTACGACGCTCCATCAGACCCCCTAGTCGGCATGGGCTTCCTGCCTTCGGCACTCGCAGCTTCGCGCCTTCGGCGCTTGCAATCTGAGCACTCTTTAAGAAAACATTTCTTATGCACCTCTGGGATGGAGGAACGGCTTAGGGCTTCAGCCCCCCCCCACCTGAAAACCTGGCGCCGCCACTGACGACCAATGAAGTCTCCGTATACAATACAGCGTCCTGCCACTTCTTTTTTTACACTTTAAGCACTGTTTTAAACTATTTGGTCGCTGGAGATCTGTTCTGAATAAACAGATCGAATGTGCTGAGCACTATGCCAACGATTTGGTTGGTTTATTTTTCGATCTTTTGATCAGTTTAATTCACTCTATCAGCGTAAAACAACTTCAGCATAAAACAGTTGAACCGTTCATGTAAATTAATGCATGACGTATCGTAGAGAGACATGTAGGCAGATCGACTCATAATGATTCATATTCAACATAAAAGGATGGTTTCAGGCTCAACCGTCATAAGTGTGGTGAGTGACACAAGGCTATAGTGGGTCAATTAATTTAACATCAATTAACATCATTAATAATTTAACATCAATTAATTTAATTTTCAGAACTTCGATCTTTTGATCAGTTTAATTTGGAAGAGCCGGTGTTTAAATATTTCATCCAGAGGTAGCGTAGGCTTTATATTCAAATTTTTGCAAACGTAAAGACTGAGACTTAGAACTATAGGCATAGCCTAATTATAGCTATCTGAGGAATCGTTAACTGGCAAGCCTGTGCTCCCTACTCTCTATTTGCTTAAAGGAAAATCAATTAGATGTTTGTTTGTTTGTTTGTATGTGCACTTGTTATAGCGCCTCTTCAAGCTCTCTACTCAGAGGCGCTCTCGAATGCAGAGCGGACACTGCATCGGAGTTTCACGCCGAAGCGCTGAGCAATTGTGAGTGAAGGACTTGCCCAAGGTCCTTACGCGGCGAGGTGGATTCGAACCTCGAACCTGTGTGAAACAAGCACAAGATGTGGGGTTATTGTGACAGAAGAATAGGGCCTACATTTTCATGCGCAGGGACGTAGCCAGCAAACGAAGCTGAAACTTCCCAAATAAGCTAAAGCCCTTCGGGCCCACTATAGCCTCGTGTCACTCACCACACTCATGACGGTTGAGCCTGAAACCATCCTTTTATGGTGAATATGAATCATTATGAGTCGATCTGCCTATCTACTTCATCAGATGCATTGGCTTCCGGTCAAGTTCAGGATAAAATTTAAATCAGCCTGCTTAACCTACAAATTACTCACCACCAACACACCTCCCTACATTGTACCTTCGGTCACTGCTTACACCTCCCATTCCTTCTCGCTGCCTGCGATCATCAGGTACTGTGTGGATGTTTTAGCTGAACTTCGATGCAGAACGGTTATGGGCTGGCGTACATTGCACGCCTCTGCGCCCAGGGAATGAAATCGACTTCCACTGTCGCTTCGAAGCTCAAATTCACTCTCTGCTTTCAAGAAACGGCTCAAAACTCACTGTTTAGCCTTGGCTTTTAAGTATTTGGCTATCTAACTGCATCTTCCTCTGGTGGCTGTCTATAGGCTACGCGCCTCAGATTCACATTTCGGAGTGCCTGCGTCTATGCAAATAATAATAATAATAATAATAATAATAATAATAATAATAATAATAATAATAATAATAATAATAATAATAATAATAATAATAATAATAATAATAATCAGAGCGGATGGAAAGCGACCTGACGGTCTAATTCTTATTCCATGGCGGATGGGTCGCGCTCTAATATGGGATGCCACGGTAACTGACACTCTGGCCGCATCCTACCTGCCATCCACATCGACAACAGCAGCCAGCGCAGCCGAATTAGCAGCAGACAAAAAATGCGCTAAATACAGCACACTTGCGCAAACCTACCACTTTGTCCCATTGGCAATTGAAACTCTTGGCCCAATTAACAGCAGTGGCCTATGTTTCATCACAGAGTTGGGGCGCTGTCTAGCTCGTAAAACCGGTGACACGAGGGAAACCAGTTATCTTTTCCATCGCATTGCCATTTTAAATCAACGTTTCAACGCCATAGCCTTCCAAGGCACCTTTGCTTCGCCTGATCTTGACGAGTTCTAACCGTTCCAGAATACATTTTTTTATGTCTCCGGATAATTTTTTGAAATCCCGAGGGATCTGAGATACCTCGGGTAAAATAGTAATAATAATAATAATAATAATAATAATAATAATAATAATAATAATAATAATAATAATAATAGGACCTCCTTTCAACTCCAGGTAGGCCTAAATTGAGTTTCACCCTTCGATCTGCCCCAACAATCCTCGAAATTAAACAGTAGCACATTAAATTATTCGCATACTGTTCAAGCAATAATTGCTACTTGGCCTAATATAATGCCGGAAAGGATTTATAAAATCTTCGTTCTGCGACGAATGTGCTTTTTTTATTTCCCATGCAGAAGCATTCAGTGCAGTTTAACAATGATTCGCGCTAGATAGACGGAAACCCTGCTTTTTGAGCCGGTGGAGAAGTAGACTATTCTTGATCAACAATATTAAGCCCAATGTCCAAAATAAATCCATTAGATGGTACTGCTCCGTAAAGGAAGAGCTAGGCTTAATGAATGCACTGATCGACTTGCATCTGGATCATTCATCTTCTCAGATGATGCAAGACTAGGGTGCTCCAAAAAAATAAAAGTTGAAAATTCATAGCTCCCCGGATATTTTCCCATGCGTCTCATGGAGATGAATCTGAAAAACCAAATTTTAGAATTCTATATTAAAGTTAAGCTTTGCCACCAGCACGATGAAGTTTTACGATAACCGCTATTTTTGGTTGAAAATACAATTTATACAAATTGCAAGTATGTGAGTATACATGAAAAAACTAGTATGTGTTTATTATTTTATTGATCAGAACATGACCCTAATATCAACAGACAAGTGTAACTCAGTCCACAAACTGCTACTACAATTCCACTCTCACTCCCACAGACCTGCAGATCTTACAGTGTCACATGTGTAGGCCTACTGTTTCAAGAGTTTCCTCAGTGCTTAAAATCTCTGAATCTGTGTCGATGAGCTTTAACCACCTGTAGAGTTGACTATCGTTGATACTCATCCTTTATGACTGTATTTACAAAGTCTGTTATTATAACTTATTAGTTTCATAACTTTTTCCATTCACGAACAAATAGACATATAGTCTAGTAGTGCTGCTTGCTGGAAATTGTCAACAGCTTTCCACTGTGCTGGTAGTAGCCTAAGATGAGCCAATCAGTTGCAATATTAAGTAGGTTGAACAATAAGCACTGACTTTTGGTAATCAAATGAATCAGTTTTGAAGATGCATTCAACTGCGGAAATAGCCTGCTGAAATGGGGTTTCCAGTGGTCCTGTTTGTCTCACTGTCAGAAGTTGGCGAGCGATTTGTGGGTTTTCGGATTCATGAACCAAATTCAAGATCAATGGCACAATTTCTTCTGCAAGATAACATAAATGTCTAAGGACCGTAACTTCAGCTCCTGCAACATCTGAATCAGTCGTGTTGAGATCAGTCCAGAACTGCAGACAATCTAAAGGTGCATCCATAGCAGACACCGCTAAGAGCCAAGCCTTGACAAAAAAGGCATCGAACGTGCAAAAACGACGCTATAAATTATCGTAGAGATTCAAAATATTGGTCTTGACGTTCTTCTTTCGTTGTTCTACAACCCCAAACGTATTTAATTGTTTTTCACTGCTTTTCTCAGCTTCTGGAATCGTTCTAGTAACATGAACATTTGGATCGTTTCAGATAAACAAACAAATGCAGAACATCTCCATTTATAGAAATTCCATTGTCTGGCAAGGGGGACAATTGGCCCCCAACAAGCCATATAGCTTTTCATCACTTCTCAAAAATAGTTCATCCATGTTCATTAAAGTGATTAAACAATCTAATACACGCCCAGTCAGCGCAACAATTTCCTGGTTTGAGATTCAACCCCATAGGTCGTTCTTAAGATCCACAGTAAAGTTTTCATTGCACAACGCAACTGCACATAAATCAACGTCTGACTCACATGCAGCTATTTTCTAAAATTCTCATACTGCACCCAGTGCACCTAATATTTCTCATAATAAATATTGTCAGGCACATGCAAAAGCTTGTAAAAGAAGTTAATCATCTTGAAATAATTAAGTTTTCCCACCAATTCCCATCATGGTTTCCAATTTGCCGATTTTAAAGAAAATTCCTATGTCTTTTCGCATTGTAAAGTTTTTATGCCGGTGGCAAGACTTAACCTTTTTCAATTGGTCTGAAAATTGGTACAGTTGAACAAAATGATAAATGGAATGGGAAAATTGCCAGGGAGCAGCATTTTGAGAAACTTTTTGAAAATGCATTGCAATCCGGAGCACCCTATGCAAGACCCTCAGTGTTAATAAGAATTATGGCATCATAACCATGTTCTTTTCTTAGCTCCTCTTCAAGAAATATCATTCTCATGTAAAGACCAAGACTGCAGCGCCCGACGGAAACTCGCTTTCTAATGACTTTTAATTGCTGCGCCAATGGCTAATTGCTTTCAACGATGGGCGTGGCTTATGATTCATTGGAGCTGACCTTCTTTCTTTAGTGAATGCAGTTCGCACCAAGCCATGCCGTAGTGGCGGGCCCCTCGGCAAGGTGTAGTGCCGCGAGGCCGCCCGGGAAACGAAAAAGGCAGCACTCGCTCACAATGTGCGACATCGTCTGTCTTTCTCCACAGCAGCACAGCGGGTCATCAGCTTGCCCCAATCTCACCAGGTTCACCGCACAGCGACCCTGGTCTGCGCGGAAGCGATTTAGGGTTTTCCACAGGTGACGAGGCAGGTCACCTCCCGGAGGCCAGACAGATGGCACAGCCACGAGCGAATGGCTCACACTTCTATCGTGGGCCATTCTTCACACCAGGCCGAAATTGCTGTCAGTCTCTCCTCTGGAGGATTTCTCCAGATAGGATGTCTGGACGGAAGATGCACCCTTGGGTGAAACATGACACCCACGTGCAGCGGGAGTCTTTCATCGTTTCGGATCCTAGTCTACATCTTGGAACAAGTCTCAGCCCGACGGAGGTGAGGAGGAGGAATGTTGCTGAGCACCGGCAACCAAGGGAGGGGAGTCGCTCGGAGCGTACCCGATATTAGGCGCATAGTCTCGTTCAGCTTGACGACGACACACCCGGTGTGGGCCGATCGGGGCCAGACGGGGGCGCAGTACTCCGTGAGGCTGACCAATGGGTTTTTGATGACTTAATTGCTGGCACAGAACCGGCAGTCACCCCACTAGTTCGTATTGCTTCGTAAAGGAAGAGGACAATAATATTAACTAAATATGTTGATCTGCACACACTGAAAAATAACGATTGATATATTATTCCATAAAGCAACATGGTATAAGATAAGTCAATAGGCGAAAACACAGCCCACGTAATTAACATAGCATAACATATTTATTCGGTAAACCAACATCATACAGGTTGTTGGCCCAAATTACATTGTAACATATTATAAAAAAAATTATTTAGACAATATGCACTTATGCAGACAATACTTTGTGATTCAAGAATAAGCAGTGAAACACGTTAATTAATTAGACAATAAGTGAAAATATTCGTGATTAATGTGAAATATATTAAACAGTTTAAAAACGTGCCTGGATAAAAATCGGTAAGACGTATCCTACAGGTTTTTATTTAGGTCATAGACCTAGGCCCTATGCAGGTAGGCCTAAAGAACATTTTCAGGACCAAGAAGTTCAATATTAATGACCTGGACGATAATTTATCAAAGTTCACCATTTAATGAATACTTAGAAGATAAGTCACTTAATCGCGTGAACTTTTAATGTAAACTGCTAGAATATCGTAGGCTGCGTACTGCTGCCAGAATATCTTCTATCTTTATTTTTTCTTGCTTCTGAAGCCATTCTGGAGGCACTGGACCTTTCTTAGCCCTTTCAGATATATCCCCATGTAATTCTTGAAAAAACCAATGCATCATCGAATCAAGCTCCTTTGTGACATGCTTGTCAAATTTCCAGGCTTCAAAATGCTTCTTCTTTGCCTCACCCCATTTTACAACTGTTTCCTTGATTCCACGAATAATGACCTTTTCACTTTCAGGTATGTCATGACAACTTCGAGGATCAAGAAATTTAATGTCATTTTTTACAATTTGAGTTCCAATCAAGCCGTTCGGCTGATGGCAGGAGTGATGCTTTCGGGTTTCGCCCTTGTCCTCATGATGACCTCGAGAACCCCAGCACAGAGCTCCACACCATGGACATGATTCAGTGCATCCTAAACGATTCATGACATCTTCATTTTTTGAAGCTTGTGGCTGAATGACATATGTACCGCCGTGTGTTTCGTTAAACTCTTGTATTTTGCCTATTATGTAGTCTCGTACTGACATCCAATCATTTTCCTGCAACTTTGGTTTTAAGCAACTTTCCTCTTCCTCGCCTGTATAATATGTTTGTATGAACATTTGAAGATCTTCGAATTCAGTGAGTTTTCTTAGCGTTGTAAGAATGTTTCCAACTTCTATTTTCATAGTTTGCTCATAGACGCGTTGAATTGCTTGAGGTGAGTACATTGTTTCACAGTTTTTCTTGAACCATGTTTCTATTGATTCTTTTGGTTTGGCAAAATGTGCTATGGCTCGTGTCTTTTTTCCGTTTTTTACTTCTAAAACCAGTTCTTCAAAATACTGCAACCGCACGTTTTCACTGTTAGTTACCCAGACATGATCTAAAACTGACTGAACTTTGTCTCTATAACTAGTCTCTCTCGCTTTCTCCTCAGCAATGTCAATTATGCGGCCTGCTAGAACATATCCATCAGCTGCACTAGAAAATCCATGCTCTAATCGTGTTACAATTTCATTTTTGTACAGTTTTTCTTTTTCACGTAGTATCATGCTTGGTGTATGTTGGCGATTCCATGTTTCCTGGACTTGATTCATTTTTTCAATGAATTGACCCAATGTATACACAAGCACAGTGTTTTTGTAACCATCGCTTAGCACTACCTTTGTTTCTTCTTCATACGCTTTCATCAGTGTGTCAGGAAATTCGTTTTGAATGGACACGATAATTGCCGTTTCAAATGTCAGGCCTTCGTCGAAGCAAGAGAGACTGAAGCTACGTAGAACAGTTGATATAAAATCTTCTACTTTCTTCACTAGTTGCTGATGCTGGATTTGATTTAACGACCCTAAAAAAGAGGTACCAGTTTTTATTGCGTTTTTATTTGTCAATATTGGCTCTTCGTGTCTAATGCTCTGCCATATATCGGGGTAAACCCTTCCGTAGGTTTCCTTTATAGCATTTTCAATTTCCTTATTTAAAGTCGAATCCGTTTCTCTGTTAGAAACAATATCTCTTGCACATTCCCAAATTCGATCTGAGATTTGAGTTTTCTCTTCTTCGGTAAACTTTCCGTTTGGCTTTTTCTTCAATTCTTCATTAAGTTTCTTTGTTATTAGGCACGAAAACTCTGAGAAGCAACCATGGCGAATTATTAAAGCATCGAATAGTTGTGTTACAGCTGTTAATTCTCTTTTACGTTTCATTGTTATGCAATGTTCAATATTGTTTTTAAAGTCGCATTCCCATTCAGTATCCTTAAACCCTATGCAGAGGTGCATTTCTTCGGAATTAAAACGTTGGCAATATTTTTCTTCACATTCATACGGTATTTTCTTCAGCCGATTTTCCATTTGCCTAATTATGTCAGCACGCAAATTTTCAGTTTGCTTTCTTCCTATGTTTCTCATATGACTGTGTACTTCGTCGTCAATATCAGCGGACATTGTGTCAACATGAAAAGTAAATGCTTGTCCCAATGCTTCCTTGATTTTTGCAACACTTTGAGTATAGTTTAAATATTCTTGAATATGCTGTGCATTTTTAAAATCCAGAGCAAACTTCTCTTTTGTGACAGAGTTCCAGTAATTTTCAATGAGGTGAAACCAACCTTGAATTAAATGCTTCCGTGTTGAATCACAGGCTTTCCCCAGAAGTATTTGGTACAAATTTGTCACATCCTCATGGTATGATTCAGACGGAGGGGCATGAACAGAAGAACCATTCTTGAAAGAACTGAACTGCAGAAACATGTCTTGACGCTGAATTCCGTGTATAAGATCTGTCAAGCAAGCATTCTGTGTTGCACCAATTTCAACGTCACTTTTGTGCACAAGGTCAAAAGCACGTTTAATAGCATCGATGAACTGACGTTTTGCTTCATCAAGCTTTGATGGGTTTCTTTCCTGTAAATGCTGTACCACTAACATATCAGGTTTAACATCTGCTTCTCGAAGACGAGCCATTGTTATAATGACAATCTGCAAAATCTCTGTCATTTTCGTCAATTCTTCACCGAGAATGTTGACAATTGTCAAATTGCTCAAACCCATAGCAAATGTTGCTAGGAGACGATCTTTGCGACTTGCATCTGGATCATTCATTTTATCAGGTGATGCAAGACCTTCAGTGTCAATTATAATTATGGCATCATAGCCATGTTCTTTTCTTAGCTCCTCTTCCAGAAATATCATTCTCATATAAAGACCACGACTGCAGCGTCCAACTGACACAGCAAATCGACAAGAAAACAGTGCATTAAGCAGAGTCGATTTACCAGAAGACTGCAAACCAATTATACTTATCACGTAAACGCGCAAATTTGGCTGCAACGCGTGCACCTGGCTGAAGATGGCTCTCAACCAGTTAAGTGGAATTGTTCCGGTATCTCCGTTCAGTAATTCTAGGGCGTGGCCCTCCAGAAGTAAAGTCGCGTAGTATTTAGGAAGCTCCAAGATTCCACTGTTTGCGAGCCTATCCCGACTATAATTACCAAGGGCTATCTGGTGAATGTGAGAAAATACGCGAAAGAAATGTTCGAGACCCAAATGTGCATCCTCAGCTTGTGTCCTATACAACAGCAAGTTGTCTTTTAAGCCTCTTTTACTAATCTGGTCGTTGAATTCATTTCGATCACTTGTCTGCGTGTCATGGTTTACTTTCATGCAAGTTTCGTAACCAGCCAAAGCTCTTTGAGTCTCAGTGATTCTAAAGCGTGCATGTATTGATTCTGAAGCGGATAGTCTTGAAAGTTCTTTTTCCAGGTAATAGAACGCTTTATTCAAATCATCTCCCACTGAACTGTTGAACAGTTGTGTTGCTATGCAGACGATCTTTTTAAGGGTATCATTGTCCTTCCATCCGTCGTAATCTTTGGAGAAAAACCTTTTCATGCATCGTCTAGTCTCAGCACAAGTAATTTTCCTAACTTCATTTGCAAGTTGCTGCGCCTTTTTAGTCGCCACGATATTTGCGAAGCATAATGACTCTCCAAGATCTGTAGACAGCACATCTTCTGTAGAAGCGCTCCTCTCTTCTGTCGAACGTGTCATAGCCCTCTTAAGCAACTCTCTTAGCTTTTCCTTTGTAGATCCCATTGTTATTTGAGACGTAGAAATTATCTGAGGATGTTTCTCTTCGTACTCTATCGGATCGACCTTCACAAATGTGATTGGTGTGCCTTCTGTTTCAGATGTTAGCAAATTCCATTTCTCGACGACATCCACTTCCGGCATCAAAAAGACAAGAAAACCAAACGCAAATTTCTTCAGATAGTTTATAATGTCTAAGTGCCGTGTTGCATCACCGTGCATATTTGCCAAAAGAACAATTTCGTCGTTGTGACTAGCATAATGGGCTTTCAGCGCCGATTCCCAAAGTGCACCGCCGCATGACTCTTTCGTAAGACATGCAAATTCAACGGTACCATCGAGGGTACATGGCGGCCCTGTTTTACCTCCTGGTTCGTCATGTGAGGAAAAGAAGTTCTCACTGGCCATCAAATGATTCAGCAGATGACTTTTCCCTGGTTTATGCGTGCCAAGGCGGATGGCTACAACCAAACGAAACGGACTCAAAAACAAATGATTTTCAACTATATGGCTGACCGTCTTTAAATATTCCTTCCCCTTGCAATCGCTTCCATTGCCGTACAGTTGATTGTCGTTCGCATAATTAGTTTCCCATCGTATGATGAGGTTCTGCAGTAGCGGGACAGTGATGATATACTTATTTTCCTGAAATAAATCTGGAACAATCAACGGAAGAGGCATAGGGAATTTAGACATGACATTGAGAATATCACGTGCTACGAAGCTGTCAGCGGCGTTGATTAAATACGCCACGATGTCCAGTCTTGTCACAGGATGCGCAAGAATTGTAACGTAGTCCTCGAAAAAGGTTAGGCCAGACTTCACATCCGCTCCAAACGGGTCGTCGGAAAACCTGCTTTCCTCACTGCTGCTCAGATCTGGTTTTGAAATACTTGAAAGTATGAAGGGTTTTAGAATATTTCCATTCCACATTTTAGTCTGCTGCAGAATGTATGGTAAAAGCAACAGTAAGACGGGCATCTTGCTATCTGCATCGATAACTGGTCGAGGGATAATTTTTTTAACAGTCATGTATTCTTTGTCGGTTATAGATCGTAAGTGATTTCGAAAAACCTGCCGGAACGGGAAACATACATCTTTACCCACATCATTGGTCAGAGTTTCATCGTACGTAGTGAGTGGGGTTTTCAAGAAAATCAAATTAAAGTCCATTGCAAGAGCCAAAGCTTCATTTGAATTAATGCTTTCTGTCAGACAATGAAGCGCTAACTTTACTTTGTCCATATTCCATTCCATTTCAAGCAAGTTCTCCTCTGAATTCCACTCAGGCCGTTTCAGCGATTCCAACAGTTCACGTCTTAAATGTTCGCACTCTTTAAGAGAATCTATAATTGTTTTATTAAATTCGCATGGGATCTGTTCGAAAAGATCAATTGTATCTCGGAAAAATTCTGCGACGTCTTTCACAGTTGTCAACTTTTTTGAAAATATTTTAAACCGTTCATTTAATTTGGTCTTTATATTTTCAGGAAACGCGTCTTTGTATTCCGTAGGCCTACTCTGTAACCATTCCCAAAGCGCTCTGAACACAACAGCATTTTTCTCACTTTCAATGCACGTTTGAACAAAAAATTGCCACTGGGAATTTTTCCACAGTGCTTCGACTTGTGCTCTATCAAGCGTGTCCGACACGCACTGCATTATATGTTGTAACTTCTCGCAGTCATTCAAACTGGTTAACTGTCGAATGCCCTCGTAAAGTAGACGTAAACCTTGACTGTGTTTGTAAGTACTAACATAATGTAGCACTAAATAAGGCTGAAAGTCTTGGGCATAATTTGAAATCTGAGTAATCAGACGTCCTCAAAAATCTCAGGTAAGCTGCAGTACTGTTTTACCAGATTAATCAAGGTCTCTTTTACTGAATCGTCCAGTGTAATCAAAGAATCCCCGGAAAGAAAAGATCGTAAAGCCACAAGAAATTCCTCAACAACGCTTTTGGTAGGCATACTTGTCTCCAGAAGTTTTTGGCTTTCAGTCAGTTTCATATGCCTCAGAGGTTCCAGTCGACTCATTACAGCAAATGCGTATTTAGCTCGTTCAGGATAGAGGTCGCTCTGAAGCTTTTCAGGAGAAAGCATTGTCAAATCATTGCTTTTCTTTACAAGTAATACGTGCTTCAGATATAAGACATCCAAGATGTCTAGACATATATATCGCCTGCAATCGACTACCTGTAAAGATCATCAAAAGAGGAGCTTCGTGTAGGTATGGAATGTCAAAATTGCATGCAACAAATCTCGCATTTGGTAAATGTTTTCCAAACTCTTCCCACTTCACTAAAAATTCCAAATCTGTGTCCGGTGCGTTAATTGGCAAACAGAAGACAAAACTATTGTCGTCGACAGCGGAAATTTGTTTTCGTAGGCTTGTTACTGAATCTGCACAGTATAGATTGTCGAAAGATTTTCTTGCGTCAACAATATGCGATACAATTTGGTCAAGTTCGTGAGAGTCTTCCTTTTCTACAAAAAGACGAATGCCTTTCAACGAAGCAAGGATTCTATAGAACGTTGCTGTTGTCGGTTCTCCGATGCCTGCCATTGTCTTCAACGTATCCAATGCATGAGTTATCTCCTTTGCCTTGAAAACTGTTTTACGTTCACAGAACTTCAAAGTTAGTGCTGCCTCTTTCGAAATACGAGGAATCGCCAAACCAACTTGTATTCCGACATTGGTAAGAAACTCGGAGAGGTCAGAAATAGCTTTTATGGAACCTGGTTGATTGAGCAATTTTGTCTCCATGAGAATCAGTGGTCCGCTATTTACTCCGTACCACTTATCAAGGTTTCCACTGTCAGTAAAAATCACCATTTTACTTCTTGTATTTAAGACTTGACCATTCAAAAGTTCATGCCGACTTGCTGCTACAAATTCCTGTACTTTTGCGCAGACAGAACCAGCCGTACTCTTATTAAACTTTTTCACAATTGCGTAGATGTCATCCTGACATTGTCTACCAAATTTGTACTCTGAAATTACTTTCCTGCATCGCCTTTCATATTTTGCTCCAGTAAATCTTAACCGTTCTTGATATTTGGAAACATCGGCCAATATCGGAGACTTTGAATCGAGAAGAAATCCTACGTCTTCATCTTCCTCAAGAATAAGTTTTTTCACGTATGAGCTTTGCTGTATGTCGATGATTTTGGACACTGTTTCCTGAAACGTTCTCATCAGACTATCATCCAGTTGTTTGTACAGTTGTTGGAATTTAAAATCAATATAATGAGATAAAGGATAGAGCATAAAACGAATTGGAACTCCAAAAATGTCTTTTCCAAACTGCTGACAACTGATTTCCTGCCGTATTACCTGTGGCATGTTTTCAATAAACTCGAACATTGCCTTAACTGAGCCGGGAGGACCATTTCTGGAAGTGTTTACACCAGGTCCTTTCGATGTTGGTAATGGATCGAGAGGCACTGGCCTTGCCTTAAAGTTAACTCGAATACTGGATTTGTTCTTCTCCTCCTCTGTTAACCAATTGGCCTTTAGTTCACCGGTCACAGAGCCACTTAATTTATCCAATATCTTTCTCATTGAACTGAGCTTTATACCACTTAAGTCCTCTTTAAGATCTTTTTTGTTATCCTCTGACGAATTTTTATTTCCTCCAGCCCCAGTCAAATACCACTTGCTGGACTTATTCTTACCTTCTACTTTCACTACACCATGAACTTCGCCGCCAACGATAATTCCGCCAACAACATGGGTGGCTTCAATTTCTTTTGAATTTAGCTTCTCTATTACATGGCGGTTGACATCTTTCCACAGCGGCGGAATTAAATAAATGTTGTGGTCTTCGTAGGTGTAGTTTACAATGAAGGATTCGCAATTTTCTTTCTTTTTTGCATCGTATTCGATGCTTCCATCTAGTTTGATTACTGTTAGAATGAGATCTATGGAAATATTTCCTTCAATTTTCAAATTCCTGATCTTATCAAGTTCATTCTCTACGTGTGTTAAAGTGTAATCGCAGTTTTTTAGAGGAGTTGCCTTTACAATTTCTTCAGAAGACGAAGAACTGTTGAGCAGATTGTGTTGAACAGCTAAAGACTTACGACAATCCCAAAGATCGCCAAGGTCATGCACACCATTTTTTAGCTGTGGAATTGTAATTATCGAATTCTCTACATAATCGTCTTCCATTCTAGCGTCCTATATAAAATGCAAAATGGCATGGGCCTATATAATTATGTCACACTGAGCACGATTTTATACAATAGTATATAGACTAAGCATTCAAGTGAGAATTGATATATTATGTAACAATAGTGTAGGAAAACATCGTAGACTTAACCATATTAGTAGATTAGTATAAGTCCCAGTCCTAGTATCAGTCACGTGACCTCCCCAAACGAGCATTGATTGTGGTATCAGATGAAGTCATGCAGCTAATATAGACTGATGCTATAGTATAGTATCAGATGACTCAGCCTTGAAACACAAATGTAATGGCGGCTTCAACTATCAGAGTCAAAGGTCATTAAATTAGGCATCAGATTTAATTGCTTTCATCTTATAGCGCCCATAGCAGTAATAGCACACGTATACAGGCATGCACACATATACACACACACAAACAAAACACATACAGTACATACACATATACATGCATACATACGCACACAATCCTGGAAAATGGTAAGCGTGTCGCATAATTATAGTCCTAGAGGTTGGCAAACCAGGGAGCGAGAAGCCCTAGAGCCTGGCCAATCAGAGAGCGTGAAGACATAATGGCGAACCAATCAGCGAGCGCGAAGCTCTAGAGGCGAACCAATCCCTGTATCCCTCCCTACCTCCCTCCCTCCTACCCTCAATTCCGCACTCCCTCTCACCCTCCAACCCATCCACCCACCCACCCTCCCTCCATCCCACCCTCCCACTCTCCCACACTCCCTCACACTTTTCCTCCTACCCTCCCTCCCACCCTCCGTCCGTCCCTCCCACCCTCCCTCCTACCCTCCCTTTCTCCCTGATCCCACCACGCCCGCACCCCCACACTCCGACCTCGACGGGTACGCGACCCGTGAAATCTGGACTGGCAAAAGCGCTGGCCTTAGACACCTCTAAAAAGGTGTCAACCGCTGCTTTTATACGTGACCCGTGAAATCCGGATTGACAAAAGCGCTGGCCTTAAACACCTCTAAAACGGTGTCAACCGCTGCTTTTATAAAAACGTGCTGTCGTGAACCTGTGAGGGAAACGGCCAGCAGGGAAAATATGGGTTTTGCCCCCACCCTGGCTCCCATGGTGGCAGAGATTCGCCGACCCCCTCACTGACCAGTGTCGGGTCTACCCCGTCCCCTGCAAAGGATTGGGGTCGTTTGCTTCAAAACTATGGCCTTGCATTGCTAACAAGCAAGCAAGCAAGCAAGCAAGACCACAAACAGAAGATTTACTGTCTATTATTATTTTTCTTTATTTTGTATCTGATATTCCATACGTTTTCACCGTACTCTCAAGGATTCATCTAATCATATATAGTGTCATTATGTTATTGTTTGAGTCAACATTTGAGAAATACATGTAGTAGGTCCCTACAAGAAATGAAATTTATAAGAGTCATTTTGATATAAAATTCTTCAGCCTATACTTAATATTTATAAGTTACAATTATTTCAAGTACAAATGTGCAATATGCAATTTAGTACACATCTATGGTCTTTGCTTCTGATTAGATTTTTATTGCGTTATGTCAATCAGCATGAACTTATGTGGATTTATGTTTACAATTTAAATTTGAAAAGATTTCAATACCTTTGATTTTTCTGAATTTCTTATTAGACCAAAGTTATAAGAAGAAATAATTGGTAGATTAATGTTACTTATGCCAATTAATTTTGGTCTAAAGTTGTGTTATTTGCAGATTAAGATAAAATTGCATGTAAGCAAGGTTTTTAAGCTTAAAATGAAGTTTCATATGTAACATAGACAAATTATTTTCCGTTTCCGTTTTTTTGTCGTTTTTTGTCCTGTTTAATTTTTTCGGAAAAAAACGACGTTTCCCCAGTGTTTTTATTTTACTTTCATCGTTTTTTTACATCTATGCAATAAACCGGTAAATATTGTATTGTAACTATACATTTATATACAGGGTGGCTCAAAAAAAAACGTACCACCGGGGAAAATGCGATATCTTCGCAGCCGATTGGGGTTTTTCTGCGAAAATTTCACAATTTGAAGGGGAATGAATATACAACAATCCCTGAAAGTTTCATTTGAAACTTTTCATGTTTGCAAAAGTTACAGCTGTTCAAACTTAAAATTTCGTTTTTTCAATTATCCGGAGAATCATGCTCCAATACAAGTGATTTCATTAGGATGTTTGGCAAATTACAACACACACACATTGATGATGATGTCATACGACCTCACTATGAGCTGTAAAGAAGCTGTTTATGAAGCAATCTGCTGGTATTTGGTGATATTTTATAGATTAAGGTCTCAATTGGTGAACCCAAACAATGAACGTCATGGGCAAAGTTTCTGCAAAAGATCAAATGGGAACTCGGACTTTGCATGAACAGAGACTGAGACATCGCGTGATCATAGCAAAATACCCAGTGAAAAGTGGAGCCTGAGCACATTGAAGACTATCTGCAAACGTGTTTATGTAACGAAGATCAGATGTCGGAAGAGAGGCAGGAAGTGGTCGCTTGATCTGACGGAAAAAGCGCGATTTTCACGAAATTCGCTTGGTAATCGAAAGGTCAAGTTTGCAAAGCAAATCGTGGTTTCGGCATCAGATATGCCGGCGTGTGTTGCGGCTGCAAGAAAAGACTGCAATTAATCCCATTCAGTAGGTTAGATGTCAAACTCATCATTGAACTCGCTTACCCAGACTCATTGAAGACCAGGTATGCTCTAACATCTGGTTTTATTATGCAGCAGGACAGTGCGCCTGCTTGCTCGCACGGCAAGGTTGATTATGATGGCGCTACCTTATTGACATCAACTGAAGTAAATGCATTGGCAAAGATGATTTACAAACTCACCAGACCTTAACCCTCTTGTTTATCACGTCTGGGGAGCTATGCTGGAACGCTGCAAGACATTTAATCCCAAGTTGGAGAACATTGGCCAGCTGAAGCAAGTCTTGCTGCTAATGTGGGGTCAGTTGCCGCAGGACCCGACCAACAAGGCCATACTGAGCTTCACAAAAAGAATTTGAGCTTGTGTTAAGGCAGGGAGTGGACACTCTCATTATACCTTACAATAAACTGCAAAACGGAATGCTGAGGTCGTAGTGAAAAGTGATATCATTTGACTTGGAAATCTACAAGTGACGTCAATTTTCCGCGGATAATTGAAAAAACGAAATTTTAAGTTTGAACAGCTGTAACTTTTGCAAACATGAAAAGTTTCAAATGAAACTTTCAGGTATTGTTGGAAATTCATTCCCCTACAAATTGGAAAATTTTCGCAGAAAAAGTTCGATCGGCTGCGAAGATATCGCATTTTCCCCGGTGGTACGTTTTTTTTTGAGCCACCCTGTAGAACCTCTCGCAGAAGGATTATTCCTACGCTCTCTCAACACAAAGCTCCTGTGGGGAAAATGTTTTTAAAGCGCAAGAGACTGAGAAGGAAAATCGAGTCATTAGTTTAGTGCAGACTGCATAAATATTATAGTACTAGACAGTGTATTTCAATTGGTGGAAGGCGATGCATGTCCGGGCAAATAGTCGAGGCACTAGGGGTAGGCTGAAAAGAGCACCCCATCAAAAGGGCTACCGACAAAAGGGCGCCGACAAAAGGGCAACCGACATAAAGGCGCCGACAGAAGAGAGGCGCTCTTAAAAGAAATAATAATCGATGAAGAGTCGGCCAACAGGTGATAATATTATGACCAAATAAGCAGGTCAACGACGACGCGACAACGAGCAATTAATACTTAATTATTTCACAAATTCATTCATTCATTCATTCCGAAAACTTATATAGCGCCCCTTCAGGAAACCTACTCAGAGGCGCTCCTAGTCCAGCCACAGCTAAAAAGATAGGTCTTGAGCAACTTGTAGAAAGCAGGCAAATTATTCCGAGGTAGTAATCGTAGTGCAAGCGGGAGCCCATTCCATGTGGACGGGCCAACAACCGAGAAGGCTCAACGCTGTCTGGTAGCAGAGCGGGTTCGAGGGACCAGCAGCTCCCCATTGGCCGAAGAGCGTAAAGTTCTAAGGGAGACTACGGCAGAGACAGGGCGACAGAGATCAGATAAGTAGGAAGGAGCACTACCAATTAAGGACCGCCAAACAAGTGCCGCTATCCTGTACGAGATGCGCTGCGAGACTGGAAGCCAGTGCAGAACATCACGCATGTAGGCAGAAATTGGGGCAAATTTTGGGATATGACCAATAAACCGAGCAGCAGAGCGCATGACCCGGTCAAGACGCCCTATTAAGCTAGATGGATGACCAGCAAGAATGGAGCAGCAATGATCAATTCTGCTAGTTACGAAGCCGTGGACAAGGACCACAGCGGCATCATGAGATAGGGGCCGCATGACAACACGCAACTGGCGGAGCTGGTAATAGCAGCTTCGCGTTACTAGGTTGACATGCTGTGAGAAACTGAGTTCTTGGTCAATTGTCACTCCAAGATCGCGGACGGTATGAGAGAATGCAATATGGGGGAATGTCTGAGCCAAAAGATGCATGTCTAGTCTAGTCAACTGTGCGACCGCCAAGCCAAATGGTGTTTGTTGATAGACAACATGCTCCGAGGACCTGGAAGAGGTGTTAAAATAAACAAATCGAGTGTAGAAAGCGATGACATGAGAGGTTGGAACGGCCGTAATCACGTGATATAAGTTTCATATAATAAGCAAAGGAAGCAACGAAGCTCTACTGTTCGGGATCGTCAAAATGGAGGAGATAGCATCGCAGAAGGGGAAGGCTATTCTACTTGACGACGGATACAGATATCGAAAGGATAGAGAAGACATAGCCGGAATCATGTCTTGGAGGTATGTAATGGTTAGTCATATTTCTAGTTTAAACAACTTTTGGAGTTAGAACTTCTCATCAAATCGCTTGTTTGTATTTCTGAAATTATCTTAGCTTCTACGTCTCGTTAAACATTAAAGTCATGTAAGTAGTTGTGGTTCACTTGTATTAATTTTTTCAAATACTTTATTTCTTCCGCGATATCGTTCGCGATAATATTTCTTTTAAGAGCGCCGCCCATATGTCGGTCGCCATTTTGTCGGCGCCCTTTTGTCGGGTCACCGCTGAAAAGTTCTTTCGTCGCGTCGGTTGATTGAAGCGCCGATTCATGGTCGAGTGACCCGCGTTGGCCGTTGTCCATCGTTTAAGCTCTGGCCGAGTGTTCTGGAAATCTTATCGCTTTAGATCGCAAGTCTTGATATCTTGCACCAGTTTAAAAGCGATTAGACGATCTCCTCATGAGATACTTAACATGTTTAAGCTTATAATAACAATCTTATCCTCTGGTTGTCCTCAGCACGGAACTGAAGCTATAGGGTGACACGAGAGTTCGTTCACCGTTTTCAAAAGCGTTGTCTCAGTAACGGCTTCATATTAATTTCTTTATAATATTTATCACTGTATACACAAGTCAAATGAAAGATACTGGTAGTAAGTTGATTATGATCCGGTTCGTTTTGCCATTTTTTACAAAATAAATGTGAATTAAGATGACCAGTTTTTGGGGAAAACTGCGTTCATCAAATTAACACAGTAGGCCTAACCTCGTACACAAGCGGAAGACTGGTCAAATGTTATGTTTACTGATGAGTCGCCGCTCAAGGTGTTTTATGCACCAAATGCCCAAAACGATAGAGTTTGGGGTTCACAGGAACAGAAAGTTCCGCCTGTTCCACAGATGAAGTATAGTTCGTCGGCGATGGTTTGGGGTGGGATGACTGCCAGGAGTCTCACTAAACATTTCATGCCAAATGGTACCAGACTGAACTCGCAGTACTACATCACCAACATTCTCGGGCAGATCGTGAAGCCAGCTTTCGGGAGAGAAAATGACAACGACAGTGTCATGCAACGAACGTTATTTTGTTGACAGTGATGTAGGAGTGTTTCAGCAGGATGGTGCACGCTGTCATCATCAGCTGTAAAGACAAAGTGGCTAAACGACAACCTCACGCCACACATAAAGCCGAAAGATTGGCCACCAAACTTTCCGGACCTCTCTCCTATTGAGAACTTGTGGAGTATAGCCTATTTTATCTCTCAGCGTTTTTAAAGATCCTGAGCCAAAGAACGTTGATCACCTCAAACGACGCCTCCAGTTACGAGCGTGGAGATCGATAGGCCTAGCAGTTGGGAGTTAGGACCAGTGGCGTAGCCAGGAATTTATAATGGGGCGGGGGTTATGGCCGGATACTCTGTTTTTGCTATTTGTTCTTACTTAAATGGATAAATGACCTAAACTTTTTCCGGAGTCAAGATGACCAGTTTTTTTTATAAATAATGGCAAAACGGACCGGATCATAATCAAATTACTACCAGTATCTTATAGTTTCCATATATTTAGAGAATTAGACCAAGAATATGATTCCAAAATTTCATGAGATAAAGTTTAACGGATAAAAAGCTATGAATCTTTTAACTTCATATGCCTAAATTTCAGTTTACAAGCTATTTTCTGTTAGATTCAATAAAATGTAGCTTAAGTCAAACTTTTCATTATCCTTATGGCCTGATAATTAACTACAGTAAAAAAATTTCAAATATTTAGGGAATTGAACCAAGAATATGATTCCAAAATACCATGTCACAAATATGAACGGATAGAAAGATATTAATTTTTAGCTTCATCTCCCGAAATTTAAATTTTCAGCAAATCTGTTAGGGTGTTCGTTGCGGTTTTGACGCTTGATCATTCCCATTATTTTGGTCTTCAGGGATCCTGGAGTAAAAATTAACGGAGTCAGCTCCTATTATCGTAACGTTCTGTTTGTCGTAACATCTTGTACCTGTAATCAGAAATCTAGCCCCAGAAGGCTGATTTGTTTTTCAACAGGACAGTGCCCCAACCCACAGAGTCAAGGAATGCCATCGAAATGCTAACAAGAGAGACGCCAGACTTCATTTCTCCGACATTATGCATGGCTTCCGAACAGCCCAGATTTGGATCCTGTCGACTAAAGTGTGGAGCCTGTTGCAAAACCGAGTCTATCAGACAGCAATCCATGATATAAACGATCCGAAACAACGCTTGTTGGAAGTATGGGATGGCCTGGACCGATTCTAGGACGATTCATCCCCGGACGATTCATCCACGGACGGTTCATCCCCGACGGTTCATCCAGTGGACGTTTCATTCCCGGACGATTCATCCAGTGGACTGTTCAACCTCGGACGTTTAATCTCCGGACGATTCATCCCCGAACGGTTCATCTTATATCATAAGTCCCAAAGTTTGTCCTTCTGTTTGTGTGTCCGGATGTATTTTGACTCTTCGTCCCAGAGACAGCTCGGAAATGACAGAGCGTCGGTTTAACAAATATTTTGCAATTGATTCTTACCCAAATTATAAGGTCAACGCAACTATTTTCAGATTTGAATTCGCTTTAAAATCAGAGTTATTAGCGTTTTAATCCTTACAGCAGCCATCTTGCCGTATACTTAGTAAAGAGGCAACTCCGCATGATGTCATTCACGCCCAATAATAATTTCCGTAGCAATCCGCTTCACATACGGAAACCGGTTACAGTTTACAATTCACAAGAACGCAGATCACAGAAATATTCATGGCCGAACTTATTCTTATAGGGCGATATGCCGTTAATTAATATCATACGACACGTATCAGTATTTAAGACGCAATAATTTTCGCCGATCGGTTTTCAACGCACCAATAGATTTTTGACCATTTTTCGCCGAGGGCAGATCTTTTGGCACCCGGTTTCGCAAAAATGCTGACTGTAGCATAAACATGGACGGGTGGGAACTGGGTTAGACCGAAAACCTAAATTTCACGGGCAACGCCGGGCACCCCACAGTGGAACCGCCGGACAGGCTTGGGGCCGATAGAAGAAGGCGAGGTGAGAAGGGCGGCCACGGTGGGATCGGGTTGGGGTCGATGTAAGGCGAGGTGAGAAGGGCGGCGTACGTGGGAGCTGGGTCAGGCGTGGCGAGGGATGAAAACCAAAATTTCCCGGGCGTGGGAGCGGGGTCAGGCGTGGCTGGGAGCTAAAAACCGAATGTTCCTGGGCAACGCCTGGTAATTCAGCTAGCACACACACCCGCCCCTCAGAGACGGGTTATGTTTGGCTTTTTCGGGAATCGGGATGGGGTGGAGGGTTACCGAAATCCCAAAATTTAGCGGTCAACGCTGGGTATCCCAAAAGAGTAGTGTTGAAAACTCGAAATTTCCCGGGCAACGCCGGGCAACACATCTAGTATAGTTATAAAATATGAATTGTTTATTAGTCTTACGGCTTAAGTGCTCTTTTATTAAATCGATTTCATTCCGAGTTTTATATATGTTTAATTGCATTTTTAAAATTCAATCTATGTAGACCTAGGCCTAATTCCGAGTCTCATATATATAGGCTTAAATTTCCGTCCGTGGATGAATCGTCCGGTATGAACCGTCCGGGGATGAATCGTCCGGGGGATGAAACGTCCGCATGCCCCTGGACCAGAGGATAATCGACGATGCTGTTGCCCAGTGGCGCCAGCGCCTCCAGGCTTGCTTGCAAGCAGGAGGAGGACATTTTGAGCATCTTATTTAATTAAATAATCAAACCATACTGTTGGAATCATATTGTTAGTTTAATTCTCTACATATCTGGAAAATTTTACTATGATTAATAATCAGGTCATAAAGATAATGAAAAACAGTTTGACTTGCATTTTATGAAATCTAACAGAAAATTGCTTGTAAACTGAAATTTCGGCATATGAAGTTGAAAGATTCATATCTTTTTATTCGTTCAACTTTATCTCAAGAAACTTTGGAATCTTATTCTTCGCCCAATTCTCTAAATATTTGGAAAATTGTAGCGTGATATGTTATCAGGCATTAGAAATATATGAAAAAACAAGTTTGCTTACTTTTTAAAATCACGGGGTAGATGTATAATTTAACAATGAATTACAGTGAATATCAAAGGACCAGTCGATATTGTAGAAAAGCAGGAACGAATCAATAACAGACGAATGTTAATTCGCTGAATTCGACGCATTTTTTTTATGTCTCGCTCTGTCGTGATTTTGTAAGGTTGGGGCCCCACAGTTTTGCTTAACAGGGCCCCATATTTGTTATTCCGGCCCTGTCCGGAGGTATTTTCATACGGCTGGTTGCAGCACACCACGGAGCCCTCCTTCTTTATCCTGAATTGGGACAGGCTCAGGGCATCCTAAGACAGAGCTAGGTTCTCAACCTTTTTCCGTTCGCGACACACCTAAACTTACAACCAAACTTGGCGACACACTATGGGCCATTGCATAATTACGTAACGCCGAAAATGACCGTTTTTTACCCACCCACCCACCCTGTAACGCTTCGTAACGCTTCCCTTGACCCGCCCACCCACCCGCCCCAGCGTTACGTAACGCTATTTATACGAAGAATCAGTTAAGTTTTAGGCCTACCAAACCTATGCGAAATCGTATTTATAATTCACATTTTCATAACGAATTTAATATAGTATGTGAGTTATAATTGCACAGTAGACTTAAAATATACAGAATGTTTTATTTATATTAAATGACAGTCATTCTTGATCTGCAATTGTCTTAAATTTTACCTCAAGAATAAAATTGTTACGCTCTGCTAAAAGTTTCAAGGAATAAATTGCACATCGATAATTAATCAAAATTAAGATGAGCTAATTATTTGCTTAGTCTGAGTGCTTTGATAATTATTAATAGAAATATTGGTGAGTTCTGTTGAGCATCAGTTTTAAATGTTTGAGATTCGTGTCCATGCACGAAGTCAAAATAATATGCTTCAAAGTGGTTCTTTGATGTCAGGAATCCATGGAGAATTAGGCCTACCTCGTTGTTCCGTTGGTAAAACTATTACAGATCCAAACAATTCGAACACGATTTCCGGTTTGCACAAACGGGAAGACACATATGTTGACTGGGTATGTAACTGCATGGTGTCTGCTGCCAGACCTTATTTAGATAATTTATAGGCCTATACTTTTATAGGCCTACTTCGGTTAAGTTTTATATCAATGTCACAAGTTAAAACTTCGATCATATCATGTCTGAAGTGTCATTCGATCGTAATTTAATATGGTATCGTTCTATAATGACTCGGTAGCAAGTAACTTTTTTATAAATTTGATGAAAAATATTTCCTCACGAAATAGAAGCGGGATTTAGTGCGTGAGGGTCGGTTAGTGCTCAGGTTAGGCGTCGTGAGGGTCGGTTAGGGTTAGTTTAAGGGTTAGTGCAGTCATTCTGCTGAAATTGAAGCTGGATTGATGAACACTAATTTTCAATGAAAAATGGATGAAAAATATTTGCTGACGAAATAGAAGCGGGATTTATCGAACAAATTCTTGCCTAAAGAGAAGCTCGATCGATTAAAAGGATTCTCGGCAAACTAGAAGTTGGATTTATTAAAGATAACAACGCTGAAACGTTATCTACCGAGTCATAATAGAACTATTACCGAGTCATTATAGAACGCTACCTTTAATATTCATTAATAAAAACTTTCAAGGCGTTACGTAACGTTCAGCTTCGGCGCACCCACCCACCCACGTAACGTTTTCAATTACCCCACCCATCCACCCTCAAGCGTTACGTAATTATGCAATGACCCCCTATGCAATTGTTATTATGTCAATATCTTTAACCCATTAGTTCCTGACTTTTTGTTTTTTCATGAAAGTGTGAAAATAGTGTCACTTCGACCTAATGAACATCAGTGCCAAACACCATTCAGCCTGGAATTTGTTTTTAAATTTAGGCCTATTACCTTTTTTCTTTCCGTCCCCGTTTTGGGGACGCTAGGCACATATGCCCCCCGTTAACCTTTACGAGAAGTTTCCAGGCTGGCATAAATCAACTGTGAAGGTATCATTATGTTTCATATATTTAATCATGAAAATAAGCATGCCTGCAGCTAAAGAAATCAAGTTGCAAAAGTAAAACTCACTGTCTGCTATAATTATTATGAAAAATTTCAAATAATCAAAGAAAACTGGCAAATTTATTGTTTTCGTGCCTCGCTTTTAGACAGCATCAACCCCAGCGACGCTGTATTCTACTGGACTGAAAGGTTTTATTTTCTTTCCATATGAAATCTGATGGCAATAGATCTTAAACAGCTTTTTGTTAACCAGGAGGATGGTATATAGCCGAGCATTTACCATCTTACTACTAGTGGAACACATGGCAGTGCATAATGTCATGAAGTCCCGCATAGCTGCTGAATATAGTAGCCTATTCCCCAACACTTTCAATTTCTACATCCAGTTTATAAGCAACATCAGGAGTCTAGTATGACAGAGTGTCAACATTTTCTGGATGTGAACGAGATGCTGTATGTATGTGCTGACGTTTTATGTGAAGTTCGCCCCTTTCCGACGTATTGTATGTTGTTGTTTACGACACGTTCGCTTCGGGTCTGGCACTACCGGGAGGGAGCCCCCTTGCCCCGGTTCTCTATCGTTGTTTCCCGGTCGCCAGACCTTCCACGAACGGTCAAATGGGTTGGCCCGCGTTGAACTTCGTTGTAGTCCCAGAGATGGCCAACGGGGGTGCTAAGTCCCGCTGTTTGGTGTACCACCCCTAGTCCTACGGTCAGGGCCCCTACTACTCTCCTCTTCTTACTCATTGACAAGGTGCTACCGAGCTTGGCGCGGAAGGACAGTGTCCTACGATTGTTTTCTTTCACAACCTGGGTCCGTTTAACCTCCTCCTCCTTTGTCCTCGTCCTCCTAATCTGTCCGTCGTCTAGTCTAGTAGTCAAAGTCGCACTCTGATCTCTCATTCGTCCCTCATAAGGTCATCCTAAAGTCATTTCCGTGGTTAAACTAATCAGTCACTAAATACAGAATAATCAGACATAGTATTTGAATAGCTTTCGCTATGTTTCTTGAACATGCAACGGACAATGATTAAACACAATATAATATAGCGCTAGAACAATCTTTAAGGCTAAAAATACACACTCGCTCATTCATTCATTCAGCTTAACTAAGGCAGCAGCTGATAACGGGGAAATTTCATGTACGGGTTTTCCCCAATATATAATCAACACACTATTAGGCCACGTTGCTAATAGACACATACCCTGCTGCATTCGCCGTTCCACTGTCTTCCACGTGCCTCGATTTCAATGTTCTCGTTCTTCAGTTGACTCGCTGAGTTTCCTTCCTTTGTTCCATAGCTTCCAGTGTAACCCAATTCCGATCCTTCCGTTTCCGATTCCTTTGCAGCCTCGTTCGTTTCGTTTCCTCGCTCGTCTTCACTGGACTTCCTCGTCGTAGCAAGGAGCACAGTCTTCAACGTCACTCTTCTCCATAATCATCGCAGACGATCCCGATCCGTTTGATCCAAGAATAATCTGCTTCACTTCACTCGTGGACAGTCTTTCCACGAAATCCTCTAATCCTCAAATACACAAATCTCAATCGTCGTGGCATGTCACCTCACGGAAATCCTCTAATCCTCAAATACACAAATCTCAATCCTCGTGGCATGTCACCTCACGGAAATCCTCTAATCTCTAAATCCTCAAATCCCGTCGTGGCATGTCCCTTCACGAAATCGTCAAATCCTCTGTTTCCAGTAACGCTTCCGATCCTTATCCGTTTGATCCAAGGTCGATCGACGTCGTCACTGCTTCTTTAACTTCTCGGAATATTCCTCTCACGAACTCCAGAAATCCTCATCGTCGTGGAACGTCCCTCCACGAAATCCTCAGCGTCTCACGAAACCTTCAGCTCCTCCAGAAATCTTTAACGTCTCCAGAAGTCTTTAACGCCGCCCTGGTCCATCGATCGCCAGGGGCACGGCGGGCCGCACTTCACATCATCTCCGTCAATCGATCTAACGTAAAAGGCGATCGTCCGGTAGCGTCACTCCCTTTTATACACTTTCCGATTCGCATCAGCAGAAATGGCGATTTCTGCCTGTTCTCTCCCTTTGTCCGTCTGCCTCCGTTCAAAGTGAGTGCCTCAGTCCTTGTCCGTATGCCACGCCATCGACGTGCAAAGACGCTGAAGAAGCAGGTCTAAGTTCTCCCTCCGTCAGCAAGGTCCAGTTTATCAGGTCTGAGTTCTGCAACTGTCAGCGTGGTCTAGATTATCAGCCGTGGTCTACATTATCAGGACGAAGTTCTCCCACATATTACCACCCACACACACACACATCCACATTATACACACATAGTTAACGATAATTGCTATTAACGTGGCGCTAGATAAAGTGGAAACTTCTAGTTTCTCACATTTATCCACCTCATCAAGTCTCCACGTGCCTGTTGCTTTAGTCGATAGCCTATGGCTGAGCGATGTTCTCAAATATTTTTTGGGACAGTGATGACTTTCTTGCAGTGCTCAGTGTTTCGATGCCATGGCAATTAGGATTGTCACCAGCCTGTTGTCTTTCCAACGAGTCAACGTTATTCCTGGCGCTGAATCCAGTCTATAGTCCTATGCATCACGGTCTGTCTTCTTGACATTGTCCATAGGCTAAACAGGACACTACAGCAGCAATCCTAATTAATTAAGTTGATTGATTCTAGCTGTCCCGGTATCTGGATGTTGAATTCATGCTGCTCAGAATTCAATGTTATTTAGGACGGTAAACAAGTTTGTCAAAATACAGTATACTATAGGCTATATTTGTCATCAGCTGGAGGCAAGCAGTCTGAAAGCTTGACAACGACAGGTCAAACTTACCAAGTTGGTTGTCAGTAACTCCAACCCAGTCCTTGACATGGATCCACCTGAAATCTGTTTGCCTTAGAACTATCTGGTCTATAATCTGGATCATTTGGAGGACATGACATTGCGTAAATTTCTCCAGGAGTTCTTTCACCCTCTAGCATTGCGTCAATGTCACTTACAGTTAGTGGTCTTCCCTTCCAGCATTTGCATGGGTATTAGATGGACTCCATATGGGTTTCACACATGTTCCACATGGGAATATGGGTCCTACATGAGTTTCACGCTTGCTTGCAGTCAGGGCTGAGCCAGTGGCGGCGCTACGCCAGGGCATGGCAGGGCAAATGCCCTGCCAAAAAAGCCTTTGCCCTGGCTGTTGCCCTGGTCGTTGCCCTGCCAGAAAGTTTACATTGGGAGAATTTGTTCGGGCATATTGCTTCGTACTGTTCACGTCCATCCGCTCTCTGGCAGGGCAAAATTCTGACAGGGCAAAAGTTCATGAAGAGAACAAAATCTGGCAGGGCAATTTTCTGGCAGGGCAAAAGTTCTGGCAGGGCAAAAAATTTGGCAGGGTAAAGAGCGTAACATTTTGGAAGGGCAAAAGTTCTGACAGGGAAAATTTCTGGCAGGGCAAAAATTCTGGTGGGGCAGAGAATCTGGTGGGGCAAAAGTTCTTGCAGGAAAAAATTCTGTTGCTGTTTATCCACATTGCCGTATACAACTAACAGCGTAGTCGCTTTATTGCAGTGGTGTAGTGGGGCGGGGACGCGGGGGGACGTCGTCCCCCCACTTTTTTGCAAAATTCTTGCAAGATTGCACTTTTTGCTACAGTTTCTACTTCAATTTCCAGGCGTCCCCCCACTTCAATTTCCAGGCATCCTCCCACTCCATTTTTTAGGACTACACCACTGCTTTATTGTTTTTCAAAGGAAGCGTACCGGTAAGCAATTGCGTAGACAATTAATAGACCTATATACCTGACTCCGTTACTTTATTTGCTGAACCCTTTGCTTTCAAAATGCTACTCGTAAGAGGATTTGCAATGCTTCAGTAAGTCATAGAGATTGGTCTACAGGTTGGGCCATAAAATGACCATAATTTTTTGTCCATAATCTTGGCCAGAGGTAGTAATTTTAAATGAAATTTTACTGGCTTAAAGACAGTTCATATTTACACATGATGGCCAGATTTCATTAAAATATTCAGATAGAACAAAAATTTTATCACTTTTAGTGAGACCACTCACTGTTATATGACGATTCAAAAACATGACGCAGCAAAAGTAACAAAAACGAATTTACAAAGTAACATCTCAAATAATTGGTGTCAAATAAACTTGTTATTGACAGAAAATCGTTATTTTTATTTAGAAAAAGCAGGTACCAGCATAGATGCACGTCGCTGTGGCATCATTTAGCAAGATGACTGATTGACTGTCAAGTTGGTAAATAGAGAATTTTTCTGATTAGCAATTTTGTTGTTAAAATAATAAAATCGATTTCTATCAAATTAGAATTCCCAAGGGGTCGATGGCAAGCAAAATTTGTATTCATACACTTCATGAGCAAGGTCTTGGAGATAAAGCTATTATCGGCGCATACTAATCTGTTAAACAATGATTGCAGAGAAATGAAGAGCTAAATTGAAATAGAGAGTTAAGAAATGTGCCGCTGATGAAAACAGATCGGTTCAACGTCAATATTACTGTACGGGTTTCACTGAGAAGAACCAATGCTTCCAAATATACGGATTTGAACCCGATGATTTTATCAACTGTGGAGAGCTATTGCTCGAGAAATACCGTAATCTGCAGCCAAAACCAAGAACGATAAGAGACTGAAAATAATTTATGGTCGCATTGGAATTGATTGGGAAGATAATATCTCTGTAACACATCACCAAGTCCATCAAAAACTGTGCAAAATACTCAAAACAAGTGTGGGCATTGGTGGTGGACACATTGAACACAGGATGTGATGTACCATCACGTTAATTTGATAACAATAATATTATTATTTGACATGAGACTTATAAAAAATCACTTTTTTGCTACTTTTTGTTGCATTCTGTTTTTGAATCGTCAAAAAGTCGGTTGTCTCACTAACAGTGATATGATTCTTGTTCTGTTTGAAATATTGCAGTGAAATCTGGCCACTCTGCGTAAATATGAATTGTTTTGAAGCCTGAAAATTTTTATTTAATTTTTTACTTCTGACCAAGATATTGGCCAAACACTTTAGGAGGGCCTTTTTATGGCCCACCCTGCATAAGGTTTCTAAGATTTGGTTTTCAAATGTCAAAGTGTTCAGTTTTATGACTTCGCCCATTTGAACCTCTGACCAGAACCCTAATAGTGTATGGTGGGTGATTTATGGCACATGGCTTTTTTAACGTGCAGTTGTACACAAAATGTGCAGTTCTAAATGGATTTGTGCAGTTGTAGAAGCACTTCTGTACAGTTAAAACTAGCAAAGAAAGTCATTGTCCTCCGATTGGAAGTAATTTACCATGTAAGATGGGAAAAGAAAAAAGAAGTTGTGCAGTTCTAAAATTTCCTTAAAACAGCCCTGTTATGGCATGCACGGTAGTGCAAAATTATAGGCCTATGTAGGCCATATTGCCGAGCACGCGACTCGTCCTCTGCCCTGGTTACTTGTGTGACTGCCCTGGCTATGCCCTGGCTACAAAAAGTGTCTGGCGCCGCCACTGGGCTGAGCTTGGCATGCTAATAGATCTCATGTGCATATATCACTGTAGTTGCAAACATAGTGAAAGTCACCTAATGCTGCGCAAAAGTTGATGGGGGCACTTGTGCCTAGCGTCCCCGAAATGGGGACGGTCTTTTCGAGCGTAATAAATGAATCAATGCTGCAAAATTTATACAGGTAGCTAACAGCACAAGTAACATGGGTTTGTACTCACATTTTCGATTGCAGCAGGTTTTTCCCCGATAATATAAATTTATATGGATACATTAAAAAAATTATAAATTTCGGAAAATTGAAATAAAAATCTATCTAGCATATGCAAAAACAAACAAAAAGCAGCCTTATTATACCTCATTTGAAAGATTATTTAGTAGACCGTCGATCGTGATAACTAGCAATAGATCTACTGAGTATTGCTTCATATTAAAAATAACTCTATCCAAAGAGGCGTCCCCAAAATGGGGTTAAAATTAAAATAGGCCTTTGTTAAGTTAAAATAGCTTTTCTATACTCAATTGGTATTTAAATTTTTTTATGTTTATTTAATATATTTAAAAAATTCTAATGAATGAAAATCATGATAATGAATGCTTTTTAGTTCTACCGATTCTAAAATTTTTAATTCCACCAATCCAAATCTAAGATTCTATGTCGTTTTATGACTCTACGTTAATTTTTTGGCCTCACAGTTAATGGGATTTTCGCTCCTGGATTTCCATTGGATAGTAGGCCTAATAGGCCTACACTCGAGGATCTACAGGTTTTGTGAGCGCGCAATACCGGTGTAAAGGTTTCAGATTACCCCCTCCTAAACATTACCCCCCTGCAAACTGTAAATTGCACCAATCATCGCATTTATTGCACTAAAACTATCAAGAAAATCATCCCGCTTCTTGTCTTGGTCTGAAGATTTTCATCCGTCATCCCACTTCGTGGTTTGTTATCAATATTTTCATCTGTAACTAAAATACTATTCGCCGCTGAAGTTTACATGGAGAAAATGGCTTCGAGGCTATTATTTTTTTCGAATAAAAATATTGATAGCAAACCACGAAGTGGGATGACGGATGAAAATCTTCAGACCAAAACAAGAGGCGGGATGATTTTTCTGAGTTTTTTGGTGCAATAAATGCGATGATTGATGCAAATCTAGTTTCCGGGGGTAATCTGAAACCGGTTTCAAGCTACCGGGGGGTAATGTTTAGGAGGGGGTAATTTGAAACCTTTACACCGGTACATAGGCCTATAGCCTACAAAATTTTGCGTAGCACTTAGCCAGAGGTTCCTGGACACTTCTTATTAACGAGACTAACGAAATGAACCTGGTAGAACAGCTACATAGATATTTGCAGGAGGGGACAAAACACGATGGTCGCGGCTAAATTTTTTGGTAGCAAGAGGTTGAAAATGCAAAGCAGGAAATTAGGAACATGCATGGGTATTAGAAGCTTTTTAGTGAATGTTTCTCAGCGTCACGTTTTTATAATTTTTAATAGGAATAGTTTCTTGAGCGGGAAGAAATTTGTTTGAAAAATAAAAAATAACCTAGTAGGTAAAGATAGGTTCCTGAAGTGGCGCAAGAAGTCCACTTTCCCCTCTGGAAAACCGACACCTATTTTTTCATTCAGCTATATTCATTCATGCTTCCTCTATAGTTCCTTCTCTATTTTTATGCGTAATTTCTAAACTTGTAAAGCAGCATGCACTCAAATGTTAATCGCAGGCACCATCATCGAGTCAAAATGCTGTTCAAATGGTAGTCGTCAGGAGGTCCAAGACCGGTTGTCAGAGGGGCGGAGGGGCGGAGGTGCAGAGTAGCTGTTAGGGTGGTGTCATTTGGGTTGGGAAGGTGGAAGATTCGAGAATCAAATGAGTAGCGGTATAAATTCTTTTGAATAGACGAGATGTCAGTTTTAGGTTTAACCCAATGGTCATGTTAACTTTTTTAGCAATAGCTTGAAAAATGCAAGGCAGAAAATTAAAAGCATTATTATTTTATAAAACATTTTAAACGTGGATTTTTAAGCTTCACTTTGTCCATCATTATTGTTATTAATTCTCTAATGCGACGAAATTTGTTAAAAACCCAAAAGTAGTAGCTTAACAAATAGGTGTCAGTTTTCCAGGGGGGTCAAGTGCGCCCTCTTGCCTCTGTGTCCGCTCATGCATGCTATAGAATGTCTAAGTCGTCTATAAGACTATAACCACGCGCAAGCCAATAAAAATGGATAGAATCTAAATGCGCATTTACTTAAAACCATTACTTTAGACAGTGTAGCTCTAGGCATACTGAAGTAGGCTACAACCATCTTTTCTGAAAAATGCGGAAAGTAAGAGACTTAGAAACGTTAATCAGAATAATGTTGGCAGGGTACGTGACAAGGCAGTAGCTAGGGGGTGTTTTGGGTGTTTGAACACCCCCCGAAATGGAAAATGTGAAAAATAATAGAATGCATTTACGACCACATGATGTAAAAACCATGAAATAAAACCATGAAAACACCCCCCGAAATGGAAAAATGCCAAAAAACAGAATGCCGGATGACTTAAAAAGTCATCATTTTTTTAGGAAAGAAAATTGGTGAGTGAAACACCCCCGAAATCAAATCCTGGCTACGGCCTTGGTACGTGAACTTAAGTGCTGCATTGAGGAGAATAGGCCTACCTCAAGTCTACAAACGACGTTGAAATTGCTTCGGTTCAAGCGCACGTATGTACATGACTGTATAATTGCATATAATATGTACTTTGAACCAGCTAGTTTCGCATAGCTGACTAGGCCCTATACCCGGGTTATCTAGCCGCAAGACGCTAATTTTACGGTTAGTGTTCTTCATCTTCGATTACTAGTACTAGAGTTGGTAATAGATCTACAGTATTTGTGATATCCCGATTTCTTCAGGGCAGTAGACCTATCTGAAAAATTTATCTAAACAGACAATTTTTAAAGGTCAGTAAGGTATACAAACCCCTCCACTTCGATCCATTTCAACGGTGGCACTCGGTCTAACTGCAACGTATCAGGTGAATAGCCAGGAAACTATGGCGACGGAATGGATGTCGTAAAAGTTTGGGCTTTCGCCCCCCCACCCCACCCTGGCCCCCATGGTTTGAGAGATTTGCCAACCCCTCCACCGGGTGTCTCATGCCCGCACCGACACAGTAGTGATGGTTTGGATTGAAAAGCTCAAACATTGTGGAAATGCATCCCGGTCAAACAGACATACAGAATCTGCTATTTATTTATATAGATTTGGCCTTTCATCGCTGCAACGAAAGTTAGAACTTTTGACTTGTTCAAGATATCGGATTAAAATGCAAATGGAATAGATCCTCTCTAATGTTCTTCAACAAGAAAATGACAGCGTTAGGCCAACTATTATTACCTACCGTTAGACTGCTTTTCTTTAACTTTCCAGAAGACGCGCTTAGGCCTACTCAGAACTCAGTATGCCTAACTCTGTAAGCGTCGTGGTCTCGTGCATGGTTGTTGAAATGACTTGATAAGAAGATGAACATTATATATTTGCCTATTGCCTATGGTTGGCAGGTTTCGCACAAAAGAGAGCTGTGTCCTGTGAGTCTTTTATGATAAGACAGCCTATAGACAGGCGTTGAATATCCTGTCCTAAGGATAGGCCTGTGCCAAATTCGTTTAGGCTTAGTATAGAGGCATGGGTCTACATACAATTCTAAACTATATGCGGCTCATGTATAGGTTGACTTAGGCCTAAGTAGCCTAGGCCTATGCTATAAATATAAGCTAACAAGACCTATAAAATAATGCATACAAATATAATTATTGTACTACACAACCAGCTAACTGAGACGAACGCCACAGGCGTCGTGGTTGTGAAATAGACCGCAACAATATTCCATAAATTATTTTGGCCTTTTCAAATCGAGTTTACCGTCAAAGTTGGTATGCATTGAATCTCCCTATCAGGGCTTATTTTAACATGCAGTTCTACACAAACTGTGCAATTGTAAATGAATTTGTTCAGTTGTAAAAGCAATCATGTGCATGCAGTGATGATCATTAGAAAAAAGGAACTGCAGCTGATTTACCGCGTGAGAGCGAAATGGAAAGAAGGGATTGTGCAGTGAAAAATATGCATGAAGGCCAGATTTCGAGCGGATGACTAAAAAAGGTCATCCGAAATTCCGAATTTCTTGCTGGCGATTTGCGACTTTTCGGAGGAAAAAATTCTCCAAAACAACTAAAAATGTCGTCAGAAATTATTGCCAGCAAACCCCACACAAGAAAAATTGCTGGTTGTGCAGTTCCAAAAATTTATTTTAAAAGCCCTGCTCCTTATCGTAGGCCTATGGTTGAGCCCATATAGTTGTGGACTTGCGGGGTGATCTCGACAGCAACCGTCTACACGTTCACCATAAAAATCAACCATGCAGCAACAACCACGAAAGAGATAACCGGAATTTCAAGACCGGCACCCAGACCGTCAAAATAACCCGGCCAAAATATCCTGTAAAAGTTGCCCGGTGAAATAGCCCCATGAAAATAGCACTGCCAAAATTGACTCGTCAAAATGGCCAACGATCAAAATAGCTCCGCCAATATGGCCAGCGATCAAAATTGCCCCGTCAAAATGGGCAACGTTGAAAATAGCCCCGTCAAAATGGTCCCAGATCCCCAACAAAAACGCCATCGTCAAAAAGCACCAAACTGTATGAAGTGATCACTTTAATATTATTATCGATTTGCGACTATTACAATCAGCATTGGCTTTTGCCTTACGATTCCGGAATCCGTCTTTTAGCAGCATCTCCTTTCGTTTCTTTTTGACTGCGTGTCTTCCCCAAACGTAATCGTAATCGTAATCTACAAATTTCTAAAGCGCAACTTGAAAGCCAAACGCGGGGCACCAGCTTATTCACGAGCACTGCGTTGAGTCAAAAGTGTTGTCCGTAAGAGTAGTCCATGGTGGTCCGGGTCGAGTTGCCATAATAGGATCAGAGGGGCGGAACAGCTACTAAGGCGGGTGTCGTCTGAGCCGGGAATTGGAGGGTGGAGGATCAGATGAGACAGGGTAAGAGTTCGTGAAAAGGAGTGTCTTAAGTTTCGAATGAGAAGCCCGAGGTGTGATGGATACAGGAGCCTGGTGAAGGCGATGGTGTATGATCAGTAATGATGGTGTAGGAACTGAAAAGGACCGGAATTCAGGAGGCAAGTCATTCAAAAGGCGTAGTGCTGTGTTGGATACAGAGCCCTGCGCCGGCCGCGCCGCGCCGCCGCCGCCGACACTTTGTGGGCGCCGCCGCCGCCGATTTTTTTGAGTCGGCGCGCCGACGCCGCCGCCGAAAATTTGTCGGCGCGCCGCCGATGCCACGTGGATTCGGTTATTTCTTTTCGTTGCATTTTCATCTGTTGCATGAAAAATTGCTGCGTCAATGAAAATAGAATCTTTTTCTCATATACTTTGATTTTTCCTGGCAACACCGTTTTTGCATCAATGCTATGAAACCTATTATGCTACCTATTCGTTTGGACTTTTCGAACAGTGCGCTTAACGTTTAAACTTTTGAGGATTTTGTGATTTGATTTCAATTATGACATCAACAAAGGTAAAAAGAACTCCAGGTATGCCTAAGTGAATGCTATGCTGTGTGTGCGTTCCTTCCTGATAGTCCGCTGGGATGGAACAGAACCGTCTGCCCTCTAGTATTATTATACACGTTACTATTATGTTGCAAACAGATGGCGCTCTGCAATTTATGCAGGCGATTGGTCGTGTCTAAACTCCTACGCTGTACATGACCTATGTAAAATTGGTGATTAATTAAACTTTCGAACATTAATAGGCTTGTCTATATGCACAGTGGAGTAATGTTAGGCAATTGGACAATAGATCCTATTTTGTCAACAATTTGAGCAACGTATCATAAATGGGATCAGATTAGGAAAATAAAAACATTTTCCGAACACAAAACAAGTGTAACTTAGGGTGACTTAGCCTGCTTAGATCGAAAGACTTGTACATAGCAATTATTGGAATTAAAGAAGATGCTAAGAGTTTCGCGTGGAAGTCGTTCGGATTATTGGCCGAAAATCAAAAGGGTGGTGAATTCTGGTCAAGTTTACTACTCAGTGTGCGTTGACAAGGGAAAATTTAAAAAACTGCATGAACCCTCATCTGTTGATAAGATTGCATGATAACTCCCACTTTGTGGCAGATAAATATTTCTACGCAAACACAGTACGTATGTATGTATGCGTGTATGTATGTATGAATTTATGTATGTATGTGGGTATGTATGTATGTATGTATGTATGTATGCATGTATGTATGTATGTATGTATGCATGCATGCATGTGTGCATATAATCTATGTATGTATTTATGCATGTATGTGTGTATGTATGTATGCATGTTTGCATGCATGCAGATATACAATTTCAGCAGCTCGCGTCAAGAAAAATGGGCCTCTATAATTTCTGACGGGTCATAAGGCAGTTCAAGAGTAAAATAGGCAGGTAGCGCAAACAGTCCTTTAAGTGTTATTAGTAGGTTACGTAAGCTGGCGGCCTGAATTTGAAAACGTTGTCATGTGTTTTTCTTAATCAAGCCTTTGCAGAGTTTTGTAATTGAACGTTGATTCAGGGAATAATTGTTTCTAATCAATGCTGACTAAAGACAAGATAATTGCCAAAATAATGGCTGAACACGCTTATCTTGATAATATAGAGTTCTTGTGCAGCAACATTCAAAATAATTATGCGACGCTGGAGCAGTAATTCCACGACGCCGCGCTGCGCCGCCGACGCCGACATTTTGAGGGCGCCGCCGCCGCCGATTTTTGTTTGTCGGCGCGCCGCCGCCGCCGACCAAAAATGACCGGCGCGCCGCCGCCGACACTAACATGTCGGCGCAGGGCTCTGGTTGGATATGACTTGGTTGGAGAACGTGAGATGACTTGTGACCGGCGGTCGAGAGAGAAAGACAGGTGGATGATAGGGTAGAGCGGGTTGGCTGGATGGTGAACAGTTTGCGAAGATATCTGGGTTGGAAGCATTGTAAGGAGTTGTAGGTTAAGGAGAGAACTTTGAAGTGGATTCGCTCTGGGATTTTCAACCAGTGAAGAGACTTGAGAATGGGGGTGAGGTGGTGATGTCTGGGTGTTCTGGTGACGGCTCTAACTAGAGAATTTTGTATGAGTTGGAGTCGCTTAAGTTGTGTGTCGATCGACTGTACATAATAGGCTAATATAGATTTTGAATCAACGATGTTACGTTCTACAGATAGCTAAAGCCGATCTATAAATTATATTTGGATGATTCGTTTGATATCTATAGAGCGCCCCTAAGACAACATGATGAGATCCAAGCTATGGGCCTTTTTTTATACCGGTACATGAGATTAATTCAGGACAGACAGGTGAGACGATTCCAAAGACCATCAACCGTGGCCTATTATCCTATAGCAGTTTTGCAGTCTGCTGATTCCTCGGATCTTGACTTAAGACCTGTGATTATTTAATCTAGAGGAGGGGAGGAAGTTCCCTCAGGAACCAGAATTTTTCCCCCAGGAAAAATCGAGAGTGACGATGACGCTGTTGTTGTTTTCGTTGTTCTTTGGTGTTGTTGTTGCTGATGATGATGTTGATGATGAGGTTGTTGTTGTTGTTGATGATGATGATGATGATGATGATGATGATGATGATGATGGTGATGATGATGATGATGATGATGATGATGATGATGATGATGACGACGACGACGACGACGACGAGGAATATTTTAGCTAAAAAGTATGGGCCATTAGGACATCGGGGGCCTGGACTTTGTGTAGATACATTGATTATGTGTAGATATATTGATTATGGTTGTTTGGCTCTGCATACGCAAAAAGGTTAATTGAGAGGGCACATTTCCGCGTCATCCGCAAAATTTACGTTTCTTAAATAGAATTTTCCTCCATCATTTTCGAATGCTATAGAATTGAGCAAAAGTTTATTCGGCGCCTTCGCTAACGTGTTACCTATGGCCCACTGTTACAGTAGGCGAAGAGGGCACTTTCCGCGTCATTCGCAAATTGTTCATGTAGGCCTATGTAAGGATTGTGGAGCTAAAAGGCAAATATTGTGGTCGCTCCAAATTGTTATGAAATGGAATAGATAGATAGAGTGCTATAAATTCTTGCAACCTACACCTGCTAAACTCCCAAAGTAAGCAAGTCAGTGTAACTATTACAAGAACGACGGATGCATGCTGTAAGAATTAGCGACGCACCAATTCTTCGCGACACACCAACGACACACCATTGTTACGCGACACACCGCCGGTCGATTCGCGACACAATATATAGTGTGTCGCGATACACCGGTTGAGAACCTCTGAGCGATAGGGCATAATAATTGTGCAGTTTGTATTTTATGCGCCTAAGCATATTAATTCATGCGCATAGATCTACATGTTTCGACGTAACCGACTCAATTGAAGACCTTTTCTTGATATCAAGAATGATTTTATGTCACAAGATCGACAGGATTAACGTGATCCCAGTAATAATGAATTTATTTTTTAAAATGGCAAAGACTATAATTGTCGGCTAGTATTTGCATCTAAAACAGTACATTAGCTGAAAATTACGGTCCGAGAGAATTACACCTTTTTTGCAGTGATGAATCTAATGCGCTTGATTGAAGACGAGGCATTTCTTTCGGTTCGTTCAACTGCGCACGGTATAAACTAGGGCTGCATTTCGATTAATTTTTTTAATCGCGATTAATCGCACGATTAAAAAAATTAATCGCGATTAATTAATCGCACATTTCCTGAAATTTTTAAAGTACATTTTAAGGGTAAAACATTCAGACAAATTTCTAAAAAAAGGATCTCAAATTTTTAATGATTGTACACCAACCGTGTTATGTAAGCGGTACGTCAAATAAAAGAGTATGTGATTTGGTCTGAACAGCCTAAAGCTGTAAATGCAGCCAGTTACTCAGACATACAAGTTTATTAACATTGTCTGTTGACAAAGATGCTCTCTTTTTGTTCAAAATGTTCCCAGAGAGAGAGAACAATCGTTCACAGGGAACAGTAGTGGCCGGAGACGCTAAGTATTTCCTTGCTACAGTGGCCAGGACTTTGTGGACCGCCAGCTGCAGCATATGTGCGACGCACGGCATGTGTTCAAAAGGAAGTTGCCCAACTGCTGCGGTCATATTGCGAGCGTTGTCAGTTCCAAAGGTTGTCACCTTGTCATAGATTCCCCAGTCTTGTGCAACCGCAGTGAAATGTTCTGCACAGGCTTCCGAATAGTGCCTATCTTCAACGTGGTGGACAGTTAGGGCAAAGGAACGAAGAACCCACATGGAGTCTATTATGTGACCCGTAACCCCCAAGTAGCTATGGTTAGCAACAGATGACCAGTAATCTGCAGTAAGCGCTACGCAATCTGTGCTGTCTAGCAACTGTTGTACTTTTATTTTCTCGCTGTCGTACAAGTCAGTCATTCGGCTGTCAATGACTGGTCTGGAAGGAAGCGTATAGGACTGATTTCCGGATGCTATCCGCAAAACGTCCTGCAAGCCCTCATCCGCAACAATGTTTACGGGTCTGCCGTTCAGTGCGATCCAGTGTGCAATGGCGTTTGTCACCGCTGCCACCGCATCATATTTCGAGCGATCCATTGGTTTCCCTTGGTGCTCCATGTCCACTAGCGTCGGTTGGCGTTGATTTACAACGTCCTTCTTTTCGGAACCACGTGTTACGAAGGCATGCTTTGTACGCAGATGGTACGACAGCGACGAATTACTGCGGTGGTAGTTAAATTCTCGGTTACAATATTTACAAACGACTACCTTATCAGTTTTAAACTTAAACTGTCCGTCCATAACTGTTTTGCCCATTTTCTTCGACTCCATTGTTTGACAAAAACCAACAACATTTATCATAAATCAAAAACGGCTGTTTAAAGTGATCGAAATAACGAAAAGAACATGTGCCGATGGACCGGACGTAGGCAGGCTGTCTCGTACGAGAAGTGTTGGGCGACTCGACAGAAGTGGGCGGTAACCGATAACCGATGATTACTTGAAAAATAATGATTACAAAACTTGACATAAAATGATAAAAATTCATAAAATATTTAATGCGTCTTTTGCGTTAATGCGTTAAAAAAATTAATCGCAAATTTTTTTAACGCGTTAATCGCGGGCGTTAACGGCGATTAACGTGCAGCCCTAGTATAAACGTTGCTGAGAGTGTGCCTTTTAAGCCAGATATTTTGTGATTGTAGTTATGCAATGTTATACAGCCAATGGATCACTCTGGTTTGCAATTTGGCCTATATCGAGGTCATTAGATCGAGTTGTGGTCATCACGATTTGGGTGGCCGTGTGCTGTCAGAACAGACGCACACTGTACATGAATCATTGCCATGAATAGCACAACTAATAGATATCTTGATGCAGTCTCCTCGACCTCTCTTTTTATCGCTACATGCGCGGCTACACTCCTGTTGGTCGCAGTCCTCGGCACTGACCCTTTCCACGAGAGTCACGGTGACCAACAGCCACAATACCAAGCAACCCTGTGTAATGCACAGAAACAAAAAGTTACAACGTAATGCAATGCATGTTCATGGGATTCTAAGAACAAAACGGTACATGTAATGTAATTAAATTCACACTGCATGTGCCCTTTAACTCTTTCACAAGATCCCCATGTCCACTTCTCGAAGCCTCCGATGGCGAGCATGGTCGGACACATCGCTAGCTGGTTAGCCTACATAGGCCTATGTATAGAATGATAATAAGAATATTCTCTTTATTGAAACAATCCGGTTGACACACCGCAAGTCCGCAACCGGTTACAATGTACAATTGTGCAGTTTAGGCAACTCACAAGAACGGAGATCACAGAATAGATCTACACAAATATTTATTATACTAACTGAGCACTGTGAGCAGACCGCCTGCAATAATCGGCGCTAATAGCAGCCTACAAAGCAAATCTGTCCAACGGGGGCTCGAACTCGCTACGTCTCCAATTCTACGCCAGCGTGTTATCCATTGCGCTCCCGGGACCCCAGCTGCATAAGATTAAAATGTTAAGTGACACATATTCTACGCCTGATGAAAACTGGTCAACAGACGATATAATATTTAGTGGCTGATTCCCAATGCGAATCTGTTATTTCTAAAACACTCAGTCTGACTCAGATCTGACAGAACTCACCGGGAAAAATTCCATCCAACCGGAACTGCAGTCACGTTGTCAGAACGCCGTATTGGACCGGAATGTGAACCTGTGTGGAAAATAGCGACATAATTATTATAAGAAAGAACGTCACGAGGACTGTTTATTGCAGAACTGTGTATGGTATACATATCCTCGTGAAAATTGTGTGTAGGCTATACGTACCGTACGTCCATTTCAATCTAAATCATAATCCTTTTATAATACCAAGGATTATGTTTTGAATCTCTAAATGCAATTGTTAACGTTGCAGACATAATTATTCGTTAATCTGTCTTCATAAAATAACGTAATTAATTGAATGTTTTTCAGATGCAGACAAGTCATATAGAACGGTTAGAACCAAGTATTCGCCTAGGAATTTAAGGTCTGTAGGACTTTAAGACAAAACGTGAACGACTAGAACAGCGATGGCGTCACTTACTCCTGTGCAATGAAGAACCAACACTGACTAGGCCTATATATAACTAAAGCGTTATTCATTTCCCTTATATGTGTTTCACTAATTGTTCTGGTAATTGTCTGCCGTCTGTTGCAATACAATTACAGATATTCAGTTATCAGGCGAGTCAATCTGTGCACAATTTGGTCTCCTGACATCAGTGTTTAATTATTCTATGCATCTCTGGGTGGGGGTAGTCCCTCAAGATTCACTTTCCCCAGAAAGAATATACAAACTGTCAGTGATTACGTGTGTTATATTGACACTGTGCGCAGTGGTGGCGCCACCACAAGTCACAGCGGGTCATTTGACCAGCCTATAGCTCACTCTTGGCCTGCAAAATGTGACAGTTTTGACACATAAGCACATGACCTTGACATTGGCGACGTACCGTCAAATTGTCGACGGTGTGGCGCCTATTCATGAAACGGCCTCGCGCCGATGAAATGTCGGCTGCGGTAGCGGCGTAGGCTATAATATTATAGCGCGCATTTTCATCGATCCCATGTGAGTTGGCCTACAGCAAATATTACGGACTAATAAGAGTTTAATCGATTTAGCGTAGTAAATCAGTTAACGTGCGTGGCATTTCGATACCAATGTCCATGATAGCCTAATTGTCATCAATCCAGTTCCTGTTTACGCAAGAAGTATTTTCCATCAATCCAACTTGCATTTAAAAAAGTATTATTGTTATCTATGGCTTTTTAGTGCGCAGTTCTTGAAAAAATGCTCATCTTTAAATTGATTTGTGCGGTTGTAGATCTAAACACTTTTGTGCATCTAAAAATGGTTTTAAAAACACATCATTTTCATCCGATCGGGTGGTAATTTACCATGGAGTAGGCCTATGGAAAGAGAAAGAAGACGCTGTGCGGTTCTAAAAATTCTTTTTAAAGCCCTGTTGTCATGATTATTAATCCAGCTTTATTTAAATTGACCCTGTTAGGGCGGATAATTTAGAACGCTACTAAAACGATCAATAATTATTGTCCTGACTAGTTCTATCAAATGATTGCTATAGGGTATACACAGTACACACCTTAAAATCGGCGAGAATACGCGTTGCGCAGTACTAAGAAGGCTATATAGGCCTACGCGCATTCTCTAAGTCGACTCCATTGCAATGCGATGAAGGACGAATGCCGTCTAAATTGTTTTGCTCTTTCTCCAAATAGGTTTTGAACAAACCTATAATTGCTCAAGCAATAACATTGGCCTACCATCTGCCGCAACATAATTCATTTTCAACTGAAGATTTAATTATGCAGATGCTTCTTTATCATTATGTAGGCCTAATGGGCCTGCACTTAATCAGCAATGCGCCTGCTGCATAATAATTACAAACGTGGATAGTGAATGAGCTGAATTACTCGTCGTCGTCGTCGTCGTCGTCATCATCACCATTGTCGTCGCCGCAACAGATGAGTCACATCGCAGAAAGCCGTTCAATTAAAAGGTCGCATTGCGTGATTATAGGTGTGGATGACCTCTATTAAGTTTATATTGAATAGTGGCACTATAATTCAAAAATTGGTTATTATAAGACCTATTGAAAAATTGCAATTACTAATTAGCCTACGGCGAAATTATTCATTTCAAATTGTTTCAGGTCAGTGGTTTTTAGCTGTAGTCATTGCAGTTTATACGCAGGCTGCAGGCTAATAATAAAAGATTTTGCTTGTCCTTCTGAATCTATAATTGGAAGCGTTAGTCTAATATGTTCGCCTTCAGAAACTAGTGTGAGCTCTATATATAGGAGGGTGGCTGTTGCTGCTGTGTGCTACTATTGGGATGATCACACAACAAAATAATCAGGACGATAAGCCCGATAATTCCAGTCTCTTTGTCAACACAACTCGGTCGATCAAAACTATTGATCACGCAAGCTTGTCGAATCGCAGTTTTCACAACATTCGCCTGACTGAAGCAAATTGACGTACGTCGGACTCACTACCCTCATTCATCCGGACACCAAAATTAATTCAGATTATTCGTTTTGCGTGTTCTAAAGCATGGCTTTGCCGATGGACCCTGTTCACTCTGACTCCATTAGCAATTCGTTCATAGACCGCGTTTTTAGGTAGCCTATATATAAGTGGTAGGCCTACTTGAGAAAATATTCTGCATCAGTTCGCAACCTGGACTTGTAGGCCTATTTGAATTTCTATCTAGAAAAATAGGTTTCTTTAGCATAATGTAATAAATCGGATACATTATGGCCTTTAGCAACATTTTCTCTTCATGTATCATTATTAGGCCTATGTGTTAGCCTATATGTATATATTCGTTATGCCTACACATAGGCCTACGTGAGTAGCATAGGAACTACAACAACTTGCAACCTCACCCATCCAACAACTAGGCCTATACTGCGACAACATCTACATCGTCATCATTGTAACAATAACTACTGCGACAACGACCACATAAAGCATTTTTGGCCGATGGAAGAGGATAATGGGTGCTGTCTCTGTATCCAAATTTATTTCATTGCCACACACAATTACACATTGAGACAACAACATCATTAGTCCGCGTTTAATTAAAATTGTTCATAAGGCGTCAATCGACTTATTCGTTTCTCATTGAAATTTGCAACGTTCACCGAATAGCCTGTACGGGAATTTTTAATTAGCAAAAGAGTCATTAGACCGTACTGCACTGCATATCTCAGATGTCAAGCGGTAATAGAAAAATTGTGCTTAAAGAAGATAATGTAGGCCTATGCATAAATTGATCATTCAACTCGATTGATTAAGATAGAGACTTCTAATCAAATACTATAATATTTGCTCAATCGATTGTAGGCCTGTAGGGCCATACAAGCGCGCAAAGCATATTAATTTCATGCAGCTATAGGTAGCCTAATAATTACATGTATGTCTATGATTATAACTGCGTAGATACGAAGCCGATGGATCGTTCTGTTTTGCAATCGATTACGCCAGTGCTGTCCAACGTGCGGCCCGCGGGCCGCATGCGGCCCGCGAGGTGATTTCAAGTGGCCCGCCAGAGCTCACTAAATTTGTGGACTTTAATTGTGTAAAATGAAGTAAAGGATAAAGTCACTGATCTACTTCAGCTTTTTTTATTGATTTTGTGACAGTTACCGATTTGGACAGCTACCAGGAAGGTCAATCCGAAAACTAAAATTACTCTCTTGAATTCTGTCTTTTTCTGGGGTTAAGTTCCTGTATAGTCTACTTGGAGATTGACCAACGGCTTCTGGTTTTAACGACTCTTATTACTGTACTCAATTAAACTCATTTCGCAAACCATCCCAAACCGTTCACATCTAGTCAGTCCCTAAGATGTGTAGGTTACAGAGTTCCAGCACGTCTGTAAGTGACTATGACCATTCCTTTCGAGAGAAAGTCTAATTATAGTCCTAAGGACTAGAAAGAAACCATCGCTAAGAGACACAGAGGTCTGGCATGACGAACGTCAATGTCTTGGTTCTGTCTGGTTCGACGAATATGGTGCTAGCTCTTTAGACCGAAACCCTGACTTCGACGATTTTTTTTATGAAAGTCAGGGCAGGAGAATGGAATTCGCCAGTCATAAATTGGATCTTAGCCAAAAAAAATTGACTGGGCGACGTAATGAAGAGCTGAGCGGGCTAAACTGTGTCTCGGCGACTAAACTGAGCCGCTAGGCCTGGTTAAACGCCACCTTGCACGTTTTGGTGCTCAACTATTGTGAAGTATGACAATCGTCGTTTGAGTAGCCTACATGATATCATTCATTAGTAGCCTATTATTCCTGTGGCGATTGTCGAACTCTTTCGATAAACTGCTCAAGACTTTCCTCTTTGGTCATTCCTGGGTCGGGAGCACCTCTGAATAGTTATCTTAAACCGGTGGTATATAAATTTCATAACGGATAGCTATAGGCTAGATTGATAGATAGGTTAGAATCATTCCATATTAAATTCAATAGGCCTACTCGTTTCAATGTTAACATATCAATAAATTCTGAGTTTACTGTTGCGGCCCTCGACTTCAAGAATCTTGCTTTTGCGGCCCGTGGTACCAAAAAGGTTGGACAGCACTGGATTACGCTGTGCACGTCGTTGTGTTGCAGCCACTTCAGATTAGGATTGAGCTGTCGTGCAGCTAATAGCAGAAGCATCGTCTGTTGTTTCTCAGCAACCGACATTCGCTTGGCGAATCGCGGCACCGGCCTCCTCTCCTGCCGAGGTCCCTACATTTGTCGCCGCACGTTTTCCAGAGGATACCGGTCAACCAATCGGTGGCGGGAGACGGGAGTACACCTGCTCCAGTCTTCGAAACAGCCGGCATCCGCCTTGTCCACCAGAAACACAGCCACCAACAGACTTGCAACCACGCCACCCTGCAGTGTAATGTAGCACAATATTAGGCCTGTGTAATAACGTATTTCGGTGCATGTTGAAATCTTCAGACGTTGATTAACGGGGAACTATTAGAGCATAATAAATCTACGGGTACGTGTTATGTGACCTATATTGATATAGCGCCTTTTAACCTCTTGAACGCGTGGGCAATGTCGATTCACGCACAGTAAGCTTATATAAGTACGGTACTATAGGGTATGGCCGAATCTTTCTTTAGAAATCGATCTTCGTAAGTTTTGCTATAGTTATAATTAAGCCTACCGGTAGCCGACCATTCGGAATCGGCGCATCCCTGTACTATCGATAGTAAAAATAGCCAACGGCTCGGATATCTTCCTTGGTTTGGCGCTGTCTTGCGGGTGTTGTCGCTGTTTAGGCCTATTATGAAGAGTGCTGTTGCTGCCCACCCTAAGCGTCCAACGCAGGGGTTCATAGCTTTTTTTAAACGTGCAGTTCTACACAAAATGTGCAGTTCTAAATGGATTCGTGCAGTTGTAGAAGCATTTCCGTCACGTTCCGTGCAGTTAAATCTAGTAAAAAAAGGTCATTTTCTCAGATTGGGAGTAATTTACCACGGAGGATGAGAAAGGAGAGAAGAGGATGTGCAGTTCTAAAAATTCCTTAAAAACAGCCCTGCTGGGGTTCTATATCCGCTCTTCTAAGCAGGATGAGCTTCTTGCCACTCGGTCGCACACTTCTATTTTCCAGCGTCGTGTCTTTTCTGTCACTGACCCTGCAAAGTGGAATGCATGGGCTCCCTGTGGAACTACTAGGCCTATAGCCTACATGTATGCCTAGAGCCATCGAGACCACATTATTATTATAATCTTAAAACTGTTATCTTTAGCCAGGGTTGGGTCGATACTGAGTAGATGGTCTTGAGGGGAAGGGAGGCTAGGCTGAATGGATGAATGAATGAATAATATTTGATAAAAAAGTGTTTTTTATTTGAACAAAAAATAGTAAACTGTCTCAGCGATATCTTGCGGTAGGGTACGTTGATCTTTATAACTGAAAATCTGTGCAAAAATTTAAATATTGAAATACAGAAATTATAAGTCGACGTATCACCAAAAAAGAGGAGTGGCGTCATTGGAGGTTGGAACCTGCCGAAGGGCAGAGAACCTAATGAAGAAGTATCACCAAAATGATACAATCAAGTGTATAAAGATGCAAGTCAGCTCAAAGCCGTGCTGGACACATACATGTATGGTACCACTGGGTACGTGCCACAACTCACCAGGAGCAGTCGTCTTTCGAAGTGATTGGCCATAGCAGAAGGATGCGGTTAAGGTGACGTCGTCTCAATCAGCCGATGTCAAATTCGAAACTTGAAAACAGACATGCAAACAATAACTTATCAGTAGGAAGGTTGTTGCGCTGTAAAAGAAAAAAAGATGTCTGACAAAATTATGCCGAAATAAATTTCTATGTCGATCAAGTTGCCCAATGGAAGAATTATTGCTCCTAGCTTGCAGAAACATGTTATTATTGGAAATGGTAGAAACGGTCCAAGATAATACGTAACGGTGGAAAAACTGGCATTAACTTTGCGTAGGCTAATATCTAGTGCCATAGAGTCACTGAATCTAGTCTGGGCTGATGTAAGCAGCTGTAGACCTAGTGCAGCAAGAAAGAAGCAAAGATCGAGTGGCAGTGGTCTTTAGGGCGCCCTGTGGATAATTTGCAATAGAAGATTGTAATCGTAATCTCCACATTTCTAGAGCTTCAATCGAAAGCCGAGCGCAGGGCACCAGCCAAGCTTCTTCAAAAGCATCGAATCTGAGATGCAACTGGTGGTTCTTAGGCTATGTTAGACGTTGCACGTTAACTTTTAGCGAATTTTTTAGGCCTATTGTTTGTTTCACCCATTGCACTGTGCAACTTTTATTGCGTAGCGCTGCCCTCCGGATCGGGCGATTCGCAAGTTTGGCGTCCGATCGTTTGACTACTTGCATCCATGATACATTTGATATATTTCACTGAATTTGGCTCCATAAATAATCAAATAGAAGCGCTGATTCTACTGACTATACATATCCTCACATGAAGCAAAATGCAAGACAAAAATTATGTGGTTGCTGTAGGTGTTTGGGACACACTAGAATTGCACCGTTCAATGTGTAATGTCCTACGGCGGACTAAATTGAAACAAATAGTAATTCGAATGGTAAATTAAAGCCAACAATTTATCAGTGTATATGGCAAACAATTAAGCTGCTGCTGTAGCCTGTTTTTGGTCTGCCTATAGAAACACTTTTAAGACGCCAAAAAGTTCATGTTGCTTACCAAACCGGTGGTAATGATGTGAACGTCGTGAAGAACACTGGCCGCAGTTAAATCAACACGTGGTGCACTGCCTGTTATATAGGGAATATTGGTGGGGTCAATGATGGACTGTTATTTACAAAGCCCCAGCGAAGTGAATCTCAACTGACATTTGAAGTTTATTGTGCGACATAAATTGTTCACTAATTACATGATCGCAAATAAACAGACCTAGATTTATGCTATGCGCCGTCGACCATGGCCATATTAAGACGACAGAGTGATCGACATTTTCAGATTTACGACGGTTAAAACTGACATGTGCACAATATTTACGGACCATTAAGTTTCAATAACTCTTCTATTGCGCCGCTTATTAATCAGAACGGAAGAACGGAAAACGAGTTTGACAACTCTTCTCTTATCTTCGGGCATTGTGCAACTTGGTCTCCACTCTTCCTGGCCGCTCTGCCCTTCGATCTGCTGCCAATGGCCTTCTAGTTGTCCCGCGCATGCGTGGAGCTACGGCCCAGTCCAGAAGCTTCGCATATCTTGGTCCTACTTGTTGGAACCGCCTTCCTCACAAGCTCCGTTCTGAGCTTCTTGGCCTTTCTCTTCCCCTGTTCCGTAAACGTCTGAAAACTATACTATTTGTTAGCGGTGAGCACTAGCTTGGGTCGGGAGCGCCACTGAATCTGTGAGCGGCGCTATATAAATGTTCAATTACAATTACAATTACAATTAACAACAGTTACCGCCTGTGGCGCCATAAGATATCGTTTAACAATTGATTGATTTGCGTGTATGCGTATGACCTAGAAATAGGTCTGTAGGCCTATACAGTGGCGTAGACAAGGTTTCAAGGTTAAACCCCCCATTGGCCTAGGGGAAAAGTTTTTTAAAGGTTGTTTATCCACTTAAGTAATAAAAACAAAACAATCGCTTGTAGTAACAATATTATTGAAGCCTTCATCGGAAGAACCACTTGAGTCCATTTTTGACATTTTTTAGTTAGGCTATCTGTGTCCGGTCATTCTTAATACTATAGAGCATGTATTGGCAAGTTCCTTTTTCAGAAAACTAACGTCAGTCCGAAGTTATAATGAAAAGAAAATATAGTGTTCATGCAATAACCACTTAAGTCCAGGACTTCAGTGTTTCTTCCACGAATTCAAGCGGAAGTACTTTCTGTGGGCTATGGATGTTTCGCCTTAGCAACCGTTGATAAGCATGCTTAGTAGCACGCAAGATGGTTCTTAACAATTAAAACAAAGTTCAAATAACTGCAAGTATATCTTCTAGAAGAATCAAGCCAGTGGAGGCGCCAGGATTTCAGTTTTGGGGGGCTAAAGGGGGTAAATCGCCCAAATATTTCATTTTTACATGGGGAAAAAAATGGATGGCCTTTTTTAGGGGGGGGCTTAGCCCCCTAGCGCCGCCACTGAATCAAGCATGAAAAAGATGTTTGCAATGTACAAATAGAAGTATCCAGCAAACATCATATGGGGTTTACTGTTTACAACAAGATCTTCAACATAGAATTAAATTTTCGGCTTGGTTACCCACGTGCTGATAATAGTGCAGCATATCTGATGAAATATGAAATATCAGATAAAATAAAAGATATTAAAATTCAGTTGAAGAATGAAAAGATGAAGGAGCTAATAATGCCTCAATCTTGGATGATTTCAATAACGTCATCAGAAACTTAGCAATTTTTGTGATTAATGTGCTTAACAGAATGATATTTATACAGCACCGTTCACTACTTTCACAGCCTTATTGTGACCAGGAAGATGTTTGACCATGTCACAAAAATATTTCCTGTTCGAGGTAATTTTTATCTTGAATATGATTGGAACATAGGTCTGCTTAACAAGAAACAACTTTGGAATCACCCAATGGTTCGTGCTCAGAGATTGCTGGTGCACGACACAATTCTTCAGTTAAAGAGTAATTAACTTAGGCCTGTCAAAATGCGAACTTCAATGATGCTTTCAATGGACTGTCGAAGTTCTGGAGAAGTTACTAAAGGGGAAGTGAGAAAGTTTCACAGTCCGTGATGCTCCTCCAGCAGTTTAATATTCCACTGCAGTATAGGCAAAGTATGACGATTTGCAGCAGTTGTTCAAATTAAGCACTGAAACAGCTGCACTCGATCTACCATCATGTTCTACTGGGGGCGCTCCTGAGTAGTTAACCTTGAAGGAGCGCTGTATCAAATTACCAGTAAATAATATCATGACTCTGCCTCATCCATGCATTCACCAAACGGAAACCTGACAATGACGACGAAAATAGCAACATATTAGCATTAATAATCCACTAAAATAATGTGTTTCACTTTCTACAATTTAATTTTTTTTATTGGTTATATTATTATTTTGCTACTGAAAAACAATTTTGCAATTATTCTAGGACAATTCTTGAATGTCTTGTATGCACACTGACAAATTGGCAAATTTTTCCTAAGAAATTGCTATATGTGGCATGTTTAAAAAATTTTATTATGTGGCGCCACCTAGCTGCTTAGCCAAAATTAGTTTAACATGTTGCAGACACAACACGTATCAACACATGTGCCAAATAGTATTGCCATATTTTCATAGGTGAAGTACTTGCAGACTTTCAAAGTTTATTTTGTGAATATCTCAAAATGTCAAAAATGGACTCTAGTGGTTCTTCCGATGAAGGCTTCAATTGTTTTTCTTACTTTATTCTCTTTGGTTCTTTATTCCTTTTTTACTTACTGTAATACTGTTGGGTTGGTGTCAGAAAGGGCATCCGGCCAGGCAAAAAAAAAACCCCATCATAAATTCCTGGCTACGCTACTGTCTGCATATGTTTCATAAAAATAACAATAAGAACGTTCACCTTCTGAAATTTGAAATAGGACCTGCAAGCGAGCTCTCGCGTCTATTTAGCCTATTGGCTGAGATGTCGTTTTTAAAATATTGAACTCGATGTCATTAAATATAGGCCTATGTTTGATATTATGTGAGCCATGTCGACGTGTGTTTGTTATGGATACGCGGACAAGTTTAAACACCAATTGCTTGCGTAATATGGATTTTTTTTAACAAGCCGTAACTGCATGTGCACTTTGCGGGTATACCGGTATTAGACATACAGATAATATCCTGGACTTGAAGTGCGATTGGACGGTCATAGACGACGTGCAGGCACTTATTCTCAAACTTGAACGTCGCCCCGCCACTTCTTATGCCTGCACACACTGGAAAGGTAAGGGCGTCCACTTCTATATTCACATATCCGCAACGACGTAGGCCTATAGCAGTCGAAACCAGCATGAGATACATGTAATACACGGCATCATGCATTGTGATAACTCTCGATGCATCGCTCGTGGATGAGTTGGAGGCCTTCATTTGGTGGTGCATTAGAAGTGTGTAGTCTACGATTACAATTACGATTTTTACAGCCAGTGCCGGCGCTAGCACCCCCACCTCCCACCCCCCCCCGGTTGGGCCCTCAACTTTGCAAGGGACCTCCAAATTTAATCAGTAGGCTAATGGTTTAGCCAAGACCTCACTCATTCTTGTAAATACACTACAAAAGCTGCTTAAAATTAATGTTGTCCTGGTCTCACGATCATTGGTTTGAAGTGACAAATTCAACTAGGTCTGTGGCTCAAGTCGGTTTAAGTCGACTTGTGGTAAAAAAACAACTTCAAGTGACTTCTCTACAAAATTCGACTAGGGTCAGTTGCGGTGAGCAGAAACGACCCGACCCGACTTGGGATGATCAAGTCGACTCGACTTACTGGGGTCGACTCCCAGGTCTACCTACACTCAAGCATCACGCTGCCAATTAAATCAGTAGGCTAAGCAAACGCATCACGCTGTGCGTTTTTCGCAATTCGCATCTAGTTACAATTTCGAATTTTCTTTTTAGGAAGAATCAAAAGAGGTTTATTATTGCACAATTCAGAATAAAACGGAAGAAAAAAAATTGTGGTTGAATGCATATTCTAATGATAAACAACATCGATTACCCTACAGTAGAGGCTTTAACAATATTGTTTATTCATTCAAACGTCTATAGCCTACAAGCATGGGACACCAGCATATATTTTTGCAGGGGGGCAAACACCACGGTCACGGTCACATTCTTAGCCTGCTAGATGCAAACCAGACAATTAAGAAGAACCTGGGTATTTTTACAGAGTTTTCTAAACGCAAATTTATCAATTTAATCTTGTGTAGGCCTATTATTAGCAAGATTAGTAGGCTACTTTAGTGTAAAGAAATTCGTCAAAAAGCATGAAGCAATAGTTAAACATGTGTGTCAATTTTGCAGGGGTCTTATGCGAGCGTCCACGTATTCAAGTCAGCGAATGTTAATTCTGTTAAAAGTAGTGAGAGGCTGGCGATTTGACGATCACTTTTTGCAGGGTATGGGTACGAATAAATGGCATTTCTAGGAACGGCGACTTCTAGGAAAGGCGCTTCTAGGCTTCTAGGCTTCTAGGCCACGCCTACCTAGGCTATAGGCTTCTAGGCTTCTAGGCCACGCATACCTAGGCTTCTAGGCTACACCTACCTAGGCTAATAGCGCTTCTAGGCTAGCCCTAATTAGCATACAGGCTACCGGCGCACTTCCAGGAACGCCCTACCTGGCTACCAGAGCTTCTAGGATATACCTTATTAGTAATTAGATAGATATTAATCCTAATTAGTAATTAGTGACCCCTAATTAGCATAACAAAGACCCGGCGAGTCATAATTAGCGGCCCGCGCCCGCCCGCCCGCCCGGGAAGACCTCATGAGCGCTGGGGGCTGAGCCTATGAAATATTATGATGCCTATTATTATTATTGTAATTAGATATTACGCTAATTAACTAAAATTTTAATTAATTATTATTTCACAATATCCCTCGCTCTATATCACCATACAACTCTCTCTTCATACATCTCTCTCTTTATTCCTATCTCTCTCTTCCTACATCTCTCTCCCCCTCCCTCTCCTTCTTCATACATATCTCTCTCTCTCTCTCTCTCTCTACCTCCCCCTCCATCCCTCTCCCGCTCCCCATAAGCAATAGAATTCTCAATCAGGCTTGTCTGACTTCGTCTGGCCTCATCTGATCTCCTCTGAACAGTATGATAGAATTACTCATCATGCGCCACGCATAGCATCCTTCTCTCCCACCCATACAGCGCTCTTCCCACCTCTCTCTCACTCTCGCCATAAGCGATAGAATTCTCGCCCAAACTTGTCTGACTTCGTCTGGGCTCGTCCGAACATGAATCCCCAATTACTCATAAGAGCTGCTGGTGTGACTATATGACAGCCTCAGTGCAACCGCCCAGCGTGATGCTGATCGCGCCCAATCTTGTCTGAACATGAATTCCCAATTACACATAAGAGCTGCTGATCGCGCCCAAGCTTGTCTGAACATGAATTCTCACTTACTCATCAGGGCTGCTGGCATAGCGTGCTCACTGCGCGCCTACAGCAACAGAGCCCTCCCCCAGACATGTCTGACTTCGCCCGATCTTGTCTGAACAGGATGCTTGATGATATCATCAGAGCGGGTACAGGCATTTATAAAAAGACGGCCAACGCACTAGTTAAACACATACGGTTTCGAAGACCAGGAGATTTCGAGATTCGATCGGCACGCAGCATCTTCTACATCTACGTACTACAGACGAGATACATCGCCACACGACGTTCTACAGCTAGCAGACTCCTTCCAACTCGAACATTTACAGCAGGCATGGATTCAACAACGAGTGAGTTATTTTAATGCAAGTTTCTAAGCCTATATAGTCGTAAGAGCTATTTCTATCGACGTCCGGCCAATTTTTACGATCTTGGGACTGGCACTTGCACACTGCAACAGATTTTTTCTAGTATAATGCCGATCTGTAATGACCTTTCTTGCAGAATTTTGACGATAGAATATAATAATAGTAGGCATATCCTTTTTCTATACTAAAATTCTCATCATAGAAAATATGCACAATATATTATACCGCAAAGCGCCGAATTTTCTATCCATGGGCGCTCATTTTAGTATGCCTGCAGCAAGTTTATCATTATATTTTAAAGATTCGCACTTTATAACGGGTTCATATCTTATAGATCTGAATAAGGATGATTTGCAATCAGAATCCTCATCTGCATCAGAGCGCGGCGCAGGTTCGACCGCATCAGCGGCAGAGCCTCATGTAGGATCAACATCAGCACGGCCCGAGGATTCAAGTAAGCGATCTTTACATCTTCCTATGTGTGTTATACGCGCATACCCACACACACCAACGCACACCAACACACACATACACACATACGCACACACATACACACACACACACACACACACATACACACACATACACACACACACACACACACACACACAAACCCACACCCACTCAAACATAACATTCTGCGCGCATGCGCACTTAGTATTATTTCGCTTGGACTTAGAACTAATTCGCCTAGGAGGATATGAAGAAAGTAGTTCCCTCACACACACACACATACACACACACACACACACACACACACACCCACTCAAACATACAAACTCACATATACACACACAAACACACTCACACACACATCCACTCAAATGTATCACAGCATCAACATAACATTCTGCGCGCATGCGCACTTAGTATTATTTCGCTTGGACTTAGAACTAATTCGCCTAGGAGAACATGAAGAAAGTAGTTCCCTCACACACGCACACCCACACACACACTGACTTGACCGCATAACCGCCTTAACCATATCCTTCCACACGCATGCGCACAGGGAACTATTTCGCGTAGGAATACATCATGAAAGTAGTCCCCGGCGCTATAAAGTACATCGCCAGACGAAGGTCGTCACACAGCAGATTCAGAATCCAGCAGATCTTGACTTATTACATTTGATTTGATATTTGACATTTTTGCGAAAGTAGTGTGCGACAGCGTCTACAAGAATTAAGTAGTAGATATATGTGCATGTGAACCCATATAAAACTTTTTCCGATTTAAGCGAATTTGACAAGAAGAACACGGTATGGAAACTGCTGGAGCACTTTCTTAAACTTTATGTGCCTAGTTAACTTAGACTTAGTGCAATTCCTCAACAATAAATTTTTTTAAAAATTTTCTTTAGCGATCAACCTACGCGCGAAAATTGACGAATTGCTCAAGGTCGAAGCTCAACTGAAGGAAAGAATTCGAGAAATGGGTAAGTTTTAATTCGAACAAAATAATTCGAACAAAATAATTTTTAAACAAATAAAATTTTCATATATTAAATAAAATATATTATTTTTAAATTTTGGCGAAATAATTCTTGTATTTAAAATATTTTGTAACATGTCGTTTAATTTGCGTTGTAGAAACTAAGCGAAAGGCAGAGCCGGACACTGGCCGAGCATCAAAACGAGCCCGTAAGTCTGCTTTCCATAAATCTTTTAAACTTGCTCAATACATTGAACAATTTCAACGAACTTATACTTTTCAAATACGGAATTTTGTGCCGCGTTGATCGATTTTAACGAACTTGTACTTTTCAAATACAACATTTTGTAAAGAAAGCTGTGTTTGTTATTTCTGTATGATGTAGATCTGATGGGAAACGACACTCTGGTGGCCTTGGATTTGAGTATTAGGAGAACGACGCCGAGCCCAGCCGCCGAAAACAACTCGACAGCCTTGGACTTGAGCACAAGGAGAGCTGCTGTGATCCAGAGCCCGGCGGCGGCGGCGGCGGCGACCAACCCCGGCTCCGGCGGCGCGGCGGCGGCGGTGGCAGCGACATCCAAGCCCAGCAGCCGCGGCGCGGCTGCGGCGGCGAGCAGCTCCGGCTTCAGCGGCGCGGCCAGCTCCAGCGACAGGAACGCGAGGTCGACATCGCCAGCAGAGCCCGGCACTTCGAGTAAGTGATTTTACGAACTTTAACATTTTGAACAATCTAACTTTTACATTCTTCCTGTGTGTGTGTTACACACACATACATATACACAGCATATCGACACATACACACAGAATTTTATACTTGTATTCTGATACATTATTATGTTGTATATGCAAAATCTCATGCTTTAAAATATTCTGAATGTCTTTAGGTAGGTGCAAGTCTTGTCGCGCGTACAAGACGGCCAATCTGACGAACGGGCTCTGTGAAACCTGCCGGCTACGCCAAGAGTGTACGAAATGCAAGAATCGCCGGCCTGTGCGATTCTTCCGATCCGGCCAAGAGATCTGTGTTACATGCGTGAAGAAAGCGACCAATCCGGGGCTACGCACGTCGACGCAAAACACATTCATCGATATGCCGTTTCCTGTGCCGGAAACAACCGACGTACACGGGTTGTTGCTGGGTGAAGCATCGCGCATAACCGCCGCTCTGGAGGATACATTCAGTTACGAAGGGTGAGTCTGTCTTACACCTAGAAAATTTTTTCGCTCTAAAATTATGAACTTAGGAAATTTTGATTTTGTATTTCTTGGACTTAGAAAATTTTTCGCTCTAAAGCACGCAACTTAGAAAATTTTTCACTTCAGCGATTTGGACTTAGAAAATTTTAGCTCAAAAATGTTGGATAAAGAAAATTTTTGAATCTATATTTCATATACTTAGAAATTTTTCACTCCTCTGATTTGGACTTAGCCGATTCGTATTAAGCACAATGTTTTCTTTAGGCCGGTGAAATGGTACGTGGCGGTCGATGTGAACTTCAAGCGACCCACGCCAGACGGAGACGCACAGACGGTCGGCTACTTCAAGTCTGTGCCTGCAACGCTGTTGCATCCGTCGCAGATCGCCGACCAGCTTCAAGACGCAGTACATCGCATCGATGAATTGGTAGATGTCTTCACCAGCCAAAGTTCCGGATGGTTGGTTAATGGCGTAGCAGATTTCAAAATTTGTAATGCCGTATACGAACCGATCGGCGCGTCTACTTACATTCCCACCCCGCAATATATACTAAATAAGCATGCTACGCTGAACATACAAAATGATGATGAGTTCTGCTTTCTATATGCAACATTGGCTGTAAGTCATTTCCAAAAAGATAATGCTCAGCGAGCCACCATCTACAGACGCTATCTGGGCGAACTTCATACCAAAGGCATAAACTTTCCAATGACCATTGAGCAAATTCCATTCTTCGAAACCATGAATCCTGACTATGCAATTAATATTATGTACTCAAATCCTGATGACAAAACTTTTACCCCTCTATATGCAAGTGCTCACAGGGGTAGAAAACATGTTGTCAACCTTCTTCTTCTTGATGATGGGGCTAAACGCCATTATATCACAATTCGCAATCTTTCTGCACTCTTAAGATCTCGAAATTCTCACACTGGACCCAGAAATTTTCCTTGCCCATACTGTCTGTACTGTTTTACCACTGCTGCTGGGAAGCATGCGCATGTGGAGGAATGCGGCAAGCACGGTTTGCAGTCCGTTCGATACCCCACTCCCGAAAATTCCAATCTGGCATTTACAAACACGCAGCATGAAATGCCCGTGCCTTACGTGATTTACAGTGATTTCGAGAGCTACTTATCGCCAAACGACACTGCAACTGCAACCAACTCAACAAAATTTCTCGACACACACACGCCTAGCGGCTTCTGCTGTCTCACAGTATCCTCTTTTCCGCACTTAAACGACGCTGCCCCATACACATATTCAGGACCTGACGTGATGCAGCATTTCTTTGCACACATAAAATCCGAGCAGGCGCGGATAAATAAAATTTTGGCTACGAACAAACCGATGATTCCGCTTTCCCAGCAGCAGCGGTTAGCGTTTGAAACTTGTACTGTCTGTCCTTCTTGCTCTATCGCTCTTTCTGGCGCCAACAAAGTTCGACACCACTGTCACATGACTGGTAACTTTGTTTCTGCACTCTGTTCTCCTTGCAATCTCAAACTGAAATTACGCAAGCCCACCAAATCTAAGAAAGGCAAATCTGCAAACTATCTTCTTCCTGTCATCTTCCACAATCTTAAAGGCTACGACTCTCACCTTATCCTCAAAAATATGACAAAGGAGTTTGCGGCGCAAGAAATAAATGTGATAGCCACCAACATGGAGAAATATCTCTCCTTCGAAATTAACAACATCAGATTTTTGGATTCCCTTCAATTTCTAAACTGCGGTTTGGATGTGTTGGTTAAAAATTTATCTAAAGAGGACGATTCCAAATTCAAACATTTGCGTCGTCTTTTTCCGACCGACTACAAATTGCTTTTGCGTAAGGGGGTATTTCCCTACGAATACATGACTTCAGCCTGCAGAATGATCGAAAGGACTCTGCCGCCCAAAGGCTGCTTCTACAGTAAATTGACGGACGAGGACATTTCCCAGGACGACTACGACTATGCACAGAAGATTTGGCAGACGTTTGACATGACAACTATGCAGGACTACCACGATCTGTATTTGAAGACAGACGTCATTTTACTGGCCGATGTTTTCGAATCTTTTCGTGGTATGTCCTTGGACTTTTACAAACTGGACCCGCTACATTACTACAGCAGCCCCGGACTTAGCTTCGACGCGTGCTTGCGCATGACAAATGTAAATTTGGACCTGATCACAGACCCGGACATTTACCTGTTTGTGGAGCGGGGCATGAGAGGTGGCGTATCCATGATATCAAATCGATATGCAAAGGCGAATAATCCGTATCTCGCTCAAGGATACGATGCCAACGTTCCAAACAGCTATATCATGTATTTGGATTGTAACAATCTGTATGGATACGCCATGTCCGAGCCGCTTCCGACGGGTAAATTCCGATTTTTGACCGAAGACGAAATTGCCGACTTTGACTTGGACAGTAAATTGACAGATGACGACTTGGGGTATATTTTGGACGTGGACTTGGACTACCCTTCCCATCTCCACGACGACCACAACGACTACCCCCTTGCTCCAGAGACACTGCACATACGACCAGACATGATATCCCCATACGCAAAATCTGTTTCACAGAAAATTTCGGCTAAAATCGGTACCGGAGTCGAAAAATTGGTGCCCAATCTCATGGCAAAGACCCGGTACGTCGTTCATTATCGCAATTTACAGTTCTATCTGAAAATGGGCCTGAAATTAACTAAAATTCATCAAATTCTCGAGTTTCGGCAAAGTCGATGGCTGAAGCCATATATCGACTTCAACACGTCCAAACGTCAGGTAGCAAAATCTGCATTTGAAAAGGACCTCTTCAAATTAATGAACAATTCAATTTACGGCAAAACAATGCAAAACAACAGAAAACACCTAGCGGTGAAACTTGTAACTAGCGCGAAACGGGCCAAACGTTTCGTGGCCCGTCCAAATTTCGAGTCGTACAACATAATAAATGAAGATTTGACCGTCATAAAATTAACAAATTCTAACGTTTTACTCAACAAACCCCTATATGCTGGTATGTGCATCTTGGACATTTCAAAACTAAAAATGTACGAGTTCCACTATCAGCATATAATTCCCATTTATGGCTCTGCCTGCAAACTCCTTTTCACGGACACAGACAGCCTCTGCTATCACATCTTTACCAACGACATATACACAGACATGATGGCCAATTTAGATGAATACGACACCTCTGACTACCCCTGTGGGCACTTTCTACATAGCCGCTCCAACGCAAAGGTCATTGGGAAATTTAAGGATGAATGCAGTGGGGACGCGGTGATCGAATTTTGTGGACTTCGGTCGAAAATGTATAGTTTACTCTTGGCTGGGGAGAAGGAAAAGAAGACTGCAAAGGGGATAAAGAAGAGCTTTGTTAAAAAATGTATCAGACATGCGGAATATAGATCCTGCATATTGGAAGAAAAGCCAACATCATCTAAGTTCTGCACTATACAAAGTAGGAAACACACACTTCACACTGTTGAACTTTGCAAAGCCGCTCTCTCCCCATACGATGACAAACGATATCTCTTAAATTCATCAGAGTCGCTTGCATATGGCCATGATAAGATCCCGACTGTAAATATTGTATAAAGATCTTGTAGTAAATATGCGAATTCTGTAAATATTTGAAGACACTGCGTTAAAGCGACGAACTTTGTAAATATTGTATAGTAAATTGATGAACATTGTAAATAGTTGAAGACATTGGCGTAAAGTATTGCGCAATCGCATCGAAACGAACCTGGGTTGTAAATAATTCTCGCATATTCGTTGAACATTTATGCAAAATATATTGATTTCTTGTGAATATTAAAGAGTTTTGTGTTGAAAAAAAAATATCAACCACAGGTTTGTGTTCATTCATACTTAGAAATTCTCTAGTTAGATTCTCGCATACACCCTAGTAAAATTCTCGTCCGCTGATTGGATGTAGGATTCCTGGGGTACTGTGGAGCTCGCACACGGGTTGGTTGCTCTTAGATTTCTCGCATGCCAGCTGGTCGCAGGTTCCTGGGCTATTGCACGCTGATTGGCCGCTCTTAGAAATACTCGCATGCTGGTTGGTTGCTTGCGCTATAGCACGAAGAGGTAGAAAATTAGCATATTAGTTAGCATAATATTTCATAGACTCAGCCCCCAGCGCTCATGAGGCCTTCCCGGGCGGGCGGGCGGGCGCGGGCCGCTAATTATGACTCGCCGGGTCTTTGTTATGCTAATTAGGGGTCACTAATTACTAATTAGGATTAATATCTATCTAATTACTAATAAGGTATATCCTAGAAGCTCTGGTAGCCAGGTAGGGCGTTCCTGGAAGTGCGCCGGTAGCCTGTATGCTAATTAGGGCTAGCCTAGAAGCGCTATTAGCCTAGGTAGGTGTAGCCTAGAAGCCTAGGTATGCGTGGCCTAGAAGCCTAGAAGCCTATAGCCTAGGTAGGCGTGGCCTAGAAGCCTAGAAGCCTAGAAGCGCCTTTCCTAGAAGTCGCCGTTCCTAGAAATGCCATTTATTCGTACCCATACCCTGCAAAAAGTGATCGTCAAATCGCCAGCCTCTCACTACTGTTAAACTGGACTTATGTCTCTGGTTTTTATAACGTGCAACCATAGCCTACAAGGCCCATGTATTAGTCTGTTTGCAATCATTTGCGCAGGTCGCTCGAGTTGTAGCCCCTTCAGATTAAGGTTGAACAGTAGGAGCTTTAAAAGCAGAAGCACTGCTTGTTGTTTTTCAGCCCCGGACATGGGCTTGGCGAATCGCGGCACTCGCCTCCTCGCTTGCCGAGCTTCTTACATTTTTTGTTGCACGATTTCCAGAGGATGCCGGTCAACCACTTGGTGCTGGGCGTGCACCTACTCCAGTCGTCGTAACAACCGGCGCTCGTCTCCTCCACCAAGGTCACAGCCACCAACAGCCATACAACCACGCAGACCTGCAGTGTAACGTAAACACAATAATAATAAATAAAATATTGTAGCAACGTAATTCATCGTATGTTAAAAGATTCAGTCTCAGACGCTGAAGCAGTCACCTTAATTATTCACGCTGCACACATTCAACTCATTCACAAGAGTACGCGATTTTATGTTCGCAGTGCACAATAATAGCGTTGTAGCAGCCTTAAGTCCGAGAGTGCCTCCAATGGCAAGCACTCGCAGACATTATCGGAAAGGTAAGAACTGCATTAGCAGCGCAAAATATTCACCAAACAGCACGCATGACGCAACCATGTATTGGCTCTTAGATAGCCATCTATAGGGTTTGAGCCATAAAATCCTTGGGTTTGAGCTAACGCTATATATATATATATATATATATATATATATATATATATATATATACTAGATGGGGTACCCGGCGTTGCCCGGAAATTTTAGGATTCGGGCCGTTCCCATGCACCAATCCCTCCGTCCCTCCGTCCCTCCCTCCATCGCACCATCCCTCCCGCTCTCATTCCATCCCTCCCACTCTCCCACTTTCCCTCCCTACCACCATCCCTTACATCCCTCCCTACCTGCCTGTGGATTTGTACCGTAGTAGTACAAGTAGTTCAAAATGCAGCTTCTTATATTCTTGCCACATTTCTCGAACATTAAAGACTTGACCTGCTACAACATCCCGCACTGTTGAGGAGAACCCGTCAACCATGGTGTAATATAAATGACTAATGACGGTGCTGACATGGTTATGCATGTATATATATATATTATATATATATATATATATATATATATATATAACAGCACACGTTAGTGCTGACATGGTTATGCAAAATATGCATGTATATATAATATATATAATATCACACTTTAGTTTCCTAGTAAATTATTGTGTATACACGCAGACGGTCATTGATAATTCTATCTTATCCAGTTCATACGCAGAGAGAGAGAGAGAGAGAGAGAGAGAGAGAGAGAGAGAGAGAGAGAGAGAGAGAGAGAGAGAGAGAGAGAGAGAGAGAGAGAGAGAGAGAGAGAGAGAGAGAGAGAGAGAGAGAGAGAGAGAGAGAGTAGGCTA